>CM055902.1:34719374-35436874 GCA_029582155.1 Panopea generosa
ATCATGTTAAGTCAATGTTTAAGTCGCCAAAAAGTTTATCTCAGAATGAAAAACAGTGTTTTTCCAAATGTAAATCAAATTAGCTGAAATATGCACTCAGTCACCCATTCAAAATATAACGAATTCCTAATTTCCAAATCAAAACATTTACGCATCTGTTAAGCTTAAGCACAATAGCATGCAATTGATGGCTATATTACATATAAGGCAGACTACTATGAGCGCTCAAGAGTTTCTTTTACACACTGCTCTATTCAGAGTAAAGCATGTCTATTCATTCTTCTTTCTTTTCTGGATTACAAAATGGAGAACGAAACGTCATAGTATACGATATTTCGAATGTTGTTTACATGACATATGTTTAAATATTAACCCTTTCATCCTTAACAGTTCACGCTAAACTGATAATCGCCGATAGAATTAAATGTCCGCAACTGTTGTGATATTAAGTAATTATAATTATTTGGAAAGCTCGGTCCCGCCTAACAATGTAACCGAAATATCTTTTTCAGCTTCTATAACATGATCATACAGTGAACACTTCTTCGTTGCAGTCCTTGTCATAAAATTGAACTTTTGTTTAAACATAAAACAAACATAAAAACAACAGAACTAAACAACACAAAACACTATACAATTGTTTTTTAGTATCAGGTGTTTGTCATATCAGGGGTAGCTTGTAAATAGAGGAAATACTTTTCTATTCACTGAGTAAAAATATAATGCATAATTTTCATGTTTATTTTTTTCTAAACTGGTGTTCAGTCCAACTTGTTTAAGTAATTATAGACAATGGATGATGAATTTTATTTGAGTAATATAGGCCTCCGGTCTAAACCAAATTGTAAACATATGATGAACGTGATAATGAACAAACAAACATACTCAATACCAAAATGATACTTTCAATACAGCTTGAATAAATTCCATATAACGTATTTTCTGTTCTATCATGTTGCCCATGTAAAATGTGAGTGTCTATTTAATATAGGATTAAATTCATTTTTTTTTTCTGTTTTTATGCATCAGTAAAGAATGTCGAATCACGCACAAATCAAATAAAGTCCGATAACACGTGAATATAGCAAAAGCTGGCACAGCATTTACTGCAATATGACATCACTAGTGTTCACTGAGTTACTTTTTTAAGATTTTAACATATGCGTGTAATTATGTGTATTTGAACACATATTTTTTTTAAAAATCTTTGGATGTTAAAAAAAACAAGTGCATTTTCTTGTGGGGTTACATTCCTGCTACTTTGAACAAGAAATGTCAATGGTAAGAGTCGCATGCCCCCGAAATGGTCGTTGAAAAATAATAATATAATTATGTTATAATAGGTAGCGATGCATCTATGAATATAAAGAGTTTTCAGACATGCAATTTCATGTTTTTTTACATTAAAGCGTGACCCTTGACCTTTGTGTAACATTGACCTTGACATCTGATGTAATGGTCTGGATCAATTGTTGATTAATTGAGCCAAGTGTTTTTGAAATCCATCCATGTATGATAAAGTTAAAGGACGGACTTGAAATCTCAAACAGATTCAAAGTGTTGTCATACATACTAAAAGAGTGACCTTGATCTTTGAGGTACGGGTCTAGGTCTTACTTATGACACGTCGTTATGTCATCTTGATAAATTGAGCCAAGTTAAAGGCAAAATCACAGATCAGACACACAATATCAAACAAATTGAAAGTGTGACCTTGATCTTTGGAGAAAGGTTCTGGGTCTTCTTACATGCGACAATTAATTCGGCATTTTGATCAACTAAGCCAAGTGTTTTAAAAATATATCCATAGATGACTGAAAGTGTTGTCAAACAAAGTTAAATTGTGACCTTGACCTTTGAAGATGGAGTTTGGGTTTTAAGTGCAATACGTCGTCATGTTACATTAATCATTTATAACAAGTATTTATAAAAATCCATCTATGCATGGCAAAGTTGCAGGCTGGACACGAAATCTCACACAGGCTCAAAGTTTGGTCAAACTCAAATTGTGACCTTGACCTTTGAGGTAAGGATGTGGGTCTTACTCGCAACACGTCGTCATGTTATGTTGATCAGTTGTAGCAAGTATCATTAAAATCCATCTATGCATGACAAAGTTGCAGGCCGGACATGAAATCTCACACAGACTCAAAGTGTATTCAAACAAATTCAAATTGTGACCTTGACCTTTGAGGTACGGGTGTGGGTCTTACTCGCGACACGTCGTCATATTATGTTGATCACTTGTACCAAGTATCAACAAAATCCACCTATGCATGACAAAGATACAGGCCGGAAACGATATACCGGACGGACGGACGGACGCTGCGATTACTATATGCAACCCCAATAATTTTTTAGTGGGGCATAAAAATTATATTATTGTTAATATTTTAACTGTTAAAATCCTAGGCCTTATTTTCTATAGAAAAAAGATCAACAATCAACTGTGTAGTAAGGCATATACTACTATCATGTCATGACAACGTCTTCCATTTTTTGTGAAATATATAAAAAAAAAATACTTTATCAACATAAGCAACGGTCTCTCCCTGTATCAACAAATAATGAAGTTTGGGAAGTGCAATATTATAATGTTAATGGGAGTTTCAAAATAAAATATTTGTCAACCTTATGTTGTGTTTTAAAGTGTTTATAATAGATTGTTTTAACTTGATTCATTTATGACAACATGCCAAGTTTGTAGAGCAAAATTCATTTTACGTTGTATAATTCTTGAGATAAATAAATGACCATCACCAGTGCCTTTAGATATCCAAGCGAAACCAAACCCGTATTAAAAAAAGATTTATGCTTTGGCCTTCGTGTCTAATGTTACCGTCCTAGCTGCATCTAAATGGCGTAGCATAACATAACGTTACAAACAGTATCTTGAACTGTTCATTTTAAAAAACATATCACCTGTTCTTTACGGACCTCCAAGATAATTTATTACCAATGGAAACCTATGACATTTACCTTTTAAAGTATATTCTTGAACAATTACAATATGTCGAATGCAGAATTGCAGGTTTTTAATGTGTGCTGCGTACTAAAAGACCTACAACTCTGGTCCATATGTACAATAAAGATTGGTGTGATATTGGTGTCGAATAATTTAAAAAGTTCATAGTACGAGGTATGTCCCAAAAGTAATAGGACGACCCTGTCATTTTTGTATTTAGAGCGTTACATGCAAACCAATGATATCAATGGATACGTTCTACATAGAAATAATCGCCTTTCTACTTTAAAGTGTAAGCATATGTATTTAGTTTTTTTACTATATTAGCTTTTATATCAAGAAACAGTTCATAGGATTTAAACAGTTGTGATATTTGTCCAGCTATATTATATATTACTTTCAGACGGTCACACGAATGCCAATGGTTTTGTTAAAAGTTTTAACTACATAATTAGCAGTTATATCTTAATTCGTTATAAAGTCGCTGATATTTCCTTGTTGGGATACGTGAACTTTGCAAAATCCAGTAAACACCCAGTTAAAAAGACAAATAAAAACTTGTTTCATTGACATTTAGTTGCTAGATGCGTCACTTTTAACTCATTAAAACAAATAAACACGAACAATTTGCATTCGTATCTTTTTTGTATACACCATATTATTTTTTATTGTACATCATATATAATAATAATTAAGTACTTAAAGCGATACATAACAAAACATACATAGATTAATGTAAACCTATTTAAAACTAATTTATTCAATTTAATTGAAGTTTTCCGTGTTTGATTTATACTTTATAGCATATACTATCATTATATTAACATTAATTAATTCGTTTATTACTCATCTAATACCAAGATATATGTAATAGTAGGACAAATTTAAATTATCAAATATTTATTCACAGCCATTGTAATTAATAGGAGAGAATTATAAGTTATTAATAACTTATTGATATAATATAAAATAAAACAAAAACGAAAACAAATTACGTGAGAAGTATTATATTAAACGTTATATATCATGTGTTTTGAAACTATGAGTACAAAGTCTTACACGATACACATTTATATTTCCGTGATGAGATTATGTATTTAATTTCTCAAATCCAATTATGTTTGTTTTTATTAATACACTAAATCAGTGCATAGAGTTTCCCCGATTGTCATAAATAAGGTGTGTTTATAACTTATATACACTGATGAACAGGTTAAGCTAAACTATATGCATGTGGTAACTAAATATGAATTGTACGAGTCAAATTTAATAATCTTCTGAACGCTGTCAATAATTTCTTTTGTTCACACAATCTCCATACTGTACCCGTCACCATCACAATTGATCATACCACTTTAAGTCGAATGTCAATAAATCGTTTGTTTTTTTTCTTGAACGATTTTTATTTTTTTTATAAGTCTATGCAGCAAGATTGCAAAACAACTAAATCACATTTATTCTTTTAGAGGTATAAGCGTTATCAAGCCATAGAATAGTATTTATCCGCGAAGGTAGAACACTTCGGAGAAATCAGATGTTTTCCCTGTAATTTTGGGCGTTGTTTTAGTTTTAATATTTTTCGTTCTGTGTAAGTGTCGAAATTATTTTTTAAAAAAGTCACTATGTAAATAAAAAGTGATACATCGGTTGAAATAATGTGGATGTGAAATATCGTACGCATGCTGGTAATATGTAGATTTACTATCTTAAAGGTTGATGGGTATTGTATATTTCATAACCTGTCATGGACAGACTCAACAAAACCGAGTACGTTAATAATTCCATTTCTTAATTGCGTTATGTACTTCTAAACCTCCTTTAATCAATTGCTTTAGTAGTAACTTTTTATATACATATAGAAGTTATTAATTTAAAGGGAATATATCAGAATTTTTCAAAATGTTAAAATTGATTTAAAATATTATTTTCCAGTATACCATGCCTATATAATTATACTCATTGACACAATATTGCAATTTGATCCGTCACACAGGTGTACACGTTGTTAAATTGGCTCCATCTTAGAAAGAGTCCAAATGACGATGAGATGGTCGTCAAGCAGTCATCAAGTGTTGTCTATTTTTATAATGGGGATTTCTTTTCAAATTTACCACTCCGACTGAAACATCGGTTTTGCCAAGTTTCGGTGAATTTTATATCCGGTAACCATTCGGATTGTATTTATTTATAATAATTAAATGCTTTTTATCCATTTTATAAACAATGTTATATCTTAAGACATGTATAGTGTTTTTCCTGATAAACTCCCTTTAAAAAAATCATATTATTCGTTATATGTAATTGACCTGACGCGAGAACGACTATCGCTCCGCCCACTGGCCACGTGACTTTGTTGTCCAAGTAAATACAATGAAGAAAAATGGCGTCGTAGCAACCAATATCGATCACTGATTGGATACTCGGCTTGTTTGATTGATAGCTCGCGTCAGGTCAATTGTGCCCACTCCATATTTTGCACTTGCAAGCAAACCATATTAGTTCAGTATGCAGAACGTTGCTTACGTCTATATATAACAGAATCGTTTCCAAGATATAATTTAAAATGTTTATTATAAAAATGTCAATAGATAAATATTATCTTTTAATAGATATGTATATTGTATACACATTTTTGTCATATCAATTACTATTTATTAAGGTGTTTAGAAAATTGAAATTTAGAAATTTAATATAAAAGAAAAACATGTGAAAATGTGTATGCATTTGTATAATTTAATAAAATTTTATCAAATTATAGTTTTATCATAGTTCTTTAGGACAACTTTCGTGACAAACTGGAAACGATACTCATAAATGACGTTAACACATTTTACATATGCGTGTGGCTTACATTTTTGTTTGACCGTTGTTGTTTCCGGCGGTGGATCAGAGAATAGCATGAATTTCGTCTCAGTTTTTGTTATTATTTTCTTTTTGATCACCTTTTTCGTGGTTGGTAAGAAGGCAAATTTGAATAAAGACATGAAATCTGTTGTTGTTGGAGGTGGCAAAGTAGTTGTTGTCGTTGAACTAGTGGTTGTCGGTGTGGTTGTCGCTATAGTTGTTGTCGTTGCCATGCTTTTTGTTGGTTTGGGTCCGGTTATAAGAAAGAATCTTCGTGGTAGAGGATTCGTTGGTAGACGAAACACTACGTGTTACAATACGATATATTAATACCACATAACGAAATAGTGTTTATGTGTTGAATATCACATACACATCATTATGATACAGTTCACACCCATGCAGACAAATATGTTATAACCATTGCTCTGCGTGAATCACTACAAGGCGTATTAAATACTGTTTAATTCATTTCAATATTTTAAGGCGGTCTTCGGTGGCCGAGTATTCTAAGGAATGTCTCAACAACATTTGTTTCGAGTCAGTTACTTGAGGGTAATGAGGGCATGTATTCAGTTTGAGGCACAGACACTGGCTAAAACCTCTTTTTAGTTTATATGTCCATATACAATGTAGTTTCTATATTGTACAATATGACCATATATAATAAAAAAAAGATATTGTGACCAGTGCCTGTGGTTTGAGGTCTTTCTCTGCCAATACATATGAATGTCATATATATATACTGCAATGATTTTAAAAATCACAGATTCATTTTCTTTTCGAAACAAAGGAATGTCTAAAAAACTTATACTTCGTCTTATATTATAATAAAAGAAAAAAATGTATATATTAATTATTTAACTGAAAATTTGTACTTCTTGCTATGTTAAACATCATAATATATTATAATATAGTTCCAAGATTTGTGTTTCATTTATACCAAGTTTTGGATCAATTAATAATTTTACCATGGAATCCTACACATTATTTTATATAGAACAAAGAACAAAATTCAACTGTGTAGTGAGACCTAAAAGAACAAATACATGTTATAACAATATTACCTTTTCTTGTCGACGGGATTGGTGTCGTTGATGGTTTCCGAGTTGTTCTCCGTATCGTGTGTACTATAAGAAAAAACTAATCATGTAGTATACGTATATTTTACGATGATACGTGATTTAGTGAACATTTAGCATGTTGACAAACAAACAAAATAGTTTTAAAAACAACTGTTTTATAATAAAAGAAAAATATGTATATATTAATTATTTAACTGAAAATTTGTACTTCTTGCTATGTTAAACATTATAATATATTATAATATAGTTCCAAGATTTGCGTTTCATTAATACAAGTTTTGGCTCAATTAAGAATTGCCTTCAAGTCCGTTTCTGAGTACTGGAAAGTACTGTTGTTTCCAAAGAGACTCCTGCGATGGGTTATGGGTAAAATCCGAATAAGATTCACTATCCTCTGCATTGAAATCGTGTTAAAGTTTTTAAACATTAGTTTAGCAAAAACGCTTAAAAGACAATAAGATATTGTTGGTCATCAGATTTGGGTATTATCGGTTTTTAATATTAAAATGTGTGGAAGTCTATACTGCATCTGCGTGCAAACTGACAAAGTTGATATATCCTTTCATAACATGTCGTTTTAACCATGTGATCATGTGTAAAATATACATAGGACGAACCTGCGATATCAAAATTTCGATAAAATGCCGAATATACAACTGTTTTAAGACTAAAATGCAGAAGTAATAAATTAAAAAAATTGCACCTTTTTTTTCTTATTTAGCTCACATTAAAATAAATGCCGAAGCAACAGTTTCTACTACAAATGAGCAATCTGTTATAAATATGTAATGTTGGAATACTTTTATAATTATCAAACTATTTGAGAAATTATATTCATGTTCCAGCCGAAAGGATTGTATTTTGTAAGTTCGCCATTTTGAATGGAGACCAACGATATATGATTGTTGCTTCTATGTGACTTTGAATAAACAGCTTAACGATTCACTATACAGTTTCGCCCCTTTCCCCCCACGGTAACATGATTCTTACGCTGAAAAACAAGGCCTATGTAATTTGGAAATAATTTGTAATAAAAGGATTCATAGTATAGTAGTTGTGATTTCTTGCTGCAGATGAGTAGAACAAAGTCTTTCATAGCAAATACTGCAATAAGACATCACTGGTGTTAAAAAAGTGACTTTTATAGGATTTTAACATATGCATGTATTTTATGAGCATTTGAGGACTTCTTTTTTTAAAAAATCTCAGAGTGTCACTGCACCCTTAACCAACGTGGTAAACCTACCAGTTATTGTGCATTTTCATGTGGGTTTACATTCGTGCTACGTGGTGGAATTCTTATTTTACCATGGAATCTTAGGCATTATTTCATATAGAACAAAGAACAAAATTCAACTGTGTAGTGAGACCTAAATGAACAAATATATGGTATAACAATATTACCTTTTCTTGTCGACGGGATTGGCGTCGTTGATGGTTTCCGAGTTGTTCTCCGTGTCGTGTGTACTATAAGAAACAAACAAATCATGTAGTATACGTATATTTTACGATGTAACGTGATTAAGTAAACATTTAGCGTGTTGACAAACAAACAAAATAGTTTTAAAAACATTTTAAAAAAATCATTCCGCATTAAAACTTATTTTTATGTGATCAATGAGACACAGCGTTGTCATTATTTATTATAATTGAGACCATGGAACCAATGCAATTTGACGCTGGAACTGGAGGTATGGAATGTGAGGCTGCTGTATATTTAATTATTATTTATTTACATAATCATTAAAACCGACTATGCAGTCATTTATTTTCTGTTTCTTGGTTGTGTTGTGAACTTGAAAAGGATTCTTTATCCCATGATAATTGATTTTCACACCAGCAATCGTGCATGCCTTGTAAAGGTCGCAGTGTACTTTGTTGTTATTATTTCTGGTCCATTGAAAACAGGTTTTTTTTTAGTAAACCTCGAAAATAAAACACGAACATGAAACACGTTTTAAGTTTAACTTATTTATATTGCTTCGATTGTGAAACAAATCTGCCAAAGCACGCCCAAGGTCGAATCTTCCTGAGTATAACCAGTAGTAAGCAAACAGGATAAAGTGTCTTGCTCAACGACACCAGACACAGTTGTGGCAGAGGATCCTCCGGTCCCGAGTCCGATACTCTACAACTAAACCACGCACCCCATATTTTAGATTAAGCCGGTGTTAGTGTCGGTGAGTGGTGCATCCTTACTTCTCATGAGCAGACTTAATAAAAACCAAGTCAGCTATTTATTTTCTTAGTTGCGTTTTGTGCTTCCTAAAAATCCTTTATCTGGTATTGTGTTTTAATTAATGTTATAAGGGCATATTTAGACCAAAAGTGATGTATTGCGTAATTGGTATGGAAACAAACACATCAGTGACCTTCGAAAAAGTAATATGCTAATAAGTATTGCTGTTTGATTATTTTAAAAAAAAGCAACACAAGAAACGCATATAATGTTCTTTAAAATTTCACTAAGGAATGAATACACGCTTTTAGTAAATATAAAAATCTTAATCAAATGTCTATCAAAGGGTTTTCAATAGCACCAACATTTTTTGTTTTGTAATTACAACAGTTATGTGAGAAATGTTCAAAACGACAAACATCTATAACACGTAAAATACAAACATCGTCAATTATAATTATATTAAATTTATGATGTTATATCATAGAAAGTTAACCGTAATTGCTATAAATCATTTCCAATATACCAACTCAAAATAAACGTTTGTTGGAAATGTTAATTTATGTAATTTAACAGTACGCTTACAAAATTTTATACATAAATATATATATATATATATAACATATCTAACATCAAAGAATACTTAAAAACAGATCTACTAGGCAGAAATGTGCCACAGTAAACGTCACATTTGACATTTTAACAATTACATTTGTTTAAAACATGTCATTTGAAATAAAACATACACATATGTGACGTTTATTTCGCTGGATGTAATCGTTTCCGTTTATTCACAAGAAGCAAATATGTGCGACTATGCATCATTGCTTCAGAGTCTGCCGAATGTTAATGGTATTGTAGTTTTTACTTCAAGTTGTTAGTGTGATGTAACACTAATATACAGTAATTATTTTTTATGAAACATTATTCAAGATATGTATATAGCAAGGCAGTCAAGGTAAGGGGCAAATGTGACCTTTTAAGTTGCAATACTGGTGTATCATGTAGCAGACACATGGTATGATACACAACCCAGTCACATTATACTAACGGCGGGCCGACCAGACATAGAACTAACCTCTAAATGAACAACACCAAGCGGAGAAGCTTTTTGTGCCATTTTTCAAGTATTTGGTATGAAATGACCGGAGATCGAAACCACTATCTTCCGCATGCCGACGTGTGAATTGGACGCTCTACCACTAAACCAACGCGGTTCCACATAGCAGCATAAATATAACCAGTTCATGAGTATAGAATCCCTACAGTTACCATATGTGATATGTGTTAAGTTTCCAAATTACCTAGCTTGCATTGATACCTGAACAGTTTTGTATAGCATTGTTGTATGTCTTACATTGAATAAAGGATGCACACAACCTCGCTCTTCCACATGGCATCACATCATTAATTGTTTGTTTGACCGATTCATGTTTTAATGGAGTTTAACGCCATTTTCAATATTTTTCTGGTTATATGTTGAATATCAGTTGTGCCGATGAAGAAAGACGTCTGAGAATATATCTGAGAAAAACCAACGTTCTTCTGCAAGTAACTGGCAAACTTTCCCATATTAAGTTTTTTGGAGTGAGCGTGACTCGAACCTAGGACCTTAGCGATGACAGGTGAATGATCTTGAGATGGCACCTTGACCATTCAGGCCTCGGAGGACCCTATCACGTGATTAAACGAGACAAGTTATATTAAGTCTTAGCACTGTAAAATGGTAATTAATCTACTGTATTTACTATTTCTATCACCTATGCATCCCTCGCAGATCCAGTGCTCCTGAAAGGTGTTTTGTTAGACGTATGATTCTCCCTATCATATATTTTTATATTATATATATTTATACAGATGTGCTGGATGACAAACAATAAGCCAAAGCAGCAAGAGACGAGTAAGTATCAGGGTACGACCAAACGTGTAAAAGATAATAAAATACAAATTAATGTTTCCTTGGAATCTTTGTATGACATAACGGTTAAAAAATGATGAATTTAAAATATGTGTTACGCGTGTTTCATAATCTATTAAATTACCACGAATAAAAACCATTTACAACACTTAACAAAAGTTTTGTCTTTCAGAAAAGAAAATAGAAACTAATAGCCTGCACAAATACTAAGTTAATTCTTATTTCATACTTGCATCATGAATGTAAACAGTTTTTAGAAATAACAATGAGTGAAAATTTATCCGAAGTCTCGTGTGTCTCTTTAAAACAGTTAAAAGAAAGCAACCGATACGTTAGTACATTTGTACCAATTCATCTAGCGTGTGTTACAGAGGTAGATCGATGTGGGTGTTTAATTAAGACATAAGTTAGTACAATATAATAGAAGGGCATGGACACTTATGACAAACACGTACTTTCAATGGTTAAAGTAAAATATGAGTGTGATGGAAAGTAAACGTCTGTGCGATCCTGATGGGTTTCGCATTTGAATCATGATTAATTAACATAATGTCATCGTAAATGTCGATTAATCGTGTAATGTTTTAAACATGGCAACCTTGGTGAAAAGTATAACACAGAAATGAGGTAGGTTATGTTTTATATTTAAAGGAAGTATATCAAGATGTTTAAAATTCGTAGAATTGACAAATTTTATCTTTTATCCAGTACAATTTCCATTAATAACTTAAAATATTAAGTAATATACATATATAAAGTGTCACCCTCTTAACATATAAAAAATCCTCTGTTATCAAGGTGGTTGGTTTTTAGCAAATATTACCAGTCACTGGCTCTAGTACAGCATGCATTGTCTGTTAAAGCAAGCACAGCACTGAAAAAGCATACTTCTTTGTTTGAAAAAAACATTTTAGTTGGTTATTTGTAGTATTACAATATAGCCGATATTAGCATAGTCGAAACGATACGCTGTATTGCTATGAAGCGTATTGCGATATACTGATATCCCAAAATATTGCTACAGCACTAATGCCTATATATACATGTATATACTCACTGAGCCCATAACGAAACATATTTAAACATGCCAAGATTGTGCTCAGATTCGACAGATTCTTAGCTTAAATTTTTAACGCATTCTGTGACGTGTCAATTGATTCACGCGATGTTTTTCATCTTTTTTTATTATTCTTTGATTTTTTTTTTGTGATTTGACCCGTCGTCATAGTTATGAATATTGCTAAGATTGGTTATCATCGAAACAGTTCGAATGACGAGTTGAAGGTCATCAAGAATCATATGTGTAATATTTATTTTTAGAATAGGGATTTTGTTTCAATTAACCAATCCGATTAAAATTTTGAAAGTTTCGAATTTTTCGTATTTAAATTATAAATGCTAATAATATGCTTTGTACTAATTTTATTTCTATTTTAAAACGTGTATAGCGATTTTCCTAACACAATGCCTTTAAAACAAAAATGTCGAAAGGCTGTGACTATTCCTCAAAGGTTTGCAATTTGCGTAAAATTCAAAGTTACAAAAAAGGCTCGAACTTCATTATGTGTTTCATGAATATCAGTATCAGAGCTTTTGAAGGCTTTGTTAATTTTTATGTTTGAAACATGCAAACACTTTTGGTGTCACCAGCACCTCTATATGTGTTACCAGGCTTTTCTAATGACAATCTTACACTTAAGACGGTTTGCGAAACGGAGAGTGAATCATTTAGAGTGAAGTAATTAACATGGTATATATATTAAGACTGCGTATTGGTCGGACTATTTATTTCAATTGCATACAGGCATTATTGTCATTACTGAAAAAAGAATTATTGTAAAATACTATTTTTTTTAAAAAGTGGTTTTGTCAAAGATGATTCTAGAACTTTTAAATTTGTATTTAAATATTTCTTTACTCAATTAATAAATTAATAAAATAATGTAGTATTCCAAGATTATTCGTATATGGTGCATTGTGATTAACTGCTACTCTTTTGTTTTAGTTTGATTGCGAAGAACGCTTACATCCTTCATGAACCGCCATCGGATTGAGTGTGAAATTGAGTTCTCAGCTTCTGGTGTATTGAGGGAGGTCTCACTTTACAGTTGTGGCCAAGATTCTTGCACTTCTAGTCCATATCTCACCAACCACTTAACGTATCTGATTAAAACTTCACAATCCATTCAATTTCCCAGTCATCAAACCTACTACAGTAACTAAGTAAGGTAACTCTTGAATGACTGTAATGCAAAATTATTGACTTGTTTGATTTAGAAATTCAGGTTAAAGTTTTGCTTGCAAGTACCACCAAGTCCATATCTCACCAACTACTCAATATATTTGTTTGACACTTCACACAAGTCCGGTCATCAACCCTACCACAATAAACAAGTTAGATAACTTTTGCATGGATATAATAAAATTATTGGACTTGTTTGACTTAGAAATTGTGCTTGCAAGTACTACCATCAAGTCCACACCTCACCAACCGCTCAGTTTATTTGTTTGAAACTTCACACAAGACTTCCCAGTCATCAAACCTACTACAATAACTAAATTAAGTAATTCTTGCATGAATATAATACAAATTTTTGTCATCGTTTGACTCAGGAATTGTGCGTGGAAGTACCATCAAGCTACACCCCACCAACCACTCAATTTATTTGATTGAAACTTCACATAAGACTTCTCAGTCATCAAACCTACTACTGAAGTTAGAAAACTTTTGCATGAATATAATGCAAATAATTGCCTTTGACTTAGAAATTCAGGTTACGCAAGTACCATCAAGTCCCGTTCACAGTCACTATTTCATGTTCTGGATTTAAACTTTACACAAGACTTCCCAGTCACCAAAACTACTAAAACAACTAAGATAAAAAGTATTTTGTAATTTGGTCTGAAATATTTTCAAAATGGTTCATAATAATTGTGGTTAGTTCTTGCTGCAAATGAGTAAAGCAAACGCTGGCATAGCATATACTGTAATAAGAAATAACTGGTGTTAAAATATGACTTTTATACGATTTTAACAGATGCCTGTATTTATGACCATATAAGGACATCTTTTTTTTAAAAAAAAGCTTAGGGTGTCACTGCACTATCTTTAAAAAAACAAGCTGGTCAACCAACTAGTTTTGTTTCTTTGTATGTGCAGATACATTCCTGCTATGAAAAACAACTTTAAAAAGATTATATGTGGAAATATTTTAAAGTGGAAATCATAGACCTTACTTTATATAGAACAAAGAACAAAATTCAACATGTAGTTGTCAACATTATATCCACTGCACTACCGTTCCGGTGCACTATGATTGCAAAGCGAGTGTGCAATATACAGGTGTGAAATATATAAACAATAGACAGGATTTGGTTAATGCGTATTACTTCCTATGACGTTATGACGTTAACCCTCAAAATAAGTGTCACATAAGCTATAATGTGCATTAAAAGTGTTGACTTTGAATTTTTTAGTTGTACTGAATATTTTAGCTTAGCTATACAAAGAAAAGGCATAACCGTGTGCAAATATGCTGTATCATGATTACTATAAATTAGTTTTTTTTACTGAAAGCTGAAAGCTAAAATAAAAAGAAGACTTACACGTGTCAAAAATGTACAAGTATATAAATACAATAATTGCGTTGTTTACATGCCTCATGAAAAAGGCTGTGCAATTGTGTTAGAACAATAATTGAGTGGTTTACATACTTATAGATGAAAGCTACATTGAACAGAAAACTGGCACATGACAAAATGTGCATTTGCATGTATATTTTTTTTTTTTTTTTTTTTGAATGGGGTTTAACGCCATTTTCAACACATTTCAGGTTATATATGGCATATCCAGTTTTACTGGTGGAGGAAGACCTCAGACTGAGTCAGACTGAGTAGAACCACCGTCCTTCCGCAAGTAACTGGAAACTTTCTCACATAAAGTTTTTGGAGCGAGCGGGACTCGAACCTACGACCATAGCGGTGAGAGGTAAATGATCTTGAGACGGCGCCTTAGACCACTCGGCCACGGAGGAATATAAGAAGTATAAGTAAGTTATTCTAGCAGATACCTGTATAAAAAGAAGCACTTCACGTGTCAAAATGTGCATTTGCATGAATACAATAAAGTGGGTTGTGCCGTGCAGTGACGTATTATCAAGTTATGGGTAGCATTGTAATTTACCAATTTTTTTCGGAATAGTCATCTTACTTAATAATTTCAAAATATTTTTGAAATTAGGAAGTCTGATTCTGCTTTGTACTGCTGCAATAGAACAAGTGAGTGAAGATAACAGACGATGTCAATCTTAATTATACATATAACGTAACTGTACACACGTATTAAAATGCAAACGTCATTGTCATACACAAGACACATATAGCTGTTTTACATATAATTATACTGAAGGAACAGTTAACCCACTATGTTAACTTTTATGAATTTGCCCTGAAATTTAGACTTGAATAAGAAAGAATATTTAGGATTATAAGAATCCATTATGAGTATCCATTCAGCAGGTTATATAGTTCATTTCCGTTAGTGGCACATTTCTTTCCTTAACTATTATTGTTCAAATCACGTTCTTATTATTGCACTTTTAAATTCGAAGTTAATACTCACTAGTATATCCGGGTATGCAGCCACAGCTAGTAGAATCATATCTCATACCACCGGGACATCTCGCGAGATTCCAATATTCACCGTATCCCTCGATGTAATAGTCCGGATACTCGGGTAAAGCAGTTCTGTCACATACTGTAAACACATTGATCTGGTAGTAAATCACATTAAAACACATCGTAAAGCGCATTTCAACAAACTGTAAGGATTTTTCAAAATAAAAAATTTGGTCGTGAAATTCAAGTTCTGTTGTATATAACATCTTCATATTTAATATCTACATGTATAAAAATCACTCAAAGTTCTTGTTTCAGTCAAAACGTATTTTTTTAAATATAACTATAACACATTAGATATTGTGCATATAAATCATACAATTATAGAAAAAAGTCCACTCAATATTCCTTAAAGGTTTCACTTTCCGATTACAAATTACCTCCCTTACATGACGGTTATTACGATTATAACGCTCGGGAGCTGTGTTTATTGGTTTGTCATATTTCTTTTTCAAAATGCTTAAAATTATCATTTTTGTATACAGATGAGAAGAATGGGACATTGTCATGAGTCTTGCCAGGATGCGTAGTGATACGCTGCGAGAATTGAACAGAATTGTCAAAAGTGCAGGGGTGTCATCAAACCATCAAGATTGTAAAAAAGCAATCTGGTCATCCCCATATTTTTTCCTGCATTTTTGGGACGACAGAATACTATCTATTGAAACATGACACTTTTAGAACCTTTGGTAATGTGTTCGGTGTTCCAGAAGTGCTTTTCTCTTTATGTAGAACATTGTAAAATTAATTGGTATGTGAGACGTAAACATCCTGTCAATATATGTGTATACATATAACCAATTAGTACCGTAACTTACTTTCAATGGAAAGATCTAAATTGAATAAGTGCTTACAGGTAGAAATACACATACACAGCCCGTGTTAAAAAAAACCCTATTATAATTTACCTCATTAAGTAATTCATTATAACAGTAAAACGCATTTAAATTCTAAAACACACGATGTAAGAATTTCAATTTGAGTATACATGTACGTGTATGCATGTTTCATTAGCGAATTTAGTTTTAGAACGATTAGGCAAAACTAAGATAGGGTAGAAGGGATCTGTTTTTACCACAAGTATTAAATGTTATTCAATTGTTATGCTATTATCACCAAACTCCACGATTCCAAGGAATCAGAAATAATAACAACACAACAGGAGGACATACAAGGGAATATACATTGACCGTCATTTGGGGCGTAACACTGCTTCAGATAGTAAACAAAACAAACTTGATGCAAAGCACAAACTCGCCCCAAAAAAACGGACACTCACATACTCAATTATCGGTGCTTTTCATTCCCTCTAGTGCAAGGCAATAAACATGCATTTGTTATGCCAATAAACTATTAAATTGAATTGAATTGAGTACAAGGCCACCCGAGTACTACAAGTGTATTCGCTGCTACTCGCCGCGAATAATAATATCTGGTAAATGGAACAACACACGTATACAACTGATTATAAAAGGGGAAATGGAACGAACCGGTGTTACAGTACAAAATGCCCTTGAGGGACTTACTTACTTGATTTCAAAAATTAATTTTAACGTTAATAAATGAATTTAACAAATGCATTTCTGGAAGAGACTCCATCTTACGTCAAGAATAGTTTTAAACTCTAGCGTTTATTCTGCATGCTGTTTCTTTCGATTTAAGCATAGATTTCTATTTATTGAAATATATTTCCCATTTTACATATCTTATATAAAGGACTACATAAGAAAAGGTTTTATTGAGTTCTTAATACTGACATACATTTATAATATTGAAGAAAAAACGCAAGACGTAGGAAACAATTAAAACGAACAAGTTTAGCAATACTCCCAATTATGTGTATAAAAATTGGAATACGTGATTGAAGTTTCTGCAGAATGTTCGCGGTTACTGTCCTGATTTACTGTATGCTAAGCGTAAATGGGCAAATACTTCTATGGATTAATGGATTAAGAGAACATTCTCAGTATAGTTTTAATCTAAGTAAGTTTATGAATTGAAAGTGATTCGTTACTTGTAACTTTTGCATTTAATTAACACTTGAAACATCACTGTTGTGTATACCTCACTCGATACAATTTCATGACAGAGTTCCACATAACAATGCAATCTAACACGGTCTGACGACTGCATATATCTCTGGCATTGCTTTGTGCCAAAGTATGACTTCAGCGGTGGTTTGTGGTTAGAGCGTCTGCCTCGTCGGAAGGCCGTAGGTTCGATCCTGGCCGGATCATACCAGTATGGTACTAGACGCTTCCTCACTCAGCATTTAGAGAATAGTTCTTAGTCTGGTCGGCCCGGTGTCAGTATAATATGACTGGATGGGGTACTATAACCTTGTCTGGGGTATGATATTTCAGTGCGGCAGAGCTCAGAATACAGTCTCAAACAGACTGAAACATTGTTGAAAGCAACGCTAAACACCATACAAAACCTTATCAACAAAAATCATATATACTCGGACCAACTATTTCTTTGAGCATTTCAATTATAACAAATCACCATGGATAACGTGTACTAACGTGAGTGCAAAAAGATTCAGAAATGTTGTTCGTTGTTTGGACTGAACGATGAAAGTGACATATTTTTAGAACACTACGAATTAAAAAATAAACACACAAATTATACACGGTTCTGATCAATTTGTTTAAATCCGAGTTTTATAAGATGGAATAATATAAACTTTATAAACCTCTCTTGTATATTGTTTTCATGTCTTTTGAAATAAACCATTAGGTCCTATATTATATCATACTCTGTTTGATTAATTTGTACTCATAATGTTACCTTGTTAATTTATTCTTCTCACATACTCGCAAGCATGTTATATTTATGCTGCCGCCATGTGTTAGCGGCACACATGTAAATATGTTAGAGTTGAAATAAACGAATTGAAAATTATAGTTTGTAGATCAGTGTAGTTTAATGAATTAACATTCTATTTAAAATTAACCAAGCGTGATATCACTGCTAGTGCACAATATATCTAGTATATAGAACGAACCCTGCTCTCCCGATTGGTTCCGTTCAATAGTAATTGTTACGACCACGCTGATTGGTCTGTTGCTTCAGGGAAAGTGTGAATGACATCATAATTTAGTAAGCGTTCAATTGCTTTTGCCGCAAGGGCACATGGCACAATTTCCCCAACGAAACCAAACACTCACGGCGAATATTCACTATTTCATTGACTATGCAACCCGATAATGTACTAACATGTACTTCACACTTCCTCCCTGATTAAAGACACTTAAATTCAAGATTATAACGATAAAATCCGAGGCTATCTGACTGTGTCTTCTGACAGTGTGTATCCAGATCGGCGTATGCAAGGCAACGGAGGTATTAGTACCTGGCTACACGCCAGAGTCCACGCCAGAGTCTAATGACGATGGTCATTGACAGCCGTGCGCAGACCTGACTAGGTATACACTGGATGTGACAGGAGAGGACTAACACAATTAACACTACCTGTATAAAATTTGTATTTTTTCCTCATTTTTACATGTAAATGTAATGAGAGAATAAATGTAATTGGTGTTGCTATGAATTGTGGGACAGGCATAAAATTCCCTGTTTTTTCCATTGTGGTTAATAGACCTGATTCGGGAGATATCAGGTTCCGGGATAGACTGCGATATCAGTCAGCCATTTTACACATATTAGCATCAAAACTAAACACAGTAACTATGGTGTTTGTTTATTCGACAACTACAATTAGCTATCACCTAAACGTTATGATGTTTAACGACAGAATGACTAAGTATATGAAAAAAATGTCCTCAATCTTAAACGGTATGAATACGCTAAACTACAATACATTAAAGACGATTTATGGATGGTATGTGTATCTATAGACCTGTACTGACGACGCTGTGGTACATTAAACACCAACATCAATTACTATATGTAATGCATACATATTCTAGTAGGTTGTAAATGTATTTTACTTTTATCTGTTATCCTATTTCCTTATTTATAAAGTGGGGTCCTCCGTAGCTGGGTGGTCCCAGGTGCCGTCTCAAGATAACTTACCTCTCATCATTAAGATCGTTACTAAACATATGCGGAAAAAAGTGTCTTGCTTAAGGACACCACACATAGCCGCGGTGGAGGATCGAACCCATAACCCTCCGACCATGGGTTCGGTGCTCTACCGTTTGACCACGCGCCCTACAAAATATATTATTTAATCATTGTTATGGCAGGCTTAGATGATCACGCTTTGTAAGCCGTATTGATAACACGATGTGAGGATTTACATATTTTCACTGCTAAAAAGAAATATCATATGTGGCAAAGTGGTATATCGAACATTAGATCGCTACACACGTTTATAACGAGAAGTAATAAACTAAGCAGCAAAACTACTAAGTGAACCTCTCCGGTGTTATATCTGACTGGAATATCCCTTTTTAATGGATGGTGCCGTAACTTAACACATAACAGATCTGGCAGCAAGTCTTGTTAATGACGGAAAAACACAAATGATAACTGAAGAGTACTACCATTAAGGCTGGTTGAAAAAGGTATAGGAACAATCAGAGAATATAACTCAATACTGAGTAAGCTTATTTTATTTGGATGAAAATATCGAACTGGTAAATAATCACAATATTTTTTTCTATCTATATCTCTTTGGCTTATTTAGTCGATGTTATTAATGCTACTACATGGAATCTAAAATTAGTGAAATTAAGCAATTGAGATTGTGCACCAACTTCAGGGAGATAACAGCAGGTAAGGGTAACCCACATTTTCATTTGCGTTTAGGGATATACTTAACTATGACACAAGATTTTCTGTCTGGAAAACGCAGTTCAGTAGTGGCAGTAAGGCTCAACATTGAATTGAACGTCTATGAAAACGCAATGGTTGTAACTGACTAACAGTCGAAATCAGGTTGTTGCCATTTTTATTTACCTGGTTCAAGGTTGTACGACAAATTCTCCTCGCTGTCCGTGGAAACGTATGGTAAACTCCATATCAAGTAGAGATATATAACTTCTGTGAGCATACCTGTAGATATAAAACGAAAAATATACAGTATAACATTAGATTGTCAGGAGTCTTCCTAGATATCTCTTAGTATACTCCCGAAGAGGGGTTGTCGCCCACGTACGTGTAGAGGTTGGGGGTCTTCTCCCTAGATTTTATTTAATAGAACTGCTAATGTTTAGTTTTAGCGACTTTGACATGGACTGTGAAGTCATTTAAATTGCTAGAAATCTTACGGGTTTCCTATTTCCTAAAACACGAACTCCTTATCCCATACTCCAATTCGACTTCATTTTATTGCATTTTTCGCATTTAAACATTTTTTTATATTTTCCACATTCAACTCTGAAATGCATGTATAGGTTCGGATTTATAGGAGTATGCCTAGGAACGCCACTGGCTGTAGAAACGATCCTTCGACCGTCCAACATCAGTGATTTCAGTTTTCACTACACAGTTGAATTTTGCTCTATGTTTTAAATACAATAGGGCCTAGGATGTTCCCGGTTAAAGACATTTCACACAGAAAGTATTTGTTTCCATGGCATATATGTATCTGCTCATACTAATTCACAATGACTAGTGTATTGATACTCCTAAGTTGTTTTTTTTTTAAAAAGAAGTCTTTAAACGCTATTAAATACTATCATCTGTTAAACTCCAATAAAAGTCACGATTGAACATCATTGATGTCGTTTTTGCTACTCACAGCCTGATGATCAATTTTTTTAAAAAAAAATCGAACAAAATTGCATATCTTTAACACAAGAATATTGTTACCGTCACAACAAGGGACACAACTGTAGCAGGTGGTAGTCTACCGAAATAAGATACTTTAAGAGCCAGTGTCAGTGTATTCAGTGATCCAGAAGTGTGTTTCTCTATATTCAGAACAGTGTAAAGTAATTGTTGTGTGAGACGTAAAGTGCCTAATTAACCCCATCTGAACTCATGTAAATTTGTCAACATTTTTAAATAGCGACGTAATGAATAACTTTAATTTGCCTCTTTACCTTACAGTATTCAATTACATTATTGTCTTACTTATCTAAGAAGTGAAAAAGAATTATGTTGGTCATATATATATAAAAATATATCCAAAACAAAGTTTTGATGTTAGATCAGTATGTATAACAATAATGTTTGCCAGGTGGCCGAAAATTAAATAATGAGTGAATTAAATTGAACTTGCTTATGTGTTTTTGCTTTTGTCGTTGAGGAATTATTCATATGAGATATTGCTACACAGCGTTAGACCAAGTGCCCTCGTTAGTGCAAGATTGTAGTTACGAAACGAAAGTAACGTTCTATGTTCACCGTCACACGTCTCGAAACTTGGTCTCTCCCAGAACCTGATATCTCCCGTGTCAGATCTGTTAACCCTCATTGAACAAGCAGGAAATTTCTATGCCTGTCCCACAATTCATAGCAAAACTGTGACGTCATTCAAACTTTCAGTTGAACCAACTGACCAATCAACATTCTGAAATGCGGCTTTCCCAATACTGCTTTTTTAACGGAACCAATCGGGAGAGCTGTGTCCGTTTCACAGACTACTAAAAATGCATATAGCATTCCTCATAAAATGCTTATTGCGCTCCATTAAAATCATTAAAGGAACTTTCATGAGCATCAGAATGCCTTATTCATGTTGAAGTTCGTACGTACGTCGCGTTAATTAAACGGGGGCATCTTCATTGTTCGTATGAACATCTTAGCCTTACGAAGGCAAGTAAAACACATTGGTGTTACAATAAACGTGCGGCACCTGCACGGCGACATTCAACACACCTGTTAATGTATTCGTCAATCATTTGTATTTTAAAAACACATTCATAAAGCGGCGGTAGACAAAACATTTTGCGTGGATTTATTTAATAATGTTATGCTTTGGACAGTAAAGCATATGATTATAGTATACAAGTCCAAACACGCGGTTTGAGATGGGGGTATTTTGTTTGTTATGGAAATGTTGATTAAGTCAAAGCCCAGTTGCCGTGTAAATGGACACAATGACCGTTTAGATTTTAATGGGGCTCGAAATAAAATACTGTTTAAGCCCGTTCTGAGGATCGTGAGAGGTTTTGCATATATCATTACCATCATAACAGGCTCAATAAAACCGAGCCTGTTATGTTCTGTTGTCTTTGTTGTTGCTGTTTTGCGCTGTCCTTGTAAGAAATCCATCGTATCAGATACTGTCCTTAAAGCAATATTAGGTAGCTATACACCGCAGCATGGTTTAGCGCCTCACATGCGGAAGGTCGAGGAGTTCATACCAAATACTTGCAAATTGGTACTAGAAGCTTTTTTCGCTAGCGCTCAGCATTAAGAGGATAGTTCTAGGTCTGGTTAACCTGAAACCAGTATTATATGGCTGGGCGGGGTTTTATACTATGTATTCAAGCATGGCAGCCTTAACAATACTGCCTTAACTAGACACCGTCGCGATATGACCGAACAATTGTTGAAAGCGACATCATACAACAACAACATAGGTAAGGAATTTTAATATATTACTGTCAGTACGTGTTAAATAATGTTTTATAATGTATTATAATGAATTACTCTTACCATCAATCTACTTAACAATGTTGTTAATTTTCATTTAACAGTAATATGGTTTAACGTGTATCGCTGGTGTACACTTAGGGACGTCAGCCACCACCGAGAAACTTTACTGAACTCTTTCACGCCTTGGTTCAGGAGAGGAACAACTTTTCCTTACAACATTATTACAACATATTGTGGTTTTAATGAGGCAGATATGTGTTATCTGCATTGCTGTAAATGGTAGTTGCAACCGTTACTAATTACAAAAATAGTGTTTGGGGTATCGCTGTTTGAAACGTTATTTCTCAGGGAATTGTTAATATTTTCCAATAAAACCCACACAAATCTTAGGCTTATGTTGGCTTTACGTGTTGTCAAATTTTATTAAAATTGATAAGCAAGAACCTTGTTTATTTTACAAAGTCCTACCAAGGCGTTTTTAAAAGTCCCTCAGTGTTTATAATCACGTTCATCCAATCTTCTGTTTATGATAGTAGTACAATATTATTCAAATGTATATCATTCAGAAATAGAAGCCATCGACAAAACAATCCATTTTATTTAAGATCGGATGTACTTATATAAACATATAGATAGTTTTTCTTTTAATTAAAATTACATTATACGAGGTAAGATGGGTCTGCGCAAGTTCCTCCAACAATTAAAACTTCTGCCACGTATAGCCTGGAATGTGGTGACACTGTAGAACTACATTCTCATTCTCTTTAAGTTGATATTCAGTCTCTAAGAGTTGCTAGAAGGTGCTATTTATCTAAATGTTTCGAATATTTTTTTAGATACGATTGATTGATTGAATATTTAGCGTCATTTTTATGCCATCGAGGGCTAACAGACGATCCGTTAACCTAACCACTATTTCCTGTGATCTTGAAAGGTTAATCATTACTCGCACCCCATCTTCGCAAGTAACTGATAACTTCTGACTTGAATCAACGGTGAGAGACTAATGATAATGAGACACACTGTCGTATATCAAACATCACGGAGATTGTTGCCTGACGGGGATTCGAACTCAGGACCCCTTGATTTGATAGTCAGATGCGCTAATCGGGTCCGGCTTTTAAATACGATGGTGATAATGACATCAATAAAATTTATAATTAAACGAATAAAAAAGAATAAAATAATGATGGTAACAAAAACAAATAAATTATATTGATATATTTCATAATACTTATACAGCGGGGCATAAGCGCAGTGCATAGAGTGTTGACCGCTCACGTCAAAGACTGCGGGTTCGATCCCCTGCTCGACCGGGTAACCCTAAAAAAATAACACTCAGTACTGGTTCTGCCCAGGAAATAAACTAGAGAGCGGCTCATATATGCTTTGAGCTTTCTTCGCAATCAGTTTAAACTCATACTAATAATTACATAAATTATATAATGAAAATAATGATTATGAGATCTAATTTGTAACTTATCATAAAAATAATTTATATATTTGATATTAGTTTAAAGTATGTATATAGCGATAAGTAGTGTTTAGGAATCGGAATGAACTAAGAATCGATTATCGAATCGAATCGAATCGATAGGAAGCATTCGATTCATAATCGGATCGGAAAATAATTGAAGATCTTCTTAAAATAAACATTGCTAATTTTTAATCAATTTTGTTTTAATTATTACAGAACGATGGACCCATGTTAAATTCATTGAAGTGTCAGCCAGTATCCGATCGTCAATTAACTAGCACTACAACCAGTCGCTGTACCATATTACAATGCAGAACTTAATAATAAAAAGTATGCCTTACACAGTTGCAATGTTTATATATTCATCGGAAATTCAATTTTTTTTATATTGCTTGTTATCATATTTTCAAACTCTAAGACTGTGTAACTCTGTTTAAAGTCATAAGTTATTTAGACTGGTCTATTTATGCATGAGTTTACTTTAAAGTCTAATTTATGCTCAAAATTTATGCTCTTTATTATTGTTATTCTAATATAGTGACTGTCTTTATTTATACTCAGCGTTCATGTCCTTTATTATAGTTCTCCAATAGAGACTGTTAGTAATGCCACTAACTGTTTCCTATTATCACGTTATAAGCCAAATCAAGTTCAAACGATAATTTCAGTTATAATCGCTTATTCAATTTCATAATCGGTAGTAGAATCGGATGAGTATTTTCGATCAAGTATCGATTATAATAAATGGAACATAAAAAAAAAACTTACCGAATTTAACTTTTAATAATCCATCTATTAAAACCATTGTTTTAATACTTCATCAACGTTTTCAATTCATCTGCTAGGGCACTAAATTAAAAATAACGATTAAAGTTAATCTTTAGTAGACACCGCCTATCAGAGGTCCACGATATATCTACAACGACACATTAACACTTCGGTGTTACTTGAGAAACTATTACACCACACGATAAAACATGTAAATTACGTTGTTCGGTACAGATCCATTACACGACGGTCACGTGACCTCTTTGTACAACTGTTCGGAGTATCACTACCCTGTTTGTTTCATTGAATAATATATACATGCATATGGACAACCGTCAAGAAAGTCGGAGCGTTAAATTACCCAATTAGCGAAGACAGAACGATTAATCGCTCAATTAATTTTACTGTCCATGTTGCGCAAAATATTTGACATATCATTTGTGTGCGGCGGAGGGAACATAAAATAGCATTGTGCAACTAGTATTTTACTATAACGCGCCGGGAGATCCAATACTTGTATGCTCATTTTACTTGGCAGTTTTTATTTCATATTCTTTTTTATTTTTATCTTTACATTGAACATCAATTAATTTAACTATCCATGTTACGTAAACAAAGACATGTTATTTGTGATCAACGAACTGAATAACATGTAACATCACCCCGTACAACGTATACGTTACATAAACGGCTACTACGCCGCATTTACGGTGATAACTACACACAATAAACCGGTACTTCCTGTTATTTTTGTGCACGTGGTCGAACAGTGAGGTAAGAAAATCCCTTTATTTTCATATTATTATTTCGTTTTTAAATCAAAGATAAAGCCGATAGGAATATAAGTATATTAAATATTCTATTTAAGTTTCAAGCAAACATATGCTTTTTAATGGGAACATGGCCGTTTCCTAAAACATTCGAGAAAAGTGACTGTTTAAACCATTTTCAGACTGAAAACAGCTTAAATTTTACTTCGGAAGCTTTTATGGGGCTACTTTTTGTTTTTTACATAAATTTTGTTTTATGTATCAATATACCAAAGTATATCAGAAAAATTAAAAGTTATTGTTTTAAGGCTGCTAAACGCCAAAATTTACTTAGTATGTAGCATAAGTAGGTGCCTCGTATATTGTACACTACATAAGTAGTATTTTGTCATTAAGCGGCATTCTAATAACATGAAATAATACTACTATCCAACTATTTCAGGGTTATTTTTTAAATTGTGTCGTTGTATACACTTCATGAATAAACTTAAGTATTTTTTTCGTTTTAGAACATTATCGTCCTATTTTGTATGACATATCGCAGCTGTTTCAGACCGGTAGACCATTACCTGTTCTTCATGTAATACATGTACAATATTTACATTGTACTATTCGTCTATTAGCCCTCGATGGCATAAACTGACGCTAAATATTCAAACAAAACATTGTTCTAATTATCTTTCTTTTAGCTGTTAAGAGGCGAAGATTATAATTATATATTAGCCATACTGAGGCAAACGAAGGCACTTGCTTCCTGTAGAATTTGTGGAATTTCACATGTTTATTAGTGTTTTTGTAAAAATAATAAGCTATTCCCAAAATATGAATTACTCATGCAAAAATATGACATATCCTTCACATATAATATATGCAGTATGAATGTATCAAAATACCCAGCCAATACTTGTCTTACAGTGTTTTACTATGTCTATGTCTTCTGAGAGTTGATGTTCGGCCTAAAAAGCCACCGATGGTTATTCAATATAATAGTGTAAAAATGGGCAATTATATAAAATGCAGTTTGTGTTATAGATTTGGACAGCTTAAAATGTCTGAAATATCAGAAAAAAGCAGCGAATGCATGCCATGAGCTAAATATCTTTTCGTGGCGGCATGTCCCCGGACACCCCTAGCAAAGTTGTAATTGTGCCTCTTGTAAAATCAAACAGGACAATATAATAGAATAACTACTTCAACATGTCTGATACCTCAGCATAATGATATTGCTTTTTATACAAACACATCATGTAAACTTCTACATCACAGGATTGCGAGAGAGATTGGCATTGCTTTAAGTTGACATATTTTTCAAGTGTGTTAGCGGAATACTGGTAACAGTTTCAAAAAAAAAGAATAAAATAAATGTAATATTATCATTTGTTTAGCATTGACTGTGGTTTGAACATACGACATCCTGAGTGACAGTCAAAGGCGTACACCATTAAACCACTTTTGAGCGTAATAATAGTTTAAGAGTTAACACCTTTTAGAGCTGTTAGGTCTTGAAAGGGGTGTCATTCTAGTTGATCGGAACTAGAATGAATTCATACGTTTTATATACGTATTATACGTTTGATATATACGTTTTATGTTATGCAAATCATTGTAACGGACTAAAAGCTTTTGCTGTAGAATATTAAACACCTCGAAATGTGTATGTTGTATCCAACGTTTCGGCAGTTTGCTAGTACTGCGAATAGCCTAATTTTGAAATCCTCATGGATTTGAGGTCAAACCATCTAGTGGGATGTGGTTGTCTTGCAATTGCTACAATCACCGGTCGAGGAGGATTGAGTGCCTTTTACTTTCTTATTTCTATCTTTCTTATCTCTAATAACATAACTTTCTTCTCTTGTGTTTAAATAAACCGGTTTGAGTCCATATTTAATATGGATATCATATTTGATAACTGTTTTTTTCAAATACTTTCAGATTTGTCTACTAAAACTTTCGTTCTTCATCGTGAAGATTTTTATTTTGTTAGTCTGTTTCTATAAATTTTCTATCTTTCATTCTACAGTGTGCTTACTCATGTTCTATATACTTGCTCCGATACAAAACCGTCCATAGTTCTTACCTTTCGCTTGTTTTCGGTACAGTATTTTGAACCATAGGTGACCACATATACCCGTTCATATATACCCGTTTAATGTTCAAGTTAGGTGGACCAGCATATCCTTTCTCATATATCTCTCCCTCAATAATTAATACGTTCCTACACCCATGAATATATGATTACAATGCATACAGAAAAAAATGAATGTTGTATTAAACAAGCATTGTTGTTAGGGTAGATCACTTTGTAGTAACGTTAAATGTTGCACCGACGCTAAATGTCGCAACCGATGTTATATGTCGCAACGCTGACATCAACGCTAAAGGACTCACACCACTATTATCTCCCTTGAGTACTATGGACCGTCAGATGAAGGAGGTAGAAATTAAGTTTTAATTCTCTTTTACTTCTTTTTTTAGGGCTTGCATTGCAGTGATTTATTTTTTCCAACTATGTATTAAATGCTCAGTATTAAAATCACCACTGAATATTTGATGCTGATACCAGATTTCTGGACAATTCTGTGTCATTTTAGAATTGTTTGCTCGAACCGCATCGTGGGAGAATAGTTGACATATTACTTTATCTGCAAATTGATAGGTATCACAAAGCCATTGAATTAAGAAAAACTGGTCAAAGGGAAGCTTTTTTCCTTTATAATTACAGATCTTGAACCAGTGAAACAATTGAGCCCAGGCACATGCTGCAAATTGTTGTTTTTTCGCTGTGTTTTGGAATAAATGTTACAACTGAGCCCTATGAGAAATGTAATAGTGATGAAAGATAAGACGTTAATGTCGCAAACCCATCTGTCGCAAAATGTCGCACGTTTAACACGTTTTGGCATAGCACCACATTTGGAACAGGATGCGCTTCTGTAGGGTAGTCGCATAATGGCGTTTATAAATCATCAAAAACTGAATAACAACCTCCAAATAGTTGGATAAAAGTAGTATTTCATGTTATAAGAATACCGCTTAGTGACACAATGCCTCAACTTGTATAGCGTACACTATACGAGACACCTACTTATGCCACGTACTAAGCATATTTTGGCGTTAGCAGCCTTATACCATCAATTTGTATTTTTATACCCCCCTAAAAAAATTTGGGGGTGGCATATAGTAATCGCAGCGTCCGTCCGTCCGACTGTCTGTCCGTCCGTCCTTCCGTCCGGTATTTCGTTTCCGACCTGTATCTTTGTCATGCATAGATGGATTTTGTTGATACTTGGTACAAATGATCAACATAACATGACGACGTGTTGCGAGTAAGACCCACACCCGTACCTCAAAGGTCAACGTCACAATTTGAGTTTGTTTGAATACACTTTGAATCTGTGTGAGATTTCTTGTCCGGCCTTTAACTTTGTCATGCATAGATTGATTTTAAAGATATTTGCTACAAATGATCAACATAACATGACGACGTGTCGCGAGTAAGACCCACACCAGTAACTCAAAGGTCAAGGTCACTATTTGAGTTAGTTTGACAACACTTCGAGTTTGTGTGAGATTTCGTGCCTGTTCTGCAACTTTGTCAAGCATAGATTGATTTTATAAATACTTGCTACAAATGATCAACATTACATGACGACGTGTCACGAGTAAGACCCACACCAGTAACTCAAAGGTCAAGGTCACTATTTGAGTTAGTTTGACAACACTTCGAGTTTGTGTGAGATTTCGTGCCCGTTCTGCAACTTTGTCATGCATAGATGGATTTTTTATAAATATTTGTTATAAATGATCAACATAACATGACGACGTATTGCACTTCATACCCAAACTCCTACTTTAAAGTTCAAGGTCATAATTTAACTTTGTTTGACAACACTTTCAGTCATTTTGACATTTCTTGTCCGGTCTGTCATCTATGGATAAATTTCAAAAACACTTGGTTCAGTTGATCAACATGACATAATTAAGTGTTGCATGTAAGACCCAGAACCTTTCCTCAAAGATCAAGGTCACACTTTCAATTTGTTTGATATTGTGTGTCTGGTCTGTGACTCTGCCTTTAACTCGGCTCAATTTATCAAGACGACACGAAGACGTGTCATAAGTAAGACCTAGATCCATACCTCAAAGATCAAGGTCACACGTTTAGTATGTATGACAACACTTTGAATATGTTTGAGATTTCAAGTCCGTCCTTTAACTTTATCATACATGGATGGATTTCAAAAACACTTGGCTCAATTTATCAACAATTGATCTGTAACTTTGTCTTTAGGGATTTTAAAATAGCTTGACACAAGTGATCAGCATGCAATGATGATGTTTCAGCAGCATTTAACCGTTAAAATACCCAGACCATTACATCAGATGTCAAGGTCAAGGTCACGTTTTCATGTAAAAAACATGAAATTGCATGCCTATTCCATTTCTCTTTATATTTATGGATACATCGCTACCTATTATTACATAATTATATTGTTATTTTTCAACGACCATTTGGGAGGCATGCAACACTTACCAGTGACATTTCTTGTTTAATGATATAACTTGATGTATTGATATATTAAACAAATATCGAACACAAAGTTGTCACAGAATTGCTTCTGAAGTAATAAATGGATTTGTAAATTACGTGTTTTCAATCTGAAAGTAGTTAATTACGTCACATGTCTCGAATGTTTGAGGAAACTGTCATGTTTTCATTCAAAAACACATGCTCGCTTCAAATTAAAATATAATGCCGCTTGTATCTTTGATTTAAAAACGAAATACTAATATGAAAATCAAAGCGTTTTCCCACCTCACTGCCCAACCGCGTGGACAAAAATAATAGGAAATACCGGTTTATCGTGTGTAGTTATCACCGAAAATGCGGCGTAGTAGCCGTTTATGTAACATCTACGTTGTAAGGGGTGATGTTACATGCTATTCAGTTCGTTGATCACAAATAACATGTCTTTGTTTATGTAACATGGATAGTTAAATTAATTGATGTTTATTGTAAAGATGAAAATAACATGAACGAACATGTGTTTATATTTACCTGAGAACCGTTCTGTACATAAACTGGTATTTTATCATTGATTTGAGGGTTTGCAGGTGTTAAAACAATGTATGCCAGGCACGATTTACCTACGTTACCTATATCAAAATTCAGTGACTGTATCTCATTTGCATTAAAATTTGAATCGACTGTACTACAATTAGTGTGTTACTTTAAAGCGTTGATATGTCCAATCATTTTTATTTTCTTTGTTTGTTTTATTTGTGGTATTTTCCTTTGTAAACATCAATCAATTAATTTCACTATCTGTGTAAACATAAACATTTTTTACTTGTTTTTTGGTTTCGATGAAGCAAATGATCAAGGGCATGATGTCACTAATAGTTTGATGAGATGCACTTTGTCTATTGTTATGCTCGTCATTTTTTCTCTTATTTTCCCATTTGATTTACATGATACTTTATAAGCGTGTGGCAGGTTTGCAGCTGTACGCTCAGAGGTGATAACATTTGACATGTTTGACATTTCTTCTGCATGCTTGTACTTGAGTTATTATTCTTTGAATATTGTTGCAAATGGAATAGTGATGAAATAGAACATTATAGATCACTAAAATCAATAACTCCACTGTCTCTCTAGCCAGATATAGAAACGTGTCCACTATCGCTTGTTTTAATTAAGGTTAAAGAACAGACTTATAAACAATGGCGGACCTACTCTTTAAAAACCGGCGCATGCCTGTACCCCTCCCCAACCTAAACTTATTAAAATTCACTATATCTACAGAAAAACATGTTTGCCCATTCTGATTTTGTGTTATACTCCTATGTACACCTCCTCTGATCTGAAATCCTCGACCCGCCGCTGATTTGTGACAATTACTGAAAAAAAACGTATATACGTTTTAACCTTCACGACTCGATGTATATGTGTGTGTGTGTATATATATATATATATATATATATTCCTAGATAGGAAATGTAGACAATACAATTTATTAGAAGATGAATGTCATTTTGAAATCGAATGTAAAAACTATGCAGAACAGTTTATATTAAAAAGTACTTTTGGAAACATACCAGTTACCTGAAATTTACCTGATACTTATCATTAGCACATATGATTCTGAGATTAGAAAGTTGTCCTACAAAGCTTAAATACGCCGAAAGGCTTTAAATAAATACTAATTCCATGTAATTATATTGGTAATCATATATAATTTACATAAACAGCTACAAATGCAAGTTTATTTTTTGTAGATTTCCACTCGATACTCTTTAGTATTTTTGTTTTCTGTTATGCGTGTTTTATTGTGTGTGTTTTATATAAAGAATGGATCTTTCCACAGTGAGACTTTAAAAATAACTTAAATATGTTTTTTTAAAGTTAATTTATAGCTACGATTTATAATATTTCTAACATTTGCTACATCAAACTGAACATTGCATATATTACTTACTAACTGTATTTTTCTTTATACCTTTTCAATATTGATAGTTATGTTATAATATTTGCATAATGTAAACATATTCAATGGCCATATTTGGCTTAAAATAATAATAAAATGTAATAAATACTGTATCCAGAACAACTAAATGAACCCTGCTTCCAAAGATATTTCCCAGCAAAAAAATTGGGCGTAATTTAAAACAGACGGACAAAATCCGTGGCGTAACCAATGGGACGTATACCGTCTTCCGTGGCCAAGTAGTAAAGGTGTCCGCCTCGGACGCGGGAGGTAAAAGGTTCGAATACCGGTGGAATGACTTGGATTTTTCTGATGTTGCTGGTTGCTCACCCAGCAGCTAGTTCAATTTAGATGTACCGAATATCTTACCTGACGTAAGGCAATGATAGCTTTTGGGAAATAACAATACACAGCAGCATAAAGTTGTCTCATAAGCCCTGTGTGGCTGGCCATTTCAACTAGAAAACTAGAAATGTGGACGTAATCTTTATCTTGACCACTAATATGGTAATTTATTACTGACTTTGATTCGTTCAGGTCTCATTACACGTTTAAATTTTTCAACATAACGTGAGACCCGGCTCTACCACTATAATTATCTTAACCTCGCAAAAACATATTGAAAATGTTTATTTTCTGCAATGTTTCATATCAGAAATGAATCATTAAGATGCATAGTAACTGGTGTGTAATATATAATCCTTAAACAGTGATTAACTGTTCTAAAATACATTCGCCTTGCATCATGTCGCACGCTCAAATCCAGTGATGTCTTATTGCTTGCATATGCTATTTATATATTGTCTTTACACGTTTTTCAGAAAGAAATCACAATCTGTTTAAACCATTTTGAAATATATTCAGAACCGAATAACACATAGGACATTTGGAGTACAAGAACTGTCTTGCACAGAACAGCACAGAACAGAACAGAACAGAACAGAACAGAACATAACAGAACAGAACAGAACAGCACAGCACAGCACAGCACAGCACAGCACAGCACAGCACAGCACAGCAATGCACAGCACAGAACAGCGCAGGCTTCATCCGGGCCATAATAAAGATTTTAAAATAGATTAACGCAGCACAGCACAGCACAGCACAGCACAGCACAGCACAGCACAGCACAGCACAGCACAGCACAGCACAGCACAGCACAGCACAGCACAGCACAGCACAGCACAGAACAGAACAGAACAGAACAGAACAGAACAGAACAGCACAGCACAGCACAGCACAGCACAGCAATGCACAGAACAGAACAGAACAGAACAGAACAGAACAGAACAGAACAACACATTAAAGTACACAATAGCACATCACAGCACAGCACAGCATAGCACAGCACATTATAGTACACAATAGCACATCACAGCACAGCAAAGCACAGCACAAAACAGCACAGAACAGCACAGAACAGAACAGAACAGAACAGCACAGAACAGCGCAGGACAGCATAATCCAACACAATACTAGACAATACAATCTATTTATTTTTGTGATGTTTTTGATTACTTTCCAATACACCATTTGTGACATGTTTAAGTATTTGTTGCATATTGCCCCAAATACTGAAAAGGTGGTAGAATATAGTTTCAATCATAAACATGTGCAGGTATATTCATTTACTCCTTTTTTCTATCTTCCATTTACATTCGGCGATTACAATAATGTATTTTTACTTCAATGTACTTTAATTTCAGATCAAGGGAATGCATATATTTATCGATATTTTTATAGTCATTAACAAATTATTTCCCTTATGACTTACTTGCCAGTGTTTAATAAATTAAATGCTGTTATGAGAAATAAAACATTTAAAAACAAAATACCTGCTGTTATTAGTAATGTTTAACAGTACTTACCATAATGCCATTATGTATGTTATTAACGTATATTTTTGACAATGACACTTCTTTATTAAGCAATGTAGGCCTTCAGCCCATAAGACAAATCGTTTAACAAATGCGACATACAAAATATATTATATAACAATACATACAATAATATGATTTAGGTAATAACAAACATGTTAACATTCATCAAGCAATGTACATCATAACCATTGTGATGCAGCATCATATTGATACTTTAAATGATTTTGATATGTATATATTTTTTTAATACTTATTAAATAGTTTTGCTGAAATATACATATATATATTTTACATAATTTATTAAACTGTTAAATCAAACAATTAGTTTTCAGTCTATTCTGAGTTTGAGGGCAAAATATATAAACTTTGATAAGTTTAAGACTGTTACGTCATCACTATTAAATAAAAGATAAAATAATTGATATGTAAATGTATTAAGCATAGAAATGTACTGCTGTCTTAAGTTGCTATATAACAGGTTTGCTCCTTGAAAAAATGGACGTATTCTGTATTCATATAGAATATTGTTATGTCTGCCAGTTTCTATCATCAAATTATGAGATGAACATCTTAATCTTGAAAATGAAATTCTGATTTTAAATGGCAAATTATGATTACAGGTAATTTGCAGTTTTCAGTTCAGGCATAATATACATGTATCTATAAAAACAACCTTTTCCAGACTCAGTGACACTACCACACCATTCCTGTTTAGAACAATCAATCAATCTTTGCTCGGATGTATAAATAAACAATTTATCATCACCAACACCATTATTTAACCAGGCATATCCAAACCCATATTTGAATAGCAGATTTTAAATTTTGGTTGACCAAGTAAAACTTCATCCAGCTGTTTTAACATTTTATAATATTGGTATAGATATCAGTGATAATCGTCATACAGTGGGCATCTACTACATTTTCCTCTAACAAACATACGTAATACGTTTGTTGGGAGTTTTAAAAAAAATCTACAGAATTGATCATGTACATTTTCAATTGGTTTTGTAAATTCATATCCCCATATTTCAAAGTAAAATGGGATTAACCATTGAATCGAACAGTTTAAATAAGTCTTACCTCTCAAAATAACTAACATTATTTTGTAATTTAATCATTGATATAATGTTTTTGATATAATGTTTTTGCATATGTCCAAATCAATTTTGGAGTTAATTATAAACCAATATATTTATACATAAAAACTGTTTCTAGTAACATATCATTATAAAACCATTTTTTGTTTTGTCTTTGTGTACCGACAATTTTCAACTATTTTTGTCTTTCTACATTAATTTTTATTCCAGTTCTAATGCAAAATGCAGAAATTATATCAATCTGTGACTGTAAGCCTATAACAGTATCACTAATGTTTGCCAAATCATCCGCGTACATCACTGCAATGACATCTTCAAATTCTGAAATTTGCATTTCTCTGATATCGGCTCCTTTTAATTCATCAATAAGATCATGAATAAATAATGAGAATAAAATGATACTGAGTTTACACCCTTGCCGTGTACCTATGTAACAATTAACATTTTTAGTATACTAACAATCACCAACCCTGACACATGTACATACATTTTATACATAGCAACAAGGAGTTTTAGAAATATTCCTCCAACCCCTTTTCATATCAAACATTGAATCAGTTCAAAGTGGATTAATGTGTCAAATGCATTAAAAATCAACGAAAATACAATAACATCTACACCCTTTTTTGTTAAGATATTTTTGTGACATTAATGGCAATACATTATCTATTGTACTGTAACCTTTACTCCTGGTTGCGCTTCGCCTATTTTATTATTTTCTTCAGACCAATTATATAGTCGTGTTTTCACCATACCTGTAAGTGTCGTATTCAAAATATCAATTAAAGATATATCTCTGAAATTATTAGTATCATTCATTGAACCCGATTTATAAAGTGGATACAGTATGCTTTCTGACCAAGCTGCAGGATACACTCCACAGTCAAATATTTTGTTATAAAGAGATAAAAGTAGTGGAGATATGTCGTGAGTAGTGCTCTTTATCATTCCTGAATTTATTCCATCAGGCCCACAAGATTTTCCTATTTTAAGGCTGCCAATGCTTGCTTGTAATTTTGACATATTGCACATCATCATATCTATATCGCCATTTACTTGCCGATCATCCTCGTGCACATTTTTTATTATATAAAAGTGATTTAAAATGGTAATACCAAAATTTGCTATTAATATCATACCTGCATTTTGATTTATACTTTAACATTTTAATATTTTTCCAAAATAAATTAGTATTACCTCGTGAATCAATTAAACATTGTCTATTTTGCCTTTGAGAAGCTAGTTTTTTTATCTTTACAAACATTTTTAAACATGTTCCTGGTTTCTTTGTAATTATTTAGGTTTTTGCCCGTGCTGTTATTCCTGTAATAACGTAATGCTCTGAGCTTTTTCTTTTCAAGAAGGCCGCACTGATGAACTGTCTCTTTGCGACGACCAGTGCAAACTTCAATACACTTAGCAACTTTGTGGTACAAATCAACAGTCATTTGAACAATGCAATTTATATCCAAGTCAATTATATCACATATATTATCTTTAATATCAACCAACAAAGCATGGACATTTGAAGACAAAACTCTTTTTACTCCTCCTTCCATTTAATTTTCTAGCTGTTTGTCAGCTAAATATTCATCATTGTGATAATATAAGTTTGCTTTAAAAGGGAAGGTTAATGTACAATGTAATGGAAATTGTACCGATTCTGGTTTCTCGCCATTTTAAAAGTACGTAATAAGAGGGAACAGCTTACTTTCAGAAATAAAATAATCTAAAAAACTAGACCCGTTATTTGCCGTAATTTCTCCGTGCAAATCATTTTGTGATCTACCATTGATAATATGTATACCATATTTTTTACATAATTCTATGAGTGACAATCCATATTTTTTACACGTTTTATCGTAAGATTCCCTGCGGATGTTAAAAACATCATTTTCATATAGTACTTCGTCGCCAAAGATAAAATCAACTTCATCTTGTCCTGTAACTCACCGCATCGAGCATTTAAACCTCCAACAATTAACCAAAGGGAATCTAGATATTTAGTTACAACTATCTTCAAATATTCCGATACCATTACTTCCAGTATTATTATGATATACCGTAGAATCTTCATGCGCGACATATAAAACACACACTATTGTATTATTTTCTTAATTTAGTAGGGAACTATCAATACTGAGGAAAATGCATTCATTTTTATCACAAAATACTGTTTTATCTAAGCCACTAGTTAAGTTACTCCACCAGAAAATCTACCCTTTTTACTCTTTTTCTCACGTACATTCGTAAAATCAGTTTATCCTTGTAAGACATTTTCAAATTTATTTGAGCAATGACCACATGTTTCACAAAAACCAAAGATATCAAATTGGTCTACATAAATTAGAAGCATGTGTGATTTATATATTTAGACAACCCTTCAATGTTCCATAAAGCAAATGTTAAAGAAAATGATCCATTGTTTGAATTTATGGTATTACGACCACATCCCTATCTAACATTGTTCACCTTCACAATATTGTCTATTCTATCATCGTACCGAAACACTTCTCTATATATTACGAGTTTATCATATCTGAGGAAAGCCCTTTTACCATCATTTAATGCAGCTCTAAGAAATCTTCTCAGATCGTTTCTCACTTTCATAACTCTACCCGGGAAGTCCTCACTGACGTGTATGCTTCGTATGTTTCAACTTCGTCTATGTTTCCGTGATTGGCACCGTTATTATCTCTGTTCCTGTCTTAATGGTTTTGCTTCTTTCATTTTTTCTGTATCTGCACAGAACTGCCCCTCTATCTTTGAAAAATGAAAATTTCACAATTACTGGTCTTGGATTCTCCGAACTTCGTAGTCTATGTGCTCTTTCTATTCTTATCTCGGTTTCATCAATACCTAAGTCATTCTTCATATACTCTCTCACTTTTGTCTCTGTTTCCCCCAGTTCTCATTTCTCGATTAATCCAATCCAAAAAATCGCAAATTCTCTCTTTTTGACTGATCTTTCAATTGTTCCCTCTGTTATAGCTTTCCTTGATTCGTTCATCGACTTTTCAAATTCAGTGAGATGGTACTCAGCATTGCCTATAGTTATCTGCACTGATAACATGATAGATTTCAGTTCGTTATTTTATTGTGTAAATGTATATTATATTAGTTTATTTTTTATCTTTAATATTTGTAGGTTTACGAATTTATAGATTAGTCATCTCGATTAAGAATGTACAAGGGGTTATTATTTGCTAGTCCTCAGTAAAGCCTCGATTGCTATTTTCTATTCTAAATATTGTTTATATATTTTTAAAGAATCATTTTGTCAACTAAACTTAACGCCTTTCAAAAAGTGTTTTAATATTATATATATTCTATCACGCAGCTGCTATCATTGTTATCGGTTTATGTATGTTACAAACACAATTAATGGTTAAATTTGTGTTTTAAAGTGATGAAATTGAAGAAAAAAAAACAAGGTAAAGAAGCTTTGTCTTGGTCTGTAATTCATGGCATATCTAAATTGTATACAATACCCATACTTGCGTTTGAAAATTGAGTGAGATGCTTCGCTCCATACACATGGATCTGTGTTAATTCACCATCAACAGATAACCTAGTGTGGCGTTGTAATTGGATAGTCTCCTCTTACAAATATTTACTACCCTGGCAGTAAATGTTACGCCTTTCAGTGGATGATAGCGAGTGTTAGAAATGTTCCATATTTCATTACCACTCATGGACAGATCCACGAAAACCGAGTCTGTTAAGTTTTCATTTCTTGTCTGCGTTTCGTGCTTCCAGGGGAGCCTATTATCAGATACAATTATCGAACCTGTCTTAAGCAGTCACTCAATAAAAAGAGCAAAGCTGAACCCCTTAAGACAAGTCGCTGTTTAATACAGGTTAATTAAGACTAAAATTATAAAAATGGTAAATAAAAAATGTGACTGTTTAAGACAAGTGGTTGCTTAATAGATGTGAACACCAACACGGGTTTGGCTGTAGTATATCCATGCATTACAATGCTTTTTTAATAACAAAACACATCTATATACAGAGAAATATGAAAGCTTAGGGATTTGAGGGGTAATATATGCGCACATACACACAGGTAAAATGCCGCAAATTAAATTTTAATAAAGGAAAAAAAAACCGTACATTTTTCATGTAATTACAACAATAATATCAATTTACGTAGGGTAAACATATGTTTCGTAACGCATGTTAATCAAAACGCATGTAAAACATAATGTATATTTACCTACTTTATTTCTGTATTTGGTTTAGGAACCAAGCATTCATTCTGCTTTCTAATATATCGTATTTAAATTTCCTGCATTCCTCCTTCTATAAAAACAAAACGCTTAACCCGTCAACTTTTATATTTATTTTATCAGCAAAACACCATTTGCACACCGTCCCAGTGGTATTAAAATAACCAATAATAGTTATATAACAACAAATAGTAGTTTGTGAAAAAAACTGACAATTTGCGGAACCAGAAGGCATTCGGAAATTAGTAAAACAACTGAAAGGAAACGTGTACAAGTAATCAGGCAGCGCAGTGCTGCAAAGTAGAATAATCGATAGTATACATGAAGATTCTTGTTTTCTATATATTTTGCCCTTAAATGCTATCACATGAGGCAGACGTAGTAAATGAATAATATTGAAGTAACTTAGGTTTTACGGTATACCTTTTTCTGACATAAAAAGTATTCGAATGCTTCTGGGACCACTCGTCTTAAAGAGACCTCCAGCAATGTAAACACGGGACCTTTCGTCTTAAAGAGACATCAAGCAATGTAAACACGTGGCCACTCGTCTTAAAGAGACATCCAGCAATGTTAACACGTGGCCACTCGTCTTAAAGAGACATCCAGCAATGTAAACACGTGGCCACTCGTCTTAAAGAGACCTCCAGCAATGTAAACACGGGACCTTTGGTCTTAAAGAGACATCAAGCAATGTAAACACGTGGCCACTCGTCTTAAAGAGACATCCAGCAATGTTAACACGTGGCCACTCGTCTTAAAGAGACATCCAGCAATGTAAACACGTGGCCACTCGGCTTAAAGAGACCTCCAGCAATGTAAACACGGGACCTTTGGTCTTAAAGAGACATCAAGCAATGTAAACACTTGGCCACTCGTCTTAAAGAGACCTCCAGCAATGTAAACACGGGACCTTTGGTCTTAAAGAGACATCAAGCAATGTAAACACGTGGCCACTCGTCTTAAAGAGACATCCAGCAATGTTAACACGTGGCCACTCGTCTTAAAGAGACATCCAGCAATGTAAACACGTGGCCACTCGGCTTAAAGAGACCTCCAGCAATGTAAACACTTGGCCACTCGGCTTAAAGAGACCTCCAGCAATGTTAACACGTGGCCACTCGTCTTAAAGAGACGTCCAGCAATGTAAACACGGGACCTTTGGTCTTAAAGAGACATCAAGCAATGTAAACACTTGGCCACTCGTCTTAAAGAGACGTCCAGCAATGTAAACACGTGGCCACTCGGCTTAAAGAGACCTCCAGCAATGTTAACACGTGGCCACTCGTCTTAAAGAGACCTCCAGCAATGTAAACACGGGACCTTTGGTCTTAAAGAGACATCAAGCAATGTAAACACGTGGCCACTCGGCTTTAAAAGACCTCCAGCAATGTTAACACGTGGCCACTCGTCTTAAAGAGACCTCCAGCAATGTAAACACGGGACCTTTGGTCTTAAAGAGACATCAAGCAATGTAAACACGTGGCCACTCGGCTTAAAGAGACCTCCAGCAATGTTAACACGTGGCCATTCGTCTTAAAGAGACATCCAGCAATGTAAACACGTGGCCACTCGTCTTAAAGAGACCTCCAGCAATGTAAACACGGGACCTTTGGTCTTAAAGAGACATCAAGCAATGTAAACACGTGGCCACTCGGCTTAAAGAGACCTCCAGCAATGTTAACACGGGACCTTTGGTCTTAAAGAGACGTCCAGAAATGTTAACACGGGACCTTTGGTCTTAAAGAGACATCAAGCAATGTAAACACTTGGCCACTCGGCTTAAAGAGACCTCAAGCAATGTAAACACGTGGCCACTCGGCTTAAAGAGACCTCAAGCAATGTAAACACGTGGCCACTCGTCTTAAAGAGACCTCCAGCAATGTAAACACGGGACCTTTGGTCTTAAAGAGACATCAAGCAATGTAAACACGTGGCCACTCGGCTTAAAGAGACCTCAAGCAATGTAAACACGTGGCCACTCGGCTTAAAGAGACCTCCAGCAATGTAAACACGGGACCTTTGGTCTTAAAGAGACATCAAGCAATGTAAACACGTGGCCACTCGGCTTAAAGAGACCTCCAGCAATGTTAACACGGGACCTTTGGTCTTAAAGAGACGTCCAGAAATGTTAACACGGGACCTTTGGTCTTAAAGAGACATCAAGCAATGTAAACACTTGGCCACTCGGCTTAAAGAGACCTCAAGCAATGTAAACACTTGGCCACTCGGCTTAAAGAGACCTCCAGCAATGTAAACACTTGGCCACTCGGCTTAAAGAGACCTCCAGCAATGTAAACACGTGGCCACTCGGCTTAAAGAGACCTCAAGCAATGTAAACACTTGGCCACTCGGCTTAAAGAGACCTCCAGCAATGTTAACACGTGGCCACTCGGCTTAAAGAGACCTCCAGCAATGTTAACACGGGACCTTTGGTCTTAAAGAGACATCCAGTAATGTTAACACGTGGCCACTTGTCTTAAAGATCAAGCAATGCAAACACATGGCCGCTCGTCTTAAAGAGACACCAAGCAATGTTAACACGGGACCATTCGTCTTAAAGACATTTCGGCTATGTTAATACGGGACCATTCGTCTTAAAGAGACATCCAGCAATGCTTACACATGGCCACTTGTCTTAAAGAGACATCCAGCAATGTTAACAATGTGATTTCGTCTGATTTCAGTCACGTTTGCACATCAATTCCATTTTTACACCAATGAACACTGTTATTATACGGTATATTATATTACAAATATTGTTATGAAATTGTACAAGCATTTTACCTTTGTCGTCTCGCTAGTTTTGAAAATATAAAATTAAGCAAACAAATGTTACAAATACGCAAATTGAATTTTTTTTATCTGGCCAATTATCAATGCCTTCCAACATCTTCTATTACGAGAGTTCCAATATTGAAACGAAATTAGGATCTGGGATGATTTGTTCAAAGTTAAGTTAGCTGTAAAATCTGTATGTTAAACTCTTGTTTGATAGTATCTTTATGATCCAGTCTCATATCAATTATAATGTGTTATAGAAGAAGAAGAATACTTTGTTATGATTGACAGTAGATTGTTATCTTGAATATATTGGATATCGAAATACATGACTCTAAGATTTTGCTAAACGTATCGTCTAACTAACAGGGCTTTGAACAACTGAGCTCTGGTGTATTTTGATTTATATATTGCATCACGAAGAAATATGATTAAAATAAAAAAAATACTAAGAGAAAAGTTATCAAAATTGATTTTATCCCTTCAACATACAGTTAAACCTGTCTTAAGCAATCAGGTAATGGAAAAGCAATAGTGACTTTTTTAAGATAGGTTGTTGTTTAATACAGGTTAATTTGCTCAGAAAGCATAGATATAGGGAATATTAAAAGCGAGTGTTTAAGAAAAGTGGCAGCTTATTAGAGATGGCAGCTTACTCAGGTTTGACTGTACTTAAATAGTTGAAATGGAAAGTGATTTTCCATATTTCTGTTGTGGTCCTTGATATTTCACGTGTGAACATTTGATTTGGCCTGCTTATACTATTTCAGTGCTCATTCGACGAAAAAAATTGATTTGTCAATGAACCGACAATTTCACTCTTTATAGTTCCTTGATTAACCGCCCTTAACTATTTTTATCGATTCCCTAATATGGCAACGACAATTAAAGGTCGTTACTAAATAACAGGTCTCGGGTTTTATCCTCGCCTCTTCTATTAACTGATATGGTTGGCATTTGAAAATAAAAACCGCTTTCAAAATCAATTTTCAAGGAGACAGGATAACAGATGCACATTATGAATAAAGGTATAACAGTGTTTAATGCTTAATTTTTTAAATTATTAAATTAAAAACAGTATTTGCATAATTCAGGATATATCTTAGAAAAATGTTTATTACTGAAAATTCATTTCTAAGTATAGGTCAATAGAAAAGTCCATGATATTAACCGACTTAGATGTTGATTTACTTTCTCTTCCTGAAGCAATTGCGTTTGACTTTGGAAATAGGTTAACATCTACTGACGGTCTTGACGTTCTATGTAAAATGGAATGCTCTATTTTGAAAGTATGAGCGATCTTATTGGCTGAGAAAGTCGGACAACATTTAGATAGGGTTGATAAACTAAACATGTATTATCAATAATAGTGTTTGCTTTTTACCAATTTATATTTTATGTCGATTGCAAAGTAAGCTTGTAGTTTATATTAATCGGTCTCGAGTCTGTTTCCTTGGCAATCTGACTAAAGTACACGGTCTTCCTAAATGTAAGATCTGACGGCGACCTATTCAACTTCTTCTTCTTGAATAACTGGATTTCAAATATCGCTATTTTTAGCTTTTTTTTTTATTTCTACCAATCAGAGTACTCATTTCAACAGCTCCAATGTTGTCGTGGATTCGGTCATAGTGATCTTCATATGTTGATGTATTAATACAAAAAGTTCCGTATCGTTCCTGATTTCTAAAACTTGTAAAAAGCATTCACAATTATTAAAAAAACATGATGAAATTTTCGCTACAACAATTATAAACACGTGATAATTGGAATCCCACCTAAATATAGATTTTTCTTCGGTTAAAATTGACTTCTACTTCAAAATTTTGCAAGAAAGTTTTTGATTGGTTGACGGAAAAGTCGTCTGAACGTAACCTTCTATGAGTCGTCGTCAGATCCCATAGCAAAGCGTTCTTGAAGATTTTAATGAGATTGGTTTCCTAGGTAGAATCAGTGCTGAATCGTTTTACAGTTCTCATCACCGTATCATATAAACGTTATATCCGTAATGATTGCTGTGTCTTATAGTAGTCTGAAGAACGGACCCACTCTCCTGATTGGCTCCGTTAAGTAGCAATGTTGGGAAGGTCACATTTGAGCACGTTGATTGGCTAGTTGCTTTAACTGAAAGTTTGAATGACGTCACAGTTCAGTAAGCGTTCAATTGCTATGAATTACGGGACTAACATATATTTCCCTGCTTTTTCATTTGGGTAAACAGACCTGATTCGGGAGATATCAGGTTCTGGGATAGTCTAGTCTTTTATCAATTAAATTACAGGAAAATATAAGCAAAAAAGAAAAAAGACACCACATCAGCAGAAATTAATTAATAAAAAATTATACTAAGGGAAAAATGAATAAAGGAATTACAAGATAAATGACCGCCTTAAAACGCTAAGCGGCAAAACAGCAACTAAAGAGCGGAAGGTTTGTTTACGGGTGCACTCGACCTCCCTCTTTTCCTCGTCGTCACATCACAAAATGTAACGGTGTAAATAAAAGTACTTCCTACAGACTATTTTCTGTCATATGCGACAGTTTGCAAATGTGTTATAATTAAGGTTTGTCATAGGTCAATGTATAGATATAAAAGATTGTGAATTTACATATTTGAACACGGGTTTAGGAATACTATTTCGATTTTTTTCCAAACGACACAGTCAGCTGTACGTTCACGGCAATATCATTTGTAATGTTGTTATTTCTTATTATTGTTAATTATTTTTTGCCAATGTGGCATTAAAATACTCCTCTTAATACATTTATTCCCTTTATTTCGTTTCTATTTTGGCAGCATCCTTATGCACAAATGTGTTGTCATTTTGAATAAAATAGTTCCAAACATAATGTTTTTGTTATACATTAACCAGTCCATTTTTTAATCAAAAAGTACCTAGGTATAGTGCCTTATTTATAACTTTCATAGTATTATAACCCATATTAAATATTAAGCTAGGTTTTACATTTGGTCTTTTATTATTTTATTTAGTTTAGAGAACGTCACCCCCGCTATCGACAGCTTTTCATCTGCAAGTATTTCAATAATAATTATGAGAGGCCGAATCAACGAAAATCAAAACAAATAGAAAACTGGAAGCCATTTAAATCGTATAAACAGGTTCCTTTGGGAAATCAATTAAACAACAAACAACATATAATAATACAGCATTTATATATGATTAATATAACCTTTGTTTCCTGTCAAAATCAAATTTACCTTTAATAACAATATAAATAGTATGGTAAACCATTCATGCTTTTAATAACCTGTATTAATCAATCATGTGTATTCGAAAAATGTAAGGTAACAGGTAAGACTCAGGCAGAGACATTGTTGTTGTTGTTGTTGCTGTTGTTGTTGCTGCTGTTGTTGTTGTTGTAGCTGCTGCTGTTGCTGCTGCTGCTGTTGTTGTTGTTGTTAGTGGTGGTGTTGTTGTAGTTGTTGCTGTTGTTGTTTTGTTGCTGTTGTTGTTGGAATCTGCTATGTTTGACATGAAAGATTGAAATGACGTTTATGTTCATGTTACATTTATTTTCACTAGTATTTTGATAAGTAAAATGAATAGTAAACTAAGGTTAAATACTGTATATTGTTTATTTTAAATTCACAACTTTCCACTGAGTAACAGAGTAACATAGAAGTTAATTATCACATGGCTTTTTAATCAGATTGACGCAGGATCTCATTGCCGATTTTAGTGTTATCTCTTGCTGTTCACTGCAATATAACAGCCTTTGAACGTTTTCATTGATCTGTCTGACAGGCATTTGTAGGTGAAATCCTTCCCGTAGAGGGCGCCACAACCTTCGCACGTCTCAACAAATGACGACATCGTAAAGCCCGTAGGTATGTTTCTGGAAAATGTAATAATCATATAATTATCTACTTCCTTATACATGTAAAATAATTTTTGTTCTTCCTAGTATATTTCATATAATGTTGATGTTCTTTCGTATATATGTAATGTACTTGGTAGTATACAATTATATACTGTTTTGCTGTGCAATAATATGATGTGCTGTGCACCAGAAGGAAAATATATTATTTCCATACATGTTTTAAACTTTAAATAAATGAATTCATTGAATACTCGCCGTGCCCGATAAGCTCAGTCGGTTACGTGTCTGATTATCAATCAAGGGGTCGTGTGTTCGAATCCCCACCCGGCAATAGTCTCAGTGATGATTGATATACGACATTGTGTCTCATTACCATTTGTCTCTCACCGCTGATTCAAGTGGGAAAGTTATCAGTTACTTGTGGAGATGGGGTGTGCTCGATTAATGGTTAACCTTTCAGGAACAGTGGTAAGTTAACTGATCGTCTGTAAGACCACGATGGCAAACAGATGACGCTAAATTTTCAATCAATCAACCAATCATATGATACTGATACAACGCCAGGTTGTGTTGAGCAATAAATCATTATTGTCAACGATAAATTCAATAATAAATGAGAACGAATGTAAAATTCGTACTATGTGTTCCTTCTATTATATGTAAAATAATTATTCTTTCAAATACGTGTAATATAAATACTACTCTTTCGCTGACAATTACAACAAATACACAACCTAATTATTGCATATACAGAAACTAATATACAAAAAAAGTGACAACACCGGACCCCTTGGCCAGTTATAAAATCACCACTTGAGAGTATAAACCTGGATATCTGATATTAATCCAGAAGATGTTCTTGTCATTTGTGTCCTACCATAAACAATTATGACAGTACTTGCATAGTCTTTCTCAGAACCTAGTATCTCCCGAATGAGGTCTCTAGTAATATATTTATATGTCATATAACGTATCGGTAAAATAAAAAAAGGAATTAACATCCACCATTGTCTGTCCCAGACCCTGATATCCCCCGATTCAGGTATATTACCCCACCCCCCCCTAACACATACACTCACACATACACCCACACACATACACCGACCACCACCATGAACACGCCAACACACACACACACACATACACACACCCACCCACCCACCCACACACACACACACATACACTCCCTCTTCCGTCCACAATGGAACTGCAGGAAATTCTATGCCGTTCCCACAATTAATAGCAATTGAACGCATTTTAAACTGTGAAGTCATTCAAACTTTCAGTTGAAGCAATTGACCAATCAACATGCTCAAATTTCGCTTTCCAAGATTCTGGTTTTAACGGACCCAATCAAAAGAGCTTGGTCCGAACTACAGACTATTATTTGCAGCACTCCAGATCTCTGAAAACTGATGCATTAAAGACAAAACTTAAAAAAATGTCTGTCCAAGAGGTCATTTATAAAGGTCACCACCAATACAATAAATGCATACTACAATCGTAATCAGAATTATACACACATACACACAGGCAGAAACCATGGTAACAGAGGTCTCTGCTACCATCAAACGGTCAGTAATAAAGTAGCCATTGGGGAGCGTACATCAGATACATTTTTATCATTCGATCAGATGGTCTTTGTCTTTTACATCCTGTTATAAACAAGTATGACCTCTAGAACTTGTTGATTTTAATTGCTATGGGAACAGACGCCATAATAAATAGTCTGCGTAGAATTGAATTATGTAGGATTTCTGGATGGGAGATTTGTACTCCGACAGGCAAATAACCTTCACAAGAAAGACAAATATAACAAACATTACGCTATGTTTTATTCATAAAGATTAGAGGACTGTAGCAAGAGTTGCTGACGTCACCAGTGACTAAATTCATTAACGAATAGTACAAATAGAATTAGAATAAAACTGTATTTATTTTATGACATAACCATACTTTTCAAATGTAGATATCAATAAATGTTTAATAATCGTCTAATTCATGCATCCCTGTCTAGTCAGGTAGTGATGCGTCACGTGCCTTATTTCAGAGTTCGTTACCAGTGTAAAAATAGTGCTGCCACCTTATTTACAAGTTTTATCAAATAGTCAGACAAACATAACAAAATGATAGTTTAAATTCTCTTAATAACATGGGTGAGCTACTTTTATCCATCACGTCAGTTATAAGTGAAACTAGTATTTTAAGTTATAATATTTTTATTGACTTAGACTGTTTGAATTATTTGTTTGTTATTATTTATTTAATTATTTTTTTCAAGCTCTTTATTAACGTATTTAACGTTAATACTGCCGTTGAGATTCCCCCAATCAGGTAACCAGTAATTGTTTTTCTTGATGTTATTGCTTTTTTTGTCGTTTAGAAATAAGTTAAAAGCGGGATGATATAAAAGCTAAAATTTTGATCCATTTACACTACTACGGAGTAAGATCTTAATCATATCAATAGGATCTTATCGTTTATTTCACTTTATTCCATACACCCGATTGACTTAAGAGTTTCTATTAAGACAGCAGAACGTTTCTTCTCAATGAGTATTCAAATTATTGATCGAAACAAAATGTTAACAGGCTAAAATACGGGTGATTCATGTCGTTAAAACCTCTATAAACTCAGAAACTAGCTCAAAATCATTGCCTTTGATTGGATTCCTTGTACAAATGGAACCGTTCAACATATTCTCCCAGCCATACTTTCGTCATGCCATTTCATATTCTGCTTTATGTTGAGCGTTTTCAATCATGTCTTCCTATGTTGTATAGTGTCAGTGGGCATATCGTCAACACCATCAAACCATTTCTACATTAATTTATTGTCTACATCTAAAGTGTGTTACTCAGAAAGTGTTGCATCAGCCATTCTAACACCACCAAGTGTGTCGTCATTGGATGCACATGTTAACAAGTTTTATTTTCATATTTCCAGAAGGTTTTAGACCCATGAGGATATATTTTACATAGAGAAAACGGCAAGCATAATTCAGTAAATTATAAATTAACAAATAGCATAATACATAAATGAACTACAGTCATGTGAATTGGTTTACGATTATTTTATATGTAATGCATATCACTCATATACTTTATACAAACATATACATCCATATATGCACATAAATAACAATTGTTGTTGATGCATATGTATTTTTAAATCGTTTAACTTGCACAAAGGTGTTTGAATACTTATTCTTTACATGCAAAAAAAAAAGGATAGACACACATGTATACAAATAAACACATATATTCACTGAAATGTATATATATATATATATATATTTATTACCGATTCGATTAACCTTGTACAACAACGAAAACACAGTTAATAATGAAGAAAATGTTATATTTTAATTAGTTTAAATCCCTAACTTTTCTATAAAAAGAAATGGGAGGAGCCTAATTTCAAATGGTGGCTCTTTTTTGCAACAATGTTGAATTGGGAGATGTTTTTCTGTAAAACATAGTAACAAATTTGTCATTATTTTCAAAAAGAAGTGCATTTGTAGGGACATATTTTGTCCATATAAAAATGCCCTTTATTCACAAAAGCTCCCTGAAACAAAGTAGTAGTAGTCCTTACAAAATTGAAATATCAAGGGAAATTTGCTAAATATTTGAATTTTGACCCCGTTTGACCCTTGTCACGTGGTGTAAACAGCAACACTTGCTTGGAGATGTGTATAACCCACCTGTGAGGAGCCATGTAGTGTTTGATATGTGTTTGACTTTCAGTTTGTGAATTACATGTTTAGGAAGATCAATTTTCATAACATTTCTGCCCTTTTCATATATAAACAAATGATTATACAATGTACATTGTAGTTTATGGCTTATCTCAGATACATGCATACTTGCTTTTTTATTTGGATGCAAATAAGTAACAATTCACACTTACCTTGGCTGATCATTGTTTTAAATCCCATAATTCACAATAGCTTCCTTTTGGAAATTACTTTTAGTTTTGTATTTTAGCAAATGAATGTCATTTTATTGTTTATACAGTTCTTATGTCACAGCCTTCAATTAAAAACACTTAGTGCTATATAGGTGGCCTTGGATGTTTGTGTATGAACCATGTACTAGGTTCAAAACAGAACTTGGTATAATTTAGATCTTGGTTGGTTTAATATTCTTTGCTTTTTGTCTTACATAATGAAGTAGGAACCAAAATCCTACATTTAAAACATATTCCAGTATTTTCTGTATCTACGTTTTTTGTAAATGACTGTTTCTTTGATTAGGAAATGAAAATTCACCTAGCCAAAACTGATGATGAAATAAACGGACATAAAAACAATATCCATAACTGTTCTACAGGAATGTATTTATTTTTATCGTCATCATCAACATCATAATCACGTCATCATTTTCCCCATCTGTGCTTCTATTTTGTCCTGCTTGCCATCTGACAATAAATATTCCTTTATGTTCTGTGTCTAACTATAGTTATTTTTATCAACATTATCCATTGACCAGTCTGGTGTAACTAAATGATCCTCAAAATCACACTCATTATAATTAGATAAATGAAATAATAAACAAAACTATTCCCTCGAAACTTTCAAAGTATTTCCACGATTTTCTTCCATTTGTAAGTTTGTCAGGGAAATTGTGAACCTTAATGGAATGGGTCATTCTATAATGTCAAAGGGGTTTCTTTATTTTATATCTTTGTATGTTTTGTCTCACAAATAATTGTTTGCCTTTTACTTGTGTCTAAGCAATTTATTTACAATTAATTACAACATGTATGCCTGTTTGATATACGTCCATAATAAATAAGATAAACTATTTTTCATAAATAACTTTTATTTTCTCTAGGTAAATAATGTACTAATCCATAGAACTTGACCCAAATAATTTCACTTTATCTCTTTGATCATGACCAGAGATGTTTTATATGTAACCATGCATGAAACTGTAAATTGGATGTACCTAATTAGCAAATTTGTTTATTATGCATGTAGATAAGATGGCCATTGCAATCTATTTGAATGCTGTGTTTGCTGTAGTAAGTCTGGGGAAACCTGTATTGCAATCCATAATACTGAGGAACCCGCACATACAATACACATTGTTGTTTAGAACAACTTGCAACAGGCAGTATCTTCTATGGCTATGCTGGTAGTTACAGCTTATGTTGGACATGAGTATAATCAAATAACTGTAGTAAACTTGTCGGTTGCTTGTGATAAGCCCCGCCTATAATACTGTGTGTAGCATCTACCGGCGATGGGCCTTTAATATAAATTATATTTTTTAATAAACATATTCGTCCAAACAGAATGTAAATGTACGAATACTTTTTTGTGGGCACTAGTATTAATTTACTGACAGTTCGCTAATATTTATGGTAAACAGCCTATAATCAATATGGAGAAATACTGGAATGTTTTACGAAAGGAAAACTTTCGGGAAAATAACAATGTATTGAACTCATTCTGAAACTACATATAAATAATAAAATAGTCCATATTACTTGTTTATAAAATGATGTGAAATGTAGTTCATTTGTATATATTATGACAACAGTCGTTATTTGTTTTAGGGATTATCTAAAAAATTTCCTTAATTAGACCTGCAATAACGAAGGTAGAAATGGTCAGTTTACCTTCTGACGTAATTTTCAAAAGCTCCGGTTGACGCAGATTCTGATCGGATCAACAAACATCCAAACATCACACAGAAGACGATAATGGGGCACTTCATCTGCAACATAAACGAATACAAGTTGTGGTAAAATTAAAAAAAATTCAATTATCAAATAATAATTACTGAACAAAATTGTATAACAAGATAAAACAGAAATATACGACCTCATTATTCATAGTTTTATATCTTTATATGTGTTCGTTATCGAGTGCGACGGGATTTGAAATTCAGTTAATTACTTTACTGATGATAGGAAATGAGACTCAATTTTGAAATTATTATTTCATGTAAGATAAATAATTCTATTATATAAATAAATCTATGACAAATGAACTAATCCGTAGAAAGGACCCGGCTCTCCCGATTGGGACCGTTAAATAACAATGTAGGCTAAACCACATTTGAGCACGTTGATTGGTCAGTTACTTTAACTGAAAGTTTTAATGACGTCACAGTTTAGTACGAGAGAGATTGGTTCCTTCTTCAGACTAGTTATCAATACACAGGCACTACAGCAGTACTTCACATGACGTCACAGTTTAGTACGGGAGAGATTGGTTCCTTCTACAGACTAGTTATCAATACACAGACACTACAGCAGCACTTCACATGACAAGAATAATTATACACTGAATGGAGCTTAACGCCATTTTCAACACATGATGGATATGCACCACTAAATCTTTGATACTGACTTGTGTTATTGTTCCATTATATATTTGATACTGACTTGTGTTATAGTACCACTAAATGCTTGATACTGACTTGTGTTATAGTACCACTAAATGTTTGATACCGACTTGTGTTATAGTACTACTAACTATTTGATACTGACTTGTGTTATTGTACCACTAAATCTTTGATACTGACTTGTGTTATAGTACCACTAACTGTTTGATACTGACTTGTGTTGTAGTACCACTAACTGTTTGATACTGACTTGTGTTGTAGTACCACTAACTGTTTGATACTGACTTGTGTTATAGTACCACTAAATGTTTGATACTGACTTGTGTTATAGTACCATTAATTTGATACTGACTTGTGTTATCGTACCACTAAATGTTTCATACTGAGTTGTGTTATAGTACTACTAAATCTTTGATACCGACTTGTGTTATAGTACCACTAAATGTTCGATACTGACTTGTGTTATTATAGTACCACTAAATGTTTGATACTGACTTGTGTTATAGTACCACTAAATGTTTGATACCGACTTGTGTTATAGTACCACTAAATGCTTGTGTTATAGCACCACTAAATGTTTGAAACTGACTTGTGTTATAGTACAACTAAATGTTTGATACTCACTTGTGTTATAGTACCACTAAATGTTTGATACTGACTTGTGTAATATTACCACTAAATATTTGATACTGACTTGTGTTATAGTGCCGCTAAATATTTGATACTGACATGTGTTATAGTGCCGCTAAATGTTTGATACTGACTTGTGTTATAGTACCACTAAATGTTTGATACTGACTTGTGTAATATTACCACTAAATATTTGATACTGACTTGTGTTATAGTACTATAAATGTTTGATACTGAGTTGTGTAATATTACCACTAAATATTTGATACTGACTTGTGTTATAGTGCCGCTAAATATTTGATACTGACATGTGTTATAGTACCACTTAATATTCGATACTGACTTGTGTTATAGCACCACTAAATGTTTGATAATGATTTATGTTATTGTACCACTAAATATAGATACTAACTTGTGTTATTGTACCACTGAATGTTTGATACTGGTTTGTGTTATTGTATCACTAATTGTTTGATACTGGCTCGTGTTATTGCACCACTTATGTTTATTACTGACATGTGTTATTGTATCACTAAATTTTTTATACTGATTTGTGTTATTGTACAACTAAATGTTATGACTGTGTTGTTAAAGTGATTTGCTCTGAAATTTTAAATTTACTATATACAAGGTATGAGCGAGTACATTATTGCATTGAGCAATTTGCAATTCAAATTTGTTAGCAACTTGACCCTTTAAGCCATTTATCCATAGACACATCAGACCAGCTGTCAATCAAATATCTGGCATATAACCCAGGAATGCAATGTCTAGGGATAGCCAAACATATGTAGGAGGTATCAAGTGCATCGTAGAAATTGTATTTGTATTAGGTCTGTTGACTGAATAAATATTGCATCACATTTTCATCTTATTTTTTACTTTGATTTGTATTTTTGTGAAAATGTGAAAATGTGAAAATTCACAGGAGTCAATAACGAGCGCATGCGTGTGAATGAATTCTACACTTGTTATTGACGACTGTGAATTTTCACCTTTGGGGTAGCTTCGAAAAAGAGGTAAAAATGCATAAAGAATTCAAGTCTCAGTCACAAAAGTTTGACAGTAGAAGACAGAGATGGCACTCTTAATGTATATAAACTTTCTCTCTAATAGGATGACTAAAATGACTTATTTGCACTTAAATAACCTGTATGTAAGTGGTGCGTTTTCAAAGTCCCTGAGTGCACAATGCCCCACAACTGCTTACCAGATTTGATTTGTTTTTGTTTTTTTATGTTTGTTTTGTTTTTTTGTTTTTTTTAATATATTTCGTTTCAGAATACACAATTTATATGCATATAACAAGATATTTAGCAATAAAACGTAATAGAAAGATGCTCATATGGTAGGAGTGCTTCGTTTAAACATGAAAATAGCAAAAACAAACAATATTTAATGAACTGATAACACATATGTATAATGGTAACATAATGGTCATCTGCTGCTGTAAAAGAACAGAAAGATAAACAGAATAATTTACTCAAAATATTTCTAATAATGTTCCATTTTGCCCTTATATTATTTGCCTTTGATGTAGGATACATATAAAGTGAGTATAACTCAATTTTTTATTTTGTTTAATTTGTTCTATAAAGACATCAAAAGTAGGTAAACATTTTTTCAATATGCATGAGGCAATATATTAAGATACATGCGAACATAAAGTACAGGTGTCAAATAGTATATTTTGGGGAGTTATATCCTAAGAAATATTAAACTTTCAACAAACTAACGATAAAGAGTGAAATCTGTTTTGAAAACATAGATTCAACGAATCCATGAAAAACTGTTTTTTAATGTGTTACAAAAGGAATATAATTAAGTTTCAATTAATTCACAGTTATAAAGTTTTGTATTCGTAATATATATTCGATGAACAATTTCGTACCGTAGATTTTATTAGTTTTGGGTCTTCTATAAATCTTAAGTTTTGTTTGTAGTATATATTCCAGTCATCTATACTTATTTCTGTATTTAATTCTTTGTTCCGTTTTTCCTGTTTGAGGTACTTCCGATTTAAGTTTCAGAAGGAGCACATAAGATATTTTATTTACTGCTTTAGTGTGTTTGATTAAATTAACATTGGTATTCGATGGGTTTTCTAATCGTTTGTGATGTTTGTTCTTATCCTCCAGTCTTTTGGAATTTCACTTGTTAAACCGATGTACAAGTTAAAAATGGAACTTTAAAATTAAACTTAGTTTGTAACATGTCAAAAGATATAATTGTTCCATTATCATCGATTATATCATTTATGAAAAATATATCTTTTTTACAAATTCTTTTTAATAGGATATTTTATTGTTTATTTTAATGTTGTTATTTTAGTAGATGGGTTCCGATAAGATATCTTCTGATGTCAGAACTGATTGAGAGTTTATTTGTGATCAAGAATTTAAAACATATTTCTAAAAGCTTATTATTTTGTTTGATAATTTTAAAAGAGCGTCTTTGTGTAAGAACCATATTTTATTTTCACCAAAACCCTTCAAATTATTTAAAACCATTGATTTCCATGGAGAAACTTTTCTGGATTTAAGAGTTTTTTAATCCATGACATTTTTTAAGAGTGACTGAAAGATCTTATGTGTGGAAACGCTAAGCCATCTTCTTCAACTGTATTAATAATAACTTCTTTTTATTTTATCTTGTTTCCCACATCATAAAAAAACAAATAGCATGTTTGGAAACTGTTCATAAATGGACCCTGTGGGATTCGGAAGAACAGTTAAACATTGAATAGTAATTGGTAGTACAAGAGCTTTTATGACCGTTATTCTTCCAATAACTGACAAAATGCTCACTAGAGTTATGTCCCGTTTCAAAAATTAAAAATAAGGGTCTGCTTGTATATTGGGCTATTTTTAGTTCATATTTACATCATGCAGTAATATTATTTTCAAAAACTGTGCACATTTATAAATTACCGAGTGTCTTTTTGCGGTAAAACTTAAAAACCTGGACGAATACGTATTTCAATATATTTGTAAAAGTATTCAATGTGACAATTTCTTTTTATTTGTATGTACAAATGACAAATTTGTTATAAAGCGATAAATTTTAGAAGTAATAATTATATCAATAAGGGATTTTTATTTCACAATTGATCTAAACATACAAAAATGTCTGTTGTATTTCAACAATTTTTTATTTGAATCTTTGAAGTTGTCAAGCAAATCCATGGCAACTAGTAAACATATGAAAAAGCCTTAAATAGTAAATATCTATCATATAAATGAAATTATGAAAAATAGCATGTGTCATGGCTATTTTTTACAAAATATATATTTATGATGAAAAAACAAAATAAAAATAACAAGAGAAGACTTAGTAATCAAAGATCACGTTCACCAAAGTAGCAAAAACACAATTTATATAAGTAATAATTATAATTCATAGGTGAGAAGTGACAACCCGAGTCACAAAAGGTCGGTTACAAAAGACGTAACTGGAGAGCCCAAACTGCCTATAAAAACCGCAAGATAGTTCTGGGGGCAGGTTTGACATTAGTGTATACTGAACAAAACAGCTAACCCGCCACAATTTTATTTCCAATATCTTCGTCAAAATATTGAATAGCTTTATTATAAACTGTATTCGACATAAACAGATAATTATATACAATTGATTTTACAGCCTTTTATAAGGCTAAATTATAAGGAAATTGCTTTGATTCTATTTGAGAAAATAAATAAAATGCCAAGTATATCAAATGTAAGGTGGCAGGTTAACTGTTCCGTAGTACATGATTCAACTCATATAACCATTTTTCAAAATTTCAGCAATTAGATGCATTTTATATTTGGTATCATTTTGCATCCTTCTAGATGATTGCTTAAGCATTTAATTGGCAAAATGTGAAATTCGAAAGAGTTGCTCCCTATACATAAAAGCACAATCGCAATAAAGACTAAAACCTTTTCTTTTTGTTATTAAATAGAATTATGTACAGATATTTGAAATTATAATTTTCATATCGTTTGATATTAAAATACAATATATCTTACCGAAATATCTAACATTATACTTAATAACATACTGTGTTGTAAATGAGTGAAATATGTGAAGAAAAACTACTAGAATGTACACTAGTACGCTAAGTACTGGATGTTCGAAGTCTCGCGATGATTACATACATTGATCAAATAACTATCGTTGTTTCAAATACATGTATAATCTATATATCTACAAAAAAATATGATCACTATATATATATATCTTTATAGATTCAGATGTTCTTCTTTAAAAATCTAAATGTCTATACATGTATTAATCTAAATCTAAATGCAAAGTGATTCTTCGACAAACCAATACAAACTCAACTTTACTATTTTTGTAATATTGCATAATGTTATAATTTTTTTTTTACAATGTACTTTTTGTATAAACCGATAAAAACGTTATATTTTATTCTGTAATATGGTAATTTTGAAAAAAAAACAACATTAATTAGAAACGCCTCTTACAGGGGACAAGTGATATAATTATTTAACAATATGGGCATTGTAATTATCTATTATTCCTAATTATGCGTCTCTCCCATCCATGTTTTTATCCTTATTATTATAGTCAATATTAATTAAGAATACAACTTTGTAATAACCAAATAGCAAAAATTAACAGACGGAAAAAGCTGCGTCGTCATAGCAACATTGTCTTAAATTAAAAAAGAAAAAAAACATAATTAAGAAATGTTTTAGCCGTAATGATAATATCAGTTGTAAACGAGTCTTTCTAAATTCAAAGTAAAATCATGTTATAATAATGTGACCATGCCGGTATTGGAATTATGTGTTCATATGTTTCTCCTTATAATATATCCCTCCTCTGCAGGACATTGTTTTAGATACAGTAGTATTATCAGTTATCATTATCTCATAATTTAAGGTGCTAGAGTGTAATAAACCATGACATATTTTTTTATTAACCTAGTGTAATATTACTTCCAATTCATCGTTCGGTGCTTTCCGTGTAACTCGACTCTCGTACGTAAACTGCCGAGGAATGACGGAAATAAATGTGCCGGACATATTCGACATGATATGTTTATAAAAATGTACATGTTGTATTACGGGCCGGAGGCCTAATTACTGAATAAACATATTGCCATTGTCATATGTTAAATAAATGTAATATGTTTTAATTTTCTGAGTAATGTGATAAAATGAATATTATTATCGTGCTCATTTATTATTTAATGTATTAAACTCGTTAGCAAAAAATAGTATAACGCTCGGCAGAGCCTCGCATATTATATTTCTGCCAACTCGTTTAATAAATTCAATAATATTGAGCACTCATATAAGATCATCTATTTATTATTATTAGTAGTAGTAGTAGTAGTAATATAATCAGTAAAAAGATGAAGTAACAAACGTATACAATAAATATTGGTTAGTCTGTAAATAATATATTATAAGTATATTTTTTATTTCTAATTATATTATATGTATATAATAGATATGTATATATATACAATGACTTACCTCTGCTAGAATCCCTATTCTGTTAATTGTCAAAATGAAAGACAGTTTTGCAGCCTCCAAGGTTTATATACCCCTTTCACATCGGCTATCTATTGCATGCTTATAGTAATTGGTCGATCACACATTTCCGGAAAATTTATTCAGATAGACGGCTCACCAATTAAGGAACAAAAGTCGTAGAAATGATGTTTATGATCGTATCTGTAAACAAGAGCGCTGGTGTCAGTTTCGTCGCGAAGAGCCTAATAGCGCAGATGCAGTTACTAAGTGGCCCAATAAAGAACTACATGCCTTGATGACTTGAGGAGTGTCTTACCGCGGTAATGCCAATAGGAATGTGCTTGGCCCAGTATACTCTAGACTTTCAGACTTAGCGACATCAGCAATCGGAATTACATTTTTTTTTATTTTTACTATAATCCTAATAGAAACTGAATAGTTTCCATAAAAATTCTATATATATAAATATATCGTCAAAAAGTGTTTATGAAATAAGAAAGCACTTAGGACTTGTTTTGCACTCATGGTGCGAAATATTATAATTAATTATTTTTCTTTGTTCGATGAACGATTACGTAATTTCGATGTGTGTTGCTATGTTCGTTATGACGTTAAACAAAGAGAATTTATAATGCAATTTATATCTGTGTAACACACACTTGACATAAGAACAATTCAGCATATGATACTCCCTATCGATGTCTTAAGTCAATGTAATTAGTTTTTTACTTTTAAATAATTAATGATTTAAGTGCAATATACTCAGTATTCCTTTCATTAATATCAAATCAATTTCAATTACTTGATTGCCCCCCCCCCCCCCCCCCCCCCCCCCCCCCCCGCCATCTTAATACACTCCACTCCTACTCATGTATAACAAACAGAAAACAAAAGAGGCATACCGACACATTTAATGAAGTTTAGCAAACAGCTAATTAAAAGGACCCTCGGCAACTGCGATAATTTTTATGTCTTTGCTGTATTGGAAAGATGCTGAACTCTTGTCAATACTCGAACTGGACACATTTTTACAGATGTTTGATAATGCTTGGCACAACGGCTCATATATAATTTCACACTAACTATGATAGAAAACTATCCAAGAAAATATCAACTTGTGTATCAATTTTTTTACTCATATTTGCGAACCGACTGACTCAGCCTGAGGTCTTCCTCCACCAGTAAAACTGGATATGCCATTTATAACCTGAATTGTGCTTCACATCTGCAGTGCCATACTATAAATGAATAATTAATTCAAACATGGCAATGCTTTCAAAAGGTTCCAAATACATCATTAATGCCATTTAAATAAAAAAAAAAGCATTAAAAAAGAGAAATAGCATTTTTAAAAAAGAAGAAATAAGGATTTTTTATCATCGCTATTTTGAGACTATCATACGGAAGTATTTCCTGTTTCCAAAGAGTGGTGTGTACCTTTATAGTGATATGATATAGTGAACCTACACAAGAACCCAAATTGTTACATTATATACATTGAACAAATTTATTGCGCATTTATGCTTTAACCAAACACTCAGATAATCTGAGGTTGACCTTCCCTTTAAATGTGGTTGAGGGGCTGATACCGGTCATATCTCCTTACAAATATCTAATCCCATTTTAAAAAAACGAAGACGCATTACAGTCAATTTGATCACTTTGATGCTAAAACAGTGTAGACATTTCCGCTACAAACAACGCGCGTTGCATTATCGTTAAGCAATTAAAAACTGTGACACACAAACACTCAATGTTTATAATAACAGTGATATACTGGAATAAATAACAGACCAACAAGTGTGAGCACCATCAGCAACTGGTTCTTGACTCGCCTCCACAGTGATTAAGTTTTGAACGCACTCCGCCAACACTTCAGATTAAATGCCAGTAGTGGCAGTTTGCTGATACTATACAGATGTATATATACACAAAATCACAAAAAATTTTATTTGTCTTTAAAGGGGGTATATCAATTAAAATTGTTAAAATACATCTGATTATCATTAATAAATAAAATCCGAATGGCTTAGTATGTCAAATCTACCAGAATATGACAAAATCGCTAATTAAATCGGAGTGGTAAACTTGAAACGAAATCCCCAGTCTAAAAAAAGACAGCATTTAAATACTACTAGACGACCTTCGAATCGTCATTGGGACTCTTTCTAAGATGAAACAATTTTTACTGCGCGTAAATCTGTGTAACGTATCAAATTGAAATCAAAATGAAATCACGTGACTCATTTAATACGTTACAAAATATGTTTCAATTTTAAGCGGGAAATCTATTTTAGTCTAACCTAGGCGCGTAGCCCAAGTTAGGAAAACCTTTTCAATATATTATTTTGGCACGTTTGAATATATATTCTTCAGGCAATACGGAGTCATTGAGTAGATATAGGCATGATATATAGAAAAAATACTGTTAATTGCCAATTTTAAAATTTGGAAATATCCTGATAATTGGCTTTAACAGTTAAGTGATCATCAACTCGAGGTTGAGATACATATCAATCAAAATGATGTTGGTTGATAATTTGAAACGTCGCCATGATATTTAAAAAAAACGGTTTCATCAAACAAAATGGTTCATTATTAACAATAACATAATTATATAATAAATTTAAGTATATTTGGTTTTACACTACACACATATGGATATACAATGTCGTATTTGCCAAAGGATTATCTTTAATACGCAATACGTGTAGTATTACGAGGAATACCAACAAAAGCATCAACAATAACATGTTCTGCCGTAAGAAGACAGTTTGAAATGTTTAGTATTCGTTTATTTAATTAAATAGGCAGTCATACAGATTCGCTATTTTATATGGGCTTGCATGTTTGTCAGAAACAGATGTTTAAGAGAAATTGTGCTGTTTTGTTGTCTATTCGTTTGGGTTTTTTTCATTCGAAAATAAAAAGATGATTACTGATCAACAACGTGTGTTTAATAACTGACAATATTTCTAAGGTTAACCCAGTATATTCTATAAAAACAGTAGCCAAATTGGATAAATTTGCATAAAAAATGTGCATGTTTATGTCAGTAATTAAAGTTGTATTATTTCCAAATAGTTTTGTTGATGTCTTATGATTGTAAGAACTCGGAACAAATTAAACACTAAACATGTCCATATTCTTTTAACTTTTGGCAATGTTTTCTAATCAAGAACAATAAAGAAAAGGAGTAAGCTGAAATAACATAAAATATGTAGTTCTTCAAAAGAGAAAATATTGTTGATTTTTATCATATATGATAGTTTGTAATGGACTATTTCAAAACTTAATATAACTTATTGTCTGATGTAATCAAATATAATATTACCATTTTGAAAAAAAACAAACCTATGTATTATTTAAGATAATTTGACAAATATTTCTTGAAAGGGCACGCTAACCTCTGAATTTCTTTATACAATTTTAAGAAGCTAACATAGTACCAGAGGCTTTTGAAATATTAAAAAAAGTGCCCCACATTATAACTGTTATCCATTTTTATTATGATACTCAGATTTAATATCACTTTTATGCACTTTTATAAAACGATGTATTTACCAAAAATAACATAATATAACATTTAACGTAGATATCTTAAAACTTGAATTGCACTAAATCGAGCGTAAAACATACCTTTTACGTGAACTATTTCATTTTAGACGATTTTAACTGATTTGAAATATATTACTTTCAGTGTATCAGCCAATATCCTTAAAGCTATTACACTAGAATTCCTATATGTCTAGTTCTCCTAAAATATTACTGGAACACTGATCTACGCAACTTTTCAGGATTGCAGGAGAGTAATTCTTCAAAAATGATGTTATCCTAGATTTTTTATGTCAATGTAACAATATACCGCGAATAAGTATATTGCCAGTATTTGGCGGATACAATGCTGTTTAAGATGGTATAATGCATATTTAACTATGGTTTGGATATAGATAGACAATATTATGTTGATATGTTAATAATACAGTTATATTTCACCAAAATGAGAGGACATAACTGTAACATAAAATTACTTATATTTTTTTCATTTTTGTTTTTTATTTACGAATGCTATATCTTTGGATGTACACTAAACACGCATAAAGCGCGTGCAAATATTTCACGTGTGCGAAAAAGCGCGTACTCGCTCATCCCCGTGTACCTAGTCATGTAAACTAAAATAACCATTACCACGTGGGTGAGCCAGTAAGCGCTTTATCGATAAAAAGATAGTCAATGAAATTTTCTTCTTTCTGTATTGTTATTTCGCAATAGCTAACAAATGTAAACAATGACATAAAGGATACTGATCAAACACTAGAATGTTTCTCCATCGTCAATTCAAGACATTCACTCTCAGTTGGTCCTTTAAATGTAAATCTTTAGATCATTGTTTATGTACAGCTGTAGTCCCGGTTGTGTTTAAAATGTCAGTCAATAAGCACTTTGGGGGGAAAACGTTTCGTGACGCTGATGAATTATTGGTCAACGAGACAAAAATTACCTGCATGATAAATATCGAACCGCATGAAATGTATTAACTTGCATGAATATTATTGATCGACAGGAGGATTATTTTGAAACCAAATCTGTGTCTTTTCAGAAAGAACATACTAAAATAAATAAACAGACGGTAATTGAACGCGGTTAAAAGTGTTCAAAAATTGAATATTTAATACAATCATTTATATCTATAATTATATCGTCTCTGACGCACATACATTGTATAGTTTATCGAGCAACTATCACTGTGTATACATCACGTCCGATAGCATTACCATTTGAATCGCTAGAATTGGCATCTGTCATAGTAATAGTTTCAGTGTGTTCAATATTTTAATTCCATTCATACAAAATTGATTTATAATGATAATAATAATAATAATAATAATGACTTTTATTTACGAGAGAACTGATTTGAGTAAATTCAATCTTCCATGAGGATTTGAAGTTAAACTTTACGTAATGCCAATCTGTCACAATTTTATTTAAGACATATTTGTTAACTATCGCTTGAACAGAATCTTATGAATTGTCAATGTTTATTTAAAAAAAATGAAGGTATATACGATCCTTTCTTTTGATATTATTGACTAGTACGTGCTGTGTGGCACTCTATTTTGACTCCTTTTGGGTCATTGAAATCACACAGGAATACTCGAGAATAGTTGGGCGTAAGGCGTGTTGCATGTATCATTACCACCACCCACCCCCATTTACAGACTTGATAAAACCGAGTCCGCTGTGTTCTTCTGTTGTTTGCGTCCTGTGCCGAGGGATAACTGTTTTGACGGCGACGATCCTGCGTACTTGATATGATATTCTGCATCTTTACCTGATAAAGAGATTCTGCGTACTTGATAGTAGATTCTGCATCTTTACCTGATAAAGAAATTCTGCATACTTGATATGGATTCTACATCTTTACCTGATAAAGAGATTCTGCGTATTTGATAGTGGATTTTGCATCTTTACCTGATAAAGAGATTCTGCATACTTGATAGGAGATTATGCATCTTTACCTGATAAAGAGATTCTGCATACGTGATATGAGATTCTACATCTTTACCTGATAAAGAGATTCTGCGTACTTGATAGTAGATTCTGCATCTTTACCTGATAAAGAGATTGTGCATACTTGATAGGAGATTCTGCATCTTTACCTGATAAATAGATTCTGCATACTTGATATTAGATTCTGCATCTTTACCTGATAAAGAGATTCTGCGTATTTGATAGTGGATTCTGCATCTTTACCTGATATAGAGATTCTGCATACTTGATAGTAGATTCTGCATCTTTACCTGATAAAGAGATTCTGCATACTTGATATGAGATTCAGCATCGTTACCTGATAAAGAGATTCTGCGTATTTGATAGTAGATTCTGCATCTTAACCTGATAAAGAGATTGTGCATACTTGATAGTAGATTCTGCATCTTAACCTGATAAAGGGATTCTGCATACTAGTAACTGATAAAGACTAGTTCGTATTTGCCGTTGTGAGTTTATTGTAAGGAGTCCACATAGGCATGAAGTGCGGATAGAAAAGTTCGTGCCGAGGATCAACTGTTTTGACGGGGAAGAGATTCTACCGAGAGTTACCGCGAAAGCATTTATCCCAAGAAATTGAATGATCTACCCGAACCGAGAAAAACATAAATTATACTTTTTCTTTCATACAAAACACATTGGATGGTTAGAACTTTAATTTAGTTCATCTGCATGTCTTGCGTCAACTTAATTAATTTATGTTATATACTAGAATGTTATACTTCACTTTCATGATAGTTTCAACCCCTTAATGCAAGAATTTTATCTCGGCCCTAGGATGATATAGACAGGTCTCACATTGGTAAAATAAAAATTATGATAACTTTCAAGGGTCTGAGATTCGTATGGAAATTTATCCAGAGGAATAGAATTCGAACCGAAAATGCCATGAACTATATGTTTTCTTACATACCAAACAAATAGAATAATTAAATATTTATTTTAATTCATACTTAATGATCTTCCTACCAAGGTCGCTTTTAAGACGCCAAATCATATAACTTACGTCATATATATCTTAAATACGTTACATCATAGATTGGTCTAGTTCCAACTTCACAGCTCGATCCTATGGAGGTGGTCTATCCCAGAACCTAATATCTCCCGAATCAGGTTTATACACCACCAATGGAAAAAGCAGGGAATTCTATGCCTGTCCCACAATCCCTAGCAATTGAACGTTTACTAAATCATGACGTCATTCAAATTTTCCCTGAAGCAACTGACCAATCAGCGTGCTCGTAACAATTGCTATTGAACGGACCCAATCGGGAGAGATGGGTTCATTCTACAGACTTCTATGGAGTTATAGAAAGTTCTCGTGTGCAGGATGTGATAAGGGATAAGGACTATTTAATGTGTTTGGCATGCAAGAAAAATAACGATTCATGTTCTTGTGGATTAGATGACAGAGCCGCGTTGTTAATGAGATCTATCCCCCGGGACGGAATTATTATCCGAACTTCAAACACTGAATATTCAAAGGATTGTTTTAAAAAATTGTATTCAAGGAATCCATTTTATTATGTTTGCTTGCGTTACTCAATGTTTTTGTTCTCAACAGCAGTGATTGTACTTTGAGGAAACATCATTTGAAAATAGTTTAATTAACCCACTCAATGTTCAACACAAACTTTAAAAAACGAATTTAAATTGTGCCAACTGATTTTATTTTTTAAAAAAGGTTATTCTGTCAAACATTCTCTAATTTGGGATGCCTAACTCATATTAGACCGATTATATTTTTTTATGGATTTACGTCATAAAGATTCAAAATTATTCTTTATATAGTAATTTAAACATAATTATAATGTTTTTCATTACTAACAAATTAAAATAATAAATGCAACACATGACACGCACTTTTCTGATACTTAGCACATCGAGATACCTTTATAATATTGTTTTGATATCATCGAGTGAACACTGACATGGTAAACATATGTTCACGAGTGGCAAAGTCATGACTGAGATTACTTAATTCAGCGTTCACTTAATTTTGGAATTTCTCCAATTCGAAAAGGTGAAATCTCATTCTCGTGCGTGACGAGATCGATGCGTGACTTGAACTCAGAAGAATCGCGTTACACCATAACAAACCGCAGTGGTGTTTCTGACAGTAGTTAATTACAACAAAGTTACACAAAACAACCACGAAAAGAAAGAAAACAATACAAGATATGAAAGAAAATAAAAAAATAAGTTTCTCATGATAAAATAAAATTACTTTTTATCGTTTTGTGCCTGTTTGTATACTTTAATTAATGCTTGATTTCTGGTGACGGGTGGGATAATTTGTAAACTTGAGAAGTTTAGTATTAGTTGTTTTATCAATATCCCTACTATCATTTACAAATAAGGAATGGTTATATTTTATTTGTTAAATAGTTCATGCGACATGACAGATTTTATTAATAATTCTTGTCTTTTTATAGATGTACTATCTACCAAATTTCGGACCCAATTGACGACATGCGCGTTGCACAGTTAATTGGCATTTTTTGTTTAAAACGTAAGTAAATGATTTAAAAAAACAAACATTATTACAAAAGCATATCAATTTAACCTAAATGTATTTTTTGCAAAAAAAACACTATGATTTTTTTTTATTTAAGAGAGCTTTGAATGAATTAAAGACGTTTTGTACCACCAAACTGAGGTTTCGTACAACACATAGGTTAATGCATAAACTTAACAGTGTTTCCCACCATGATTAGGTGTCACAATCATAAACTTACGGTATTTGTTTTTAATTCCTGTGTGATAGTATTGGATTGTTATTATTTGGAGTTGAAACGTAACTAAAATATATTTTATTTTGTTTATACATGTATAGTGTTAACGATAAATTTGATACATTTATTATAAATTTACATTTCATACTACGGACACAAATCACACAAAATGATATACATACAATTTCAATTTAATCATATTTACAACATTTACGTGTATCACATTGTAAGGCATGACCACGAGGAGATATATTTGCTTTAATAATAATGTATTTGTGAAATAATACATAAAATCAGAAAATTTCAATTTGTGACAAAAAAAAAATGTAACGTCTGCATCCCTGGTATATATTCTTCCAAGAAGATAAATAGAATGATACACATTCACCTGCTGTTATACCGAGGTACTATATAAAATGAAAAAAAAAATGTCATTTTGGAAAAGATATACACGGAAATGGAACATCCGTCCCCGTAACGTCCGCCTCCTCCTCCCCCACCTGCATATACATTCTATTTTTTTTTTTAATTTATAGATTCAATTTCACGTTTGATCAATGTATTAAGTATTTTATGTTAGCAGAGTGCAACTTAGATATGAATAATTTATCCAAAAAAAAAATGAACAAAAATTTAGAGATTTTGTTTAATGTCACTCTAATATAGGGGATGAACGTTACAAAAAGGGGACGGACGTTACATAATTTCTTACCATTGGTTTTGACCCCCTAAATAACTGAAAATGTTTAAATTAAGTAATTGTCCATAATACTATACAATATATCATACATCCTATCTTAAACCATGGGGTCATAAAACCTGTGGTGAATTATGCAAATTGGGGTACAATATGCATGTTTTTTTCTCATTACCACATGGTGTGACTGTAGTGTTGGTGAGTTATGAAAGCTCAGCAGGATGCCAGTAAGTGGATAGTAGCATACACTTTGTGCAATATGCCTGTAGGCAAATATATTCCATTTGACACTATCCATCAAAGGTTAAAAAATCATATTTGTCCAGGTAACTAGTAGACTGGGTAACGATGTCATATGGGCTAGTTATAGGTAAAATACACAATATGATAAAACAAATAAAATAGTGCAAGTTATGCAAATATCAAAAATACTACTCAACATTGCTTCATCTAAATTTTCTTTAAAAGGGTATGAAATTAACATATTATCAGTCATTTCTTAGTGTACAGCAATGGATGCACCAGTTTAACATGATAATGAATAAAAAAGCTGTCAAATACGTTTTCTTTTTTTCGCTAAATAAGGTTTTATTTCTTATTCTCGATTAGCACAGTCGTAAGCGCGTCTGAATATTAATACATGGGTCACGAGTTTGAATCCCAAACGGTCACAATCCCAGTGATGGTTGATATACATATTACGTCTCATTATCGTTCGTCTCTGATATAAAGGTGAGACTAATAAATGTTCATTTTTATGTCAGTTCTTTCTTTCAATGTTAGTTTTATATAGGTTAAACAAGCAAAACCTATTTTTAAGAAAATATAAAATTGTGGTTTGATTTGTTTTATTGGAATTTAATCAAAGAGACTTTCAAAGAATTGCTTTAAAAATCTAACAAATTGATATATATGTAGTTATCTTATTGCATGTACAATTAATTTTCTTGCACTGCTTAACCTATTGTTATTTTGTTTTGATATTGTTTTTTCGTAAAAATATGTAAATGTATCATTAGAGGGCCCCAAGGAAGATAAGTTTAAAACTTATTGGACTACCCTCTTTTAAGACTTCCATTCCATTCAATCCTATTTTGTTAAATACTGCAAAAAAAGGTGCAAGATTTATTAACTAAATTAATTATATGAAATGTTAGAAGATATGAGAATAGTATAAAACATAATATAAGCAGATCAAATAATATGGTGTTTAGTTCTACTTTCGTTGGGGAGTGCGTGAGTAATTTAACCAATTTGATATTCGACATTACATGGTCAGAAAGTTATATTAGTGCAAGAAGGTACCATGTGTATATATGAAACAGGGAAGGCACTCGGCACATTATTTAACTAATTTAAAGGAAATATATCAGGTAATAAACGCTATAACTGTCTTAAAAAAATATAATTGTTTTTAAAATGGTTAATATACATTTCATTATCATTAATGAATAAAATACGAATGGCTTAGTTTGTCAATCTACCAAAATGTAACAAAATTGCTTTCTTTAATCGGAGTTGTTAACTTGAAACGAAATCCCCATTCTAAAAATAGAGAACACTTAAATACTGCTAGACGACCATCAAACCAGAATTCGGATTCTTTCTAAGATGAAACCATTTTTACTACGTGTAATCCAGTGTAACGGATCAAATTGAAATCAAAATGAAATCACGTGATTCAATTATAACGTCACAACGTATGTTGCAATTTCAATTGGGAAACCTATTGCAGTCTATTCTAGGCGCGTAGTCCAAGTTAAGGAACCCTTTTTCAACATATTAATTTGACCTGTTTTAATTGATAGTCTTTTGGCAACTATGAAATACAGCCATTAATCTCCCACCTCTGAATATGTGTGGAAATAGTCTGTGAAATAGTGTGTCTAGTACTCGTGATCCCAGGAACGCTGACTAGATGCGTTAGATAACTGAAATATTGTTAAAAGAGGGGGTTTGTTATTTAATTATGAGTTAAACACTTTAGATATACGAATTGATAGTATCTAGGATTGGGTTCTATTATAAATGATGAAACTGAATATATTTTTCACTTTTTGTCATAGATGTCTTAGTAAATTTTAACACTTTGCAGTGTTTTCTATTTGATAATATATTATAACATGAATTTTAATATTTGGCGGCCATTTTGGTGGCCATCTTGGATTTTCAACCAAATTGCTCCAACAGAAATAGATTTTCGGACTCAACATACATTTCAGCTCTAGAAACAAGTCTCAAACCTTTTGGACATATTCAGTAAATAAACATCCTATCTCTGAGACCACAGCACAAATGTGCGAAAAATGATTGAATTTCTTGGTCTAAAATCGCAAATACGAGTCTGCATGCATATTCACGGTAGTGTTAATGTATATTTGCATCATATATCATTAAAAAAAAGTGATGTTGTTTTTTATTTAAAGAAAGTTGTTGTTGGTGCATATATCACAATTATACTTGTAGTGCAATGCGAGGAATATAAAATGTACAATTAAATAGTTAAGTTAAGCCAATTTACGAGTCACTATTTATGATGTGACGGCGATGAGAAGAAAGGTGAGAGCGATGTTTGGTGTACCCGTTTAAACTGATTCATTTCACTTCGATTGTGAAACATGTTCTTACAACTCACAAATCATACTCGAAGTCGTGCAACCGTTAACCAGGTTAAGTTTCCCAAGAGACGGTTTTCGAGGCTAAGCTGTTCGTAAACACGTTTCCAGCATTGAAACCGATCACTGTCAACTCGGATCCATCGAATTTTATCACTGAATGTGTGTGGATAAAAACGGAGCCAGAAAAAATGCAAAGTGACTAAGAGCGCAGTCTGCAATTAGCAGTTTTATCGGCGAATATTGAAATGGGACTCATAGAGGATCATAAAAACCCACACGAATTGCAATTCTTCTATAAGCAATACGCTCAGATATGTGAACTGATACTTGGATGTTATACTGTTTCAACACCTTTTGTAATGGTATGTATTTCGAGGTTTTCCATTAAAAACATATTTTGCAAATCCTTGATAATTTCCATTTGATTGTTTTTGTTAACCAATTGCCACCTTGAAAAATAGGATGCTAAATGTTGATGTAGTTGTTGTTGTTGCGGTGGTTGTAGTTGTTGTTGCTGTACGGTATTTAACGTCGCTTTCAACAATTGTTCAGTTATATAACGACGGCGCCTACTTGGGACAGCGTTTAAGCACTGCCACACTAGAGTATCATGCCATAGACATGGTATAATACCCAGCCCAGTCATATCACGACGGCGCCTACTTGGGACAGCGTTTAAGCACTGCCACACTAGAGTATCATGCCATAGACATGGTATAATACCCAGCCCAGTCATATCACGACGGCGCCTACTTGGGACAGCGTTTAAGCACTGCCACACTAGAGTATCATGCCACAGACAAGGTATAATACCCAGCCCAGTCATATCACGACGGCGCCTACTTGGGGCGGCTTTTAAGCACTGCCACACTAGAGTATCATGCCATAGACATGGTATAATACCCAGCCCAGTCATATAACGACGGCGCCTACTTGGGACGGCTTTTAAGCACTGCCACACTAGAGTATCATGCCATAGACATGGTATAATACCCAGCCCAGTCTTATCACGACGGCGCCTACTTGGGACAGCGTTTAAGCACTGCCACACTAGAGTATCATGCCATAGACATGGTATAATACCCAGCCCAGTCATATAACGACGGCGCCTACTTGGGGCGGCTTTTAAGCACTGCCACACTTGAGTATCATGCCATAGACATGGTATAATACCCAGCCCAGTCATATAACGACGGCGCCTACTTGAGACAGCTTTTAAGCACTGCCACACTATATTATCATGCCATAGACATGGTATAATACCCAGCCCAGTCATATAACGACGGCGCCTACTTGAGACAGCTTTTAAGCACTGCCACACTATATTATCATGCCATAGACATGGTATAATACCAAGCCTAGTCATATAACGACGGCACCTACTTGGGACAGCTTTTAAGCACTGCCACACTAGAGTATCATGCCATAGACATGGTATAATACCCAGCCCAGTCATATAACGACGGCACCTACTTGAGACAGCTTTTAAGCACTGCCACACTAAAGTATCATGCCATAGACATGGTATAATACCCAGCCCAGTCATATCACGACGGCGCCTACTTGAGACGGGTTTTAAGCACTGCCACACTAGAGTATCATGCCGCAGACATGGTATGATACCCAGCCCAGTCATAACCCGACGGCGCCTACTTGGGACGGCTTTTAAGCACTGCCACACTAGAGTACCATGCCGCAGACTGGTATGATACCCAGCCCAGTCATAACCCGACGGCGCCTACTTGGGACGGCTTTTAAGCACTGCCACACTAGAGTATCATGCCATAGACATGGTATAATACCCAGCCCAGTCATATCAAATAAAAACTGAACCGACCAGATCTAGAAATACCCTCTAAGTGCTGAGCGCCAAGCGAGGAAGCTTCTAGTACTATTTTTCTAGTCTTTGGTATGACCCGACCGAGAATCGAACTCACCATCTTCCACATGTGAGGTGGACGTTTAAACACTAGACAACCGCTGTGGCTGTGTGCTAAAGGAGTAGGTTATTTATTTTCACTATACAGGTTATTCGAAGGTGGCGATGGGAATGAAAGTTAATGTTATATGTGAAACTATAATTTCGTATAGAAGAAAACTATATTATCATGCTTGACGAAGAATGCATTTAATAACTGTGAGTATTTCGACTTCGACTATAAATTGTACAAAGAACATTTTTTATTCAATACATGAGACACAGTATCGATCTAAATTCACGGTCATATAACTGTTTATAGCATCGTGGCCAATTAATAAAATGGACTTAGGTAATAACAAGTTCCAGACTTGATTCTCGACCAAAAATTAATTGCAGTGAACTTGAACCGTACCATATCTTGATACGTGACAACCCGAACCAAATGATAAACAACACCCACTTTTCAAGAGCAGTCTCTGTTTCATGTCCAAAACGAGCTTGTTTATTGCATTCATTAAACTAATAGTTGTTCGAAAATAGTTCTGACGTAAGCAATACTCTTGATTGGCGTTCATGATAAACGAGCAATTAAATGTAAAGAAACAGAGTAGAACTGTCACATACAGCAGAACTTCGATGGCTCGAATCCGACGGGACTGGACAAAATAGTTCGAGTTGAAGTTTGTTCGAGCCAAGTATTGTTCAACACCATACCGTACATGTACATGTATGTACATCGAAATAGGAATTCGGCCGGGACAAAATAAGTGGTTCGAGTTATATGTCGTGTTCGTGCCATCCGAGTTCGAGCCAATGAAGATCTACTGTACTAATTATTGAATTACTTTTTTCTTCTATTTGTCGTTTATTTTGTGTTGTATTATTGTTTTGTATGAAGTATAACGTCACTTTCAAACTATCAGAATGGTGTCTGCGATATCATTCTAGGCGCTGTCATACTGGAATATCATGCCGCAGACAAATGATATAATAACCCATCTTGTCAACCAGACCAAGAGCTATCCTCTTAATGCCAAGTGTAAAGTGAGTAAGATGTGGTACACTTTTTCAAGTTTTTGGTACATACATGACCCGGCTGGGAACCAATCCCACGATCTTCCACATGCGAGGCGGACGATCACTGCTGCTGATTTGTGTATGTTGTAGCGAAAGAGAAGTATCCGCTCAAGTGTTTATCGTATATGGTCAGCTACCACCATTGCGTTTTCAGCAGACTAACGTCATAACGAATGACCTAGTTTGCTCTATTTCTACTATTCGCGGACCAAAAACTCCTATATCATATTAAAATACTACCCTAGACTCAAATTACAATGTCCCAAAACGGGGTCAAAAGTATCACTTTTAACCACGTTTTGCCCCCTGAAGTTGAATACCCCCACTTTCAGCATGAAAAAAAAAGTAAATTTCACCAAATTTTCTTTCCATACAGTTTCCTTAATAAAATTAATTCAGTCAGTCACACAAACATAATATTATTTTTTATTGACACAAACATAATAAACTTATATTTTATCGTGATCATTTTCCAGTTTGACATTTTCATCCAATCAGAAATAAGCTTACTAGAAAAGTATATTCCCTGAACCTCCATATATTTGTTTCAGCTAATCAGAGAGCTCATCTCAATGGTGGAAGTTGACCATATACACCCCGTCCAACGTATAAGTTACATAAACGGCAACTACGCCGCATTTACGGTGATAATTACACTCGATAAACCGGTACTTCTTGTTATTGTTGTGCACGCGGTCGAACAGTGAGGTAAGAAAACCCCTTTATTTTCGTATTATTATTTTGTTTTTTAAATCAAAGATATAGCCGATACGGGCGGCATTCTATTTTAGTTTCAAGCGGACATGTATTTTTAAATGGGAACATGACCGTTTTCTCAAATATTTGAGAAAAGTGACGGAATGAACCATTTTCAGATAGGAAACAGTTCAATATATTACTTCGGAAGGATTTAGGACAATATAATACTACTTCAACATGTCCAATACCTCAGCATAATGATATCTCTTTTCATACATAACATGTATACTTCTACATCACAGGATTGCGAGATATTGTGATTTTGTCGTTGCTTTAAGTTGACATGTTTTTTCAAATGTGTCAGTTGAATAACGTAACAGTTTCAATAAAAAAATATAAAAAAAGAAAAAAGAAAATAGTTTTATTATTTTTGTATTTTTTAGCATTGACGGCCGGTTTGAACATACGACATCCTGAGTGACAGACAAAGACGTTCACCATTAAATCACTTTGGAGCCTAATAAAAGTGTAAACGTTAACACCCTTTAAAGCTATTAGGTCGTGAAAGGGGCGTTATTCTAGTTGACCGGAACTAGTATTAATTCATGTTTGATATACGTTTTATGTTATGCAAAACATTGTAACCGACTAAAAGATTTTGCTGGAGAAAAAATCGAAATGTGTATGTTGTACCCATACGTTTAGGCAGTTTGCTAGTTCTGCGAATAACCTAATTTTGAGATCCTCATTGATTTCAGGGCAGCCCACCCAGTGGGATGTGGTTGTCCTACAATTGCTACAATCACCAGTCGTGTAAGATTGCGCGCCTTTTATTGCCTTCTCTCTATCTTTCTTATGTCTAAAACTATAACTTTCTGTTCTTGTGCTTGAATAAAACGGTTTGAGTCCATACTTTATATCGATATCATATTTGATAACTGGTTTTTTAAACTCTTTCAGATTTGTTTGCTAAAACTTTCGTTCTTCATCCTAAAGCTTTTATATTCTGTACATTCCCGTGTTAGTCTGTTTCTCAAAACTTACGATGTACTTACTCGTGTTGTATATACTTTCTCCGATACAAAATCATCCATATGTCTTATCTTTCGCCTGTTTTCGATACATTACTCTTTACAACAGGTGACCAATATATAGTGACCCGTTTAATGTTCAGGTAAGGTTGGCCAGCATATACTTTCTCCCCAGGTTGCTCCCCCACCCCCTTATTGAAAAGTTTCTACATTCATGAATATATGATCACAATGAATACAAAAACAATGAGTGTTGTATTAAACAAGCACGATGCATGGGCAGATCACTCTTTGGTAACGTTAAATGTCGCGTCGAAACCGATATTATATGATACGATAGTTTTTATTTCCAATATCCAATAGGCACGCAGACCCGTCTGGTACATGAGATATGCACAAATATATGAAAGACAGTGGTTTATTAATGATTATAAACAGTTACAATGTTATTTTCATGGCGTAAAACATATCGAATAAATTTAAATTTAAGCAAGGGTGAAAGTATAGAAGGTGGTATGCATAACAGTTATAATACTGAAAAGTCATGTCAGAAAGCCAATATAATGCAACATGATCTAACCTACATAAATATTGTAATTGAAAATACATGTAAATCATTCATATATGGTTATATTTCTTATTTGAAAAGCTTTTAGTATAAAAGTACTAAGTGTTTTTCAGTGTACTGTTGTTTTATGAATTTAACAAATTGATAAACTTATGCATGTTTGGTCTCTCCCAATTATATTTATTAATATCAACTTTTCTCAAATCGGAATATAGCACATATATTCAATAATAAAATGATGTTCATTCTTTTATTTATTAATCCTTTTATTTATTACATACTCTGCGCTTTCGTTCGTCAAATGGTGTTCTAATTAGCCGTATCTAACGGCCTGTCTCTGCGACGAGAGCAAAAGCTTTCATGAACATATCAAGTTTAATACGATTTATATAAGGCTGAAATCTAGAATTAATAATACTATTGTAAAAAAACTGCGCGTGTTGACTCAGTTAAACGACTATGCCAGTTTTGTATAAATTTATCACTAATATGTTGTTTTACTGTTGAAATAAATAGTTCCGTTGATCCGGCACCTTGATGTAAAATTGTCCAAGAATTGCTTCCGAAGTGATAGATGGATCTGTCAATTACGTGTTTTCAATCTGAAAGTGGTCCATTCCGTCACTTTTCTCGAATGATTGAGGAAACGGTCATGTTCCCATTCAAAAGCACGCTTGAAACTTAAATATAATGCCGCTCGTATTGGCTATATGTTTGAATTAAAAACGAAATGATAATACGAAAATAAAGGGGTTTCTCACTGCCCAACCACGTACACAAAAATAACAGGAAATACCAGTTTATCGTGTTTAGTTATCACCGTAATTGCGGCGTAGTTGCCGTTTATGTAACGTATTCGTTGGACGGGTGATATATAACTAAATGTATGCACGAGATGAGAACAATCAGTTAGAACAATACTAAGGGGAAATTGCCTAACTTTTATGCAAATCAAGTGAATCATGACTGACGCAGACACCACCTTACTATCACCTCAATGTGGGATCGATCCTCCGTCAAAGCTATGTGTAGTGTCCTTGAGCAAGACACTTTATCCGTATATGCTAAGTAATTGTTGTACACAGATTGAACGTGATTTGTCTAATTTGTAAGAACTCGTTTGATGTAAAATTTAAAACTAACTTTAACAAATATACAATACACACGAGGCTTGATACTTGTTATCCTCGTCTTGTTGTACCCTTAGTATTTTTAGCTGGTTTAGCTTTTGCAAAGACATCGATTATATCCATGAATAAGATAAGATAACGTGTTTATTTTTATTCAGATATGTATTTATCTTAGTATATATCATAATCATGTTGATGACATCGTAAGAGGGTAGCATACATGTACTAATATTTACAGTACATGATTTGTTTCAAGACGCTGCGACGAGGTTCGGTGCACCAATAAACAAGGGGTCGTAATCACCAACCATTCTTGAGAGTATTCTTAGATTTGAGCTTGAAAATTCCAATTCCAACCTAACATATTTAGTTTACCATGACAAAAATAATTATTGTGATAGTTTATTTGACTATATATTAAGTATCTCTACATGCTTGCATATTTTGGTCTCAAAAATGGTCTCTAAGTGTGTGTTTCAAAATTTGATTCTTGAGTTAAAGTCTAAGAATATTCTTAAGAATGGTTGGTGAATACGATCCCAGGTATAAAACCCCAAGTTGTGGTACTTCATGAATGTTTTTATGACCTATTCTTTCTTGAAACATGTCGTGTATTTTGAAAAAAAAACTATTTTTTAAAGTACTTCACGCTCTTCGACCATGTTTTGGTAGTTTGTCTCTTTCTACGATTTAGGCTAATAAAATGTCTGACTTGCTAATGCAATTTCGAACCAAGTCTTGCACATATCTAGGCACGCAAATATAACAAAAGTCTTATTATACGCGACATCAAACGTACCGTAGAAAATGCCAGTCTTCTATTCATATGCTAAAACTTCTTTTTACAAATTGTTAAAATAAAATTCGGCTAGAGATTTTTGTTTTGGTTATCTCAAATAAGATCAAACTAGGAATTTCTGCAAGAGCCGTCTTTTCAGCTTTAAATTATATTAAAAGCTCTCATTTTAAATCTTTGTTTGCGGTTTATTGACCTACATTAATATTATCAGGGGTCGTATTCAACAATCATTCTTAAGAATGTGCTCAGACTTGAACTCAAGAATGAACTTTGAAAAACACACTTATAGATCACATTTGACATCAAAATTGGCAAGCCTTTATGGACACCATATATATAGTCAAATAAACTCTCAAAATTATTTTATCTATAATGGTAAGCCAGGTATCTAAATTTGTAACTTGGATTTTCAAGTTTAAGTCTAAGAATATTCTCAAGAATGGTTCAGGCAATCCGATCATATACTCCTGGTTTGTCACTGCTGCCTGCCAAAGATATATAGTCAGTACTACAATTAATCTCACGAAACAGGATTAACGCAATCCCAAATTACATGTTACGTTTCTTCTTCTTCTTCTTCCATATACTGAGCTGGGTTCTTGAAAGAACGTACGTAGCTCAAAACGTTCATTCTTTTAAATTCTACTACATTTATTTGCCAATTTTAAAACAGAAGTTTGAGCCAATAATGATTACAAAAAACAAAAGCAATTTTAACAAATAATGCTTATATAGCATTGTTGCTATATTTTAAGCCCTTTGGGTTCATTCAGTGGTTCTTTTAAAGAATTGTTTGTGCTATATTTACGTATAAGTGTATGTTTAAGTACTTTGTCGATGTTTTAGTTTCGTTTATAATAATATATTATGTTCGTTTGTTTGCATGAAAATATATATATATATATTCTGTTGTACATGTGCATTTGTTATTTATGCTGTTGTGGTCATATTTTACGACATTGAATATTTTACGACATTTAGAAGACAGGTTTGTGCAAGATTCTGATTTGATTTTATGAATAATAGAAACATGAAGACGTTATATTCATACCTAAATAAAACATTTATTATAGCTTTGCGAGTGTGAAAAGTATATTTATTATTCGTCTACCTTTAAATTCAAAGTACATGCTAAAATTGTTAAGTGCAAGCAAATACGTAAATATTTACGAAACAGAATATATCTAATTATGTAAAATAACGTCACTGAAATATCTCATTAAGTCTTTTAACAACATTAATCATTAGCGTGATACTTTCATCGGTTTTATATTTTTCAGCCGATTTGGTATTCTTACATTTGTTTATTTTTGGACAAACACGTTTCAGATTTCTTTTAGCATCTGTGTTTTTTTCATGAGATATTAAGTTTTAATCCAATTATAGGTCAGTATCTTGTTAATCAATTAAACCAACATTTCGTATATCACTAAACAGATAAACTCTGTCGGGAAAATGTGAGAATCCATAAATATTCCATTCATTATTTTGTGAATTCTATCTTAGGAGTCGGTAAACAAGCATCTATAGATATTCAAATTGCAACCAATGAAAAAACATTAATTACAAAACAATTGCATATTCTTAGGCAATCAATTCGAATTTAACACTTTATTTATAAGTGTTAATGACAAAACACTAAAATACAAAATACATATATAAACAAGTTGGCAGAGACGATCACATTGAAACATCCCGGATATTTACATTTACCTCAAAGAACCGTTTATGTCCCATTGTGGTATAACGTCACTTATGACAAAAGAGTACATTAGAACCACGCGAGTTTCCGTTATGAAACAACTCCAAGTCGATGACGGTTTTAAGTGTTTAAAAACCGGAAACATGATGCTGTACTTCGGAATTAATAAACGATTTATATAAATATAGTTTCGATTTTACAGGGACACGTGGCAATTAGATCACTTTACACTAAACTGTTTTTCTGAGAATTATATATCAATAAGAAGATACAGTATACAACTTTTACATGGAGTTTGTCTGTTTAAATTTATTCACACTTTATAAACATGAAAACGCAACACAGGGAGAGTAATGAAAAAAACAAAACGGGGTTTAGAGGGGACTGACTTCGAAATGAAATATGTGACATCAGTGCAGGAGGTGCCATATTATTTCAGACAATTATTACTGTAGGGTATATACGGCTGTGCTAAACAAATATTTTATTGCGTCAGTTTTTGTATGTATGATAGGAAACATTACTAAGAATATAACAAATGGATTTTTGACAATTTTTTGGTATAAAGGACCAGGTTTACAAAGCTCCAATATCGACCCTGTGAGATTCATTTCTATTTAATACTTATTTTTCAGCAAAGCCATGTGTATTTCTATTAAATAAACTTTATTGTTTTAAAAAATGTGTATATTGCTTTTTTATTTTATTTTTTTTTCTATTCATAGGAAATTAAGGAAAATACTCATTTTACCTATTTTTGTCCTATTTTTGGCATTTGAATTTTTGAAATGAAGGCGTTCTTGCCACACAAATACATTTATTCTGATAATTGTCTGGTACACTCTACGTAATATATGTAAATTGCCTTGTGACAAAAAGCGCCGTCAATGTTAAAACCATAATAAATTTACCTAAAACGGCTTAAAGTATAGGAAACTGCATATTTTTGCTGTTTATGTAAACTTTAGTGATAGTGTATGAAGCGAAAAATATAAAATTAAAAACCAAAAATTACATTTCTTAAAAGAGTAAATTATAATCAATATCAAAAACATCAAATTTTGCACACATAAAAATGTTTTATTTTCTTGCATTGTACATTGCCATTTTTGGAAGTACGTGTACCTTGTCCTTCTGAAAACTAGCGTGCGGCATCAAATGTAAACATTTCTTTAATATGATGATTCTAAAGTCAACGCTCTATCATTCGTCTCACCATATAGTAACATGTAATTATGAATTTATTATGTGAGCATTACTGCATTTCAACTTCAACATTTCCGTCTGCCCTTTATGTAACCTTTATCATTATTTGTTTGTAATGCCAACTGTCAGTCATTTGCCGTGTACTAAACGTCAACTTTTGGCGAAACCTTAAAAACTGATAAGTTTTATATCAGTTACGATATCTTGTAACTGAAATAGTTGGTAAAAGAAAACTTCATCGTTTTTGTGAGTTACTGTGTTCATTTTTAAGTTTCAGAGATGGTTGTATATAGAGAGACAATAAAAACTGTAAAAGACACCAGCTACCGTATATAGAGAGACAATAAAAACTGTAAAAGACACCCGCTAACGTATATAGAGAGACAATAAAAACTGTAAAAGACACCAGCTACCGTATATAGAGAGACAATAAAAACTGTAAAAGACACCCGCTACCGTATATACAGAGACAATAAAAACTGTAAAAGACACCAGCTACCGTATATAGAGAGACAATAAAAACTGTAAAAGACACCCGCTACCGTATATAGAGAGACAATAAAAACTGTAAAAGACACCCGCTACCGTATATAGAGAGACAATAAAAACTGTAAAAGACACCAGCTACCGTATATAGAGAGACAATAAAAACTGTAAAAGACACCAGCTACCGTATATAGAGAGACAATAAAAACTGTAAAAGACACCAGCTACCGTATATAGAGAGACAATAAAAACTGTAAAAGACACCCGCTAACGTATATAGAGAGACAATAAAAACTGTAAAAGACACCCGCTACCGTATATAGAGAGACAATAAAAACTGTAAAAGACACCAGCTACCGTATATAGAGAGACAATAAAAACTCAGCTACCGTATATAGAGAGACAATAAAAACTGTAAAAGACACCAGCTACCGTACATAGAGAGACAATTAAAACTGTAAAAGACACCCGCTACCGTATATAGAGAGACAATAAAAACTGTAAAAGACACCCGCTACCGTATATAGAGAGACAATAAAAACTGTAAAAGACACCAGCTACCGTATATAGAGAGAAACTGTAAAAGACACCCGCTACCGTATATAGAGAGACAATAAAAACTGTAAAAGACACCAGCTACCGTATATAGAGAGATAATAAAAACTGTAATAGACAATAAAAACTGTAAAAGACACCCGCTACCGTATATAGAGCGACAATAAAAACTGTAAAAGACACTCGCTACCGTATATACAGAGACAATATAAACTGTAAAAGACATCAGCTACCGTATAGAGAGAGACAATACAACTGTAAAAGACATCCGCTACCGTATAGAGAGAGAAAATAAAAACTGTAAAATACACCCAAGACACCAGCTACCGTATATAGAGAGACAATAAAAACTGTAAAAGACATCCGCTACCGTATATAGAGCGACAATAAAAACTGTAAAAGACACCCGCTACCGTATATACAGAGACAATATAAACTGTAAAAGACATCAGCTACCGTATAAAGAGAGACAATTAAACTGTAAAAGACACCCGCTACCGTATATAGAGAGAAAATAAAAACTGTAAAATACACCCAAAACACCCGCTACCGTATATAGAGAGACAATAAAAACTGTAAAAGACACCAGCTACCGTATATATAGAGACAATAAAAACAGTAAAAGACAATAAAAACTGTAAAAGACACCCGCTACCGTATATAGAGCGACAATAAAAACTATAAAAGACACCCGCTACCGTATATAGAGAGACAATAAAAACTGTAAAAGACAATAAAAACTGTAAAAGACACCCGCTACCGTATATAGAGCGACAATAAAAACTGTAAAAGACACCCGCTACCGTATATACAGAGACAATATAAACTGTAAAAGACATCAGCTACCGTATAGAGAGACAATAAAACTGTAAAATACACCTAAGACACCAGCTACCGTATATAGAGAGACAATAAAAACTGTAAAAGACACCAGCTACCGTATATAGAGAGACAATAAAAACTGTAAAAGACACCCGCTAACGTATATAGAGAGACAATAAAAACTGTAAAAGACAATAAAAACTGTAAAAGACACCCACTACCGTATATAGAGCGACAATAAAAACTGTAAATGACTCCAGCTACCGTATATAGAGAGACAATAAAAAGACACCAGCTACCGTATATAGAGAGTCAATAAAAACTGTAAAAGACACCCGCAACCGTATATAGAGCGGCAATAAAAACTGTAAAAGACACCCGCTACCGTATATACAGAAACAATATAAATTGTAAAAGACATCAGCTAGCGTATAGAGAGAGACAATAAAACTGTAAAAGACACAGTCTACCGTATATAAAGAGACAATATCAATTGTAAAAGACACAAGCTACCGTATATATAGAGAGAGACAATATCAATTGTAAACGACACCAGCTACCGTATAGAGAGAGACAATATCAATTGTAAAAGACAACAGCTACCGTGTATAGAGAGACCATATCAATTGTAAAGACACCAGCTACCGTATAGAGAGAGAGACAATATCAATTGTAAAAGACACCAGCTACCATATAGAGAGAGACAATATCAATTGTAAAAGACAACAGCTACACTGTATAGAGAGTCTATATTAATTGTAAAAGACACCAGCTACCGTATATAGAGAGACAATATCAATTGTAAAAGATACCAGCTACCTTATAGAGAGAGACAATATCATTTGTAAAAGACACCAGCTACACTGTATAGAGAGTCTATATTAATTGTAAAAGACACCAGCTACCGTATATAGAGAGACAATATCAATTGTAAAAGACACCAACTACCGTATATAGAGAGACCATATCAATTGTAAAGACACCAGCTACCGTGTAGAGAAAGACAATATCAATTGTTAAAGACACCAGCTACCGTATAGAGAGAGAGACAATATCAATTGTAAAAGACACCAGCTACCATATAGAGAGAGACAATATCAATTGTAAAAGACACCAGCTACCGTAGAGAGAGACAATATCAATTGTAAAAGACACCAGCTACCGTTTAGAGAGAAACGGTAGCAATTATAAAAGCCACCAGCCACCGTGTACATAGAGACAATATCAATTGTAAAAGACACCAGCCATCATATAGAGAGAGACAATATCAATTGTAAAAGATACCAGTTACCGTGTAGAGACAGACAATATCAATTGTAAAAGACACCAGCTACCGTGTAGAGAGAGACAATATCATTTGTAAAAGACACCAGCTACCGTATAGAGAGAGACGATAGCAATTATAAAAGACACCAGCCATCGTGTAGAGAAATACTATATAACTTTTAAAAGACTCCGGCTACAGTATGGAAATGTAAAAGACACCAGCTACCGTACAGAGAGAGATCATATCACTTGTAAAAGACAGCAGCTTCCGTATAGAGAGAAACCATAACATTTTTAAAGAAACGGGCTGTTGTATATAGAGAGACCATATCAATGTAAAAGACACAATCTACCGTATAGAAAGAGACGATATCAATTGTAAAAGACACCAGCCACCGTATAGAGAGAGACAATATCAATTGTAAAAGATACCAGTTACCGTGTACAGACAGACAATATCAATTGTAAAAGACACCAGCTACCGTGTAGAGAGAGACAATATCAATACTAAAAGACACCAGCTACCGTATAGAGAGAGACAATATCATTTGTAAAAGACAGCAGCTTCCGTATAGAGAGAAACCATAACATTTTTAAAGAAACCAGCTGTTGTATATAGAGAGACCATATCAATGTAAAAGACACAATCTACCGTATAGAAAGAGACGATATCAATTGTAAAAGACACCAGCTACCGTACAGAGAGAGACCATATCAGTAGTAAAAGACACCAGCTACCGTATATAGAGAGACCATATCATTTGTAAATGACAACAGCTACCGTATAGAGAGACCATATCATTTGTAAAAGACAGCAATTACAGTATAGAGAGAGCCCATATCAGTTGTAAAAGACACCAGCTACCGTATAGAGAGAGACCATATCAGGCGTAAAAGACACCAGCTATCGTATAGAGAGAGATCATATCAGTTGTAAAGACATTAGCTGCAGTATATATAGAGAAAGACCATATCAATTGTAAAAGACACCAGCTACCGTATAGAGAGAGACATTAACAATTGTAAAAGACACCATCTACATTATAGAGGGAGAGACCATATCAAATGTAAAAGACACCAGCTACAATATATAAAGAGACCATATCAATTTTAAAAGACACCAGCTACCGTATAGAGAGAGACGATATCAATTGTGAAAGACAATAGCTACTGTATAGAGAGAGAACATATCAATTGTAAAAGACGCCAGCTACCGTATAGAGAGAGACATATAAATTGTAATAGACACCAGCTACCATATAGAGAGACGATATCAATTGTAAAAGACACCGGCTACCGTATAGAGAGAGATTATATCACTTGTAAAAGACACCAGCTACCGTATAGAGAGAGATTATATCACTTGTAAAAGACACCAGCTACCGTATATAGAGAGGCCATAAAATTATCGATTGTAAAAGACACCAGCTACCGTATAGAGAGAGACGATATCATATGTTAAAGACACCAGCTACCGTAGAGAGAGACGATATCAATTGTAAAAGACACCAGCTACAGTCTAGAGAGAGATCATATCACTTGTAAAAGACAGCAGCTTCCGTATAGAGAGAAACCATAACCATTTTTAAAGAAAATATAGAGAGAGAGACCATATCAATTGTTACTGACACCAGCTACCGTATATAGAAAGACCATATCATTTGTAAAAGACAACAGTTACAGTATAGAGAGAACCCATATTGGTTGTAAAAGACACCAGCTACCGTATAGAGAAAGTCCATATCAGTTGTAAAAGACATTAGCTGCAGTATAAATAGAGAAAGATCATATCAATTGTAAAAGACACCATCTACCGTATAGAGAGAGACCATATCAGTTGTAAAGACATTAGCTGCAGTATATATAGAGAAAGGCCATATCAATTGTAAAAGACACCAGCTACCGTATAGAGAGAGACATTAACATAACAATTGTAAAAGACACCATCTACAGTATAGAGGGAGACCATATCAAATGTAAAAGACACCAGCTACAATATATAGAGAGACCATATCAATTGTTACTGACACCAGCTACCGTACATAGAGAGACCATATCAAATGTAAAGACACCAGCTACAATATATAGAGAGACCATATCAATTTTAAAAGACACCAGCTACCGTATAGAGAGAGACGATATCAATTGTGAAAGACAATAGCTACCGTATATATAGAGAGACCATATCAATTGTAAAAGACGCCAGCTACCGTATAGAGAGAGGCCATATAAATTGTAACAGACACCAGCTACCGTATAGAGAGAGACGATATCAGTTGTAAAAGACACCAGCTACCGTATAGAGAGAGGTCATAAAATTATCAATTGTAATAGACACCAGCTTCCGTATAGAGAGAGACGATATCATATGTAAAAGACACCAGCTACCGTAGAGAGAGAGAGAGACGATATCATATGTAAAAGACACCAGCTACCGTAGAGACAGGCGATATCAATTGAAAAAGACACCAGCTACAGTATAGAGAGAGTTCATATCACTTGTAAAAGACAGCAGCTTCCGTACAGAGAGAAACCATAACCATTTTTTTAAGAAACCAGCTGTTGTATATAGAGAGAACATATCAATGTAAAAGACACAATCTACCATATAGAAAGAGACGATATCAATTGTTAAAGACACCAGCTACCGTACAGAGAGAGACCATATCAATTGTAAAAGACACCAGCTACTGTATAGAGAGAGATACCATATCAATTGTTACTGACACCAGCTACCGTATAGAGAGACCATATCAGTTGTAAAAGACACCAGCTACCGTATAGAGAGAGAGACCATATCAATTGTTACTGACACCAGCTACCGTATATAGAGAGACCATATCAGTTGTAAAAGACACCAGCTACCGTATAAAGAGAGACCATATCAGTTGTAAAAGACACCAGCAACCGTATAGAGAGAGACATTAACAATTGTAAAAGACACCATCTACAGTATAGAGGGAGAGACCATATCAAATGTAAAAGACACCAGCTACAATATATAGAGAGATCATTTCAATTTTAAAATACACCAGCTACCGTATAGAGAGAGATCGTATCACTTGTAAAAGACACCAGCTACCGTATATAGAGAGGCCATAAAATTATCAATTGTAAAAGACACCAGCTACCGTATAGAGAGAGACGATATCATATGTAAAAGACACCAGCTACCGTAGAGAGAGACGATATCAATTGTAAAAGACACCGGCTACCGTATAGAGAGAGATCATATTAATTGTAAAAGACTCCAGCTACCGTATAGAGAGAGACCATATAAATTGTAAAAGACACCAGCTACCGTATATAGAGAGGCCATAAAATTATCAATTGTAAAAGACACCAGCTACCGTATAGAGAGAGACGATATCATATGTAAAAGACACCAGCTACCGTAGAGAGAGACGATATCAATTGTAAAAGACACCGGCTACCGTATAGAGAGAGATCATATTAATTGTAAAAGACTCCAGCTACCGTATAGAGAGAGAGAGACGATATCAATTGTAAAAGACACCAGCTACCGTATAGAGAGAGACCATATAAATTGTAAAAGACACCAGCTATCGTATAGAGAGAGAGAGACCATATTAATTATTTGAAACATCAGGTACCGTACCGTTGTGTTGTTAATAGCGGATAACATAATGTGTCTGAATTTTCGGATTTTACAAGAAATACAAAAATAGTGCAAAATTGAAAATATCGAATATTAAATTGAACTAATATACGTGCCTGAACCTTAAGCTACGTGAGATGGTACTCTGCTTACTATCCCTTTAACCTTAAGGTACATGAGATGGTACTCTGCAACAATCTTTTGAACCTTAAGGTACATGAGATGGTTCTCTGCTTACTATCCCTTGACCCTTGGGGTACATGAGATGGTACTCTGCTTACAATCCCTTGAACCTTAAAGTAAATGAGATGGTACTGTGCTTACTATCCCTTGAACATTGAGGTACGTGATATCGAACTCTGCTGTAGATCTGCACATGCATGCGCATCCGGTTGTTGATCTGCATGAGTTAAAACCATGAATTTAGAATAGCTCACTATCAATTAACACTTGTTCACTATCCCCTGAATATAAGGGTACATGACATAGTAATCTACCATAGATCAGGATATGTATGTGCATCCAGTTTTAGATCTGCAGGAGTTAAGACCATGAATTTACAATAACTCATTATCAATTAGCAATAGTTTACTATCCTTTGAACCTTAAAGTACAGAGGATAGTACTCTGTGGTAGATCTGCACCTATGTGCGCATCCAGTTGTAGATCTCCATGAGTTGAAACCGTGAATATACAATAACTCACTATCAATTAACAAGAATTAACTATCCCTTGAACCATAAGGTGCAGGGGATCGTATTTTGTTACGGATCTGCACATATATGCGTATCCAGCTGCAAATCTGCAGGAATTAAGACCATACATTTACAATTTTTTACTATCAATAAACAACGGTTTACTATCCCCTAAACCTTAAAGTATGTTTAGTTTAGTTTGGGGGATATTATTCTGTTGTGGCTCTGCACGTGCATGCATACCCAGTTGTAGATATGCACGAGTAAAAACCATGTACTTACAATATCTCACTCTCACTTAACAATAGTCTATATTCCCCTGTATCTTAAATTACAGAGAAATCTGCTATGCTGTGGATCCGCACACGTATACATATCCAGTTACAGATCTGCATGAATTAAGATCATGAATTTACAATAAAATCACTAACAATTAACAATAGTTTGCTACCCCTTGGACCTTGGAGTACAGGAGATAGTACACGGCTGTGGATCTGCACATGTGTGCGTATCCAGTTGTAGATCTGCATGAGTTAAAACCATAAATATACAATGGCTCACTATAAATTTATATAAATTTACTATAAATTCATACGCGTGTTCTCGGAGGAAGTGTACGCTTTTGTAAAATCCCATGTTTTTTCTTATTATGATATATTTTGATAATTAGTTTTGTTTTTGTGATACAGTTTTCCCATTATATGCATGCACTGTTGATGTATTTTTATATATGCTTAGTTTTAACCAATGATATGTCATTGTTTTACAATATCACACTATCCCTTAATCACCTTACATGACAGGATGCACGGATATATCAATGTGAGTTTTAGTGACTGCTGTAATCAAAGTTACCGCCTTATGTTGTAATATGTTCTTTGATCTTAATAAATGACACAGGGATATCCAATTAAAGTCTGTTAGGGTCCTATACATTATTTGATAGTAATTTTATAGAATAAGAATATAGAATTGTTAATAAATAAATACAATACAAGTTATTGTGGTTGGGAACTTGCTATATGACAAAATTTGTGAAAAGCAAAAATTCAGTAATTAAAATTACAGTTGTTGTTTTTTTTGCTGCCCTGTAACAAGTAATATTTTTTTAATGTATGTGTATTCTTTATTATATGGGAATAATGCTACATATGATATTGCACAGTAGATTTGTATGTATTTGGTTAAGGAATGTATATTAAGACTAATCTTAAATATTGATCTGAATTTCAACTGAACACATAAAACTCCAATCCTGTTTACAAAATAGACTGTAATATTATCGCTTAGACTCCCTGTGCATTTTCACTGTAATGCTTATTTTGTAACTCAACTCATTTCAGCTTAATTAATCTCAATATATTTTGTAACCCGCATTTACATTACATGCGACGAGATAGTAGAATATATTGTACCCTGTAATAATTATATTGTTATTTTGTGATCAGTGACTTAATTACTTGTTTATATATCTCTGCGGTGTCTAACGACAGCGCTTGGTATTGAAAGACAGCATGTTTATGTTTAATGTGTGTGTGAGTGTGTGTAGGCATAAACGTCACTCATGTCCATGTAAATTAACAAATACCTAATATATTGTTAGCACACTTGACCAAGCTGGAATGTACACGCACCATATCTAAATATAGAACCTTTCAGTGTAAAAGAAAAATCTGTTACTAGTCAATTTAGATGTGTGTTTGTAACAAAGGAAAGAGCTGAATATTTAAAAAAAAAAAATTTCACCGTTAATTATGTGTCAGTAATGTATGTACACCATTATTATTGAGTGGATATGTATACATTAAGCATGTATATATACGTACATGCGTGCGTTTGTGCGTATGTACATGCGGACGTGTGTACGTATGTGTGTATGTACATGCGGACGTGTGTACGTGCGTGTTTACGTTTGCATGTGCGTACGTGCGCATGTACATGCATATGTGCGTGTTTACGTTTGTACGTGCGTACGTGCGCATGTACATGTGTACGTGCGTGTTTGCGTGGGTGTGCATGTACGTGTTACGCATTAACGTGAGTATGTGCTTAGGTATGTAGGTATTACGTGTAGATCTAAACATAGCATCTTAAATATGTCATTGAGATGCACCTGGACATATTAATCTTACGATGGTCATAAACGCATCTCAGTCTCTTTGTTATCCTAAATGAGCACCTTGAATTTCGTTTTTGTTTCAAGGATTCTTAAATAGAATATAACATGTAGATCTAAAAATAGGCTCTCAAATATGATCCACTTTTGTTCATCGAAGTCTCCTAATGCTTCTGAAGAGGTGTTATTATTGTTTTTCCAAATCATATATGAGTCAGAATTGTGTTGGGACTTTTGTCACAATATCTTTAACTGTGTATATATTATATAAAATAGAAATATATAACTAGCTGATGCAGTGTTGAGACACATGTACATTTATACCGCTAATTAATTGTTTTAAGGTCTAATTATATTATCTATCAATAAATTAGTCTTGGTATCATGTTAAGAATGACGAATTAAGTAGAATGTTCTGATTTTCAGTTAAAGCAGGAAAATTGCAATCGAGAATATTTGTAATTGACGTTTCTATTATTTAGTGTCCATTGTGTAACATACCTTTGTTTGAATCATAATTGGAAACGTGAATGCAGGCTATCTTGTTTATTACTATCGAGTTTTGTTTCCTAAAAACTTACAAATTTTCAAACTATAAATTTAATGGAAACAAAGAAATAGTTTTTAAAAAACTTCTACTAAGATATATATGGTCGTACTTTTGTTTTTCAAAATGAGCCCTTTTTTATTTTTGGTGTTGTTATTTTTGTGACTTCAAACATGTCACCATTCCGCAGCCTTTTGCTGCTGTTAAAGATACAGAATTTTAGTACAATGTTTAAACAAATAGTACTTCAAAACCTTGGAGGGGAAAACTACCAAGCTCTTACTTTAGTTACTGTCGCTCTTCATGTTTGTTTAATAGAGTTATATATATTGTTAGCCTGGTTGTCTCTGGTCAGGAGAGATGGGATATATTGCTATTTGGTTATTTTTATAAATTATTATGACAGATAGAACTACATTTGTGTCCATGAATGTACAAGGTCTTGCTGATAAAACAAGAGAACAGATACATTTAAATTTTCTTAAAGAAAGAAAATTCTATCTATTTTTTACAAGACACGAATTTTACAGATAAATAAATTAATTACATACGCATTCTGTGGGGCTATGAATGTTATTTTAGCAATTTTACTAGCCAGTCTAGAGGAGTTGCCATTTTTTTAAATAATAATTTTAAATTTAATTTTCACTCCAAAGAAACGGATCAAAATGGAAACAAACTAATATTGGAAACAACTATAACAAATAAAAAAAATTACTCTCATTAATATTTATGGTCCTAATAAAGACGAGCCCGACTTCTATAATCAAATTGAAAATTATATTTTAGCGATAGATTCTTCTTATATTATAGCAGGAGATTTCAAACTGGTTCTGAATCCAGAATAGATTGCTTTGACTTTATACATTTAAATAATCTAAATGCTCGAAATACTGTATTAGAATTAATGGCGGAATGTAATTTTATTGATTGCTGGCGGGATCAAAATTTAGAAAAAAAAGAATATACATGGTTCAAAAAGAATACGCAAAAGAAATATAGATTAGATTATTTTTTAATTTCTGAACCTCTTATGACAGACATTGATAAAGTTACAATTAAACCAGGTGACAGAACAGGTCATTCGTTAATATTATTAACATTTGAATATGGAAAGTTTAAAAAAAGGTAAATCCTATTGGAAAATGAACAACTCATTATTCAAAGATACAACATATGTTGAAGAAATAAAAAATACAATTAGAATGGTGAAATCTTAATATGTTAAAGAAAATCATTTCGCAGACATACATACTATTGCTAACAAAGATATAGAATTTAGCATAAATGATCAATTATTTTATGAAAAACTTCTTTTAAAAATTAGAGAAAAAAGTATTTCATATTCATCTTTCAAGAAAAAAACAACAAATTAAAAGGGAAAACAATTTATATATAGAGATAGAACAACTAGAAAAAAAGCAATATACTAGGCCAACCGCTACTGAGTCCAAAAGAAAAAAACTTTACGATATTAAAGAGAAAAAAATGGATGGGAATAAATTTCGATCACGAGCAAAGTGGATACATGAAGGAGAAAAAAGTTCTAATTTTTTTTGTAATTTAGAAAACAGAAATTTTATTTCGAAATCAATGATAAACATTAGAACTAGTTATGGTAAAATTCTTAACTCGCAAAAAGTAATACTTATAGAAACACAATTATCTTATAAAAAATTGTACTCATATAATGAAACCACCAACAAAGATTTAAAGATTGTCCTTTCAAACGTTGATGTCCCTGTGCGAGATGAAAGTTTAAAATCATCACTCGAATGCCCCGTTACTTACCAAGAAGTTTTGCATTGTCTGAAAAACATGCAGAATAATTAAATTCCAGGTCTAGACGTTTTAACTGTTGAGTTTTTTAAAGTTTTTCTGGTATGATATAGGGGATTTCTTAATTCGTGCTATAAACGAAGGTATTATCAAAGGTGAACTGTCCATTTCTCAAAGACAAGGAGTCATTTCATTTTTACCAAAAGGAAATAAAGAACTTTAAACAACTTTTAAAAAACTGGCGTCCAATATCTCTTTTAAATGTGTCATACAAACTGGCATCAGCAAGTATAGCACAAAGGATAATACATGTTTTACCACATATAATTAATGAAGATCAAACAGGTTTTTTATCTGGCAGATATATAGGTGAAAATATTAGATTATTGTATGACCTTATGTTTTATGTTGAAAAACAACATTTACCTGGAATGCTTCTTTTAATCGATTTTGAGAAAGCGTTTGATTCCGTTAGTTGGTGTTTTATTTTCTCAGTTCTAGAGGTTTTCAATTTTGGCTCTTTAATTAAAAAATGGATACAGTTATTTTATAAAAATGTTGAATCATGTGTAATTGTTAATTGGCATTTATCTGAGTGGTTTTATCCACAACGCAGTTGTAGACAAGGTGATCCATTATCCCCGTATATTTTCATCATATGTGCAAAGATCCTTGCTGTCCTGATTCGAACCAACCCTGATATAAAGGGAATAACAATTGGCAATACAGAATTTTGATTTCACAATATGCTGACGATACTTCACTCATATTGGATGGGTCTGAGAAATCTTTATTAAACACTCTTAAGGTATTAAAATTTTATGCAGAGATCTCCGGCCTTAATGTAAATGTCGAAAAAACAAAAGCAGTCTGGATAGGTTTAATGAAAACAAGTGACTTAAAATTATGTGAACAATGGAATCTATCTTGGGTTAATGAGTTTACGGTATTGGGAATACACTTTTCTGTTGATTTAGATAACATTGTTAACATAAACTATGAAGATCAAATACAACAGATTAAACAACTTTTAATAAATTGGTCAAAGAGAATCCTTACCCCAATAGGAAGAATTACAGTTTTAAAAAGTCTGGCGATATAGAAAATATATAATTTAATTTTAACATTACCGAATCCAAAAGATAATCGAATAAAAGAATTAAATTCATTATTTTTTAAATTTTTATGGAAAGGGAAAAGTCGTACTTGAAAGGAGGTTAAAAAATGGTTAACTTAAAGTTATTTATTTCCTCTCTAAAACTGACATGGATAAGACGTTTATTAACAACTGACAAAAAATATTTGGATATTTTTAAAACAATCCGTTTATACTAAACCTCACCGCATTTGTTTCAAATTTTATTAACAACCACATCAATAGAATTCATAATCACTTTTGGAAAGATATTTTCATGTCATACAAAAAGTTTTCTTCAAACATCGAACCTACCACATGGTCTGGTTTACAAAGTTCATACATTTGGTACAACCCTAATCTTAAGGTCGGAGGCTCGAGCATTTTTATAAGCATTGGTTTTCTTAAGGAATATAAGTTATAAATGACCTAATGAATAGCAATGGCAATTTGTATACCATTGGAGAATTCATTAAGAAGTATAATATCAATACAAATGTTCTTGAATTGGAAGGGCTTATTGCATCAGCAAGACAATACATAAATAAATTTAACACTTAGCCAGTAATTGCCAGAACCCTATATGTTCACTTCGAGTCTTGACTATTATTAAAAATAAAAAGGGTTGTAGAGCAATATATAAAACATTTTTTTCCAGAAAATAGTGTGCCTTCTTCAAAATGTAAGTGGGAAGAGGAGTTAGATATAAGAATTAATTTAAGATGGTCAAAATATTATGCTCCACCATTAAGTGTCACTACAGATACGAACTTACAATGGTTTCAAAATAGAATCAACCATAAAATATTGGATAACTTACTCCTGAAGAAAATGAATATCGCTGTTTCAGAAATGTGTACATTCTGTCAGACAGAAATTGAAACCATAAAACATCTATTTATAGACTGTGCAACATCAAAACAAGATGTTTGTTTATGTCTAGTCTTGTTGACTTTATCAAAGGAAAGAACAGTGCTATAATTACAAACTGGTCAATTACTGATATTTTATTTGGAAACAAAGCGTTTGACCCAGTGTTGAATAAATTACTATTGATAACAAAAAAAAGAAATCACCTTCAACCATAAATTAAATAAAAATGAACTCTGTTCAACAAACTTTAAAAAGTATATTCAAAATCTTTATAACACAGAAAGATATATAGCAAAAGTAAACTTTAATTTGGCAGGATTTGATGCTGTTTGGGAGGTCTATAAACCTCTTGTAATCTAAGATACATTATTGATTCCCTTCCGGTTTTTTGTGGTTAAATTGCTTAAAATATTTATACAATCAAGTACAGTAGACTTTGTCCTTCCAATCGTTTTTTCATACAATTATTATTATTATTATTATTATTACTATTATTATAATAAAAAAATGCTACTCTTTAGTATTTAAAGAGCATGAAAAAAGCAGTTTTATCAATCTCAGATGATTTTAATGTCTATAAATAAGTAAATGTTACATAATTATTTAAATTAGAAATATATATTGATACATAGTCATTCTTGGAGATTATATATATTGTACAAATATGTAACATTCAACATATATGTCTATGTTGAATACTTCAATGAAGTTATCTTATTTTGTATACAACGCACGGAGGGTGGGTTTCTGTTTCACAAGCAAGAAATTTGCTTTGGTTTACCGTTTTAACCGATTGTAGAATGGTGATTCAACTATTCAGTAACCGTTGGGAATTAAAAGTTACGCAGTTTTTTTTATAATAGTGCAAGCCACCACGGTTACATATATTTCTTTAAACTTATGTTTATTATAGATACTTCTACGAATACCCGAGTGTGTTGATGAAATATAAGCCTGCTCTCTGTTGTTGTTGTTTTTTTAGGGTTTTTGTTTGTGAGGATTTTTTTTTTTTTCACAAACAGACTTAAGAGCAAACTTTCCATATAAATAAATAATTAAAAAATGTTATTACAAAATGAAACAATATGGTATATATAGTCATTGTATAACTTATTTGATATAAATAACAAAATATATATAAATATAAAGAATGGGAGTCAACAAATTCACTAAAAGACTTGGAAAGTTTGCCCTTAATTTTACAAGTGCCTGTTTGGATATATATATTTATATATATTTTGTATATATTTAAATCAGAGTGACACCACAGGCTTTGTATTAATATTATTTCAATGTTCAGTCCTGTATTGCTGTATGCATGCGTTGTATTGCATTGTTTGCATAAATAACGATACACTGTATTTGTACTTGCTTAATACAGCTCTCTTAATATCTCACTGAAGACTTACCTCCCTTACATGACGTAGCAAGTTTATTACGCCAAAGAAATTAGAGCTGCGTAAAGCGGTTGGACATTTCTTTTGTTAAAAATGCATAAAATGTCATATTTCTATGTGCATATGGGAACATTGGAACATTTTCACGATTTCTGCAAAGTTTGGATGACATTGGGAACTATTTGATGATGCTATAACAGTTTAAAGACGCGTAGTAATACACTGCATCAAATGGGCAGAATTGTCAAAAATGAAGGGGTGCCATAAAACCAGCGAAATTGTGAAAACGCAACCTGGTCAACCCCATGTTTGTTTCTGCATATTTAGACCAACAGAGGACTATCTACGGGAATAAGTCACTTTTAGAACCATTGGTAATGTTTCCAGTGTTCTAAAAGTGCATGTCTCTATATTTAGAACAGCACAAAATTAATTGGTGTGTGAGACGTTAAGTATCCAACCACATCAATATGCAGCTTGTTTTGCAAATGGGAATCAAATGATACACAAATACCATGTTATGCGAACATGTCATTTTATTGTACCATAAAATGACTATAATGTAATATATGATGGATTACTTTATAGTATAATGTGCGTAGAATGTTATATACATGACTATTTAACTAACATTCTTACATAAGATGACTAGTTAGAAAATTTCAATAATACATTTCTGTAATTAAATCAAACATTCCTACAGCAAAAGGTGGGCAACTATCCATTCACACCGTGTAGATAAAACAAATATTGTAAATTCATACAAATACGAGTTAAAAACAATAAAATAATATTTCTATTTCTATTGTTTTGTTTAAACGTACATGGTATTTGTTAAATCAAGACTACCGTTTTTTGTTTAAAAATGGTGTTTTTTCCCGTGAAATTTCAACATATTTCGATTTCAATCCGTAATAATTAAAATTCAGAAGAAAAATATTAAATAATTGATAATTGGAGTTGGTCATCATTTTTATCAGCTTTACTTTGGCACCAAAATTGTTAAATTCGGACCAAGATTCGAAGAGTTAATTATAGAAATACTAAAAGTGCCGTGGACATTATATTGCTATTAGCCTGCCAGTCTCTGTAATTAAGTCACTGATTTTATGTATAATTTGTATACTTGATCATAATTTACTTTTAAAATGAGATGTCGACTGATTAAATCGGTTTTTGACAGCTTTGGACGTTTCTTACGTGTTAGTCTGGGCCCCTGCACAACTTCATGTACCCGAAATAAATTTTGGATGGTAATTCCGAACAAAAATATATTTACATTAATGCTGATTAAAGGCAGAATAGTGCAGTGGTTAATATCGTCGATTTTGGATAATAAGGACTGGTGTTCAATCCCACCCGGCATCTACTTTTTTTTTTAAACAGATCGTGTATACACAATAATGTCAATTATTTATGTGTATTTATTGCCTTTTGTAAATTAACCGTTCAGCTATTCATTTTTTTTGTCTTTTCTGTCCTTCCATCGATATCTTCTTTGGCTCTACTTGTCAAAGGCCAGCAGGGCTTATGTTGTGGTAAATTGTCCGTCGTCTATCCGTTAACCTTTTTCTTGTAGAAGCTATAGCACCCCCCACATTTTTCGAAGAATCTTATCCAAACTCGCACAGCATTTGTATAATAACAAACTCTCGAAGTTCTTGAAACAGCGTGATTGAACCACAAATGTTCCCTGCCACAGGGCTTACAAGCACATTTTTACGGAAACTTAAAAAACACATTTTTTCTGAAAGTTCAAGCCATAGACCATAGATATTTCAAACAAAGAAAAGAAGACATGGATTTTGCTTATTTTGATGATGTGTAAATAATAATAGAGAATATTATAGTAGACGTTTTACTTAAGGAAACACTATTTGGTACTTTCAGGGAACTATGTTTAAAACTTTTGGAGATCTAGGGAACAGTGGAAATACTTTTAGAGATCTGGGGAACATGAACAAAATACTTTTGGGGAACTTTGGCAAATACTTTTGGAGATTTGGGGAACAATAGGCATTACTTTACGAGATCCAGAGAACAGGGACACCGTCTGGGAGGGCCTCATCAGAATACAACTAGAAAGTCCTCAGAATGAATCCGAGTAGAACTAGAAAGTCCTCAGAATGAATCCCAATAGAACTAGGAAGTCATCAGAATGAATCTGAATAAAACTAGGAAGTCCTCAGAATGAATCCGAATAGAACTAAGAAGTCCTCAGAATGACTCCGAATAAAACTAGGAAGTCCTCAGAATGATTCCAAGTATAACTAAGAAGTCCTCAGAATGAATCCGAATAGAACTAGATAGAACTAGAAAGTCCTCAGAATAAATCGGAGTAGATCTAGGAAGTCCCCAGAATGGGTCTGAATAGAACAAGGAAGTCCTCAGAATGACTCCGAATAGAACAAGGAAGTCCTCAGAATGACTCTGAATAGAACAAGGAAGTCCTCAGAATGACTCCGAATAGAACTAGGAAGTTCTCAGAACGATTCCGTGTAAAACTACCGTCTATCTACATGTACATACAACTAACAAATTTTCTAAATATTTCTATAAACCAAATTTCATTCAAACACACGGCAGATAGATAGATAGATATTTATTACGGTAATAACCGTACATGTATACAAAGCATGACAACGAGATGCATGAACGATATAATAACAATGATAAAAGAAATTATAGCAACACACACATGTAAACAGGCAATGAAATGCACGCCAATACCAAGGACATCATAAGAAATAAACACAAACAACTATGATTTTTTTTCTTTATAAAGACGTTGGCTATAACGACCTTTTTCTTCGTTTGATATTTCGTAAGAGGAACGCATAGAATATTTGTTCTAAAACTCTGCTGTTCTGCAGGTATCAAAGTTCTAATTTCATTCTGAGTATTCGTTTGTTGGTGCATTTTTTTTAGTGTGTATATTAATGCGTAAGGAACAGCAGTGTTGTTGCCGAGTTAAGAAGGGCTGAGAATATTCCTCCTGGGTAGTTTCATATATTGTGTATTGTTAACCGCTAACCCCGCCCAATTAATCGGTTGGTTGATTTGACAACACTTTTTTTCGTTAACCCGGGTCCGGTTAGCTCAGTCGGTAGTACGTATGACTATTAATCTTGGCCGGGTGGTGAGTTCAAATCCTCACCCGTCCACAGTCTCCGTGATGATTGATATACGACATTGCGTCTCATTGTCATTCGTCTCTCACCTCTGTCAAGTAAAGAGTTATCAGTTACTTGCGGAGATGGGTATTCTCGAAAACTGGTTAACCTCCCAGAATCACAGGAAATAGTGGTAAAGTCAACTGATCATTCGTCAACCCTCGATGGTATAAAAAAGAAACCATAATTATTATGTAGTTTACTCAGCCGATGCTGTTGGGCACCGGCTAATGGTTCCTAAATACCATGGACATTGATATTCTTATAATAAACGTATATAAGTTATATATGTCCTATGTCATATTTTTTTCTCTTTTACATCGTCAGACTGTTTTGATACAAATAAATTGCTTAAATGACAAATAAAAATGGTATAAAAAAAAAAATAAAAAAATTCTTTACCTTGACTGCGGTTTGAATACACGACTTTCTGGACGACAAATTAACGTCCTAGACCACTGAGCTATTATGGGTCCCAATTACATATGGTCATTTAAATCCTTTAAAGGTGTTAGTCTTGAAAGGGGCGTCATTCTAGTTGACCGGAAGTAGAATTAATTCATACGTTTAATATACGTATACATATATGCAATTTTTTGTAACCACCTGAAAGATTTTGCAGGTGTATATAAAAGACGTTAAAATCCGTACATAGTGTCCACTATATTTTGGCGGTTTGCTAGTATAGCGAAAAGCCTAATTTTAATATCATCATTTACGTGGGGTCAACCCATCTCAAGCTGATGTGGTTGCCATTTTCAATTGTTCAGTCACCGGTCGTGGAGGACTTAACGCCTTTTTCTGTCGTCTCACTGTCCTCTCATATCTACTTGTGCTTCCATTTCAGTCATGTACTCGGAAGGAAGAATATCTCTCTTCTAAACTTTTACTGTAGAATGATAGTGAGACATGATGTCGTATATCAGTCATCACGGAGACTGTTGTCGGGCGGGGATTCGAACTCACGACCCCTTGATTGATAATAAAATGCGTAACCGACTGAGCTAATCGGGCCTGGTGGTTCAAGAAAGAATGTAACGCAAGGAATCTACATGTTTTATTTTTTAATTCAAAACATTTGAATGTATACAAGATTGATTGATTGCATATTTAGCGGCATTTTTATGCCACCGAGAGCTAACATATGATCAGTTAACCTAACCACTCTTTCCTTGGATGCTGAAAGGTTAACCAATACTCGAGCACACCCATCTCCACAAGTAACTGATAACTTTCCCATTTGAATCAATGGTGAGAGACGAATGATAGTGAGACATAATGTCGTATATCAATCATCACGGAGACTGTTGTCGGGCGGGGATTCGAACTCACGACCCCTAGATTGATAATAAGATGCGTAACCGACTGAGCTAATCGAGCCTGGTGGTTCAAGAAAGAACGTTACGCAAGGAATCTACATGTTTTATTTTTTAATTCAAAACATTTGAATGTATACAAAGATTGATTGATTGCATATTTAGCGGCATTTTTTATGCCATCGAGGGCTAACAGACGATTGTATACAAAGAGAAACTGAATGTAAAAACAGGATTGGATGTAAACGGTTAAATGTTTAAAGCAATAAAATATGCTTTTTATATATGATATATATATATATATATATATATATATAAAATAATATATAGCATGTGAGTAGTCATGAATCTTTAACTGGATCCTACTCATATAAAGCTATCACTTCATGTATGTAAATGTGTCCACCCTGTCCAGATGTGTTGCATGTAGTTCCATAGTATATAAGTTAAGTCATGGTCGACACCAAATTTATTGGTTTGGCAGAGGCCTTGATATTGTATCTATGGTTTGCATTGTAGCTAGGCGCACTCGCCGTAGTCTGGTCTGTACAATTATGTCTTGGTTATTCACAAATAATTATCTCCATATATATATATATACATATACCAAAGCAAGTAATAGAGGTATTCGACATTTTATCTCCCTGCGTTTTACTTTCGAGAAGGTGGCGTGTTGTTGTGTTGTTATTTTGTTTTTGCAATGAGAGCATTGCAGCCGAACGATACATTTTTGAGACGTTAATAATTAACAGTAACAAGCTACAAAACCTGATGAATGTCATTGCCTTAAACTCTCATATATTATTTCTTGACATATTTTGCATTGGCCATTAAAATCTCAATGCTCTTTACCGCGAAATTAAGTAACATTTAGCTCTGAAAAAAATGTAAAATGTATAATGTTAGTATAAATCTATTCTTTTAAACATAAAAAAGAGTTACAAACATATTTTTTCGAAATGCTTATCTAACTTATGTATGTACATGTTAAGTTGAAATATATGTTGAAATTATAGAAATAAAGGATATAATGTATCATATCAGCAAACATATCGTCATTCAACAACAATTTTATCACGTCTATGTGTGTGATTCGGTGATACTTTACATCTATTGTTGGTTAGATATTTACTCATATTAAATATAATTTAGTGTAATCCATTAACAACAGATAGATCAAACTCGGTGCGAACTATTTTACCTTTAAATGTATTGCCGAACGATCAAAACAGATTTCTTATCAAATGTTCAGACTAGTAAAGTAAATATTTTCATCTTGTGAAGACAGACGGACGGATGACACAAACGAGTGATGATGTTTATTTTAAACGTTCTTCACTTTTCAGTAAAATTCCTCGCTACAAGTCAAGTTAAACATTTATGTCCAAAAAACTCAATCAATGTTCTGACGTTAATGGTTGCCTCAGTTTTATACTATAATATTACCGCAATTAATGATTAATCGTAATGGAACCAGCTCTAACGAGATGCTATTTCCATAAAACATCTGTTATATCTCAAAATAGATGGAGATGCTGATAAGATGACATGCGTCCTTCTATTGTTGATGCATTAACATTTTAAAACTAAACGGGAGTTTCAATGAAAATATGGAGATGTTTACCTTTTTTATAAACATGCCCAACTTTTGAATGTTCGTCGGGACCATATCGAGAATCTAGTGACTTTTAGTAAACAGCTTGTGTTCATGTTTAGAAATATGTTTGTCATTCTAATATTCTTTGGTCAATTTAAATATGTAAAATTGTGGGGTTGGGGTGGCGGTTGGTATCCTCTGTGGCCGAGTGATTTAATGGTGGTGTTTAAAACAAGTTAGGTTCAAATACATTGTTTGGGGAAGTAGTTTTGATACTTGAGAAAAGACGGTGGTTCCATTAAGATTAACTCTGAGGTCCTTCGACTTCTAAAGTAAGATGACATACGCTTTTGTATATTAATATCGGTGACAACTTTTTCAGTGACCCAAGTAGAATCAACAACCGTAACCTCGAGTTGTTTTCTAACTGTAATTGATATCGAATATAAATTATTATTTTATGTAACAAAATAATGGGCCAATACTATGAATGCATTTTTTTTAACATGACTGACTGAATATTTAGCGTCATTATATGCCATCGAGGTCTAAAAGACGATCAGTTAACCTAACCACTGTTTCGTGGGATCCTGAAAAGTTAACAAGTATTCGAGCACACCCCATCTCCGCAAGTAACTAATAACTTTCCAACTTGAATCATCGGCGAGAGACGCATGGCAGTGAGACAAAATGTCGTATATAAATCATCACTGATACTGTTGCCGGGCGAGGATTTGAACTCACGACCCCTAGATTGATAGTCAGACGCGTTACCGAATGAGCTAATCGGGCACGGCCTTTCTAACATGATTATTACTACCAAATAAGGAGGCGCCATCGACATTATTCCTATTAGTTAATATATCTTTGGTGCCGAACTTATTTTGGAAATTTGGTTATTTTATATTAAAATGTCCGGGAGTTCATACTACATCTCCGTGAAAAACGACGAAGCTAATATCAAATCAAAACAGGTCATTTTGATCATGTGAACATTTTAAAAATGGAAATAGAAGAAACTGCAACATTAACATGCCAAACATTTTTCAGACTGAAATGTCGAAGTAATACCAAAATTGGGGATATTTTTATAAAAAACGAATGGAAGTTCTGATGCAACATTTTCTATTACAAACTAGTACTCTCTATATAAATGAATACAATGCAACGCTGGGAATATTTGTTCCACACACAAGTTTTCAGGTCTGTAACTATCGAACTATTAGAGAAAAGTATATTTTTGTTTCTCCTTTGATTTTTATAATTTGCCATTTAGAATGGTGACCAATGATATATTGTTTGTATGTATATTTATTTTTGTAAACATTCCTAATGAGAAAGTAATATATAAATACTATTTAGAGCTAAGCTCATTAATGGAGTAGGAACATCACTATATGATAATTATCATTTCAAATAATTTCATTCATAGTAAGGGTCCATTAGTTTGTTTCACAAAAAGTCGCTTATATTTGGTATAATCTAGAAAATAACCAAAAATACGTTGTTTGATGTAATCATTGTGTCCCTGAAAATATCGTTATCAATATTAACATACAGAAGTGTTTTGAGAATACAATTTTCTGTATGACTATGTATATGCGCGAGATATCAGTTATTATATTCGTGGATAAACACCTTTTTGTAAGTCTGTTGCGATCCATATTAACCAGTCTATTCCAAAATCGTATCATTGAACTCAATTTTCTTGTAGACGCTTCGTAATCACCCAATACCACACGTCAGTGCTAACGTGTGAGCGGACCTATGTACACCCATTTACTAACATATTGCACGATTTTGAACATTGACAATGCTTTGAAACTGATTTTACCCCCAGACTGAGGAGCAATTATCTAAAATCGACAAAACACAGCAGCCAGTCTTTCAAATGATCAAAAGCCATATTTAAAAGGTTATTGGAATCTTACTGTTAAAAGTCCGTCCGGCACCATTCGCTAAGCTAATGTTAAAGTTGTTTTTTTTCTCATTGAAACAACACCTACATATTTATTTAAGTTTAATGCTTCGAGAGTATTTTTGCCAGTGTTGTTAATTTGAAAGACTAACAAATCAAGCTGTGGGTCAAGCCCGTAACATCTTGCCTGAGCGACAAACATTCTATTCACAGAACTTTTTCATTAATTTTTACCATGTAGTTATTATATAGTAATTACACGTATATATATATATATATATATATCATACAACTATTTTACTGATAAATTGGTTATTATTTCATGTATTGTTTTCAATTCTGCTTCCTAACTTTACTATTATACTACATTTTTATTAACTGTTTAATCTGTGTAAATTGTGCTAACGAGGGATATGTCATGAATTATTTTGTGCAATCTTGAAAACATGTTTAGATTTTCAGTGCAAAAATAAAAATATCAACTGAAATATATTTTTGTACCACGACGTCATCGACTACCTAAGTAAGGCTTTTCAATTCTCAAATAAACAACATTGATCATTAATCCGATACTTTCTTTCGTTTTATATTCATCGGTCTTTTTAGTATTCAAACACTTGTTTATTTTTGGACAGACACGTTTCTGAGTTCTTTCCGCATCTGTGTTTTTTTTTCATTTGAAATTAAGCTTTAATTCAATAACAGACCGTATGGGAATCCATGGATAGTCCATTCATTATTTTGTGAAGTCCATCTAAGGAGTTGGTATGTAAGCAAGCATTTAAATATGAACATCTATTATGCCCCATATTGGTATAAATTCGCTGATAACAAAAGAGTACATTAGAACCAGGCGAGTTTCCGTTATAAAACAACTCAAAGTCGATGACGGTTTTAAGTGTTTTAGAGCCGGAAACATGAAACGGCACTTCGGAATTAATAAAGGATGTATATAAATATAGTTTCGATTTTACAGGGATAGGTAGCAATTTGACCACTTTACACTAAATTGTTTTTCTGAAAATTATATATCAACAAGAAGATACATTATACAACTTTTACATGGAGTTTGTCTGTTTGTTTTAAATTTATTCACACTTTATAAACATGAAAACTCAACACAGGGAGAGTAATGAAAAACCAAAACAGGGCTTAGAGGGGACTGACTCCGAAATGAAATATGTGACATCAGTGCAGGAGGTGCCATATTATTTTAGGCAATTATTACTGTAGGGTATATACGGCTGTGCTTAATATGTTGTGTATTTGATATCTCTTCCAGTAAAGCGTTTTCATATCTCTTGAGTACATATCTTAGAAAGCAAATATGAAACTAGAATACTCCAGAATATGTGTATACACTCAGTGTCGTTTCCATTTAGGAAAGGGGAATAACTTTTTAAAATGTTGGAAAGGCACCACATTTTGAATATCAGTTGTTACATGACAAAACTGTAACAAATATTTTATTGCGTCACTTTTTTGTAGGTATGATAAGAACATCACTAAGAATATAACAAATGGATTTTTGAAAAAATTTTGACATAAAGGACCAGGTTTACAAAGCTCCAATATCGACCCTGTGAGATTCATTTCTATTTAATACTTATTTTTCAGCAAAGCTATGTGTATTTCTATCAAATAAACTTTGTTGTTTTAAAAAAATGGGTATATTTTTTTCTAATTTTATGATTTTTTCTATTCATATGAAATTTAAGAAAATATTCATTTTACCAATTTTTTTCCTAGTTTTGGCACTTGATTTTTTTAAATGAATGCATTCTTGCCACACAAATACATTTATTCTGATTATTGTCTGGTACACTCTACGTAATATATGTAAATTGCCTTGTGGCAAGAGTGCTTACAATGTTAAAACCATGATATATTTACCTAAAACTGCTTATATTATAGGAAAATTGCGTCTTTTTGCTGTTTATTTACACTCTAGTGATATCGTATGAAGCGAAAAATGTAAAATTAAAAAAACTAAATTTACATTTCTTAAAAGAGTAAATGATAATCAATATAACAAATATCATAGTTTGCACACAAAAAAATGTTTAATTTTCTTTGCATTATACATTTTTGGAAGATCGTTAACCTCGTCCTTTTGAAATTTAGCAAGAGATCACAAATTGAAGCACTTCTTTAATATGAAAATTCCAATAGCAACACTTTATCATTCTTCTCACCATATAGTTACTCCATGTTCGTATAGGAAAAGATGGATTTATTATGTGAGAATTACTGCATTTCAACTTCAACATTCTGCGTGCCCTTTATGGAACTTTAATCTTTATTTGTTTTTAATGCCAACTGTAAGTCAATTACCGTGTACTTAACACCAATTTTTAATGAAACCTTATAAAAACTGATTAGCTTCGATCAGTTACGATATCTTGTAATTGATATAGTTGGTAAAAGAAAATTTATCGTTTTTGTGAGTTACTGTGTTCTTTTTTAAATTCCATTTCCTGTGGTAAGTTTTGATGAAATTCCAAATGTTTACAGTGTATTATATATTGAGAGACAATATCAATTGTAAAATACTCCAGCTACCCTATAGAGAGAGACTATATCAATTATACAAAACACCAGGTACCGTACTGTATGTGTCGGAATTTTCGGATTTTACAAGAAATACAAAAATTGTGCAAAATTGAAAATATCGAATATTTAATTTAACTAATATACGTGCCTGCTTGCACACACACACACACACACACACACACACACACACACACACAAATATATTGGCATCGGCCTTGATATTGTATCTATGGTTTGCATTGTAGCTAGGCGCACTTTCCGTAGTCTGGTCTGTACAAAATTATGTCTTGGTTATTCACAAATAATTATCTCCATATATATATATCATGCATTGTGAATGAGTATCTATAAAGATCCCAAAAATCGTAAATTCAGTTGTTGTGAATTTAATTATGACAACTGCAAGTCAGTTACCGTGTACTAAACTTAAATTTTTGATGAAACATTAAAAATTGATTAGTTTCTATCAGTTACGATATCTTGTAACTGAAATAGTAAGTAAAAGAAAACCGTTATCGTGTTTGTGAGTTACTGTGTTCATTTTAAAATTTCATTTCCTGTGGTTAGTTTTGATGAAATACCAAAAATTAAGAGTTTATCATATATTGAGAGTATATCAATTGTAAAAGACACCAGTCACCGTACAGAGAGAAAATATCAGTTGTAAAAGACACCAGTCACCGTATAGAGAGAGAATATCAGTTGTAAAAGACACCAGCCACCGTATAGCGGCGACAGAATATCAGTTGTAAAAGACACCAGTCAACGTATAGCGGTGAGAGAATATCAGTTGTAAAAACACCAGTCACCGTATAGAGAGAGAATACCAGTTGTAAAAGACACCAGCCACGGTATAGCGGTGACAGAATATCAGTTGTAAAAGACACCAGTCACCATATAGAGAGAGAATACCAGTTGTAAAAGACACCAGCCACCGTATAGCGGTGACAGAATATCAGTTGTAAAAGACACCAGTCACCGTATAGAGATAGAATACCAGTTGTAAAAGACACCAGCCACCGTATAGAGAGAGAATATCAATTGTAAAAGACACCAGCCACCGTATAGAGAGAGAATATCAATTGTAAAAGACACCAGCCACCATATAGCAGTGAGAGAATATCAATTGTAAAAGACACCAGCCACCATATAGAGAGAGAATATCAGTTGTAAAAGACACCAGTCACCTTATAGAGAGAGAATATCAAATTTAAAAGACACCAGTCACTGTATAGAGAGAGAATATTAATTGTAAAAGACACAAGCCACCGTATAAAGAGAGAATATCAATTGTAAAAGACACCAGCCACCGTAGAGAAAGACAATATCAAATGTAAAAGACACCAGCCACCATATAGAGACAATATCAAATGTTAAAGACACCAGCCACCATATAGAGAGACAATATCAAATGTAAAAGACACCAGCCACCGTATAGAGAGACAATATCAAATGTAAAAGACACCAGCCACTGTATAGAGAGAGAATATCAATTATCAGAAACACCAGGCACCGTACCGTTGTGTTGTTAATTGGTTGGATTTTTTTTCATTTCACAAGAAATACAAGGAAATGTGCAAAATTAAAAGTATCGAATATTTAATTTAACTAATATACTTGCCTGCTTGCACACACACACACACACACACACACACACACACACACACACACACACAAATATATTGGCATCGGCCTTGATATTGTATCTATGGTTTGCATTGTAGCTAGGCGCACTTTCCGTAGTCTGGTCTGTACAAAATTATGTCTTGGTTATTCACAAATAATTATCTCCATATATATATATCATGCATTGTGAATGAGTATCTATAAAGATCCCAAAAATCGTAAATTCAGTTGTTGTGAATTTAATTATGACAACTGCAAGTCAGTTACCGTGTACTAAACTTAAATTTTTGATGAAACATTAAAAATTGATTAGTTTCTATCAGTTACGATATCTTGTAACTGAAATAGTAAGTAAAAGAAAACCGTTATCGTGTTTGTGAGTTACTGTGTTCATTTTAAAATTTCATTTCCTGTGGTTAGTTTTGATGAAATACCAAAAATTAAGAGTTTATCATATATTGAGAGTATATCAATTGTAAAAGACACCAGTCACCGTACAGAGAGAAAATATCAGTTGTAAAAGACACCAGTCACCGTATAGAGAGAGAATATCAGTTGTAAAAGACACCAGCCACCGTATAGCGGCGACAGAATATCAGTTGTAAAAGACACCAGTCAACGTATAGCGGTGAGAGAATATCAGTTGTAAAAACACCAGTCACCGTATAGAGAGAGAATACCAGTTGTAAAAGACACTAGCCACTGTATAGCGATGACAGAATATCAGTTGTAAAAGACACCAGTCACCATATAGAGAGAGAATACCAGTTGTAAAAGACACCAGCCACCGTATAGCGGTGACAGAATATCAGTTGTAAAAGACACCAGTCACCGTATAGAGATAGAATACCAGTTGTAAAAGACACCAGACACCGTATAGAGAGAGAATATCAATTGTAAAAGACACCAGCCACCGTATAGAGATAGAATACCAGTTGTAAAAGACACCAGTCACCGTATAGAGATAGAATACCAGTTGTAAAAGACACCAGACATCGTATAGAGAGAGAATATCAATTGTAAAAGACACCAGCCACCATATAGCGGTGAGAGAATATCAATTGTAAAAGACACCAGCCACCATATAGAGAGAGAATATCAGTTGTAAAAGACACCAGTCACCGTATAGAGAGAGAATATCAAATGTAAAAGACACCAGTCACTGTATAGAGAGAGAATATCAAATGTAAAAGACACCAACCACCGTATAGAGAGAGAATATTAATTGTAAAAGACACAAGCCACCGTATAAAGAGAGAATATCAATTGTAAAAGACACCAGCCACCGTATAGAAAGACAATATCAAATGTAAAAGACACCAGCCACCATATAGAGACAATATCAAATGTTAAAGACACCAGCCACCATATAGAGAGACAATATCAAATGTAAAAGACACCAGCCACCGTATAGAGAGACAATATCAAATGTAAAAGACACCAGCCACTGTATAGAGAGAGAATATCAATTATCAGAAACACCAGGCACCGTACCGTTGTGTTGTTAATTGGTTGGATTTTTTTTCATTTCACAAGAAATACAAGGAAATGTGCAAAATTAAAACTATCGAATATTTAATTTAACTAATTTATGTGCCTGCTAGCATATATATATATTAACAAAAGCAATTAAAAGAGATATTTGACATTTTATCTCCCTGTGTTTTATTTTTCTAGAAGATGGTGTGTTGTTGTATTGTTGTTTTGTTTATGTTTGTTTTGTATGTGGGCATTGCGGCCGAACAAAACATTTTTGAGACATTAATAATTAACAGTAACATGCTGCAAAAACTAATGAATGTCAGTTCTTACGTGTGAGCCCATGCACAACAATGAACTATCATATTGTATGATTTTGAACATTGTCAATGCTTTGAAATAGATTTTATCCCGAGCCTGAGGAACAATTATCTAAAATCATTAAAACACAGCAGTCAGTTTTTCAAAAGATTAAAAGCCAAATTTTTGAAGGTTATTTGTATTTTATTGAAACAACTATCAAGAGCGCACATGTCACCTTTCCCTTATGATTCAAAGCTAATGTTAAAGTTGTTTTTTCTCATTGAAACAACACCTTCATATTTGTATAAGTTTTATGTTTCGAGAATATTATCGCCAGTGTTGTTAATTTGAAAGGCTAACAAATCAAGCTGGGGATCGAACCCATAAACTCTAGCCTGAGCGTCAAACATTCTATTCACATCCCTACTTCATTAATTCTAACCATGTTGTTATAATGACACGTAAATATATATGTCATTATTCATAATTATACTTAACTTTATCTCATACAGCGATTTTACTGATAAAATGGTTATCATTTCATGTATTATTTTCAATGTTGCCTGCTGACTTTTCTCCTTGAATAAAATGTATTAAGAATGTGTGTGAAATTGATTAATGAGAAATGATATGCCATGATAATATAGGAGTAAATTTGAATATATGTTTAGAATGTTTAGTGCAAGCAAATACATAAATATTTACGTAACAGAATATATTTATTTATATATCATGACGTCATAGACTATCTCGGTAAGGCTTTAAAACTATCAAATTAACAATATTTATCATTTATCCGACACTTTCATTCGTTTTATTTTCATCAGTCTTTCTAGTACTGATGACTGTCATTTACTTAAACTCTCACAGATTACTTCTTGACATATTTTTTCATTGGCCATTAAAATAAAAATACACTTTAACTACGAAGTTAAATAATAATTAGCTCTTAAGGTAGATCACCTTTTTTAATAACCTTGTTGGTAAAATGTATAAAGTTAGTATAAATTTACCTTATTAAACATATAAAAGAGTTACAAACATTTTTTTTCGAAATGCTTAATGTCACTAATGTATATACATATACTGTGTCCTTTGACTTCTACTTCTCTTGTTGGCTATATCTGTTCATATTGTAAATGTAATTCAGTATAAGCTGTTTGCAATAGATACATCAAACTTGATGCAAACTCTTTTATATTTAAATGTATTGACAAGCGTTCAAAACAGATTTCTTGTCATACGTTCAGACTTGCAGTCAGTATGTTTCATCTTGTAAGGACAGACAGACGGATGGCATAAACGAGTGATGAGTTGATGATGTTTATTTTAAACGTTTTTTACTTTCAGTAAAATCCTCACGGCAAGTTAAACATTCATGTCCAAAAGGTTTAATCAATGATCTGACGTTAATGGTTGCCTCAGTTTTATACTATAATATTACCGCAATTAAAGATTAATCGTAATGGAACCAGCTCTAACGAGATGCTATATCCATAAAACCATCTGCTTTGCCGTAAAAAATATCTTAATATAGATGGGGATGCTGACAGATGACAAACGTACTTCTGCTGTTGGTGTTTTGGTTGGTTATTCTGCTCTTGGTGTGTTACATGTAGTGCGTTGGTTGGTTATTCTGCTGTTGGTGTGTTGGTTGGTTATTCTGCTGTTGGTGTGTTGGTTGGTATTCGGCTGTTGGTGTGTTGGTTGGTTATTCGGCTGTTGGTGTGTTGGTTGGTTATATTGATCATGTTTTAAACTATTCGGGAGTTTCAATGAAAATACAGAAATGTTAACTTCTTTTAAGGAAAAAATGTGCATCTCTTGTATTCTTATTGAACCAAGGTTGAGAGTCATGTGTCTTTTGATAAACACATTGGGTTCATGTTAGAAATTCATTTGGCGTTTTATCAGTTTGTCAATTTTAAATTTATAAAATGTAGGTTATCTTCCGCGGCCGAGTGATAAAGGGATTTTTCACTCACCACCAAGGACAGTGTTTAAGACATGTTCTGTTCAAAAAACTTTACTTTGGAATGTAGTTCTGGTATTTGTGAAAGGTCAGTGGCCCACTCATATTCATTCTGGGGCGTCTTAGAACTACCAATACAATTTGATTCCATAACATAACCCTTTGAACGTAACTTTAAACCCCTTTCAAAATCATTTATTTTTGTAAAATGCTCAGAGCGAGAAACTAATGTATACGATCATGTTGAAGACTAGGCTGCTTCTTGACGAAGAAACATTACTAAGTAAAAGTTCTGATGGCTTCAAGTAAGTATTATTTAAAATAATTTCATTTATGGTAATGACCAATGGTTTTGCCATATAAAATAGTTGTTTATATTCGGTATAATCTAGAAAATACCAATAAACTGTATCAGTTTTAACATACAAAAGTACTTGTTCATATATATAATTCATAAAAATTATTTAATGATGATAAAGATGATAATAATACAAATGATATTAATAATAAAATCTTTTTTTAACGAGAGTGTCAGTCTTGCATGAGGCCCTCAAACAGACACATTATTTATATCAATGCGCTAAATGGGCAAAATAAAAACAGTTAACCAACAAGAAACTGTCATTTTAGTGTAGGTTCTAAAATCATTTGTGTGGCCTGAGTACTTGAAACAGGAATATGTGCTGTTCTTTTATTTTCTAGTTTAAATTTGTGTGAGGCCAGTAAAAACTTCATGTGCTATTTCTTATAACATGTAAGTATATACACCATTGTGGAGTGTGTGGTCCTGTGGTAGAGCACCGAATCCATGATTGGAGGGTTATTGGGTTCGATCCTCCACTGCAGATATGTGTGGCGTCATTGAGACACTTATCTTAATATGCTTTGCTTAAGTTGTAAGAATTTGTTTCACAATCGAAGCAAAATAAATTAGTTTAAACTATATACACCATGATGACATGGTCATTATTATTTATCACGTAGTCACTTTTCATTGTGTTTAAGTGATCATATAATTGTTGTTGTAATGGTGTTTAGCGTCGTTTTCAACAATTTTGCAGTCATATTGCGACGGTGTCTACTTGAGACAGTATTCTAAGTGCTGTCACACTGGAGTATCATGCCGCAGACACATGGTACGATACCCCACCCAGTCACATTATACTGACACCGGGCCAACCAGACCTAGAACTCTCCTCTAAATGCTGAGCGTCAAGCGAGGAAGCTTCTAGTACCATTTTTAAAGTCTTTGGTATGACCCAACTGATCATATAAGAAGTGATATATTAGCAACATGGCCTATTTAAGCATATCATACTTAGTGATCAAAGAAAAGTTGCCAAGTCTTTAACCATTTGAAGCGTTCTTTAAAAAATGAAACTCAGCTTACAATAACTCATAACTACATTCATTTATTCAGTATTATTTGTTTAAAAAACACATCTATATACTATAATACAACCATTTGTATATTAATTTGAGTTTGATATCGCCATTACTGTTTATATCATGTTTTGAATATGATACTTTGTATTACACATGTATCGAAAGTGACTTGGGTGCACCATTCTTATTTATTGTTTATATGCTTTTTTATTGATTTGTTAAATACACATGTCACTATAATAAAAGATTGACTTCCTTACTTATAAAATTTTTGCATATCTATAATGTTTCTGCAATGTTTTTTCTAAGAAATCAGTAAAACTGATGGTCATTTGTTTATCATTTTGCTTTACGACCTCAGGAAAGTTTGGACTTTTGAGTCAGTTCGAGTTATCTCTCTGTTCAAATTCATTACTATAATTATATCACACAGTTAAAATATATTCTATTACGATGTAATCAAATAAATTTTGTGTGTTTCACTTATTTTACTGAAATAATTTTGTTACCTAAAACCAAGGACCTGTATAGGCTCTCTACATAATTCCTTGCTAAAACCAACCAAACGTTTACACAAAAAACACTAAAAGTTTACTCCAACTCAGTCTGATGACACATTGAAGACATTATTATAGTATAACTTTATTACATTATTCAATAGTTTATTAAGGTCTCACTACACAGTTGAATTTTGTTCTTTGTTCTATATAAAATAAGGTCAAGGATTTCCGCAGTAAAACAAGGAATTTAATCAAAAAATTAAGTGAGCAAACAGCATGAAAAAGTAATGTTTTTTACTATGATCTTATTTCTCCTTATAATTGATTTACGGTTACCACGTTAGAATGAAAAAATATACTACACAAATATATGCTCGAAATGTTTGTACCATAGTAATATTATACAAGTTGCCAGAGACCTTCAGGGCAACAAGGGATTATAGAGAAGTAAGGTAGCTGATTGAGATTTTGTGAACACTCGCGTATTCACACAAAATCTCGCAATATCTCGTTTTTTCAATTATCTTAACTTCCATTCATCTCAGGAACACAAATCAAATTTTTTACATTGCAGAATGAAATTTCCATCAAAAACCATACCATAATCACAAAATTGTGTTTAAAATTGTTGAAGTGCGTTTGATTACAAAATGTGTATACTGCAGCTAAAGTAACAACAAATTATGATAAACTTTCTTTCAAACTTCAATATTTTTAATTCAAAATCATTTTTCTTGATCGAAACCTGTTTAAACATCAAAGACTACATTCAACTTGCAATTCACGTACAATAATTCAGTTGCCTGTGAATCATGAATGATAAATTTGCCAATAATAAATCCTTCATGTGTAATTTCATCAACGTTTATTTAGTCAGGAGATGCAAGTTTTCTATCCTTCTATACAAGTCTTTGAGGGGGAAACAATATGGATGTTAGCTAGTTGTAAAAAAAAAAAAATAAACCAATTACACTGCCCTGTCGGAGAAATGAATAGCAGTATTCATTATATAATAATTGCAGTAACTGCAATTACCTTAAAAGACCATAAAGATCGGACGAGAAATGACTAGATGATGGGCATGTACTTCGAGATAGTTAACTAGAATAAAACTCTTTGACAGTCACGATTTTGTTATCTCCCTTAATACCCATATTTCTGTGGAATTCATTGAAATAAAATATTAAAAAGTTTCTCATTTTATCAAGGAATTATATAGAGGTACACGTCCTTGACTTTATTATTAGTTTCTTAATCAAATTTTGTATCTATGCTATTTTGAATAAATATTTGGCAAATACATACTTTTAAAACTGCTTCTGATTATGCTAAATTCTGTGTTGATACATTGCTGCTGATATTCTTCTGATGACAGAACCATATAAAAATCAACCTTTTATACTGCAGAAAAATAATGATTTTGATTTTTTAAGTGTTAACCTTTCTCACAGATTGTGCAACAGTTGCCTACCGAGTTTACTGATTTAATGCGTCAGATACTCATCAACATATCATTCAATTTCAGGAAGGAAATATAGTGAACAGTTGCAGTACATTGTTTGTATCACCAAGGAAGTCAGTAAGTCACTGTATTTGGGCTCGGGTTTTAATCCTAGTGATAGTTTCTCCTACATTAAGTTAAGGATCATGCCCGCCCCCCCCCCCCCCCCCCCTTCCAGCACCCAAAAAAAAGGTAATTGAATGTGGTTTTCTGAACCTTGCTTAGTTAACTTAGCTTATTACCTTAAGCGAATTCTTAAAAAATATCTATGAGAGAGAAAAAATCGAATTTTAAAATCTGTTTACCCCAAAATTAGTTTTCTTGTATTGGAGTAATAAATTGATTTTATTGTTAACAAATTCGCAAAACTTGAAAATAATCTGATGTCGGATGTAAGTTTTAGAGGATTTATAACAGCATACCTGATTTTTTCACACCAAAATGTATGTTTTAATTTGGAGACTTCTGACAGTCAGAGTATAGTCAAGTTCAACTGGGTGTTGTGAAAACAGTTTTACAATTAAATTTGAAATAACAAGATTAAACCGTTAATTGATAAATAAGAATGTCTACAAAAATATACTTTCTCATACATCCTCATACACTCTCACCTCAGGTTGCTCCCCCCCCCCCCCCCCCCCCCCCCACGCACAATAATTGAAAAGCCTCTACGCCAATGGTATAAAATTTTACAAAATATAAATTTTGGGTAAAAAAACATTATTATTTAAATATACGTTTAAAAATATAACTTTTTTGGTTAATATTGATTTTGAATATATTGCCCATAGTTCTTAGTATACCAATGTCTTTGCATAAAGTATCAGAGCGGCTTCAAACCTGTTTTTAAAATCTATACATTTTAATGAAACATCTACTGCAAATAAAATACATGGTCCTTATTTTGTGGAGTATATGAAAAACTATTCGTTTCTAGTACTCCAGACTTATATTTTAAGCATCACATCAGACAGTGTTACATATTCATAATTGACGGAAACCCCTATACTGCAAATACCTTGAAGTTAACTAACATTTTAAAATGATGACCAATAGCTGCAATTGTTTTTTCACCTGTCCAAGAGACAAGCTTTCAGCCCAACACGTTCTTTTATTGAAACTTGGCAGAAATTTGTTTCGATTTCAGTGCAAGTGATGCTGTTATAGTTTAAACAGAACAACTATTCGTAAAAATGAAATATATCACTTTCAAATGTTCAGGAACGGTTATATATATGTTAAATATTTCTTATATGGTTTTGAACTGACTTTGCAAATTTGTCTGAATGTCTTAGTTTTATCCTACACATACTAGACAGACAGACGGTTGACCAGAAGATTTCACCTCGACCCTTTATTTCAGGAATGCAAATAAATCCATGAAAATGCAATGAATCTGTATTCATTTATTCAACAGCTGTCAAGGACTTATATATAAGTATAGGAAACTTGTGTTTAACCTTAAGCTATTTTCTAATGCTTTAAACATGTAAAATGATATTGAATTAAAAACATTGCAGTTTGAAGTAAAGTACCTTTGTTTGTTTTTTTAGTTGCTGTATACACATTTTTAATCACAAATACTTCAACAGTTTTGAGCACAATTTGCTGGGAATGGTCTCGTTTTGTAAAAATTTGCATTATCCAAAGAAAGAATTCTGATTTGTATTCCTTAGATGACTGGAAGTTAGGATAATTGAAGAAGAAATTTTCGAGAATTCATAAAATCTCAACCAGTTTCTTTTCATTTTCAATATAACATTGCAGATTGAAGCAAAAATACTTTTCTTGTTCTTTTTAGTTTCAAATTTTATACAACTTTTTTTAACCATGAGAACTTCGACAATTTTGAACACAGTTTGCACGGAATGGTCTCGTTTTGTGAAAAATTTAATAGTTCAAAGAAAGAATTTTTATTTTTATTCCCCGAGATGAATGAAATAATAGGAAACGAGATTTCGTGATATTTTGCGTTAATACGATAAATTGATAAATTGTCTTCAAATGACGGCATGGAAACTAGAATAACAAGAACCAAATTTAAGAACATTTATAAACATTTATTACATATAATGATTTCATTTTACATATTAATCTCTGTTACATAATTAGGCACCTGTCACAAGGGATTAAACAACATGTACATTACATTAACAATAACTAGTAATCAATATAACATTCATAAGCTGGGAACCAGCTATATTAGACAAAAACTGCAAATATATTTATTGTTCTTTTTGTTTCTATGATTCACTAACCATATAACAACAGGGAACCGGATAATTCAGTGCGGGTTTTAGCTTGCAAAATATATTTCATATGGTTACTGGTTACTTTTGATCTATATTGGATACAAACTACACAGAATGTGTCTAAAACTTGGTACTCTAGAGTACTACCATTTGCCGAACCTTTAACATATGATCTGGGTACCAGTACTTGCTCAGTAAGAACAATTACACTTAAAGGGAGGTAAGTCATGTGTTCCAATTGGGATATAGGGACAATGGAGTTGTCTTAATACATTCATTTATGACAGTTGCATGCAGTAGTGCTAAAAGAGAATATGGGAGCCGTGACAGAAGTTAACAACAGAAACGTTTGTTGGACATTTTTAAATGAGATAATGATAAGCCACCAGGAAGGTTATGCATGATTACACCAGTTAAGTTCACAGTTTTATTTGCAGTTTCAGGTGAGTATGCCACCTGGGGTCATCTCACAGCTCTGTGATTTGAATATTTTTATACTGGTTATACCTAGTCTAAAAGTTCTTCAACCATATAAATGATGACATCATTAATAAACAGTAATAAAGTTACTTTATTGTCCTGAATAATCCTTCTAAAAGCTATTTCTTGTAAATATACCTTTGGAAATAATAAACTCATGAAAAAACAGGGGTTATTTATGATATGCAGTCAGCCATTTTGATTTTTTCCTAGTATACATATTACTGCAAATCAGCCATTCAGAAGGCTAGAAATGGTGTCATCAGGGTGCTGTATCCATAAAGAGTAGTAGATAGCAGTCGTTGTATTTTTGCCATATGGAACATTTGCTATTAAAGTAAGGTGATTGAAGGTTGTCTTTTGAATATATTTTGCTGTATGATTTTGGTGATGTTGCCATTTATTTGTTGTGTCTGCCATATGTCACTTTGTTGTTGTTTTTTACCATTACAATTTTTAATGTTCTGATCTTATTTTTTTAAAGTGGTTTCAATTTTATATGTTAACACATCAAGTGTTTTTATGAAGAATGATCCTTGTAACCATGGAGATCACCGGATATGTCACAAAGCATTAATAAAACTCTGAACAGGCAGACTGCATATATATAAGTCCGGATCAAGTCTAGACGTATACACCAACAAAAGATTGATACAAAAAAATACCAGCAGACAAATATGCAGACTGGGCCTAGAACCACGACACCTGTAGGTCTCCTGAGTCATGACAAATTTATATCTAATGTTGAATTTGAAGCCTTCTACCTACATTCCTACTATAAGTCAGTTGGTGTTGCCATCACCTAGAATTGTTTCAAGTTATCAGTAAAAGTTTCATTTTAAATTTGGTTGAAATTGTAGGTTTTGTTGGTTTTAAATTAGGCTTATATTGAAAAAAAATTATAACTAATGATCAGATTTTACACTTTTTATTAAATATATAAAGGGTCCTCTGTAGCCAAGAAGTCTAAGGAACTGCTGTGTGATTAACGTTTGGCTCCAACTACTGAAGTCATGGGTTCGAGTCTGCTTAGTACACAAATTTTATGTGAGAAGGTTTGCCAGCTACTTGCAAAAAGATGGCAGTAATCTACTCATTTTTTTTTCTGAGCTCTTCCTGCACCAATAAATAAAGAATATCATGCTAGTGTCTGATATTGTCAACTTAATCAGGTGCCGAATCTGATCATGTTGATAATATTAGACACTAACATGGTATTCTATTTATCATGTCAATATTTCTATTTCGTTTTTTATTCAATTTAAGTAAGATTAAAAATAGTTCCGTCCAGGTCAAAATGTATTATTATACATAATGATGACATGTGCCTGATAAACTTGCATTGACATGATAAACCTATGTTTATCAGGCAGGCAGTTTATCAACAGAAATGAATGCATTGACATGATAAAACTTGACAACCATAAATAATAGAAAATTGCATTAAACTCTAGTTAAATACACATGAATGAACACTAGGTCAACTTATGATTTCCTGTAAATAGTACTTTTTATATAAATAAAGAAGAAAGGAGATGAAAAATTTATGAAATATCATTGGAAATGGATTTTTCTGACAGATAATAATCTGATAGTAATAAAAACATGTCATAAATTAATGTTCTATATTGTCCTATATACACTTAAAACTTATATATCTGCCTTAATTACATTTTCACATTTAAAGCCAAAAATTTAAATAAATAACCCTATTTGAAGTTGTGCAGATTTGCCTTAGTTTTCTAGAAATGATGCGGCAAACACAAGTTTCTATGAATTATTAATTATGATAGACAATTTATCAATATAGATGGCAAGGGAAATCCATCAGATCTGTTCATCAGAACTATACTAAATTACTTTAGTAACATTGTGAAATGTAACTCCCACTGCCATCACCTGTATTAATTAATATATACAAGTGTATGGGTAAATGATGCCAAAAATGCCTATTATAAGAATGCAGAGTTTTATCAACATTGACAGACAGGTTAACTTTGTTATTTTTCACGTCAATTCTAAACAAGAGGTCCATTGGCCTTAATGGTCACCTGATTATCCTTGATGACATAAAGCTATATGAATCTATTTTTCAACTTTTGTCAATAAAACATAAGCATTAACTGTCATGTCAGCAACAACAAAACACACCAAAAACCATTCAAATGAGTCTTTTCAGTCATCAGAAATGATGTTTTATGACATTTTCTCTTATATAGATTTAGTAAAGTAGGCCCCACCCCCAGTGCTAAACTGCAAGACCCATGCAGGGATTAAGTGCAATTCACAATTGTTATAAATGACCCATATACATCCATAATCATGCTGACCATTGGTTTCCCTGTGCTTCCTATAGTGAGAAGTAAGTTTTCAAAGTTTACCTTAAATTTGACTCTGGCCCTGCCCCCAGGGGATGGGGACCATGCAATTCACAATTTTGATTTATCTTCAGATACCAAAGCTGCAAACAACATTTCATTATAACCGGGCTTACAGTTTTTGAGAAGAAGTCGAAAAACGTCAATTGATTACAGACGCACAACAAAGTCTCAGGTGACCTAAAAAAGTCAAAGAAATATTAAAATAGCAAGACACTTAAGATGCAAAATGAAAAGGCAGCAATTGTTCCAGATGATAACAAAGGAACTGTAATTAAAAACAAAATGGATAGTATATTAATGACTTATGTTAATTATAGTTTCGATTAGAACTCTCAGAAATGAGCACTGACTTCCAAAGACAGCATGAATTTACTACTCTTGCAGAAATATAATACTTAAAAATGTGGAATAGAAATATAAAGAAATGTGACTAGAAGTAACATTAGAACACAGCAAGCAGGTGCAGAGGCTCGTCCTTATTTAAGTCCATTAAAGAATGTGCTTATGAAGTTTAGTCATTATAACTTATAAGTAGTTTGTTCAGAAACAGAGAAAAAACTGAGCTAAACATAAAACTTTAACCCGATAATGCAAGTATCAACCAAGTTCATTTAAAAAAGGTCAAGATCAGTGATGTAAACTTATTTTGATTGATGGTGATCAGATTACAGAATCAATAATATTACTGAAAAATAAAAGATTTAAAAAAAAATCCAAAAAATCAATTGATCAAATCCAAGCTAAACAAAAATTTTAACCTAAGGTTTAAGATCCCAAAGAATGGAAAGTTTGGTAAGGAAGGTAAACATAAAACTATAACCAGCAGCGACAACAGCAACATGTGAACAACAATGACAATGACACCAGGGTCATGACAATAGCTCTTTGTATTTTTCTTCAAAAAGGCAAGCTAAAAAGGTGTATTTCACCATCATAACTTGGATATATCATATTAACCTGGATATCATTGTGACTTACATTACCATTTTTTTTTCTTCACCATAATAACTTGGATATCATTGTGGCTTATAATACCTTTTTCATCATAATAACTTGGATAATTCATTGTAGCTTACAATACTTTTTTCACCACGATAATTTGGATATCATTGTGGCTTACAATACCTTTTACACCATAATAACTTAAGATATCATTGTGGCTCACAATACCTTTTACACCATATTAACTTAGATACCATTATGGCTTAAAATACCTTTTTCACTATAATAACTTGGATATCATTTGGCTTACAATATCTTTGCTAAACATTATGCTCATAATCATTGTCACAACAAAAACTAATGATCACAATACCTTGGAAGGACAAAATTTAAAAAAATGAATAGAGAAAGCCTATTTGAAATAATGACTGATTGTAAAATCATACACATACAAACTACGCCATTGGTAAACTGTAACCCCACCATCCCGACCCCACACTTTTTTATGATGCTATTACAATGTTGATGGTTTTTTTTCATATCAACACAGCATCTTTAACTCTTAAATCCTGTTTCAAATATTTTATTGCACAGTGCCAAGATGTTTGTTTTTCAGAAAAGAAGGAAACAGTTATAGTTTAGCAAGACAAGTGCATTTACCTTGGGAACACACAGGTGTTAAAAATGCAATCACAATAATGAATATGACAAAAAATAAAAGGGACATGAAATTTATGTGGTAGATTGCTGCCCCTCAGCAGAGATTGACCATGATCTGGTTAAAAACCCGAAATGTGTTCATTGGACATTGATACCCTCACTATATGCTAGTAAGTTTTACCAAAAAATATATTTTGATAAGGGGTCACGTTTGTTTTCAACTATTTCACTGGAAGTGCCACGATAATTACAGCAAAAAATATTGTATTTATTAAGCATTATCAAAAGATGCCAGTATTAACTTGTTTTTTATATGCATTATGACATACTGTTATATTAAAGCCTCATTAAACTTGGGAAATGCACAAAACTAACAAAAACGATTGCAATTAAAGTATTGCTAAAACCATTTCTATAAACCCATTAGTGACTGTTTTTAAAAAAAGAGAGAAAATAAATAACTTGGAAATATCTTCTTAAAAGAGTGGTCCAAGCTTTTAACCATTATTTACATTTTTGACATTCCGTAATGACTTGGTTGTTTTCTGACTGTTTCTCCGCCAATGTTTGGAAGTATACAAATCGATAAGTGCATAAATTACCGTCTGTCGCCTTTCCGAATGGATTCTTGGTTACCCGTTTTATGCTAAATGTGTTCATCGGAGAGAACGACCATTGATTTGTTAACAAACACCCGTTCATAATTATTTAAAATAATGCATCTTTTATTTATATCTTTGGTTGCATACTTTATCAGAGGTCTATTTGATCTATGAACTGGAATAGTAAATTATACTAAGACTTAAATTATAAACAAAATCTGTCGTTTCAGAAGTATAATGAGCCTTTAAAGTAAAACTACAATTCTCAAACCTACAATTTACATGTAATCAATAAAACTTAAATTTGTAATCTATATGTAATTCATTAAGATTAAACTGTAAACTATATGTAATTCATTAAACTTAAAACTGTAAACTATATGTTATTCATAAAGCTTGTAAACTATATGTAATTCATTAAGCTTAAAACTGTAAACTATATGTTATTCATAAAGATTGTAAACTATATGTCATTCATAATGTTTAAAACTGTAAACTATAATATGTTATTCATAAAGCTAATAAACTATATGTCATTCATTAAGCTTAAAATTGTAAACTATATGTTATTCATAAAGCTTGTAAACTATATGTAATTCATTAAGCTTAAAACTGTAAACTATATGTTATTCATAAAGCTTGTAAACTATATGTCATCCATAATGCTTAAAACTGTAAACTATATGTTATTCATAAAGCTTGTAAACTATATGTTATTCATAAAGCTTGTAAACTATATGTAATTCATTAAGCTTAAAACTGTAAACTATATGTAATTCATTAAGCTTAAAACTGTAAACTATATGTTATTCATAAAGCTTGTAAACTGTATGTCATTCATAATGCTTAAAACTGTTAACTTATAATATGTAATTTACAAAAGCTACAAATAACATATAATTCATAAAGCTTAAAATAACATGTAATTCATAAAGCTTTTAACTATATGTATTTCATAAAGTAAAGTACATGTATTTTATACAGTTTTAAACTACATAATTATTATTGATAAAGCTTTAAAGCTTTAAAAACCATGTACTTAATAAAGCTTCAAATAACATATAATTCATAAAGCTTTAAAGCTTCAAAAACCATGTACTTAATAAAGCTTCAAATAACATATAACTCATAAAGCTTTAAAGCTTCAAAAACCATGTACTTAATAAAGCTTCAAATAACATATAACTCATAAAGCTTTAAAATCCATGTACTTAATAAAGCTTCAAATAACATATAACTGACCAGACACAGGCTGTTAATCAAACAAGATGATATTTCAATCAGCGATTGATAATGGTTCTATCTACCATTTTCCTTAGACAAACTGATGATGTCTAAGTAAACATTACATTGTACTAGAATGTATTTACTTGGACAAAAAATGCCAATGTGGCCAGCGGGTGGAGTGGTAGTCGGTCCCGCGTCAGAGCAATTAATAACAACATGTAATTAATGAAGCTTTATATTATACATAATTCACAAAGCTTTTAATGACATGTAATAAATAAAGCTGCAAATTACACATGTTATTCATAATGCTTTGACCTAAATATAATTCGTAAAGCGTAAAACAACATGTTGTGATTAAATGCTGAATTATGTGAACTAAGAAAAAAAAAAAGATTTCTAAAGCATAAAGAAAAGTGATTTTCTAAAGCATAAGGAAAAGTGATTTTGATAAATTATAAAAAACAACTTTTAATATATCATAAATAAAATGTGTAAACAATTAAGTAAAGTAAATACAGCACTAGCATATTAAGCATAGAGATAGGATTTAATAAAGTTGTTTCATTTTCTCCTGGTGAACTGTGATTTATCGTTACAATGAACATGTTAAAATATAAGTACATGTATGTGCGTATGAACAGTTGATTATTCAATGTCTTTACATTTGACTGAATATGGGTAATATGTACAAGTTTATGAGCATGATTTTTTTTTTTTGACATTAACTATTGTTTAGTCTCTTGTAACTCTAAATAGAATGGCATGGTTCTGTACATACTGATTATGTTTATATATATATGTGTTATGTTGTAACCATGGTGATGATGAGGAGACTCAATCAAAGAATTAAAATACTTGTCAAGCAATTTTATTTTTTGTAGATTTTAATTAAATCATGTAAAAGTTTTACAATTTAACAGTTGTACAATCAGTAAAACCTCTCCAAAGGGGGGCATGCAGCAATGTAGACATTAATGTTACTCATGTTTACACATCCAATCAACCGTTACACCTATAAATGTGTATAGATATATTCATATCCAGGATTAGCTACCTGAAATTTCATATCTTTAAAATTAGGCCATAATAAATTAATTGCTAGATTATCATCTCCCCCCGCCCCCTAATTTTCATGCTGCCCGACCCTTTTTAGTTTCATAACAAAAAAAAAAAAGAAAAAAGAAAGAAAAAAAGAAAGAAAAAAAAAGAAATATTCTCCCCAACCCCTCCCCCACTTTTAAGAACAAATTCATTTCAATTAAGATTAATTTTATTATTAATTAATTAATTTTATTCATGATTAATCAAGCATTACTTTATAATGGCCTCTTTAACAGTTTTTATACGCCTCACTAGTTTTAAATATATGAGTAAAAATACCAATTGATAATTCCTCCAATTTCTCTCAAGTCATCTTACTGTAGTTTGTTTTAAGACATATAATTTTTGCTTGATTTGAGACATTTTACTGTAAGTTTGTAGTTTGTTTTAAAACATCTTACTGTAGTTTGTTTTCAGTCATCTGTCTGTAATTTGTTTTGAAACTTCTAACTGTTGCTGGATTTAAGATATTTTACTGAAGTTTATTTTTAGGTTAATTTACTGAAGTTTATTTTTAAGATATCTAATACTGAAGTTTGCCAACCTAAAAGGGTTTGAATGGGAATGAATATCAATGAAATCATAAGCAGTTTTACTAGAGCCCGTCTAAACTCATGATCACCTGACTGCTTTTCTTAATTTTAAGTTTTTTAAGTTTTTAAACTTAACTAAGTTTTAACTGGTTAATTTTATCTATTCGGTAATGATTATCAATGAAACCATACTGCAGCTTTGCTTAGTCTGGCAGATAATCCGGGTATTTTCATCGAACCTTGCATGAGACTGTAGTGTAATTTTTTTGGCTAAAATGGTAGTCTATATATAGTTCTTTGATTTTATGTCGAAAGACATTTTGTCATCATTGAGCATTTTGAAATAAACAAGACGGCGTCCAATATGGCCGCCAATTTGCTCGAAATGCAATATTTGGATAAGAACTACTATTATGTATGACATTATTCATACTAAAGGACATTTTTTACATGTTTGATGTTAAACTGACAAACTGATATGATATTTTGTCATTATTTGGCATTTTGAAACAAACAAAATGGTGCCAGAAATGGCCCAAAATTGCTTGAAATGCAATATTTAGATCAAAATTACTATTAGGTATAAAATTATTCATATATGAGAATGTATAGTAATTTTTTTTGGCTAAAATGATAGTCTATCTATAGTGATTTGATTTTTTGCTTGATGACATTTTGTCATCATTGAGCATTTTGAAATAAACAAGATGGCGTCCAAAATGGCCACCATTTGCTCTCAATGCAATATTTAAATGTGAATTACTATTAGGTATACAATTTTTCACACATGAGAGTGTATAGTAATATTTTATTGCTCAAATGATAGTTTATATATAGTTCTTTGAATCTGTGTTGGATGACATTTTGTCATCATTGAGTATTTAAAAATAAACAAGATGGTGTTCAAAATTGTTGCCAATTTGCTCGAAAAGCAATATTCAGATAAAAAATATATAAAAGATATAAAAATATATAAAAAATTCCATACCAAAGGATAATTTTAATGTGTTTGATGTTTAGGTGACCTACTGGGAAGACTTTGTGTCATTGAACATTTTGAACTAAACAAGATGACGTGGCTTCAAAATGGCCGCCAATTTGCTAGAAATACAATATCAAGATGGAAATTACGCTTGATATGTTTGGTGTTTATGTGACAAACACAATTGTAATTAAAAGCACATGGCCTTTAATATGACCACCATTTTCCAAAACAAGTTTGATTTGTTTAAATACCTTACATTTGATCACCTTCAATTATTCTGCAGGAGAAAATGCTAGCTCTGTTGGAACTGCCCAAGGAAAGTGCTTGGGTAGTAATGCTTGGTTGGTTAGAATCCAATGCATGTTTCCATATTCATGCCTGTCTGTTAGCTCTTTTTGCATTTCCAGCAAAGCTTCAGAATATGTTGTTAGTGGTAAAGTATTTAAAGTATGCATTGTTTTACAATTAACATTGCCTACCAACTTTAGTGACTACTAAAACCTCATATTTTAAGACTATTCCTTTTCAGATATCACAATACCTTACCATGTTATTGCAACCAGACAGCCCATGGGCGTTATATTAATGTCTACAGTTCCTTAACATGTGATCCCCTTGGCTCAGATTTATTAGGGTTTCTTAAAGATAATGATGAAGTTAAAGTACAAATACATCAGTATCAATTATTGAAATTGCTGTTATACCTCTGTTTAGTTTATGTGCTGCTATGATCACTTGTGTGAGGATATTATCTGTCTTCGCGTGAGTAATTTTAATGTCATCCCTTTTAATAACAATATATTTATTTATCTCAACTGGTATATCATTTTCTCCAATACATGTAACAACAAGTTTATGAATGTGTGTATGTCTTTCTATTGTTTGTTATAAGTTGGCGTCATTTCTGTTACTGTTAAAATTATTTTCTGAGCCGGAATTGGCATATTTAGGTTGAGTTGTTAAGGTGTATCCTGCATGCCTGTGTTTTCTCTACTAGAGCATGACTGTGATACATTTTGTGCTGAATGGCGAATATCTGTCGAAAACTAGGTAACCTCTTCGTTTCTATGTGTTAGACCTTTAAGTTCTCAAAATAATATTTCCAAGTACCATCTATTGGCCATTACAGAACAGCAGACTTGTCTATAAATATACTTAGTTGTTTGATTTGAGTTATGTGGCACAAATACTACTGTCTTTGATTTCGCATTTCTGAGATCTCCTGTATCAGTAAACAATGATGTCGGTACAGGTTTGTAATATCTATATAACGTGAACTTGTCTGCAATCCTTATCTTGAGTATATAAGAGTCATATCAAATAATTTAGCATCTCCTGCCTTTATTTGTCTCAACAGTTTACGAAATCATTTGATGGAAACTGCTGTCAGACAAATTTCTTTCATATTTGCTTACTACCATGGGCAACTGCTTTATCAGCATTTACTTCTGTGAAGCTATTTCACCTCTGAAGATATTAACATAATAGAATATGGGTGTTTCGTTTAGTCGCGTTGTTAAATACCTGTTTATAATCCTGATAGGATAAGGTCTTTGCATTAATCATCATTGGTACTCATACTTGACAAAATATCTTCAACTCTACTGCAAACACAATCCCCATATTTCCAGTCATTCTGACTTCAGATTCAGCCAGTATTACCATCTGGTCATGTCTATATCTCACGAACGTGGTTTCAATAAGCATATCACACTTCATAAAATTATGAAAGTAATTTCTATGGACGTGAGGTTGCAGATTTCATACCATGCAAAATTTATATGGCATCATAAAGTTATCATATGCTACCAAATGCAAAGGCCAGTCAGCTTTTCTCTCAGCTCTGATGTACATACCCATTATAAATATGGTTTTATTCCATCTTCTACTCATTATTTCTTGGTTTTACTTCTCTCAGAGAAATTGTTAAAATCAGTTTCAAACTCTTAATATTAAAATGTTTCGCATGAACAACTCCACTGCTTAAATAATGATATAACATCCTCAGGGAACTTTTTTCAATCCAACATATTCGTTACCCCACCAAATTAAAAGCATGTTCATTATGATGAAAACTTCCTACTTATCACAACATGAACATTGCGTTTACCTTTTTTCTATTCCACGTGAAAGTTTATTACTAATTACAAATTATGTAGTTTGTCAAGAGTAATTATTAAAAATAAAACAGAGATAGACTGTACCAAGATATTACAACAGCTGTATATATACCTATACCATTGTAGTGGGAAATTTGGACAATTTTCGACATTATTTAAGAATATTTCATTCGCATATATTGTCAATTGTGTAAGTTTTATATTTTAGATGGGAGTAACATATTTACTAAATAAAATCAATTCAACAAAAACATTTTATTTGCACTTATAAAACTAAAATGTGCGGAAAACATAATTTTCAATATAATTTGCCGCCATATTGGTGGCCATCTTGAATATTTCAAAATGCTCAATGATGACAAGATGTCATCAAGCTAATTTTTCTTAAGCAATGCCTAAACTACCATAATCCCCGAAAAAAATACTATACCCTTCCATGCAAGGTTCCACAGGACTAGCTGGAACCAGTCTAAAATCATGATCACCTAGCTGCTTTTCTTAGATTGAAATTTTTAAATATTTTAAGAATATACTTAAATATGTTGGTGAAACTGGCTCTAGGTCTTTCTTTGATAGATATAAAATACCGTTAGAATTGGTCACATCCAATAAACATATAATAACAATTTGATATAATTTAATCAATATCCATAGTACAGGAACATACGGCAATGATAAAATAAAATGTTTATGCATCCCTCCATCTTTACACCTGAATGAACAAATTACCATATATGTATATTAATCTCTAAGTATTTCTACCTTAAACTCCATATTAAATAAAAAAAATAAAACTGTTTTTTTGAAAATACAAACTGATATTTTCTTTGATTTTGTTATCATACTGGTTAAAAAATTGAAGGTAACAAAACACTTTGTTACACTTTTTATTGTATACAGAACAAACAGAACATCTTTTATTTTGTAATATAGTGAATTGTATAACATAATTTGAAATAGGTCACTATGACCAGTGTATGACAGCAAATATGTACAAACAATGTTTTCCATCCATTTGCAAGACATTGTTCTGTTCCAAAAAATATAAACAAAATTAATGTCTGCACACTTACTGGTGTACTTTCCCTTCATATCTGTTCCATAAAGATATATCAAATTTTCAGAAATAAAGTGATAATTTATCAAAACATGCATGTGCCCCTTTAAAGATGCAATGGTGGAAAGTTGAATAAATCACAAAGAGGAAAGTCCCATTTGAAGATAACGGTAATGGTTGATTCAGTCGTCCCCATAGTTTATTTCTGAGAAATTCATTACTACACAGGTCAGTTTTTTACAATTTATTAGTCAAAGTTTTAGCATAACCCAATTAACTGGCCATAACGACTGACTTTATCACGGGATGCCATTAAGTGTTTGATCAACAAAATTAAATAATTTCACGCGACAAAGACAAAATACAATATAAATTATTGAACAGAAATATCAATAATATTATAATGTTTGACATAAATGTGCAGTTTTGTTGCTATTGTAGAAAAAATATCAGCGATATACTATAGGTGGTCTTTTTAAACTGCACAATACATATAGATAATGCAAATAATGTCTCTCATAATTCATTGTCAGTATTAGCAAGGACTTATTTAAAGAAGGATAGGAAACTTGCACCTCTCTCTCCACTTAATGTTGATAAAATAGCACATGAAGAATTAACAATTTGGCAAATTAACCATTCATATTTCACAGACAAATGAATTTTTGTACATAAAATCTAAAATGTATGTAACCTACAATGTTTTATAATGTTTTAATTATGCAAAATGATCCTTTATTATAAAATTTCAGATGATTTTGTTCTTTTCTTAATAACAGCATAAAAATTTTGTAACCATAAGTATTTCAATAATTTTAAATACAATTTGCTAGGAATAATGGTATTGTTTTGTACAGAATTCCAATGTGTAACGGAAGAATTTTGATTTGTATTCCTAAGTTGAATTGAATTTAGGATAATTGAAAACGAGATTTCGTGAGATTTTGTGTGAATATGTGAGTGTTTATACAATCTCAACCAATTTCCTTCCTTTTCTATATTATGTCCTAATGAAAACAGTTTTCATTATTATGTATTAATTGTTTTTTGGGACTAAAATAATGAAATATGCTTACTGTTATATTTGCTTATTTAAATTTTTATGCTAGAAAATGCGAAAATTATTTAAACACTATAATGGCCTCACAAGACCCAATGTAATACGTTACAAAATGTACTAAAGTTAAAATAGTTCAGTTTAATTCAAATCACTTCACTATTACGAACTGACCAATCACATCACTTCAACTCACAGAAACGAATCAATCAAATCAAAGCAAATAACCCATTCAAATCATGTTAGTAAATAATCCAATCATATCATACGCATAATTAAAATGTTCCAATTAAATCATCCGATTCTTCTACTTTCATTGTACAATTATTTTACTGATCTTTCTCAGCCAGTTCCTTGCTTGAGGTCGTCCTTTTGATATTTCCGGTCAGTTTTCCCCCAAGCCCGTAGTAGAAGAAGTAGCCAATCACTGCGAAGAGAAGTTGTGTTGCCAGGAGACCGAGAGACCAACGTGATGTAGACTGCACTGATGACAGCATGGCAAAGCTGGTCACTATAGCAACATAAATAAAAAATGTTTAATATTCATTTTAAAATGATTATATAAAGGTGTATTTAATACTGTTTTGTTCTTACGGTTATGTTTTAATATCAAAATGACTGCTTGTATTACTTTCTTCTTTTTGTACTAAACTTCAATCATTTATACACTGAAGCATACTTTCTTTTACTGACAATATTTTAGAGTCTGAACATTTTTTTAAGAGGTTTATTAATTTACACCCCATTTCAGGTTGTATATGGCATATCCAGTTTTACTGCTGGAAGAAGACCTCAGAATGAATCTTAGTAGAACCAGTTTCCTTCTGCATGTAACTGGCTAACATTCTCACATAATGAATTTGGAGCAAGCAAGATTCAAATCTATGACCTTAGCAGTTAGAGGTGAGTGATCTTGAGACAACTCTGCCATAGATGACCAGATGCTTACTTTTAGAAAATATTACCTAAAATACTGTGTAGGTATCTTAGGATCAAAGAAGTAGAGCAAGATGTTAATAGAAAAGTACATCCTATCCAGAGGACCAAAGTAGAAGAGATGTTAACAGAGAGGTACATCCTATACACCCTACCCAAAGGACCAAAGTAGAAGAGCTTTAAATAGATAGGTACACCCAACCCAAAGGACCAAAGCAGAAGAGCTGTAAATAGAGAGGTACACCCTACCCAAAGGACCAAAGTAGAAGAGCTGTTAATAAAGAGGTACACCCTACCCAGAGGATCAAAGTAGAATAGATGTTAATAGAAAGGTACATCCTATCCAGAGGACCAAAGTAGAAGAGATGTTAACATTGAGGTACATCCTACCCAGAGGACCAAAGTAGAAGAGATGTTAAAAGAGAGGTACACCCTACCCAAAGGACCAAAGTAGAAGAGCTGTTAATATAGAGGTACACTCTACCCGAAGGATCAAAGTAGAAGAGATGTTAATAGAGAGGTACATCCTACCCAGAGGACCAAAGTAGAAGAGATGTTAACAAAGAGGTACATCCTACCCAGAGGACCAAAGTAGAAGAGAATGTTAATAGAGAGGTACACCCTACCCAAAGGACCAAAGTAGAAGAGCTGTTAATAGAGAGGTACACCCTACCCAAAGGATCAAAGTAGAAGAGATGTTAATAGAGAGGTACATCCTACCCAAAGGATCAAAGTAGAAGAGATGTTAACAAAGAGGTACATCCTACCCAGAGGACCAAAGTACAAGAGATGTTAATAGAGAGGTACACCCTATCAAGAGGACCAAAGTAGAAGAGATGTTAATAAAGAGGTACACCCTACCCAAAGGATCAAAGTAGAAGAGATGTTAATAGAGAGGTACATCCTATCAAGAGGACCAAAGTAGAAGAGATGTTAATAAAGAGGTACATCCTATCCAGAGGACCAAAGTAGAAGAGATGTTAATAAAGAGGTACACCCTACCCAAAGGATCAAAGTAGAAGAGATGTTAACAAAGAGGTACATCCTACCCAGAGGACCAAAGTAGAAGAGATGTTAATAGAGAGGTACACCCTATCAAGAGGACCAAAGTAGAAGAGATGTTAATAAAGAGGTACACCCTACCCAAAGGATCAAAGTAGAAGATATGTTAATAAAGAGGTACACCCTATCAAGAGGACCAAAGTAGAAGAGATGTTAATAGAGAGGTACACCCTATCAAGAGGACCAAAGTAGAAGAGATGTTAATAAAGAGGTACACCCTACCCAAAGGACCAAAGCAGAAGAGCTGTTAACAAAGAGGTACATCCTACCCAGAGGACCAAAGTAGAAGAGATGTTAATAGAGAGGTACACCCTATCAAGAGGACCAAAGTAGAAGAGATGTTAATAAAGAGGTACACCCTACCCAAAGGATCAAAGTAGAAGAGATGTTAATAGAGAGGTACATCCTACCCAGAGGACCAAAGTAGAAGAGATGTTAATAGAGAGGTACACCCTATCAAGAGGACCAAAGTAGAAGAGATGTTAATAAAGAGGTACACCCTACCCAAAGGACCAAAGCAGAAGAGCTGTTAACAAAGAGGTACATCCTACCCAGAGGACCAAAGTAGAAGAGATGTTAATAGAGAGGTACACCCTATCAAGAGGACCAAAGTAGAAGAGATGTTAATAAAGAGGTACACCCTACCCAAAGGATCAAAGTAGAAGAGATGTTAATAGAGAGGTACATCCTACCCAGAGGACCAAAGCAGAAGAGATGTTAATAGAGAGGTACATCCTATCCAGAGAACCAAAGCAGAAGAGATGAGGTACATCCTATCCAAAGGACCAAAGTAGAAGAGATGTTAATAGAGAAGTACATCCTATCCAAAGAACCAAAGCAGAAGAGATGTTAATAGAGAGGTACATCCTACCCAGAGGACCAAAGCAGAAGAGATGTTAATAGAGAGGTACATCCTATCCAGAGAACCAAAGCAGAAGAGATGAGGTACATCCTATCCAAAGGACCAAAGTAGAAGAGATGTTAATAGAGAAGTACATCCTATCCAAAGAACCAAAGTAGAAGAGATGTTAATAGAGAGGTTAATTATCCAAAGAACCATTGCATATTATATAATATCATGTAACAAATAAGGTATTGGTGCTTATGTTTAAAGTCAGAGATTTGATTGACCTGATTGCAATTGAAAAAAAACAGAACATATTTTTCAACAGTCTCAAAAGTGATTAACAATGGCTTAGAGCCAATTTCATATAGAAAATAAAATAAATGAACATTTGACGGAAATACAACCAAGATCGGTGCTCTGAGAGGAATTGTCTTCAATTTTAAGACAATTCAGTTAAACATCTAAGGTTGCCATGGTATTCCTATGTAGAGAGTTTATATTGGACAAGAATATGTTAATTTCTTATGAGGAAAACATTCACTGTTGGACTTTAGTTATAATTAAGAAGATAATGTTTCATAACCAACATCACTTAACAAGTTCTATCTTCCAGAGTTAGAATAAATTTAATTGAAATAAAGTTTTAGTTAGACATGAAAAAAATCACATTTAAAAACAGCAGTACAAATAATGAAAGCTGCAAATAAAACAACAGACAGTTACATAACAAACATGGATACAAATCATCAAAATAAGTCGTAGGACTCTCAGTCTTCATCAACTGTTACATCGTATATTTTGTCAATATGGTCAATTATTAATGAAATACTTTTACGTACATATTCTAAAACTGTAAATAGCATGTATAAATTAGTTTGATAATGAGCTCTGACATTCACCTGGCATTTTTAAGTTTCCTTTCAGTATAAAGTTCTGATACATTGTTAGAGGTTTCATATGATTTTAATATGAGAAATTTCATATGATTGAAATATGAGAGGTTTCCTATGATTTTTAATATTAGAGGTTTAATATGTTTTTAATATGAGAGGTTTCCTATAATTTTAATATGAGAGGTTTTATATGATATTAATATGAGAGGCATCATATCATTCTTATATGATATGTTTCTTATGATTCTTATATGAGAGGTATCATATGATTTTAATATGAGAGGTTTCATAAGATTTTTAATATTAGAGGTTTTATGTGATTTTAATATGAGGGGTTTCCTATGATTTAATATGAGGGGTTTCCAATGATTTAAATATGAGGTTTTATATGATTTTAATATGAGAGGTTTCCTATGATTTTTAGTATTAGAGGTTTTATATGATTTTAATATAAGAGGTTTTTTATCATTCTTATATGAGAATTTTCATATGATTTTAATATGAGAGGTACCATATGATTTTAATATGAGAGGTATCATATGATTTTAATATGAGAGGTATCATATGATTTTAATATGACTGCTGTTTCCCACAATTCTCCCTGGCCCTTATATAATCAAGCATATACTTATGTACTGAAATGACCTTTATACTTTATTGCCGTCATGAATAAAACCCTACAATAAAATGATGAATTTATTATTATTTCATATTGTTTCTGAATAGATTAAGTACAACATTATTTTATTAAATAATACATGATGTCTCAATTCAAATGCACATTTACAAACAAGGCAGTTCACTGTGGCAAACCCATATGATCTAACGCTATGGAGTTGTGCGATAAATCGGAGGGAAAGTACACGCTTCGGATAACTTTTTTGCAGTTAACTTTCTTAATATTTCATGAAAATTCACAAAACAAAGACGAACACCTTCTCTGTGTATAGATAAATCACCGGTGCTATCAACTGGCCATGCAAAACTTTTTTTTTGTGCTAAAAGTGCAACTGCGTATTTGAGTACCACTTAACTGACTGAGGAAAATGGCCACCGGTGGTCCATCTCTATACAGAGACAGCGGTCGTCTCTGATTCATATTTTTTCATGAAATATTAAGATAATTAAAAATGCTGCGTGCAGAAACAAGCAGTTTTCTACCGATTTTTGCACCACTCCATATCTCAGCATTAGGTCACATGGGTTCACCACTGTTGGTAAACTTGCATTTGGATCATTATATAATACTACATTTGAGTGGTTAAATATATAACTAAAGTAATGGTTATATAGATAGAAGCCATCCTGCAATAAAACAAGCACACTGATTGCCCAGTTAAGCTACACACATGCTAGGACAGTTGTATTTTAAAATACATGAATTTCAAATAAATGTCGCTAGTTGTTATGATAAATGACCTGACGCTAGAGCGACTTTCCCTCCGCAAACTGGCTACGTGACGTTGTTTTTTCAAGTGTTCGCTTAGAGACCGTAGCTTGTCTTAAAAACAATGGTGACCCTGGAAACATGGCATCGATTGCTGATTGGAATATCGACTTGTTTGATAGACAGCAGTACCTGTCAGGTCAATTTTTCTCAACAATTAGATACATACATGTAATGGGAGTACAAATCAAACTGCCATGCGTGCATCAACAAGAAACATAGCAAATAATAAAACAGAAAAAAAGAAATATATATGCAGCAATAAAGCTTTAGATCACTATGTATATAAAAGAAAGTAGAGTTATGCATTGCAATTACACGCATTGGACTGATTAGGTCTCGAGTTGCTTTCAAATATTTCTCCAGTCTTCAGCACTGATATTATTTGTGAAATGCAGTACAGCATGTCTAGGAACTGTATATAAGATATAAAGTAATTACATGTTAAGTTTTCTTTTTTATTATTTGGTGTATATGGACATCACAACACCCTGTTAAGAATAATTTTAGATTGTGAATTCAGAATTTTCATATCTGATATCATCTTTATGTACATTATTGTATTCTTTTCTTACTTTTATTGCTATTCAATACAACTCCAGCTGTCAACAGATCATAAAAGCCCAACAATTCATTCATGTGAACACCATTCTTCTACATGCAAATGGTAATTTTGGACCAAACTGGGCTTGATCTCAAACCATAGCAGTTAGAGGTGACCACGAGACAATGCCACTGACTACTGGGACATTGACATGTTTCTTATAAAGCATACAAAGAATGAACACTTAGATACTAAGATATTTTCTTTGATCTGATTTATTTATTTTAACGGGTTTAATGCCATTTTCAACACATTTCATGTTATATATGGATGGCATGAATCTTAGCAGAGCCACTGTCCTTCCGCAAGTAATAGGTAAACTTCCTCACATAAAATTTTTGGACCGAGAAGGACTCAAACCAGCTACAACCTTAGTGGTAAGAGGTAAGTTAGTGACCTTGAGATGACGTTTTAGACCAATCGACCATAGAGGACACTGGCTGTCATTAAATAACTATGAAATGTATTTGCAACACTTAACCTTACCAATCAGTCATTGTGAATATACTAATAAGCTGCAACATTCAAAAAAGTAAATGCCACATCAAAGCGAGCTGAAAGCCCTCGATCGCCAGCTCGTCAGTTTCTTCATCATGCAATTCAAAACTTTAATAAAGAAGGTTGGTTACAAGCAGGCAATGAAAAAAATAAAGAAGTGCAAGTGAAACTAAACTGTCTAAACTACAGTGCAGTGGTTTTTTGTCCATACCATATTTTGAAGTGTGGTATAATTTGGAGTGCCAAAGTTATAGGTGTTATCGATAGTATCGCACGTCCTTCGATTTGCCGTCTTTATATGTTATCCAATAGTAGTACGACGACACTGATATGACAAAAAGCCGTGCGACGAATGTCACAACTGAACACACGTGGGGTGACCATGGCAACCAACAGGTCAGCAACACTGCGGACAGACAAACATATGCACAGACACTGAAGATGATTATTCCCAGAAATCAACAGTGAAAAACGTCGATAACAGTACTTTTATCGCAGACTGACTCGTGATTCTTGTCAACATTATGTACCACGCATTTCTTTGTATAATTTAGATGATTCTACATGGCCTACATAGTGAAAGTTGTTACAATATTAAGCATCATAATATGTTTTAGGTCAGTAAGGGCTAACAGAATGATCAGTTTAACTAACAATTATTTTCTGGAATCCTGGAAGATAACCAGTATTCCAGCACACCCATCTCAACAAGAAACTGATATAACCTTCTCATTTGAATCAGCGCTCACACAGAGAGACAAATTACAATGAGATGCATTGTCTAATGTCAATCATCATGGGGACTGTGGACGGGCAGGGATTTAAACACAAGACACATTGTCTTATGTCAATCATCACAGGGACTGTAGACGGGCAGGGATTTGAACTAATGACACATTGTCTTATGTCAGTCACAAATGGGACTGTGGATGGGCAGGGATTGGAACTAATGACACATCGTTTTATGTCAATCACCACGGGAACTGTAGATGGGCAGGGATTTGAACTAATGACACATCGTCTTATGTCAGTCACAACTGGGACTGTGGATGGGCAGGGATTGGAACTCACAACACATTGTTTTATGTCAATCACCATGAGGACTGTGGACAGGCAGGAATATGAACTCACACCACATTGTCTTATGTCAATCACCACTAAGACTGTGGACAGGCAGAGATTTGAACTTACGACACATTGTTTTATGTCAATCAGCATGAGGACTGTGAGAGGGCAGGAATATGAACTCACAACACATTGTCTTATGTCAATCAACATGAGGACTGTGGACAGGCAGGAATATGAACTCACAACACATTGTCTTATGTCAATCAACATGAGGACTGTGGACAGACAGTGATTTGAACTCACAACACATTGTCTTATGTCAATCAACATGAGGACTGTGGACAGACAGTGATTTGAACTCACAACACATTGTCTTATGTCAATCACCATGAGGACTGTGGACAGGCAGGAATATGAACTCACAACACATTGTCTTATGTAAATCACCATGAGGACTGTGGACAGGCAGGAATATGAACTCACAACACATTGTCTTATGTCAATCAACATGAGGACTGTGAGAGGGCAGGAATATGAACTCACAACACACTGTCTTATGTCAATCAACATGAGGACTGTGGACAGACAGTGATTTGAACTCACAACACATTGTCTTATGTCAATCACCATGAGGACTGTGGACAGGCAGGAATATGAACTCACAACACATTGTCTTATGTCAATCAACATGAGGACTGTGAGAGGGCAGGAATATGAACTCACAACACATTGTCTTATGTCAATCAACATGAGGACTGTGGACAGACAGTGATTTGAACTCACAACACATTGTCTTATGTCAATCACCATGTGGACTGTGGACAGGCAGGAATATGAACTCACAACACATTGTCTTATGTAAATCACCATGAGGACTGTGGACAGGCAGGAATATGAACTCACAACACATTGTTTTATGTCAATCAGCATGAGGACTGTGAGAGGGCAGGAATATGAACTCACAACACATTGTCTTATGTCAATCAACATGAGGACTGTGGACAGGCAGGAATATGAACTCACAACACATTGTCTTATGTCAATCAACATGAGGACTGTGGACAGACAGTGATTTGAACTCACACCACATTGTCTTATGTCAATCACCATGAGGACTGTGGACAGGCAGGAATATGAACTCACAACACATTGTCTTATGTAAATCACCATGAGGACTGTGGACAGGCAGGAATATGAACTCACACCACATTGTCTTATGTCAATCACCACTAAGACTGTGGACAGGCAGAGATTTGAACTTACGACACATTGTTTTATGTCAATCAGCATGAGGACTGTGAGAGGGCAGGAATATGAACTCACAACACATTGTCTTATGTCAATCAACATGAGGACTGTGGACAGGCAGGAATATGAACTCACAACACATTGTCTTATGTAAATCAACATGAGGACTGTGGACAGACAGTGATTTGAACTCACAACACATTGTCTTATGTAAATCAACATGAGGACTGTGGACAGGCAGGAATATGAACTCACAACACATTGTCTTATGTCAATCACCACAGGGAATGTGGACAGACAGTGATTTGAACTCACAACACATTGTCTTATGTCAATCAACATGAGGACTGTGAGAGGGCAGGAATATGAACTCACAACACATTGTCTTATGTAAATCAACATGAGGACTGTGGACAGGCAGGAATATGAACTCACAACACATTGTCTTATGTCAATCAACATGAGGACTGTGGACAGGCAGTGATTTGAACTCACAACACATTGTCTTATGTCAATCAACATGAGGACTGTGGACAGGCAGTGATTTGAACTCACAACACATTGTCTTATGTAAATCAGCATGAGGACTGTGGACAGGCAGGAATATGAACTCACAACACATTGTCTTATGTAAATCAACATGAGGACTGTGGACAGGCAGGAATATGAACTCACAACACATTGTCTTATGTAAATCAACATGAGGACTGTGGACAGGCAGGAATATGAACTCACAACACATTGTCTTATGTCAATCAACATGAGGACTGTGGACAGACAGTGATTTGAACTCACAACACATTGTCTTATGTCAATCAACATGAGGACTGTGGACAGGCAGGAATATGAACTCACAACACATTGTCTTATGTCAATCAACATGAGGACTGTGGACAGACAGTGATTTGAACTCACAACACATTGTCTTATGTCAATCAACATGAGGACTGTGGACAGGCAGGAATATGAACTCACACCACATTGTCTTATGTCAATCAACATGAGGACTGTGGATGGGCAGTAATTTGAACTCACAACACATTGTCTTATGTCAATCAACATGAGGACTGTGGACAGGCAGGAATATGAACTCACAACACATTGTCTTATGTCAATCAACATGAGGACTGTGGACAGGCAGGAATATGAACTCACAACACATTGTCTTATGTCAATCAACATGAGGACTGTGGACAGACAGTGATTTGAACTCACAACACATTGTCTTATGTCAATCAACATGAGGACTGTGGACAGACAGTGATTTGAATTCACAACACATTGTCTTATGTCAATCAACATGAGGACTGTGGACAGGCAGGAATATGAACTCACAACACATTGTCTTATGTAAATCAACATGAGGACTGTGGACAGGCAGGAATATGAACTCACAACACATTGTCTTATGTCAATCAACATGAGGACTGTGGACAGACAGTGATTTGAACTCACAACACATTGTTTTATGTCAATCAGCATGTGGACTGTGGAGGGGCAGGAATATGAACTCACAACACATTGTCTTATGTCAATCAACATGAGGACTGTGGACAGACAGTGATTTGAACTCACAACACATTGTTTTATGTCAATCAGCATGTGGACTGTGGAGGGGCTGGAATTTGAACTCATGACACATCGTCTTATGTCAATCACCACAGAGACTGTTGACGGGTGGGGATTTGAACTCATGACACATCATCTTATGTCAATCACCACTGGGAATGTGGACGGAAAGGGATTTGAACTTACAACACATTGTCTTATGTCAATTACCACAAGGACTGTGGACGGGCTGGGATTTGAACTTATGACACACTGTCTTATGTCAATCACCATGAGGACTGTGGACGGGCAGGGATTTGAACTCGCGACACATTGTCTTATGTCAATCATCACAAAGACTGTGGGTCGGCAGGAATTTGGAGTCACAACACATTATATTACACTGCGGTCCCGTTATAACGCAGTTTTTGCTTGGCTCCCATTTTTTCCGCTGGTGGGGGGGGGGGGGGGTCTCGATATAATTCTGTGCGAATAATCAAGTGACAACCAAACAATAGATCGTCGCCATGTTTTGATTTGATAAACGCTCATCTTCTACTCACCAATTAGCCTTGATTATAACAAACTATTATAACCATTACCTCATGGTGGTTTAAAGGATAGTTTAAGGGATTGATTCATGCCAGCATTGACAATTAACAGTTTATAATAATCCCGAGTGCTTCAATAAATGCTGACACGCGCCAAACACGGAAGCCATATGCAAACTTTGTTATTATCGAGTGATCACGTGATCAAGCAACAAAGCGGTTGACAGGTATTAATATATCGCGGGTATCTTATCGGATCGTAAACACAAACTTATTTTTATTATTTTATTGTTGTTAATACTTCAGATTTATATTTTGAATATTTTTATACTAACAGCGTTGAGTTTAAATTGAAGCATGATTTTTTATATAGACACCGTTTTTTCTCCTTCCGGGTTAAACGGAAATGGCTGCCAATTTTAGTATAATCAAAACACGAAAACGTTTTTCTTTCTTTTCTTTTTTTGTTATTAATTTTATACATATCTAAGTGTATCTGTTGTAACCAAATACACGTTGGATCATATTACAATGCAAACAATACCATTCACTTAGAGTCGGACAGCACGATAGATGTGAATAACGTAGATAGATTTTTTCCGAGGTAATTATCGCTATAACGCGGTCCGCTTATAACGCGGTTTCGTTTTGTGGACCCCAAGAACCGCGTTATAACGGGACCCGAGTGTATGTCAATCACCACAAGGACGGTGGGCTGGCAGGGATTTGAAGTCACGACATATTGTCTAATGACAATCACCATAAAGACTGTGGGCGGGCAGGGATTTGAAGTCACAGCACTTTGTCTTATGTCAATCATCATGATGACCTAGAGCGGGCAGGGATATGAAGTCACAACACTTTGTCTTATGTCAATCACCATGAGGACTGTGGGCGGGCAGGGATTTGAAGTCACAGCACTTTGTCTTATGTCAATCATCATGATGACCTAGGGCGGGCAGGGATTTGAAGTCATGACACATTGTCCTATGTCAATCACCATGAGGACTGTGGGCGGGCAGGGATTTGAAGTCACAACACTGTCTTATGTCAATCACCACGATTACTTAGGGCATGCAGGGATTTGAAGTCGTGACACATTGTCTTATGTCAAACACGAGGACTGTGGGCCGGCAGGGACTTGAAGTCACCACACATTGTCTTATGTCAATCACCACGGGGACTGTGGGAGGGCAGGGATTTGAAATCACCACACATTGTCTTATGTCAATCACCACCAGGACTGTGGGCGGGCAGGGATTTGAACAGAGCTTCTGAAGCTGATTAATTGTTCAAGTGCCCTGAATGAAGTAATGTCACTTGTGAAGTAATTTTGATGTATTATACTGGAAGATGGGGAGATAATCCATATATAATGCTGCAGACTTAAACCCTTAATTCTTGCTAGTTAGCACGGTAAACCAAGTCTCCCTTCATGAATGGCAGTGAAGATGTGCAATAATTTTTTGTCATTGCTTGTCAAGTAGCGTAGCTACACTTAGGTACTGTACTGCAGGCACAGGCCTGCACTTTTTCACAGAAAAATAAAATGTTAAAAATGCCCAATTGGTATGTTTTTCATTGAAAAAAATACACATAAAATCCCTGAGAATGCACTATTGGTCAATTGCATTTTTTTAAAAAATCTGGCAGACGACCGAATAACTTACCCCCCACCCCCCTCCTACCTCCCCAATTAAAATTTCTAGGCCTGCACTTTTAATATGACCAAGCTATGCCCCTGAGTAGTGACTGAGATTCCAGCATGCGGTAATACTACTTATTCTTTTAAATGCATAGATAAAAAAAGGCTTTAATTCTTCCAATATTCCAAACAGATACGATGCGAGGGGTGGGAGGAGGGGAAAGACATGTGGCGGATGTGAGGAAAACATTCCTCAATGACCTTACTGGGCTTGCACATGATTTTAAGGTCAGCTATGCCACTGATGACAGTCTGACCTTTAACCCGAATAACTAAATAACAATCCTAAATAAAACATGGGCAATAAATAGTGTTCTTTATTTGATACAGTCTGTAATAAAATCCCTGAAAAAGATTTTTTTTGAAAATTATCCAGCAATCATATTTATGTCTGAACTGTATTTTACCTTCAGATTCATTCACTGAAATAAAGTATAATTTTTATAACATAGTTAAATATATTATGTGAAGTTTTGTTTAAAAAAGAAAAGAAAGAGCTTGAATATTTTTTATCACAGTTGACATAAAAAGAGTCAGTCTGCCACTACATGAAATGCGAAAATAAAAAAAAAATAAAAAAAAAAGTAAAAAAGAATACATGTAAATATAAATATTTTCAAAACTAAAAAATGTATTAACTAAATAATTAAATCATACGAAAAAAACCAAAAAAAAAACAAGCAGAAATTTTAGGCTAAAATCGTTGCTCACTGACAGCTCACATTACAAAAGTACTTTACCGTGAAAAATAAACATAAAAGTGATCATGTATTAAATCTAAGGACACATCTGAAACATTTTATTTATTTTGGGAAAAGTAAAAAATTTGATTTAAAGTAAAGTTGGTGAACTGAAGATAGCCTAATAATTAAGAGTATTCAAGATTCTTAACTAGCTTCAAGAGCGTAAAATAAGGCATATGAAAATGTAACCCATAGTTCTAATCACAACTAGGTCATATACATGTAAAACCATCTGCCATCTGTAACCACATTTTACATAGATCACATAAGCCATATAAAACCATCTGTAACCATATTCTACATAGATCACATAAGCCATATAAAACCATCTGTAACCATATTCTACAAAGATCACATAAGTCATATAAAACCATCTGTAACCATATTCTACATAGATCACATAAGCCATATAAAACCATCTGTAACCATATTCTACATAGATCACATAAGCCATATAAAACCATCTGTAACCATATTCTACAAAGATCACATAAGTCAGAAAACCATCTGTAACATGATATTCTACATATAAAACAGTCATGAAAACATAAATATTCTACACAGATCACAGTCATGAAAACAAAAATAATATATAACAAGCTGTTATCTGTAACCATATTCTACATATATTACAGTCATGAACACATAAATAAGATATAACAATCTGTTATCTGTAACCATATTCTACATATATCACAGTCATGAAAACAAAAATAATATATAACAAGCTGTTATCTGTAACCATATTCTAAATAGATCTTAATCATGAAAACATAAATAATTTATAACAATCTGTTATCTGTAACCATATTCTACATATATCACAGTCATGAAAACATGAATAATATATAACAATCTGTTATCTGTAACCATATTCTAAACAGATCTTAATCATGAAAACATAACTAATATATAACAAGCTGTTATCTGTAACCATATTCTACATATATCACAGTAATGAAAACATGAATAATATATAACAATCTGTTATCTGTAACCATATTTTTAACAGATCTTAATCATGAAAACATAAATAATATATAACAAGTTGTTACCTGTTACCATATTCTACATATATCACAGTCATGAAAACATAAATTATATATTATGAACAATCTGTTATCTGTAACCATATTCTACACAAATCACACCCATGAAAAATGAAGTCAAACAAAACCCTCTGCCATATGTAACCATATCCTGCATAAGCCTCACCCATGAGAAACTAAATCATGTGAAACTAAATCAACCCTCTGTAATTATATTCCACATCGATCGCCTCCATAAGAAATAAAATTAAAACCATCTGCCCTCTCTAACCATAATTCTAAATAGATCACAAACATGAAGAAATAAAACTAAAACCATCTCCCTCTGTAACCATATTCCAAATAGATCAACTCCATGAGAAATAAAACTAAAACCATCTGCCCTCTGTAACCATATTCTATATAGACCACAAACATGAGAAATAAAACTAAAACCATCTGCCTTCTGTAACCATAATTCTATATAGACCACAAACATAAGAATTAAAACTAAAACCATCTGCCCTCTGTAGCCATATTCTATATAGATCACAAACATGAGAAATAAAACTGAAACCATCTGCCCTCTCTAACAATATTCTAAATAGATCACAAACATAAAGATAAAACTAAAACCATCTGCCCTCTCTAACCATAATTCTATATAGATCACAAACATGAGAAATAAAGCTAAAACAATCTGCACTCTGTAACTATATTCTAATAGATCACAAACATGAGAAATAAAACTAAAACCATCTGCCCTCTCTAACCATAATTCTATATAGATCACAAACATGAAGAAATAAAACTACAACCATCTGCCTTCTGTAACCATATTCTAAACAGATCACAAACATGAGAAAAAAAACTAAAACCATGTGCTCTCTGTAACCATATTCTAATAGATCACAAACATGAGAAATAAAACTAAAACCATATGCTCTCTGTAACCATATTCTATATAGATCACAAACATGAGAAATAAAACTAAAACCATATGCCCTCTCTAACCATATTCAAAATATTACAAACATCAGAAAAAGAACTAAAACCATCTGCTCTCTGTAACCATTATTCTATATAGATCACAAACATGAGAAATAAAACTAAAACCATCTGCTCTCTGTAACCATATTCAAAATATTACAAACATCAGAAAAAGAACTAAAACCATCTGCTCTCTGTAACCATTATTCTATATAAATCACAAACATGAGAAATAAAACTAAAACCATCTGCTCTCTGTAAACATAATTCTATATAAATCACATACATGAAAATAAAAACCATCTGTCCTCTGTAACCATAATTCTATATAGATCACAAACATGAGAAATAAAACTAAAACCATCTGCTCTCTGTAAACATAATTCTATATAAATCACATACATGAAAATAAAAACCATCTGTCCTCTGTAACCATAATTCTATATAGATCACGAACATGAGAAATAAAACTAAAACCATCTGCCCTCTCTAACCATAATTCTAAATAGATTACAAACATGAAGAAATAAAACTAAAACCATCTGCCCTCTCTAACCATAATTCTAAATAGATCACAAACATATGAAAAAGAACTAAAACCATCTGCTCTCTGTTACCATAATTCTAAATAGATCACAAACATGAAGAAATAAAGCTAAAACCATGTGCCCTCTCTAACCATATGTTACAGTTTTATAGCTAGATTTTTCCACATAATTTTATATATAAATCGTGCTCATATTTTAAAACTGACATGTTTAATCCCATCATGAGAGCATAAATCATTCAAATTTTGTAAAACCAACTGCTCTCTGTAAGTGAACTCTTTACTCCTGGATTATAATTGTAACTCACAAGTGAGTTAATGAGAGACAAAAGAGATTTAAGAGCACCTAAGAGCATTTACTGTCAGAATATATCCAATCATTTGCCAGTCTAATTGAATGTTTTAAGTCTGTTTACAACATGGAAATAATTTACACTCCTTCAGGAAAATTGATTTTGACAAAAAATCTTTCACTTTTTCTTTAAATCAAGTTTCATACATGTTAATTACAAAATTGATTTCATAGTCTTATCATCCAATCAGGGGAAACAGAAGTGTCTTATTTCTTGAAATGACTGAAATTATCTTTAAGAAAATTATCAGTTCTGGTCTCGTGTTTCAGAGTGTGACGCAAGTTCAATGAAATGGAGAGATTGCTTTCAGCTTCAACCAGCTGCAGTAGATAACTGAAAGTTAGATATCAAACCATTTTATCTTCATTTCACATCAAGTAGAAGATAGACCGGTTTGACATTCAACATTGGATGGTCGATATTATCATTATTGTTTTTAAAAGATATAAAATAACATTGATGCAAGTTGCATGAGGCAGCGCGAGATCGATCGTTGTACAATCAAACCTGTGTAAACGATGGGTTACCTCTATTAAGCTGCCACTCAGTGTCTTAAGCAACTAATTTTGCTTTTTTCCATTTCTATGCTTTCTTTGCAAATTGACCTGAATTAAGCAACAACCAGTCTTAGCTTGAATTTTTTATTTTACTTCAGCTGTGAAACAAGTGATTACAACTTAATACAAATTCCACTCGGGAGTCGTCCTGGTGCGAACCATTACTAAGCATAGTATTATGCTGAAAAAATGTCTTTGCTAAATGACATCACACATAGCTCTGTGGTCAAGGTCTACTACTACTGGACCACATGCTCCACATAAACCTGTCTCAAAAAGCCATTTTTGCTCCTTCCCTTGACTGGCTGCTTAAGACAAGTTTGACTATGGAAGAGGGTTCAATGTTATATGGCTCTTTTTATGACTCTCTTAATAATCTGAGAGGTGTCTCAAAATCTAATGGGGGTCAAAGTACATGTTTTTTTACCTTTTCCACTTAAATCATTATCATTTTTTAACATTTGGGAAATCTGAGTGGATGTTAGGGGACCCACAGTGACCCTCTTTTAAATCTGCCAGTGAGTTGTTTCACTGATGACCTGGGTTGCCCTGCAGGATTGGTTCTGCAACATAAACAACATGTTGGAGACCTATCACACTACTTAAAATGAAGACGACCAGTCCAGCAGTTACAATTTTTGTGAATGGGGTTTAACGCCATTTTCAACATATTTCAGGTTATATAATTATGGCACATCCAGTTTAAGTGGTGGGGGAAGACCTCAGACTGATTCAGACTGAGTAGAACCACCATCCTTCCACAAGTAAATGGAAACCTCCCATAAAGTTTTTTGAGTGAGTGGGATTCTCACCTATGACTTTAGTGGTGAGAGTTAAGTGATCTTGAGATAGTGCCTTAAACCATCAGACACAGAGGTCCCCAAGCAGTGACAGGAAATTGGGTGAACTTTGGACAAATGCCGGAAGACAAGTACGAAATGGAGACATCTCTAATGATATGGCGAACGTAGCTTCGTTCATACAGAAACGGATAAAAATAAAAACTAATGAAAAGATGGAGTCATATAAATGTCATCATTGATTATGTTCTATACAGTCAAACCTGTCTTAAGCAGCCAGTCAAGGGAAGGAGCAAAAGTGGCCTATTAAGACAGGTTGTTGCTTTATACAGGTTAATTTGCTCTGAAAACAAAGAAATGGAAAATGGAAAATGTGGCAGCTCAGTACAGTTGACAGCTTCACAGGTTAGACTGTCCTTCCAAAGCTATTCAAGCTTCTGGACATTATTATAGAATTGCAATTTTTTACACGAAAAAAAGAAAAGAAATATCATTAGTAAGTGTCACATGCCCCCAAAATAAATATATATTTTATAATAGGTAGCAATTTAAATTTATCCATTAATATCAAGAGTATTGGCGCCATGGACTGATGTTTCAGACTAGATATGCAATTTCATGTTTTTTACATTAAAGTGTGACCTTGACCATTGTGTAACCTTGACCTTGACATCTGATGTAAAGGTGTGGGTATTTCTACAGGTAAATGCAGGTGACACTACATCATGACATGTTGATCACCTGTGTCAAGCTATATCTTCAATCACTCCATGTAAGACAAAGTTACAGACCAGACATGAAATATCAAACAAGCTGAAAGTGTGACCTTTGACGTCAGGTTCTGAGTCTTACGCAGGACACATCGTCATGTCGATCAGTTGAGCCAAATATTTTTGAAATATGTAAGAAAAAGTTACAGACTAGACTTAAAATCTCAAACAGTCTCAAAGTGTTGTCAAAAAAAACTCAAAGTGTAACCTTGACCTTTGAGGTATGGGTCTTATGGACAGCATGTCATCATGTCATGCTGATGAATTAAGCCACTAAGAGTTTTTGAAATTTATCCATAGGTGACAAAGTTACAGACTGGACACGAAATCTCAAACAGACTGAAAGTGTCATCAAACAAAGTTAAATTGTGACCATGACTTTTTAAGTGGGAGTCTGGGGGTTATGTGCGACTGGTCATCATGTTACGTTGATCAATTGTAGTAAGTATTAATAAAATCAAACTATGCATGAGAAAGTTACAGGCCAGACACGAAATCTCACATAGACTCACATAGACTCAAAGTGTTGTCAAACAAACTCAGTGTGACCTTGACCTTTGATGTACAGATGTGGGTCTCCTGCGCGACACATCATCATGTTATGTCGATCAATTGTAGTAAGTATTAACAAAATCCATCTATGCATGACAAAGTTACAGGCTGGACATGAAATATTGGACGCAAGGACAGACGGACACTGCAATTACTATATGCCACCCAAAAAATTAGTGTGTGGGGGGGGGGGGGGGATAAAAACGTTACAGCTAAACTGAGCCTTATATATACATAATGTTTACATAATATGATGCAAAAGAACTGAGCCTTGATCATAATTACATTTCCATGACTTCACAGCAGAACATAGGTGTGCAACTGTGTGGGAGACAAAACTACACCTTAAAAAATCAGATTTTGTGTTACAGCATTTAGAATTTTACACAACAGAACTGAGAGCATTCTATTTAATAATAAATCAATTTATTATATATGCAAGATACAATTACTATTCTGTATTATCTTATTGGAAAAATGAGCCTTGTAAAATCATATACAACATTTTTTATCAGAACAGAGCCATAATAAATCATTAACAGCAGAATCTGAACCTTCTTTATTGTACATATTCAACTTTACAGCAGAAATGAGCCTTATAAAACCATACAAAACTTTACTGAAGAAATGAGCCTTCTAAAACCAGACAGAGCTATATACAATCAAACCCACTTATACATAAGAAATGAGCCTTCTAAAACCAGACAGAACTATATACAATCAAACCCACTTATACCTAAGAAATGAGCCTTCTAAAACCAGACAGAACTATATACAATCAAACCCACTTATACCTAAAAAATGAGCCTTCTAAAACCAGACAGAACTATATACAATCAAACCCACTTATACCTAAGAAATGAGCCTTCTAAAACCAGACAGAACTATATACAATCAAACCCACTTTTACCTAAGAAATGAGCCTTCTAAAATCCGACACAGTTTTACAGAAGCATTTCTGTCTATATAACAATACTTAATCATATATCCAATGAGGAAGCAGGAGGGTACATAGTTCAGTCTTATATGAAAAGCCAGTATACACGAGAACAGGGGATAAGAAAGAAACACAATGGTGAGGTAAGTGCGTGGGGGAAAATAAAGAAAGGTAGAAGAGCATAATCACGATATTATGCACATTTACAGAGATAAAACTAAATCACAAATTGCAGATACACATACAACTGCGGACGAAAGTATTGATTAAGTTTTATATACGACAGAAGAAATTAATGACATGATCGAGAATACTGTTCTATATAATAATGCTGAATGTAAAATCATATTGAAAATAAGTATGAATGTTTACTTGCACTGAAAATTGATTATAATGGTATAGTAAAAGCAGATGAATTAACAAGTATATAATTTATATCTGAGAAATATCAATACAATATGACTGCTCTTCAGATAATTTGACAATATAATACAGAGTATAATGATTACGCTTATGAACATTCTGTGGTCTTTTTTTTTTGCTTATTCAGTCTTTTTTATGCTTGGTTTAATTAAGTCATTTTCAACAAATGGCATACTTTGTATTGATGGAGGAAGCCCTCAAACCTGAATTACAGCCACAATGTGCGGCAACTGGCTTCTATTTTGCCAACATATTTAAGTATATTATATATACTTATAATAAACTTAAATCAAAGAAAAACATCCAATTGATCATGATTTTAGATTGGTTCTTGAAAAAGAAACTACCTCAATGACATTGAACAACAAATATTATAGTAACCAGTCAAAAAGTAAATAAGTTTTTAAGAATTTAAGTAAAAATTAAGAAAATACTGGTGAAATGGAAGCCAGTGGTCTGTTTCACTACTTTCTTTAGTTTTACTTAAATACTTAAAAACAAATTATTGAGTTTTAATTGGTTACTTAAATATTCTTTAATCAATGTCAGTGTCAGTGAAAACTTAATTATGTTATTTTACTCAAGAGCCAGCCTTAAATCAAGACCATCCTACATTTTAAGTTTTTAAGTATTTCAGTATATTCTTAAATGTTTTGGTGAACCAGATTAAGCCTGGAATCTGTCTCATTTAATATAATTGGTGCCAACAAATGAGCTTGGCTTGAACCAACTACCTCAGTGGTAAAAGATAAGTAATCTTAAAACAGCTGCCAAAAGATGGGAATTCCTAGTAACTCAAGATTCATTATGAGGTCTTCTTCCACTAATCAAAGTGGATGCCATATGAATAACCCATAATGAGACGAAAATGACTGCAAACCTTTCAAAAACCATTAAAAATATTACCATCTGCATCATTGTTTTCAATTACCAGAAAAATCATGCAATTTAAAATATAAAAAAGAAACCTGGGGATCGTCCCAGAATGCATTTGTAACAGGAAATATTTGAAACAAGGAACATGATTTCTTCAATCTCCACCTCTAGCTGCATCCAAAATATAGCTAAGTTCTATTTACACAGTCACATGATGATGACAATGATGATGATGATGATGATGATATCAGTGTAAAATTATAATAATGAAGTTTGCAATAATTTATTACCTATGGTCTGTAAAGAGAAGAAGACGATACTTGAGAGAAGAACGAGGCGGATGACATCACGATGTGCGGCTTGTATGGTACTCCAATACATCACTGAGATACCTGAAACATTCGGCAACAGTAGATATAATCATACTTATATACATACCTTATTTTCATGTTGATTTTCGATCAATGTGACATCACCTGGTCCATTTAATACAGTCACACCTGTCTTAAGCAGCCAGTCAAGGGAAGGAGCAAAAGTGGCCTTTTATGACAGGTTGTTGCCTAATACAAGTTAATTAACTATGAAAGCATAGAAATGGGAAATAGAAAACATGGTTGCTTAAGACAGGTGGTTACTTAATAAGGTGACCACTTATACAGGTTAGACTGTATATTTATAAAGTGTGCAGGTATTTCGAGCATGCTAATTTTACACTGATCTCCGCACTTTCATAACTCAGGTTCTAATTTCATTTGTTAATTAATAATGATTTCTAATTTGTTTTTTTTTAATGGAATCTATCTCCCCTATTTTTCCAATTTGCAAAAGAGATATTCAAGTTTTAATTATTTTTGTCCTACCAATGATATTAAATATGGAAAAGGTAGAAGAAACTGCAGAATTGAGGATTTATTTTTTAAAGGAAATAAATCATTTTTTCAAAATTTTAAAATTGGAGTAAAACATTTTTTACCAATATACCATGCCAACACAATTATGAAATTGATTAAGGATTAAGGATATTGATTAAACATGTCAAAATAATTTATGGAAAAGGGGTTACCTAACTTAGGCTACGCACCTAAGTTAAGACTAAAATAGATTTCCTGCTAAAATTGCAACATATTTTGTGATGTATTAAATGAGTAAGTGATTTCATTTCGATTTTAATTTGCTCTGTCATCCAGGTTTACGTTGTAAAATTTGTTTCATCATAGAAAGAGTCTGAATGATGATGCGAAGGTCGTAAATCAATATTTAATTGCTGACTAGTTTTAAATTTACCACTCTTATAAAAACATCGATTTTGTCATGTTTCAGTGTATTTCATATACCAAACCAATCGGATTTTATTTATTTATGATAATGAGATGCTTTTATCCATTTTAAAAACAATTTCATTTTTTAAGACATTTGTAGTGTTTTTCCTGATATACTCCCTTTAATATTAGAATCTGTCTGTCTGTCTGTCTGTCTGTCTGTCTGTCTGTCTGTCTGTCTGTCTGTCTGTCTGTCTGTCTGTCTGTCTGTCTGTCTGTCTTCTCTAAAAAAAATGTTGTGAATGATGTGTTCTTCTTTTCGTCTGTCTGTCTGCCTGCCTGCCTGCCTGCCTGCCTGCCTGCCTGCCTGCCTGTCTGTCTGTCTTTCTGTGTCATCTCAAGTGCCACAATCTCTTTTGAATTCTTTACAACTGCTACAATAAATGGCCCAGATGCAAGACTGGTATCAATTTCATGTAGAAAAAAATCCAGGATCTCTAAGGAAAGAATGGTTAGGTTATTAGATTGTCTGTTAGCCATGGATGGCATCAATCCTGGCAAAACACTGCATACTTATTGTTAAAAGACAGCGAATATTATGAGCAACTTAAAATTGTTCTTGTTATTCTTCCTGCACTGTTTTCAAAGACCTTCTGTGATTGGTGGGGGAAAAGGCGTATCTATGGAGTAAAGCGTTAATGGAGTATGTGCACACAAACGGAGCGTAAACGGAGCATAAACGTAGCGAGAATTGAGTGTGAACAGAATGCAAATGGAATGCAATTATGGGGTACTCAATGAGCAGTTTAGGGTCTTACCATAAGAAGAAATTATCAACATTTTTTATTCATATACAATTTCTAAGCTACTTCCATCATCATCATGCCAGTTTTGAAAAATATAAACAATTCTTAAAATAACAAAACCATCCATTTGGAGGGTCACTTACAACAGTTTTTCAGTCATATCGTGACCATGTGTATTTTAAATAGTATTCTAAGTGCTGCCATGTACAATACAATATCATCCCATAGACACAACGTATGATACCCCCACCCAGTCACATCATACTAACATCTGGTCGACCAGACCTAGAACTATATGCTGAGTGCCAAGCAAAGATGCATCGATGAATCATTACACCTCTACTATACAGCAGACATCACAATCACCATATGAAACTAAATGATGCTAAACACCATGCAATACATTCCCCACTGAGACTTGCTCAATACCTGTCAATTATTTGGTACTGCAACCAAATTATCATCATTATTTAGATTATAATTTCATGTTGCAATCTTTCCTCAAGAGCCTGACACCTCCAGCTAACGAGGCTTCTAACTAGATAAATTTTATGGACGATAAAACATATCAATTTTCTCCTACACAACTCTAGAGAATGATCATTATAGGAAATTATTATCAACAGTAATTAACAAGCAACAGTGGCCATAACAATGGAAAATTACTTGGTATAAGGCCAATGAGATTGTTTTGGATTTGTTTGAATATTTAGCCGTCTTTGTATAATACTATCAAGGGTTAACAGTAGAGGTGTATGCATCAATACAATTGTCAAATATCATGCATCGCAATTCCATTTTTGATGAAACAAAAAACTAGCTGATAAAAACTAACAAAAAAGAACTTTTATTTAGGAAAGCAAGACAAATCTTTTGGATATGAACTAGCTAAAATTATTATCGACAGCATCTCTTTCCCATCAGGTACTATCCCACTATGTTTATTTCATTACTCTCGCAGTTATGCAGTGTAGCAAGTTCTGTTGTTCTCTTTTTAAATAAAGATACTTTTCAGTTGCATACAAGCATAGTTATTACATACACCTTATTAAACAATCATGATGATTGCATAAGATACAGTTAAAAATCAGAATCGTGATGCGCATTCCATTGCAACTTAAATATTGCAATACGTATCGTTCTGAAAATGAAGTATCGCAATACCCACTGCAGATGAAACAAGAGGTTGCCACTAATGTGGTCATATCCCCGCCACCTCGTTAACCCTTAAAGGCATTTCAAGAGAAGTGGATTTAGATTATGCAAAATAAAAAAGTCGCCAAGCACATAAATCACATGTAAATGCCGCAAACTGAAATTTGTAGCCATCTGTTATATGACACATTGTCTTGTCCCAGTGAGCACTGGTGTGATGTTCTAAATCGAACCATAAATATACAAGTTATAACCCCAAAACAAAAGAAAAAATATCTTTGACAAACAGACCCAACTCATTCGCATGACACGTTGTCTTGTCCCAGTTGAACATTTGCCGAGTTATTTAAAAATCCAATTACAACTAAAGAAGATAAGGTCCGGACAGCAGTGTACAGACGGAGCTGTGACCTTGACCTTTAACAAACAGAATCAAGTCGGTTGCATGACACATCGTCTTGTCATAGTGAACATTTGTGCCAAGTTATTTAAAAATGCAATCACAACTAAAGAAGATACGGTCCGCACAGTGTAAACATTGGATTTTCAAACACTTGACCTTGAGCTATGACCTTGACCTTTGACAAACAGACCCAAGTCAATGGCAAAACACGTTGTGTTGTCCTAGTGAATGTTTGTGTTAATGTATTTAAAATTCCAATTACAACTAAAGAAGATACAGTCCGGACAAGAGGAAATACAGTGTATACATTCTTACCTGGGTTCTTGGATGGTTAGTTTTTAGCCCCAACTGCCAAATAAGCCGTAATTAGACGGCTCTGGGGCAGGTTTTACATAATTCAGTCAATGATTCAAATAAGAGAGCCCTTTTCCAAAATTTCTGTCATCAATGCATTGTTTTTGTTATAATTTTGCATACAACTAGATTATTGTTAATACATTTAATTGGCAAAAAAATAATTTCCAAAAAGTATTTGTTATAATAATTTGCAGTTTGAAAAAAAATTGGAAATTCAAAAGCAGATGCACTCTATACACATGGATCTGTGATAATTCACCATCAGCAAATAGCCTAGTGCAGCCTTGTAATTTGATGGTCTCTTACAAATATTTACCACCCTGGCAGTAAATGTTGGGGGTAAATTCACCATCAGCAGATAGCCTAGTGTAGTGTTGTAATTTGATAGTCTCCTCGTACAAATATTTACCACCCTGGCAGTACATGTTGGGGGTTAATTCACCATCAGCACTTTTCTCGCTTGAATCGACAGTGAGAGACAAATGACAATCAGAAGCAATGTCATATTTTCATCCCACTGGAATAAACGGTGACAGACAAATGACAATCAGAAGCAATGTCATATTTTCATCCCACTGTGACAGACAAATGACAATCAGAAGCAATGACAATCAGAAGCAATGTTATATTTTCATCCCATTGGAATCAATGGTGACAGACAAATGACAATCAGAAGCAATGTCATATTTTCATCCCACTTGAATCAACGTTGACAGACAAATGACAATCAGAAGCAACGTCATATTTTCATCCCACTTGAATCAATGGTGACAGACAAATGACAATCAGAAGTAATGACAATCAGAAGCAATGTCATATTTTCATCCCACTGGAATCAACGGCGACAGACAAATGACAATCAGAAGCAATTTCATATTTTCATCCAAATTTAATCAACTGTAACAGACAAATTACTATCAGAAGCAATGTCATATTTTCATACCACTGGAATTAACGGTGACAGACAAATGACAATCAGAAGCAATGTCATATTTTTCATCCCACTAGAATCAATGGTGACAGACAATTAACAATCAGAAGCAATGACATATTTTCTTCCCACTTGAATGAACAGTGACAGACAAATGACAATCAGAAGCAATGTCATATTTTCATCCCAATGTGACAGACAAATGACAATCAGAAGCAATGTCATATTTTCATCCCAATGGAATCAATGATGAGAGACAAATGACAATCAGAAGCAATGACAATCAGAAGCAATGTCATATTTTCATCCCATTGGAATCAACGGTGACAGACAAATGACAATCAGAAGCAATGTCATATTTTCATCCCACTTGAATCAACGGTGACAGACAAATGATAATCAGAAGCAATATCATATTTTCTTCCCACTTGAATCAACAGTTACAGACAAATGACAATCAGAAGTAATGACATATTTTCATCCCACTTGAATGAACGGTGACAGACAAATGACAATCAGAAGCAATGTCATATTTTCTTCCCACTGGAATCAATGGTGACAGACAAATGACAATCAGAAGTAATGACATATTTTCATCCCACTTGAATGAACGGTGACAGACAAATGACAATCAGAAGCAATGTCATATTTTCTTCCCACTGGAATCAATGGTGACAGACAAATGACAATCAGAAGTAATGACATATTTTCATCCCACTTGAATGAACGGTGACAGACAAATGACAATCAGAAGCAATGTCATATTTTCTTCCCACTGGAATCAATGGTGACAGACAAATGACAATCAGAAGCTGCAATGTCATATTTTCAATGTTGTAAATATGTGGAAAAATAAAAATATATTTAAACCAATCAGTAGATGAACATAGAATATACCTTTGGTCTTCATTCAAAATGAGAAACTTAAACCATTTTGGGTATTTTCCATATTTTACATTAAGTGTGCAGAAGTTACAATTATGATATCCAATCAGAACTGGTTATTTTGTCATGTGCAAAATATAAAAAGACAAATCTACAAAATACAAATGTCAAACATACAACTTTTTAGGCTGAAATGCTAACATCATATAAAAATTGAGGACATGTAGGCCAAGTTAGCGCTAGAAACCCTTTCCAAGATATTATTTTGGCCAATTCTAATAGATATCCTTATTTAAATTATTGCTCCGAGTGAGCGCAGTATAGCCAAGATAAATTATATTTGGGAAAAAATGTTTTTTTGCCGATTGTAAAATTTGATTAAATCCTGATACACTTTCTTTAAGCGTAAAATCGCTGTTTTTTTTTTAATGAAACCTACCGTGATTAAATAATATCTTCAATATAGAAAGTTTCAAAATCTGATGATATTGATCAACATTGCCCTGTATCCCTTTAAGATAGATTAAGATCAATGAATGGCCGACTGACTGTGAATTTTGTTATCGTAAACAATTATTTCATCACATTTTATGTTTTATATACACTTGGGTCTTAATATAACGCGGACCTTGGGGTCCACAAAATGAAACCGAGCTATACGCGGACCACGTTGTAGAGATGTTTGTTATTCACACCTATTGTGCTGTCCAACTCTAAGTGAATGGTATTGTTTGCATTGTAATGTGATACAGAAAGTTTGCCAGTTACTTTTGGAAAGACAGTAGTTCTACTCATATATGTTCTGAGGTCTTCCTCCACCAAAAACTGGATATGCCATTATATAACCTGAAATGTATTGAAAATGGCATTAAACCATAATAATTTTTTTTTTTATTAAAAATACTTACATACGAGAGCAGACGCATACAGTCTGATAGGAAATGTGAAACTGGATCCATCCACCTCAAACATGGTGAAGAAGTAATGGCTTGGGAAAAGTAGTGCCTGAAACATACATGATAGTTTAAACTCAAATTTACATCGATTGTGAAACAAGTTCTGACAACTTAGAATCACACTTGAAATCTTCTAAGGCCATTATGCAGATAAAGTGTCATGCTCAAGGACATCACACATGGCCGTAGCAGGGAATCTTACCCACAAACCCCAATCATAGGGTCTGCAGTGTACCTAGCATTCCGCACTTATAATGAACACAGATAAATTAAAGAACAAATCCAATAATAATAATTTGACTTCATTTAACAAAAAAAAATCATTAAAGCAAATCAATCTACCATGAAGTCCTCTGAAACTCAATGAATAAATTGACAAGTCATGCTGTACCCACATTACTATTGGTTATAGACAATTTGACGTAATCAGGAAGGATTATTCCAGGCTAACTCTCCATGTGCAAAATATATAACAAACAGAATAATTTTCAGGTAAGTTGAAGTTGTCCCTCTTGGTTTTTTCTCCCACCATTAGATGCAATACTTTTACTTCCATCAGCATCACAGACTGATTTTTCCACTTGTCCTTCATTGTAATACTGTCATCAACAATATCGAGAGTGACCTTGATGAGCTATCACAAACAGCGCTACTCAGAAAGACCCTACCGCAGCATGGTTAAGAGCGTCCATCTCACATGTGGAAGGTCGTGGGTTCGATCCCCAGCGCTTGGCACTCAGCATAAAGAAGAGAGTTCAAGGTCTGATTGACTCTTAAATTGTGTCAGTATAATGTGACTAGGTGGGATATTTATCCATGTGTTTGTTGCATGATATTCCAGAGTCGCCAGGGTGCACTTAGAATAGAATAGACACCGTTGTGATGTGACTGAAAAATTGTTGAAAGCGATGCCAAACATCATACAACAACAAAAACAACACAGTGACCCAAATAAGCTGAAAATACAACCTAGTTATATAAAATTCCAACTAACTAAACATTTATTTAACAGACTTACAAATATGAAAAACAAATCTGAATAATGTTGGCAATTCAGAATGATTTATTGTTTTACATTACAATACTTGGACTGTCAGAGAAAGTTAATCTTGCAAATGTTATCTGGTAACCCAGAAGTCACAGCAAAAAAATGTTCCACTCTTATGTGTTATTTTATGTAATCTTCAGTAACAATAACAGATTTGTTCATTTCCTGAAGTATTCCTAATAGCCGTATAAATAATGTATTACTTGTACTTGGTCACAAAATGTAATACATTTGTACTACATTAATGACATACAGGAAACTGTACTGGTGGACGGCAGTCACAGTATTGTTGTAAATTGACCAAACGCGGGCTTTCAATCAAACAAGTTGATAATTCAATCAGCGATCAATACTGGTTGCTACACTGCCATTTTCCTTAGACAAGCTAATGATGTCTAAGTTAATACTAAATTGTATAAACTTGGGCAAACAATGCCATGTGGCCAATTCTCGCATAAAGTTTAATCTTTTACTTTCTTTTTTAAATTCTCAAATAAATAGATGAAAATAATGAGTATTTTCTTTTCTAGGTTGCCTTTAAGGTCCCCTAATATCCTACTCATAGGGACAATTTATACCCTTTTGTGGGCCAAACCACGCCCCTTATGGAAAATTCTTTTCTTACTGAATCAAATTTAAATTGCTATGACTAAGCAATGATCATAGTCCATCTAGGCATACTCTTGTCCAGTTTGGTTCAATTTGGATTAGTGGTTTCAGTGAAGAGTTATGAAATTTCATCTGAACAGTAAGATTTTAGTATATTTTATAACCATGGCTGTCATGTTGTGGTTAGCACAAAAAACATAATCCTTCTAAGAGGACCACACCAAACAAATTGCGGCCAGGTTTGGTTTGTTTTGACTATTGTTCTTGGAAAGGAGGCATTTAAGTATCGTCTAATTACAGAGAATTCTTTACTCTGGCAGCCATGTTAATTTTTTGTTTTTGAATCTGCGCAAAAAACACACTTTAAGAGGACTGACCGACTATGGAGTTGTCCTATTCCTGCCAAGTTTGGTTACATTTGGTGGAATGGTTTCAGTTTTAAATGTTTCAGGCTTACAGATATCAGACACCAATGATGCCCACCACAAAGTGATGGCAATAACTCCTATAACCCTAACCTTGAGGAGAGTGAAAAATACAAAGAAAAGTCTTAGAAATAGAGTTGATATTACATCATTTAAAATATAGAATATATAACTCCAATGCAACAGAGGCATTACCAAAAATTAATTAATTACCCTAGCTAATAGTGTATTAATTGCTCTTAAATGTTTACAAAGTAATCCTCGTAAACACCTAAAAAAATGTTACTACGCGACTGGCTAAAAGTTATTCTTAGACTTGAACAATAACTTTGCACTGCATCTGCTTATTAAATCTACTCTGGCACATTTCGCAATTCATTATATTGCTTTCATGTCTAGGTAATGCATATAATTACAATGTGGCATTTTTTACTCATTTTACAACTTTCATCGGATCTGTTATGTCTGTTTACAATGGTAGAGTCTGCATCGCATAAAGCCAGCTGGTATACAAATGATAGAAAAATGTCAGATCAGCAGACGTTTTCCTAACTTTCTCCAAATTAAATTGTTCGCTAACTTACTGACAACACAAAATATACACCCATTTTCATTGGTAGATAGCATCCACATGTGCTTACTATAATTAAAATAAGAAAAATAAATGAAATGGATGCAACCAGTCTACCCGTACACCATGTTCCATAAAAAATATCTCATTCTTGACGAAAGATTTAAGTAGAAAATGATACAGGCCAAAGAGATTCCCATATATTGTGTGTTCACCGAGGAGGAAAGGAACCCAACCTAGGACATCAATACCAAATTTCAACCAAATCTGAAGTCATTTCTGAGAAATATAATTGCAAAATTGCTAATTGCAGACAAGTTAGACACTGGGTACAACAATAGCTCCGATGGATTTTTTTTATTAAATATTTATTATCACTCAAGTTGGAAGACAATGTTGCAAGTTTACAATGATCAAAGGGCCATAACTTAAGAGTTTAACTGGGGCAATCAAATGTGTTATTGAACTTGGCCGAAACTGCTAACCTATAAAGCACTGGCGGTCAAATCTGCTGGACATTAGATAATAATTACAGAAAGTACATCAATAATTTGGATGAACAGACAAACATGAGATCACTTGACATGGTATCAGTCCTTCCGATCAAAATTTGAACACATAATTACATCTATATTTTTTTACATTCTTCTGGTGTACAACACTATAATATGTGCTTCTAAACATCTGTATTTATGATTATCTATTTGTGAACAAGTACCAGACATATCTACAGGCCAAGCTATGGTGAGTGTGCCTAGGCTATAATGCAAACCAACGACACAAGACTATATAGCATCCACCTCTCCATTTCAAGGATGTATATAGAGAAGGAAATGCAAATGATTGAGGTTTTGTGAACGCTCGCGTATTCATGCAAAATCTTGCAATATCTTAATTTCAATTATCTTAACTTCAAAATTCTTACATTGCAGAATGAAATTCTCATCAAAACATCCATTCCCAGCATTCTGTGTTTAAAATTGTTGAAGTGCTTCTGATTACAAAATGTGTATACTGCAGCTAAAATAACGACAAATTACGAGAATTTTTCCTTCAAACCTCAATATCTACAATTCAATATCATTTTGCATAATCAAAACATGTTTAAATATCTAAAATTACAGTTTATTTAAAGAAATCAGTTGCCTGTGGAATATGAATGATTAATTTGCCAAATAATTAATCCTTCGTGTGCTGTTTTGTCAACATCTAGTCAGGAGATGCAAGTTTCCTATCCTTCTATACAAGTCCGTGTCCATTTCAATAGAAATGGTTTTAGCCAAGGCATCTAAACCGCAGGATCTAACACTTGGCACATCTGGACTGTAGGGATGGTTTACATATTACATGAACTCTGATAGCTGATTGTTATTTGTTATATTGGCCACAGGCCTACATTGCATAATATTGAATTGTCATTGTCACTGATAGTTTATATAAGTAGGATTCATGACATTGCGGTCCGTGAATTACAATTATGATTGGTCAATTGACAACTAGCACTTTTATCAATTCAGTTGCTTATACAAAAACCTTATGTTTTGATGGATAGGCTATAGTTTCCAAGTAAAGTAAATATAGCTAGGTAAAGCAAAGCTTTATTACAATGTCATGTGAATGAATGATTGAATGAATGAACGAATTAATTTTTAAGGCGTACCAACACAATGTAGGTTATTTGATGCCAACAGTAAGGAAGATTCCAGGTTCACTCTACATGCACAAAAACAACAAAATAACACACAGATTCAAAAAATCACATCAACAAATGAATATGCAGAGTGAACCTAGAATCACAATACTTGCAGAACTGCAGAGTTTCAGCAAATTCTATCGTATTACTCTAAATTGTTGCTTCTTACGACATGTATGACACACAATTATCCTATTCTTGCCATCTCTCATATGGCTCCCCGGAACCACACAGGGGTTGGTTATTTAAACACAATAATGAACATGACAAAAAATGATAAAATGAACATGACACCCATTCGGACGATTCCTACCCCTCTGCAGAGATCGGCAGTGATTCTATTCTTACCCGGACCCATACAGATTATATTTGAATGAATTATCAAACCAAAAGAATCGGAGTGTTGCAAAAAAGGCTTTTGGTACAATATGGATGCTCCCAAATACTTTTATAATTGAGCAGTTAACCTCCCTTCCATTTACTCCTGGTGAGACAAGCAAATATAAATTCTGTCGTTATTCCAGAAAGTGTTTTTTTACCACTCTGCACAAAGTGTTCCAAACATTGCCCTCTAACCATGTTCCAAGTCTCAATGGATTTTGAATACAATGCTCAAGACAGGCAAAGTAACAAAAAAATTAAGTATAAAAATGGAGATAATTATGTCATTATTCAAGATAAAGTTATGTTTTTTCACTCTGCACTTCCATACATTGCCCTTTAACCATGTTTCAAGTAGCATTGGATTCCCTTACACACATCTGAATATCATACTCCATGCAAGCAAAATAACCAACAATAAAGAACAAAAGTGACCATGATTATGTCATCATTCAAGATAGAGTAATGGTTCTTTCGCTCAGCACTTCCATACATTGTCCTCTATCCATTTTCATAGAGTCATTTCCTTCAGTACTTTTGTAGTTATGTTTCTGAAACAGACAAAACAATATCCTCATCATTCAGAACAAAGACAAAGCACCAGCTATCTGCTTGCCATTCATTGTCTGGGAGCAAAAGATTGCCAAATTTATTCTTTGATAAACTTATTAAGAAATGGTGCAAACCTCTAAATTCTTACTCGATACAAAAGATGTAGGATGACGATATGAAGATGAGCAATCATACTTACCCATACTGACATGACGGAGAACATTACAGCTAAGGCAATCTGCCAGATACGGAGACCACCAGGCAACCGGATGTATAATTGGTCACTGTGACCCAGTATTTGACTGAGCTGAAAAGCAAATGGATAAACGTTTAATCTACATGATTACTGGAAAATTAGTAATGTATATTATTGCTCCTTAAAGGTAGTATCCCTTGTATACCTAATACCACGATATACCCATTATCGTGAATGCCCGTATAATAAAAATCTCGAAAGACATGTGCAAAGCTCCAACTTCCGTTAGCATTGGCATTTGTTTACATTTCGTATCGGCAACTTTTTTTTTTCTCAGCACACTTAAGTAACATTACTGTTTAGTATTGATGCCATTCTTTACATGGTTGAAAATGTTTTTAGACTCGCGGTATTAGGTATGAAACTATTTTCATAATGGATACAAAGCATCTCATTAATAAATAAAATCCAAATGGTTTGGAATATTAAATCCGCCAAAACATGACAAAAACAGTATCTCAATTGGAGTTGTAGACTTGAAATGAAATCCCCATTCTATTAATAGACAGCACTTAAAAACTGCTTGATGATCTTCACATCTTCATGTGACTCATTTAATAATGTCACAAAATATGTTGCAATTTTGAGCGGGAAATCTATTTTAGTGTAACCTAGGTTTTCAATATATTATTTTGACAAGTTTAAAACAGATATCCTTTTGGCAATATGGGGTCAATGAGAAAATATATTGGCATGACATATTTGGAAAAAATGTTTTAGTCAATTTTATACTTTGAAAACTCCTGATATACATCCCTTAATTAAACACCCCGACAGTTTTTTTACAAAATGACAACAGAAACAAGTGAATTAAGTATTGTCCCCGCTACTGGTTGACAACAATAACTGAAGTTTGAAGACGATATTCTGAGAGTAACAGTGGCAAACTTTCTCACATAAAGTTTTTGGAGCAAGTGGGAATTGAACCTACGACCTTAGCAGTGAGAGGTAAGTGATCCTGAGACGATACCTTACACCACTTGACCACTGAGGACACACAGAAAATGGGGACTAGACGATCACTCCACTGGTATGTTTCATTGTCATGTCATGCTGAACAGTTATAGTGTAGTATTTGGAAATATATATGTAACACAACTATAATATACATAAGTCATATAGATGACCTTTTGAGAGAGTGTTGGGCCCACAACGTTGCCATGCTAGCCTATACACTTCTATGAAGGATTTGAAAATGTGTCCAGTTACAGGGCTGACAACTTGACTAACAATGCAGTACATTGAAATACACAGCCTCCATTATGTATTTGTATTTATGTGACCTTGACCTTTGAGGTAGCTACCAAGATATTGCGCATGTAATTGTCATGACATTGTTATGATCATCATTTCCATAAAATTATTTGAAAATGTGTCCATACATTTGGAAGTTAGACCATTATAAATTAATTGCCAAATTATCATCCAAATTTTTCTTAAAAAGGAGGGGATTGAGGGGTGGAGGATTTTTTTTCATTATTTTTTTTTTTTTTTTTTTTTATGGTCTTCCTTTATTATGGTCTTACAGAGGCTGACAAGACCAACATTGCATATATGGAAATGTACAGCCTCCATCATTTATGTAAGTCATTAACACGACTTTTACCTTTGAGGTAGCTGCCTAGGTGTTGCACAGGAAACATCTTCGTGTTATGCTGAACACTTTTATAAAGTCATTTAAAGATTGGTCTGTGCATTGAAGTTATAGGCCGGTGACTACCAGCCATATTACAGTCATAACTCTCTAATTCTATCATTAAAACTCATATTTCCAAATTCCTGTTCATTTGAAGTTGAAGATTGGTTACGTTTTTTCTATTTCTATATAAATCAACTCCTGATATATCAGATTTCATCAATTTGATTTACTCACCAAATGAAACCATTTTGTTGGTCCCAGCAGAGAAACATTTCATTTGATTTATAGTGCACTTGTAATATCGAATTTTAAAGACTGCACAAAGATGAAAAGCAAATCCCCAGAAGTGATTAATATTGAAATTATACCTCAAACTTATCACTACTTTAGTTTAGTTAATTATATCATAATATTTAAAGGAGTTTCGATGGCTGAGTCACCTAAGTTTCTGTCTCAAGGTCACTTACCTATGACCGCTAAGGTCGTAGGTTCGAAAACTAGCTCCGAAAACTTTACGTGAGAAAGTTTGCCAGTTACTTGTGGAAGGACAGTAGTTCTACTCAGATTCGTTCTGAAATCTTCCTCCACCAATAAAACTGGATGTGCCATATAACTATAACCTGAAATGTGTTGAAAATGGCGTAAAACTTCATTCCAAAAAAAAAAAAAAAATTATGCCATTAAATTGTTATAATGCAAACACAAGAAATATATAATGCAACTTTATGCAAACAATATACAGATATGCGAGAAATCTGAATTGATTGACTAATTGATTGAATATTTAGCATCATATTTATGCCATCGAGGGCTAACAGACGATTAATTAACCTAACCACTGTTTTACTTGGATCCTGAAAGATTAACCAGTACCCAAGCACACCCCATCTCCGCAAGTAACTGATAACTTTCCCACTTGAATCAGCGGTTAGAGACAAATGATAATGAGACACAGTGTCGTACATCAATCATCACAGAGACAGATTTGAACTCAAGACCCCTGGATTGATAGTCAGACATGTAACTGACTGATCTAATCGGGCCCGGAAAATCAGAATTAACAAAATCAAGCAATAATTAAATTTAAAGGCAAGTATGTTCTGACTAAATCACAGCAGCCATCTGATCTGTACCAGTATATTAAATTAAGTTTTAAGATAATGATATATGAAAAAAAGCAATATTCCCATGCACGAAACACATCTGTGCTATATTCTAATCTTCTAAGTTGTCAAGAACGATGTTGTTACTGGTTGTATTGTCAAAATACTTTCTAAAATATAAAACTTACACATTGTTATATGAATAGTTTTATTTCTGTTAATCTTTCTTTTAAATAGTAGATTGTTTTATTATATTCTGTTATATACCATGCAAACACGAACATACACACTTGCACGTACATGGGAATGTTTCAGATATTAAAATAAAAACAAAAAACTTACGAAAAGATGCTGGCGTAAATGTAACTGTTAGTCTATGATACAATTCACCATGAGTAAATTTAGTAAGACAAAAGGATTTATTCAGAATAATTGTGGATTTTTGGGGGTATTCTTTAAGGGGGTTTAAGGCCATATTAACCACATTTCTGGTTGTGTAACTATGGCATATCCAATTTTATTATTAGTGGAGGATGAAACTGAGTAGAACCACCGTCCTTTCACAAGTAACTGGCAAAATTTCTCACTTAAAAGTTTTTGGAGCAAGTGGGACTCGAACCTATGACCTTAGTGGTGAGAGGCAAGTGATTTTGAGAAAGCTCCCTTGTCCACTCGGCCACAGAGGACCTTTATCCAGAATGAAAATGTTCACATCAATGCAAACCCTTGTATATGACTAAATTTGACCTTGAGGTAAGCTGTCCACAGGTAACTTTATTCTGTGTTAACTGAAAATTGGTCCGTGCACTAGGTGGAAGACACAGAGCGGACATTTAAGTGTGACAACTGATGGAATCGAGTGAGCCTAATAGAGTCCACTTCATCACTTGGCTAGAAAAAATGAATAAATGCTCATTTTCAGTGCTGGTCAAATTGAAAATTTTAAAATGCATGAAATTTTCAATCAACCGAGGCAGGTAGCGTGACAACTTTGCAAGTTACTCAGGGCAGGGTGTGAGAGGGTTGTTCCACTTCCACTGCGGCAATATTTAGAAATAGAAGTAGAAATGGCGACTTCTTCTGTTCAAATTTTAGTCTTCATTGTTACTTATTTACCTTCATCAGGAAATATTGGCCTGGACTGCACACTCTTATGTTTTACATAAAGGACACAGTGAACACTGTTGCTTTATGCATGGAACAGTTCATGCCGAAATTTTTATGTTCCTATTAGTAACCCTTTACTGTTACAATTCTATTGCTTCTCTCGTTTTTTTAGTTTTTTCATGACTTAGGCTTTGTTTTCAACAGCAGAGTATCTGAGTATGCCACGCTACGCGCCTGCAATCTGTGACTTAAAAGGTATTATTTGCATATCAGTCAAAAACATGGAAAATTTTTAAAAAAATAAAATTACTTTTAAAATGCTTATACTCTCATAGGTTGTGGGCTCTTCCCCCAGCTCGACGCCATGCCTTTCAAAAAGCAACATTCAGTAAATAGTTTTAACCAGGAAGCGGACTAACCAGGACAGTGTTTCAAATAAACTTTAGGTTTTCTTTGCAATCAAGCTAATATACATTTGTATAAAATGAATCTTCTCATTACCATAATATAGATAAAATCTAAATGGAAATTAATATATCAAATCAACCATGCAAAAAACAATATTTTAATTGGAGTACTAAATTTGAAACAAAATCCCTATTCTAAAAATAGACAGCAATTAAATACTGCTTGAAGACCTTACATTGTAACAATATGTAATCCAGTATGATGAAACCGAAATCAAAATGTGTCTCATTTGATATGTCACATAAAATCTCAAGTGGAAATCTAACTTAATCTGACTTGGACTCATAGCCAAAGTTAGGAAAAACCCTTTTTAATTTATTATTTTGACATTGGTCAATAGACATCCTTCTGAATATATGGGGTCAGTGAATATATTAAAGGCATGACAATGTGAAAAAAAATGTTTACAGCCAAATTCTAAGTTTTGAAAAATCCTGATATACTTCTTTTAAAGGGACAATAGTGTACTAACATAAGTACATATGTAGCCTGTTTTCTTGAGAAAGTTTAACCACTTAGGAGCCACTTACCTTGGATCTGTGTACGTCTCCATCATCTGTCTCCCCAACTCCAAGTAGTTTCCTGGTTTTTAATCGACTGTGTAAGTCTCCACTGCTGTGTTTTCTGAAAATAGATAATGAAACAATGATAGTCTTTTTTGTGATTCAAAATAATGATAGACTTGTGTGGTCCAAACAATGATAGACTTGTGTGGTCCAAAACAATGATAGACTTTGTGGTCCAAAACAATGATAGACTTGTGTGGTCCAAAACAATGATAGACTTGTGGTCCAAAACAATGATAGACTTGTGTGGTTCAAAACAATGATAGACTTGTGTGGTCCAAAATAATGATAGACTTGTGTGGTCCAAAACAATGATAGACTTGTGTGGTCCAAAACAATGATAGACTTGTGGTCCAAAACAATGATAAGACTTGTGTGATCCAAAACCATGATAGACTTGTGTGATCCAAAACAATGATAGACTTGTGTGGTCCAAAACAATGAAAGACTTGTGCGGTCCAAAAAAATGATAGACTTTGTGGTCCAAAACAATGACAGACTTGTGTGGTCCAAAACAATGATAGATTTTGTGGTCCAAAACAATGACAGACTTGTGTGGTCCAAAACAATGATAGACTTCTGTGGTCCAAAACAATGATATACTTTGTGGTCCAAAACAATGATAGACTTCTGTGGTCCAAAACAATGATAGACTTTGTGGTCCAAAACAATGATAGACATGTGTGGTCCAAAAAAATGATAGACTTTGTGGTCAAAAACAATAATAGACTTGTGTGGTCCAAAATAATGATAGACTTGTGTGGTCAGAAACAATGATAGACTTCGGTGGTCTAAAACAATGATAGACTTCGGTGGTCTTAAACAATGATAGACTTTGTGGTCCAAAACAATGATATACTTTAGTGGTCCAATACAATGATAGACGTCTGTGGTTCAAAACAATTATAGACTTCTGTGGTTCAAAACAATGAAAGACTGTGTGGTCCAAAACAATGATAGACTTTGTGGTCCAAAACAATGAAAGCCTTGTTTGGTTCATAAAATGATAGACTTTTGTGGTTCAAAACAATTATAGACTTCTGTGGTCCAAAACAATTATAGACTTCTGTGGTCCAAAACAATTTAAGACTTCTGTGGTCCAAAACAATGATATACTTTTGTGGTCCAATACAATGATAGACTTCTGTGGTTCAAAACAATGAAAGACTTGTGTGGTCCAAAACAATGATAGACTTTGTGGTCCAAAACAATGAAAGACTTGTGTGGTTAAAAAATGATAGACTTCTGTGGTCTAAAACAATTATAGACTTCTGAGGTCCAAAACAGTTATAGACTTCTGTGGTTCAAAACAATTATAGACTTCTATGGTCCAAAACAATTATATACTTCTGTGGTTCAAAACAATTATATACTTCTGTGGTCAAAAACAATTACAGACTTTTGTAGTTAAAAACAATGATAGACTTTTGTGGTCCAAAACAATGATAGACTTTGTGGTTCAAAACAATGATAGACTTGTGTGATCCAAAACAATTATAGACTTCTGATGTCCAAAACAGTTATAGACTTCTGTGGTTCAAAACAATTATAGACTTCTGTGGTCCAAAACAATTATAGACTTCTGTGGTTCAAAACAATTATAGACTTCTGTGGTCAAAAACAATTATAGACTTTTGTAGTTAAAAACAATGATAGACTTCTGAGGTCCAAAACAATGATAGACTTTGTGGTTCAAAATAATGATAGACTTTTGTGGTTCAAAACAATGATAGACTTTGTGGTTCAAAACAATGATAGACTTTTGTGGTTCAAAACAATGATAGACTTTGTGGTTCAAAACAATGATAGACTTTGTGGTTCAAAACAATGATAGACTTTTGTGGTTCAAAACAATGATAGACTTTGTGGTTCAAAACAATGATAAACTTGTGTGATCCAAAACAATTATAGACTTCTGAGGTCCAAAACAGTTATAGACTTCTGTGGTTCAAAACAATTATAGACTTCTGTGGTCCAAAACAATTATAGACTTCTGTGGTTCAAAACAATGAAAGACTGTGTGGTCCAAAACAATGAAAGACTTGTTTGGTTCATAAAATGATAGACTTTTGTGGTTCAAAACAATTATAGACTTCTGTGGTCCAAAACAATTATAGACTTCTGTGGTCCAAAACAATTAAAGACTTCTGTGGTCCAAAACAACGATATACTTTTGTGGTCCAATACAATGATAGACTTCTGTGGTTCAAAACAATGAAAGACTTGTGTGGTCCAAAACAATGATAGACTTTGTGGTCCAAAACAATGAAAGACTTGTGTGGTTAAAAAATGATAGACTTCTGTGGTCTAAAACAATTATAGACTTCTGAGGTCCAAAACAGTTATAGACTTCTGTGGTTCAAAACAATTATAGACTTCTATGGTCCAAAACAATTATATACTTCTGTGGTTCAAAACAATTATATACTTCTGTGGTCAAAAACAATTACAGACTTTTGTAGTTAAAAACAATGATAGACTTTTGTGGTCCAAAACAATGATAGACTTTGTGGTTCAAAACAATGATAGACTTGTGTGATCCAAAACAATTATAGACTTCTGATGTCCAAAACAGTTATAGACTTCTGTGGTTCAAAACAATTATAGACTTCTGTGGTCCAAAACAATTATAGACTTCTGTGGTTCAAAACAATTATAGACTTCTGTGGTCAAAAACAATTATAGACTTTTGTAGTTAAAAACAATGATAGACTTCTGAGGTCCAAAACAATGATAGACTTTGTGGTTCAAAATAATGATAGACTTTTGTGGTTCAAAACAATGATAGACTTTGTGGTTCAAAACAATGATAGACTTTGTGGTTCAAAACAATGATAGACTTTTGTGGTTCAAAACAATGATAGACTTTGTGGTTCAAAACAATGATAGACTTTGTGGTTCAAAACAATGATAGACTTTTGTGGTTCAAAACAATGATAGACTTTGTGGTTCAAAACAATGATAGACTTGTGTGATCCAAAACAATTATAGACTTCTGAGGTCCAAAACAGTTATAGACTTCTGTGGTTCAAAACAATTATAGACTTCTGTGGTCCAAAACAATTATAGACTTCTGTGGTTCAAAACAATTATATACTTCTGTGGTCAAAAACAATTATAGACTTTTGAAGTTAAAAACAATGATAGACTTCTGAGGTCCAAAACAATGATAGACTTTGTGGTTCAAAACAATTATAGATTTTTGTGGTCCAAAACAATAATAGACTTTTGTGGTCTAAAACAATTATAGACTTTTGTGGTAAAAAAAAAAAATATTGATTTTTTTGTGGTCCAGAACAATGATGGGCTTATTGTGGTCCAGTACAACAATAGAATTTTATGGTCCAAAATAATGATGGGCTTTTTGTGGTCCAGTACAACAATACTCTTTTATGGTCCAAAATAATGATGGGCTTTTTGTGGTCCAGAACAATGATGGGGTTTTTTGTTGTAAAAAAAAAAAATTAAACAATGACAGACTGTTAATGTGGCGCCAATTTTAGCTTGAAACTGGTTTCCCACAAGTACAATGCAAACAAAGCCCCTTAAGAAATACTAAATTATAGTGACAGATAACCCCAACTTTGAGACTATCTGGTTCTTTAACATGATCAGTGTAAAGCAATGCTACACAGAACTTAGTTTCAAGACTCATCAGAAAGACCAAAAGTTAGTGAATAAGCTGGTGATCAAACTCATGACCCTGGATCAAGATTCAAGCTTTAAGTTTGATCCCTTAAAGCTTCTTTGATCCCGAGATAACTGTCTTTCTGTGACTGTTTTAATTAAGCTTTTTGTACTGTCAGTGAATGTAGTTTGAGTTTGAATATTCATTGCAATAACACTGAATATGCATGAAAACAAAAAGGAGGGAAAGGAAGACCTCAGAATGTCAATCTCTGTGGAACCATTATCATTCCACATTCTGACATTTAATCTTTTGGCCAATTCTACACACATCTTCATTGGTCAGTAATTACAAGACTATTTTTCTACACAGGACCCATGACTGGAAGGTTGTGGGTTTAATCATCCGCTTCAGCTATGTGTGAACATAAAATAATTATTTCTCTGATATCAACAGCACAGCACTAATTCTGGATCATTTTAAGCCCAATCATAAATGATTGTAACTATGTCAATGTATAAATAAAGAAGATATTGAATGATTGAATAATTAATGCCATTTTATGCCATTGAGGGCTGAGAGACGATCACTATTTCCTGGGATCCTGAAAGGTTAACCAGTACTCTAGCACACCCCACCTTCACAAATAACTGATAACTTTCCCACATGAATCAGCTGTGAGAGACGAATGATAATGAGACACAATGTCAAATATCAATCATCATGTAGACTGTTGCCGTGCGAGTATTCAAACTCTAGACTGTGGGATTGACAGTCAGACACCCTACCGACTGAGCTAATCAGGTCCGATTATAAAGAAAATAAAAAATATCAAAATTATGATGATATTATGCAAGTACATTCTTTCTACAGATCAGGAAAATTCACTGATCAAAATATCATGCAATGTTAAAACACATTAACCGTACCTCCGTGATAAGAGAAATTCATCACTTGCCATTGCTATTTTCAAAGTTTATCCAGAAAACAAAATCCTGTTGAAAAATATAAAAAAAAACACTATACCGCACTCACACATGAATAATCCATTACAATGTTCAAACACTAGAACTGCATTAAAATCTCCATAAAACTGTAGCAATTAAACTTCACATAGATCCTGAAAATGAAAGATTAAAACTGCTCACTCAAAACAGTCGAAATGTACACTACATCTCATTACAAATCCGACAAGAAACTGTGTGTTTTTCAAAGAAATAAATCAAATTCAACTACCGGTATAGCTGACAGATTGGTATATATGCAATGCCTTAAATCAAAACCATCAGTTGGTTGGCAGATGCCCCTTTGGTAAACTGTTCAATGCCAGAATTGCCATGGTTCATAGTAGATGAAACTGTTTTGTTTCCAGGAAAAGAAGTTCTTCACAACAAAAAAAGCTTTAATATAAACAAATTGCTCTCCATCAAAGAACACTCTACAGAATGTTATTACCATATTTATGTCTGTATATTGCCAGTATATCTCTGAAACTGTGTGTTCTAGTGCTCAATTATGCTGGAATTGTTTGTAATATCCCTACTTATGCTTTTTAATATGTAAATAGCATTTTTGATTCACATAATTATATAAGTTGAACAGATATGTAGCTATGTTTACAACAAACATGGTCAATATATTGCAATCAATATGGATTTATTATTTAAGAAATTGACCTAGATTGTATTTTATTATTGGCATATGGTTAATAATTCCTGTGTATCCAAAGTTATTCACCATTTTCATTGAAATATGTACTGTTTTTGATAGTCAGGAAATGTTAGTGATCTGGACCTGGACCCCCCTATCCTTACTCTAATCTGCCAGTAATGTATATAAAAGCAAATAATTATATACTAGAGAAGGTTCCAATGAGGTTTTGGACCTACTTAAACTTAATCACGAAATTTGAAATTGTTTGAAAATTTTAAAAAAGTAATTTTTATGGCCGCACATATATTGTGTATCCGCCCTTGATACCACATGTTGTATATACTTGATAGCCTCAAACATTTGTAATTTTCTCATAAAGCATGCCTGTATGTTTCTGCAAGCCTCTGGGTTTACCATATTATACCTACTCAAAAAAAAATTTGAGGTTCGGATAGAAAAAATTCTGTCCCGAGGGATAATTGTAGAGTCAAGTTCCCACAAAAACAGTAACCACAAGGGACGGATTTTCTATCAGATCTGAACAGAAAAACCATGGAGGATTATTTTTGTTGCATGCCAAACACATCTGTATATTGAATGCTTATTTTATTGAAAAAATATTATAAAATTTTGCCACAATGACTTTTAAAGGAGTATTTCAGGAAATAATGCTATGAATGTCTTAAAAAAAATAAAATTATTTTTTATAATGGATAAAAAGCATCTCATTATCATATATTAATGAAATCAACATGATTTAGTATGTCAAACCCACCAAGATGTGACAAAATTGATATCTAAATCTGAGTGGTAAACTTGAAAAGAAATCCCCATCCTAAAAATAGACAGCACTTAAATACTGCTTGACAACTTTCATATCATCATTCTTACTCTTTCTTAGATACAACAATTTTTACTACGTGTAAAGCTCTATAACAGATCAAATTGAAATCAAATGAAATAACATAACTCATTTAACACGTCACAAAATATGTTGCAATTTAAGGCAGGAAATCTATTTTTGTCTAATCTTAGGCATGTAGCCCAATACAGGAAATCCCTTTTCATTATATTATTTTGGCATGTTCAAATAGATATTCTTTTGAAAATACAGGGTCAGTGAGTATATACAGGCATGATATATTGGAAAATATGTTTTAAGCTAATTTTAAAAGTTTTAACAATCCAGATATATTCCATTTTAGATGTCAAATTAAATATATTACATCTGAAGCTTTAATAAAGCATGTCAAAAATTGTTCCATTACATAACAGCAGTGTAGGATGAGCGCGTGACGGGATGTAGGACGGAAAAGCTGTACCTGGTAAAAATACGCGGAAATCCTTGTCCGGTATGCAGAATTATTATATTTCAAACCCTCTTAATCCCATCTCATTTTAGTTTATGCTAAGTTTATCTAAGCTTGAGTGTGAAGAAAGCTAAAAAATTATTTGAACCGTTCTGGAGTCCAGTGGTAGATCCGGTACCGAGTATTTTTATCTTGAGAGGCATTTGGTCAAGTTTGGGATCGAATCCACAACCTCTGGTGTGAGCAGCCAACACTTTATTCGATATACTATTGCTCTTCTTAACATCGCATTTTGATTTTCTTATACTTAAATATATTTTTGTTAGCTGGGGACATGAACATTATTATCCTATTGTTATATGTCAGACTTACAGTGCATGTACATAGCTGTGTCAACTTCTGAGTACAGGCACGACATAAACTGCATTGAATAAAAAAAAAAAATTTGAATGGGATTTAATGCCATTTTTAACACATTTCAGGTTATATAATCTTTTTTGGCAATTATTCAGTTTAACTGGTGGAGGAAGACCTCAGACAGATTCAGACAAAGAAGAACCACCGTCCTTCCGCAACTGTAACTGGAAACATTCTAATATAAAGATTTTGGAATGAGCGGGACTCAAACCTACAACCTTAGCAATGAGAGGTAAGTGATCTTGAGATGGTCCCTTACACCGCTTGTCCAGGGAGGACTAATTCTTAACAAATAAACACATTGTTAAATGTCAAATTAAGTACTTAACTAGTCAAGCACAGTACGACTAATTCTTTTCAAGACTTATTAAATAAAAATATTAAATACAATGTTTTACCTGACTATCCTGGAGCTCATGTTGTTTAATACATAAATATCAACTATGTAACTATATAATAACTTACGCACCTACATAACAATTTACAATGATCTATCATTTACACGATCATGAACATCCACAACAACAATATAATTGGCCATATTATCTATACATTCCAAATCATAGTGCCCATGTCATATGACCTACTTACAGTAATAATCACAATTCCCTGAGTAAACATTATAATCAATTTTATTATACACGTATATAAATTCCCTCTAAAACAATGGAGAGTTTGATTCGGAAATACCCTGTAAAAAGTTATTGTTTGCGCATTAAAACAATGTTAATATGGTATTTTAAATTACTATGTTATAACTACAATGGGAGATGAGGTACTGTAATTGTAATGCCAATTATTAAATGAATATGGTAGTACAATGGATAGACTGTTGGCCGCTCATGCTAGGTGGCATGTTTGATCCCACGGTTGATCTTATGGCCCCTCAAAATGAACACTCAGTACTTAGTCTGGTTCTACCGAGGAAAAATTAAGAGTACAATCAAATATAAGCTCTGAGCCTACTTTACAATAGTACAATTGCATATAAGCTCCCAGCCTACTTTACAATACTACAATCACATATAAGCTCCGAGCCTACTTTACAATAGTACAATCACATATAAGCTCCGAGCCTACTTTACAATAGTACAATTGCATATGAGCTCCGAGCCTACTTTACAATAGTACAATCACATATAAGCTCCGAGCCTACTTTACAATAGTACAATCGCATATACTTTACAAGAGAACAATCACATATAAGCTCCGAGCATACTTTACAAGAGTACAATCACATATAAGCTCCAAGCCTACTTTACAATAGTGCAATAACATATACTTTACAATAGTACAATCACATATAAGCTCCAAGCCTACTTTACAATAGTGCAATAACATATACTTTACAAGAGTACAGTTACATATAAGCAATGAGCCTACTTTACAATAGTTCAATCACATATAAGCTCCAAGCCTACTTTACAATAGTACAATCATATATAAGCTCCGAGCATACTTTACAATAGTACAATCACATATACTTTACAAGAGTACAATCACATATAAGCTCCCAGCCTACTTTACAATAGTTCAATCACATATAAGCTCCGAGCCTACTTTACAATAGTACAATCATATATAAGCTCCGAGCATACTTTACAATAGTACAATCACTTATACTTTACAAGAGTACAATCACATATAAGCTCCGAGCATACTTTACAATAGTACAATCACATATAAGCTCCGAGTCTACTTTACAATAGTACTATCACATATAAGCTCCGAGCCTTCTTTACAATAGTACAATTGCATATAAGCTCCGAGCCTACTTTACAATAGTACAATCACATATAAGCTCCCAGCTTACTTTACAATAGTACAATCACATATAAGCTCCCAGCCTACTTTACAATAGTACAATCACATATAAGCTCCGAGCCTACTTTACAATAGTACAATCACATATAAGCTCTGAGCCTACTTTACAGTAGTACAATCACAAATACTTTATAAACTTTACAAGAATACAATCACATATAAGCTCCGAGACTACTTTACAATAGTACAATCACATATAAGCTCTGAGCATACTTTACAATAGTACAATCACATAAAAGCTCTGAGTTTACTTTACAAGAATACAATCACATATAAGCTCCGAGACTACTTTACAATAGTACAATCACATATAAGCTCTGAGCCTACTTTACAATAGTACAATCACATATAAGCTCTGAGTTTACTTTACAAGAATACAATCACATATACTTTACAAGAGTACAATCACATATAAGCTCTGAGCCTACTTTACAATAGTACAATCATATATAAGCTCTGAGCCTAATTTACAATAGTACATTCACATATAAGCTTTGTGCCTACTTTACAAGAGTACAATCACATATAAGCTCTGAGCCTACTTTACAAGAGTACAATCACATATAAGCTCTGAGCCTACTTTACAATGAACTTAAATATATCTGTATGAACTAGTTGTATTGTATTGATAGGATTGTTTGTCTTTGTACCGTGTATACTGATAGCCCTGAACCATGTGTCAGTACTGTTAGGCCTAAGTTTGATCTAAGAACCATGTATACTGATAGGTATTTTGCTCTTTTTATCATGTATACTGATAGCCCTGTACCATGTGTCAGTACTGCTAAGCCTAGTTTGATCTATGTACCATGTATACTGATAGGTAATTTGGTCTTCGTACCATGTATACTGAAAGGCCTGGCTTGATCTATGTACCATGTACACAAAGTGTACTGAAAAGCCTTTTGGTTTTGGTACCATATATACCAATAACCCTGTACCAATGTGTCAGTACTGATATGCCTGGTTTGATCTATGTAACATGTATATGGATAGGTCTTTGTACCATGTTAACTGATAGGTCTTTTGGTCTTGTACCACTTATATCAATAGTCCTGTACCAATATGTCAGTACTCATAGGCCTGGTTTGATCTAGTCATACCATGCATACAAAGTGTACTGATAAGCATTTTGGTTTTGGTACCATGTATGCTGATAGGCCCTTTTACCATTGTACCATGTTTACTTATAGGCATTTTGATCCATTTACCATTTATACTGATAGGTCTTTTTGGTTTTGTACTATGTTTACTAATAGGCATTTTGATACATGTACCATGTTTATTGATTACATTTTTTGTTTATTAAATCATGTATACTGATAGCCCTTTTGGCCTTTGTACCATTTATGCTGATAGCCCTTTTGACCTTTGTACCATTTATGCTGATAGGCCTTTAGAGCTTTGTACCATTTATGCTGATAGCCCTTTTGGCCTTTGTACCATTTATGCTGATAGCCCTTTTGGTCTTTGTACAATTTATGCTGATAGCACTTTTGGTTTTGTACAATTTATGCTGATAGGCCTTTAGGGCTTTGTACCATGTATACTGATGGCCCTTTTGGCCTTTGTACCATTTATGCTGATAACCCTTTTGCCTTTGTACCATTTATGCTGATAGCCCTTTTGGCCTTCATACCATTTATGCTGATAGGCCTTTAGAGCATTGTACCATTTATGCTGATAGCCCTTTTGGTCTTTGTACAATTTATGCTGATAGCCTTTTTGCCCTTTGTACAATTTATGCTGGTAGTCCTTTAGGACTTTGTACCATTTATGCTGATAGCCCTTTTGGCCTTTATACCATTTATGCTGATATGCCTTTGTACAATTTATGCTGATAAGCCTTTAGGTTTTGTACCATGCATACTGGTAGCCCTTATGGCCTTTGTAACATTCATGCTGATAGCTCTTTTGGCATTTGTACCATTTATGCTGATAGGCCTTTAAGGCTTTGTACCATTTATGCTGATAGACCTTTAAGGCTTTGTACCATTTATGCTGATAGGCCATAAGGGCTTTGTACCATTCATGCTGATAGCTCTTTTGGCATTTATGCTGATAGGCCTTTAAGGCTTTGTACCATTTATGCTGATAGGCCTTTAGGTCTTTGTACCATTTTAACTGATAGGCCTTTAAGGCTTTGTACCATTTATGCTGATAGGCTTTTAGGGCTTTGTACCATTTATGCTGATAGGCCTTTAGGTCTTTGTACCATTTATGCTGATAGGCCTTTAATGCTTTGTACCATTTATGCTGATAGGCCTTTAAGGCCTGTACCATTTATGCTGATAGGCCTTTAGGTCTTTGTACCATTTATGCTGATAGGCTTTGTACCATTTATGCTGATAGGCCATAAGGGCTTTATACCATTTATACTGATAGGCCTTTAGGGCTTTGTACCATTTATGCTGATAGGCTTTGTACCATTTATGCTGATAGGCCATAAGGGCTTTATACCATTTATACTGATAGGCTTTTAGGGCTTTGTACCCCCCTATACCAACAAACCTTTTGGGGTTTTAATGTATTGATTTACTTTTGGGCATTTGTATTGAATAATTTATTATCTGCTTCAACATCAATGGATTCCTCCAAGCGTGCCGCATCCCCAGGATATTAACAGCGTTTAGGAGACTTCAAACATCTTCAAATTCAGTGAGAGCTTGATTAATATTTTCTTGAGTTTACAATTCAAATACCATCACAATCTTTTGATGGATTAGTTGGCCCGATTTCTTCCTATTTAAACAGATGAAAACATTATGAAGAGGTTGCAAATGATCTTTCTACAGTTTTCTGTCAGCCACGAGATGATTTATTTCTGTTGTTGTCAACATCAGCACTGGGTGACTTTTACTGCTTCTTAAACTGTTTATATTAACCAGAAATGACCAAAAATTATAGCACTGCCTTAATGAGGCTGTGACGAGGCTGCCAATGAATCTAGTATAGATCTATCTATATATAAACCAGAAATTATTGCACTGCCTTAATGAGGCTGTGACGAGGCTGCCAATGAATCTAGTATAGATCTATCTATATATAAACCAGAAATTATAGCACTGCCTTAATGAGACTATGATGAGGCTGCCAAGGAATCTAGTATAGATATATCTATATATAGACCAGAAATTATAGAACTGCCTTAATGAGGCTGTGACGAGGCTGCCAATGACTGCCTTAATGAGGCTGTACGAGGCTGCCAATGAATCTAGTATAGATCTATCTATATATAGACCAGAAATTATAGCACTGCCTTAATGAGGCTGTGACGAGGCTGCCAATGGATCTAGTATAGATATATCTATATATAGACTAGAAATAATAGCACTGCCTTAATGAGGCTGTGACGAGGCTGCCAATGGATCTAGTACAGATATATGTATATACAGACCAGAAATTATAGTACTGCCTTAATGAGGCTGTTACAACTGCCAATGAATCTAGTATAGATCTATCTATATATAGACCAGAAATTATAGCACTGCCTTAATGAGGCTGTGACGAGGCTGCCAATGGATCTAGTATAGATATATCTATATATAGACCAGAAATAATAGCACTGCCTTAATGAGGCTGTGACGAGGCTGCCAATTGGATTTAGTACAGATATATGTATATACAGACCAGAAATTACACCACTGCCTTAATGAGGCTGTGACGAGGTTGCCAATAGATTTAGTATAGATATATGTATATATAGACCAGAATTTATAGCACTGCCTTAATGAGGCTGTGATGAGGCTGCCAATGAATCTAGTATAGATATATGTATATATAGACCAGAAATTAAAGTACTGCTTTAACGAGGCTGTGACGAGGCTGCCAATTACTGCCTTAATGAGGCTGTGATGAGGCTGCCAATGAATCTAATATAGATCTATCTATATATAGTCGGAAATTATAGCACTGCCTTAAAAAGACTGTGACGAGGCTGCCAATGGATCTAGTATAGATCTATCTATATATAAACCAGAAATTATAGCACTGCCTTAATGAGGCTGTGACGGGGCTGCCAATGGATCTAGTATAGATATATCTATAAATAGACCAGAAATTATAGCACTGCCTTAATGAGGCTGCCAATGAATCTAGTATAGATCTATGTATATATATAGACCAGAAATTATAGCACTGCCTTAATGAGGCTGTGACGATGCTGCCAATGGATCTAGTATAGATATATCTATATATAGATCAGAAATTATAGCACTGCCTTAATGAGGCTGTGACGAGGCTGCCAATGAATCTAGTATAGATCTATTTATATATAAACCAGAAATTATAGCACTGCCTTAATGAGGCTGTGACGAGGCTGCCAATGAATCTAGTATAGATCTATCTATATATAGACCAGAAATTATAGCACTGCCTTAATGAGGCTGTGACGAGGCTGCCAATGAATCTAGTATAGATCTATCTATATATAGACCAGAAATTATAGCACTGTCTTAATGAGGCTGTGACGAGGCTGCCAATGGATCTAGTATAGATATATGTATATATAGACCAGAAATTATAGCACTGCCTTAATGAGGCTGTGACGAGGCTGCCAATGAATCTAGTATAGATATATGTATATATAGACCAGAAATTATAGCACTGCCTTAATGAGGCTGTGACGAGGCTGCCAATGAATCTAGTATAGATATATGTATATATAGACCAGAAATTATAGCACTGCCTTAATGAGGCTGTGACGAGGCTGCCAATGAATTTAGTATAGATATATGTTTATAACGACAAGAAATTATAGCACTGCCTTAATGAGGCTGTGACAAGGCTGCCAATGAATCTAGTATAGATATATCTATATATAGACAAGCAATTATAGCAATGCCTTATTAAAAGTTACATAAATTATCAGTAAAAAACTCTCTAAATGTCTTTTAACTAAAATTAATTTTAAAATGGATACATACAATCTCCTCATTATTAATATAAATAAAATCCAAATGGTTTGGTATATCAAATTCAATTCACAAAAACATGATCTGACTCTGGAATAACGTTAATTGATCAAGTATATTGGGTCTGTGTTATATCCGCAAACATTTGAAATTTCCAGGCATCATCGATTAAATGTTGGCTCCAACACAGATGACTGGAACACCGAATATAGCTCGAACCATTTACATGGTCCCGGTTGAATTCCTATTTCGACATATACATGTATTCAGCAAAATTTAACATGTATTAAAAATTTTGTCATAGATATAAAAAATGTCTGAAATGCCTCTTTCCAAACAAGAAACTGTCTTTTCTGGAATAATGTCAAGAAGAGCTTGATCACAAATTTTGTGTTGGTATATAATAAATCCATAAAAATTCACAAATTATTAATATTGATTCATAGTTGACAAAAATGTTTTATTGAAGTTCACACAATGTCATATGATGGACCTGCAATTCTGTTTTTTTTTTTTATATTAGTAAAATTTGAGGATATTGATAGAAAAAAAAGAAATGCCATAACATAAAGAGTTTGGTGGATAGAGTGTTTGTCATTTAGCACCTGGGGTTGCAGGTGCAACCCAATGTCTCTCAAAAAACAACACTCAGTACAGTTTCTACCCAGAAAGTTGACTCAAGAGCAGGTCATATTATAAGCTTTGAGCTTTCTTGGTAATTGAGCTAAAATAAATTAGTTCAAAGAGTTACAGCAATGACAGATGTAAGAAGCAAATTGATGTAATATGAACTGACGTATTTGCAAGATTTTACAATACCACTCATTAAATCAAGGACAGTAACTCTGTTATGTTTAAGATTTGAACACGGTCAAGTTCTCCTTCATACTGAAGTTTGATTAAGATAGAAAATTGCATGATTTCAAACACCAAACAGCAGGGCTAGTTGCATTTAATTGGGTTAAACGTTTGCTTTAGGAAACTGGCTCAACTTCAAATACATTATTTTAAGGGAGTAAGGCAGCAAACATGTTTGATGTTTAATGGTGCTGAATGTAGCACTGACCAATGAAGCCATAACTAATCAAATTAATCATTTCAGCATAGGATTATAATCTACAAATAAGAAATTAAACAGAGACCTAGATAAACAACAAAACATGGCAACGCTCAATGCAACAAATACAAGATGTATCCGTAGACATTTATAACTAGTTTGGATCTATCTGATTTATCATAACACAGACCTCCACAACGGTTCCCAGGTCTGGGAAACTGGTATGTGCTACTCATGGCATTTATGGAAATTCAAATGGAGATTTACCATCATAACTTAATGTCTGTTTGTTAATAACGTTTCATAGACATGCAACAATACAATCATGGGAGAGGCATCACCAAAGAAGTGATGTGGTTCTTTCATGAAATGTTTGTTTGTTTGTATTTTTTCCAACAGAATTTCAGTAATAACATGTTTAATGGTGATAAGTGCACCATAATCTGTTCTTAAACAAACCTTGTTTCTGCAAGTCACATATTCAGAGGTGGAAGGGTGTTTCAGTCACTCATTAATTATTGATTTTATAAGTTTAGTAACATAATATTTGAGTTGTGGGACATATCCTATTCAGGTGAGACTACACCAATAGTCAATATTGTATATGCTAGGTATGTACCAATTCAGGTGAGACTACACCAGTAGTCAGTAGTATATGCTAGGTCTGTACCTAGTCAGGTGAGACTGCACCAATAGTCAATAGTATATACTAGGTCTGTACCTAGTCAGGTGTGACTGCACCAATAGTCAATAATAAATGCTAGGTCTGTACCTAGTCAGGTGAGACTGCTCCAATAGTCAATAGTATATGCTAAGTCTGTACCTACTCAGGTGAGACTGCTCTAATAGTCAATAGTTTATGCTAGGTCGGTACCTAGTCAGGTGTGACTGCTGCAATAGTCAATAATATATGCTAGGTCTGTACCTAGTCAGGTGAGACTACACCAATAGTCAATAGTATATGCTAAGTCTGTACCTACTCAGGTGAGACTGCTCCAATAGTCAATAGTTTATGCTAGGTCTGTACATAGTCAGGTGAGACTACACCAATAGTCAATAGTATATGTTAGGTCTGTACCTAGTCAAGTGCAACTGCACCAATAGTCAATAGTATATGCTAGGTCTGTACCAAGTCAGGTGAGTCTGCAACAATAGTCAATAGTATATGCTAGGTCTGTACCTAGTCAGGTGAGTCTGCAACAATAGTCAATAGTATATACTAGGTCTGTACCTAGTCAGGTGAGACTGCACCAATAGTAAATAGTATATGCTAGGTCTGTACCTAGTCAGGTGCGACTGCACCAATATTCAATAGTATATGCTAGGTCTGTACCTAGTCAGGTGAGACTGCACCACTAGTCAATAGTATATGCTAGGTCTGTACCTAGTCAGGTGAGACTACTACAATAGTCAATAGTATATGCTAGGTCTGTACCTAGTCAGGTGAGACTGCACCAATAGTCAAAAGTATATGCTAGGTCTGTACCTAGTCAGGTGAGACTACTACAATTGTCAATAGTATATGCTAGGTCTGTACCTAATCAGGTGAGACTGCACCAATAGTTAATAGTATATGCTAGGTCTGTACCTAGTCAAGTGAGACTGCACCAATAGTCAATAGTATATGCTAGGTCTGTACCTAGCCAGGTGAGACTACTACAAATGTAAATAGTATATGCTAGGTCTGTACCTAGTCAGGTGAGACTGCACCAATAGTCAATAGTATATGCTAGGTCTGTACCTAGTCAGGTGAGACTACTACATAGTCAATAGTATATGCTAGGTCTGTACCTAGTCAGATGAGTCTGCAACAATAGTCAATAGTATATGCTAGGTCTGTACCTAGTCAGGTGAGACTGCATCAATAGTCAATAGTATATGCTAGGTCTGTACCCAGTCAGGTGAGACTACTACAATTGTCAATAGTATATGCTAGGTCTGTACCTAGTCATATGAGTCTGCAACAATAGTCAATATCATATGCTAGGTCTGTACCTAGTCAGGTGAGACTACTACAATAGTCAATAGTATATGCTAGGTCTGTACCTAGTCAGGTGAGACTGCACCAATAGTCAATATTGTATATGCTAGGTCTGTACCTAGTCAGGTGAGACTACTACAATTGTCAATAGTATATGCTAGGTCTGTATATAGTCAGGTGAAACTACTACAATAGTCAATAGTATATGCTAGGTCTGTACCTAGTCAGGTGAGACTGCACCAATAGTCAATAGTATATGGTAGGTCTGTACCTAGTCAGGTGAGACTACTACAATTGTCAATAGTATATGCTAGATCTGTACCTAGTCAGATGAAATTACTACAATAGTCAATAGTATATGCTAGGTCTGTACCTAGTCAGGTGAGACTGCACCAATAGTCAATAGTATATGCTAGGTCTGTACCTAGTCAGGTGAGACTACTACAATAGTCAATAGTATATGCTAGGTCTGTACCTAGTCAGGTGAGACTACTACAATAGTCAATAGTATATGCTAGGTCTGTACCTAGTCAGGTGAGACTACTACAATAGTCAATAGTATATGCTAGGTCTGTACCTAGTCAGGTGAGACTACTACAATAGTCAATAGTATATGCTAGGTCTGTACTTAGTCAGGTGAGACTGCACCAATAATCAAAAGTATATGCTAGGTCTGTACCTAGTCAGGTGAGACTGCACCAATAGTCAATAGTATATGCTAGGTCTGTACCTAGTCAGGTGAGACTGCACCAATAGTCAATAGTATATGCTAGGTCTGTACCTTATAGTCAGGTGCAACTGTACCAATAGTCAATAGTGTATGCTAGGTCTGTACCTAGTCAGGTGCGACTGTACCAATAGTCAATAGTATGATAGGTCTGTACCTAGTCAGGTGCAACTGTACCAATAGTCAATAGTGTATGCTAGGTCTGTACCTAGCTAACTGGGCAGATGTAAGGATCAAGCATATGATGATTAATAATTATATATTACCTGTCAAAAGAAAAGCATATGACCAGGCTTAAATAGCAAATATCTGTCCACCTTACATAAATTAAATACAATATCAGGTGGTTTTTGGGGGGTGGGAATATCAGGTGGTTTTAAAGGTGGGAATATCAGGTGGTTTAGGGGGGTGGGGGAGTTGGTGTTTAGTCTCATCTGAACTAAGTTTTGAAAGGACAATGTATGTTAAATAGTGACCACGAAAGTTTAAACAAAATATGTTGTGTAAAGGAGGAGTAGTCTCTCAGTTTTAGGTTTAGACTCGACAGAGAGCACTTGTACAATAATGTAAAAATAAAAATATATATCGAAAAAGAAACCTGCTATTTGTGTTAGTTTTGTGTTGATGATTGAACAAGTCATGGCCAAAGTTCATGCAATGCAATCATCACAGAGATTGTGGCTCGGTTGGGAATTGAACTTGTCAGTCAGCTGATCCTGCTGAGCTCTGCTAAAAATGTAACGGAAGCAGTTTTGAGTTGTGATTTTAATAAAATGTCCCTGTATTATAACTCAATAAAGGCATTAGGTCATGTGTCTTGAATATTTTAGTAGGACAACACAAATTCAATGCACCTGCATATAAAATGTGCTCCGCAATAAATAAAATCCGAATATGAGAAAGCCCAGCGCAATCAAACGTGACAGACATTAAATCTGCTTGTTTATAATTGGCACCCAAAGCTTGCGGCTTGAATTGAAACTGTAATAATAGTCAAACCTGTCTTAAGCAGCCAGTCAAGGGAAGGAGCAAAAGTGGTCTTTTAAGACAGGTGTTTCTGAATACAGGTAAATTTGCTCTGAAAACATAGAAATGGGAAATAGTGAATGTGGCTGCTTAAGACAAGTGACTGCTTAATAGAGGTGACCACTTATACAGGTTTGACTGAAATTGTCTGATTGATTCCATTAATGTTGTGTGTTCCTAAAACCTACACCATAATAAATTTACTCCTAAAAAATGCAACAGCTGATGACATTTATTCCAATGAAATAATATTTAATCCCTTAAGCTTCTACTGGTGTTATTTTTTTTGGTTTTGTTTAAATGGGAGCAGGTCCCTGCTATAAAAGAAATCAAAACAATGGCAATCATGACTATGAATGTTTAACCCTTTACTCCAAAGATATGCATTTTCCCGCACCAATCACAGAAGGCCTTTGAAAACAGTGCAGGAAGAGTTCAGATTGCTCGTAAGGAGCAATCTGAACACTTCCTGCACTGTTTTCCACTCTGTCAGTTAATATAAACATAATTCATCCAATAATTCAACATCCTTTTATATTAAGTGTCCAAAGGAGTCTATATTAGAGGTGTCAAAAGGCGTCTATATGAAGTAAAGGGTTAAAACAGTGTACTGGCCGGGTCCTACCAAAGACTTTAAAAATGGTACTAGAAGCTTCCTCGCTTGACGCTCAGCATTTAGAGGAAAGTTCTAGGTCTGGTCAGCCCGCTGTCAGTATAATGTGACTGGGTGGGGTATCATACCATGTGTCTGCGGAATGATACTCCAGTGTGACAGCGCTCAGAATACTGTCTCAAGTAAACACCATCACGATATGGCTGAAAAATTGTTGAAAGCGATGCTAAACACCATACAACAACATCAAGATAAAATTGGCATAATAAACAAAATATAAGCATCAATTATACCATTAACCAGAGCTCCAGGCTGACAACTGATTGAGTCTTCAATTTCCACAAAACGTATCATGCAATCGATACAGAAAGTAATAAAAGTGTTCAACGTAATTGCTATCAAGCTCAGATCAACCCCTAGTTCTGTATTTCTGTATAATGATTGGCGATAAAAGCACGGAATTGCATTTAATTTGATCGGCATGTTAAATTAAGAAACCTGAAGACCTCAGACTGATAAACACTTAATTTACCAGAAATAGAATATCTCAGAATTGTAAGGACACTGTCAATCTTGAATCAATATTTGTGATGGTCAATTACAGCAGTAACTGTCGCAATTCTTTTCTGTTGTCAATTACAGCAGCTACTGATGCAATTCATTTTTACTGTCAATTACAGCAGTTGCTGTTACCATTCGATTCTATTGTCAATTACAACAGCTACTGTTGCCATTTGTTTATACTGTCAATAACAGCAGTAAGTGTTGCCATTTGTTTATACTGTCAATTACAGCAGTAACTGTTACCATTCATTTCTACTGTCAATTACAGCAGCTACTGTTGCCATTCATTTCTACTGTCAATTGCAGCAGCTACTGTTGCCATTTGTTTATACTGTCAATTACAGCAGTAACTGTCATTATTCATTTCTACTATCAATTACAGTAGTTACTGTTTCCATTCATTTCTACTGTCAATTACAGCAGTTTAACTGTTGCCATTCATTTCTACGGTCAATTACTTCAGTAACTGTCACCATTCATTTCTACTGTCAATTACAGCAGCTACTGTTGCCATTCATTTCTATTGTCAATTACAGCAGCTACTGTTGCCATTCATTTCTACTGTCAGTTACAGCAGTAACTGTTGCCATTCATTTCTACTGTCAATTACAGCAGTAACTGTCACCATTCATTTCTACTGTCAATAAAAGCAGTTACTGTTGCCATTCATTTCTACTGTCAATTACAGCAGTTACTGTTTCCATTCATTTCTACTATCAATTACAGGAGTTTAACTGTTTCCATTCATTTCTACGGTCAATTACTTCAGTAACTGTCACCATTCATTTCTACTGTCAATTACAGCAGCTACTGTTGCCATTCATTTCTATTGTCAATTACAGCAGCTACTGTTGCCATTCATTTTTACTGTCAATTACAGCAGTAACTGTCGCCATTCATTTCTACTGTCAATTACAACAGTAACTGTCGCCATTCATTTCTACTGTCAATAAAAGCAGTTACTGTTGCCATTCATTTCTACTGTCAATTACAGCAGTTACTGTTGCCATTTGTTTTTACTGTCAATTTCAGCAGTAACTGTTGCCATTCATTTCTACTGTCAATTACAGCATTAACTGTTGCCATTCATTTTTACTGTTAATTACAGCAGTTACTGTTGCCACTGGTTTTACTGGCAATTTCAGCAGTTACTGTTGCCATTTGTTTTACTGGCAATTTCAGCAGTTATTGTTGCCATTTGCTTTTACTGTCAATTACAGCAGTTACTGTTGCCATTCATTTCTACTGTCAATTACAGCAGTTACTGTTGCCATTCATTTCTACTGTCAATTACAGCAGTTACTGTTGCCATTCATTTCTACTGTCAACTGCAGCAGTTACTGTTGCAATTCGTTTCTACTAGCAATTACAGCAGAAACTATTGCCATTGGTTTCTACTGTCAATCACAGCAGTAACTGTTGCAATTTGTTTTTACTGTCAACTACAGCAGTAACTGTTGCCATTTGTTTTAATGGTCAGTTACAACAGTAACTGTTGCCATTAATTTTTACTGTTAACTAAAACAGTAAATGTCGCCATTTGTTTATACTGTCAATTACAGCAATTACTGTTGCCATTTGTTTCTACTGGCAAAAACAGCAGTAACTGTTGCCATTTGTTTCTGCTGTCAATTACAGCAGTAACTGTTGCCATTTGTTTTGACTGTTAATTACACCAATAACCTTTACTGTCAATTACTCCAGTAACTTTTGCCATTCATTTTTACATTCAATTACAAGTTATAATTTATTAAAGTATCGAATGACAAAGCCACTTAATTTATGATAACTAGCATGGATTTTAATGGATTTATGTCCTGTTTATCCTACATAAATTTAGCTGAAAATAACTTCCATTATTAATTAACTTTACTGTATTTGCCTTGATATTGAGGAAAAAAATGACATCATTTGATGCGAACTCAGCCAATGCCAGCTGAACTAGGCCAATACGAACTGAACTCAGCCAATACAAACTGAACTCAGCCAATACCAGTTGAATTCAGCCAATACAAGCTGAACTCAGCCAATACAAACTGAATTTAGCCAATACGAGCTGAACTCAGCCAATTCAAGCTGAACTTAGCCAATACAAACTGAATTAAGCCAATACGAGCTGAACTCAGCCAATACAAGCTGAACTCAGCCAATACAAACTGAATTTAGCCAATACGAGCTGAACTCAGCCAATTCAAGCTGAACTCAGCCAATACAAACTGAATTAAGCCAATACGAGCTGAACTCAGCCAATACAAGCTGAACTCAGCCAATTCAAACTGAACTCGGCCAATATGAATCGGAACTCGGCCAATACGACTATTTCTGGCTGTTTGAACCCAACGTCACTCCTTAAATCAACTCATGATGAAAAGTAGGCATTGTAATGTTGAGGTTGACACATTTGAAGGAATCGATCTATATTGAAGTTTAAATGCACTGACCCCTATTAACATACATAAAGTTTGCTACCTTACACCCAGCTCTATCTCCTATACACTAAAATTATAAATAAAATTTAAAATTGACCCAGTATAGTAGTCAATTCTTTCCCCCATCTAAAAGTTTCTCAAGTGAACTTGGAATCAGCTAGCTGATTTCTTCCCCGGGGAAAGAATTGGCTGTGACACCAGTTATTAGAAGCAGTTAATTAATAAATTTGTCATTAATTAATACGGCCATAACAGGATGTCCACACTTCAAAACAAAAGCATTTTTCCCCAAGTGATCAATAAAATTATAAAAAAAATATAATACCAAAAAAGCAATAAAAAAATTATGTCAGTAGTCATTTCATGATAAGTTAAACAATATATTGAAAGAAAAGCATTTGCATAAATTTCTACAGATGATTCATCTCTCTTGCATGGGGGATTTTCACATAAAATATGATGTTTATAATGCAGTTCTATCCAAATCGTGGTCAGACTTTTTGGCTCCCGAGGACTACATTATATTGGGACAACTGCAGTTTATATCATAATCAATGAAGCAAATTATATTATTTATGGGGCATGATCTTTTATGGCATCCATTAGCTTGCAATGCTTTGGAATGTAATATTTTCAAAAAATGTTGAAAAAATAAATAAATCAACTTTGAAATGCAGTGTATCAATAAAGAATAAAAGAAGACACAGGTCTGTCATAATATTATATTCCATCTTTAATTGTATCTAGCTCTCTGCTGGTGAAGCAACGATTCCAGCTGCTGCTCATCGCTCCGTCTGCTCAAAACTAAATCATAACTTAAACTGTCCATTTACTAACTACATCACAACTTAAAACTTAAAGTAAATAATATATAAATAACAATATACAAACACCATTTACATGGAGCATGATGGGATTATGAATTTTAAACATCTTGCAACAAATTGGTTTTCAAAGAATAATCAAGTGAATATGGCAGCAATATAAAACACAGGCAGGCTCCATTCCATTCCCATCCAGGACAGTTCTGACATCGTTATTTTAACAATCCAATCTCTGTAACCTCCTCAATGACATCACCGGCAATATAAGTCTGACTTGCAGTCTCCTTCATCAACCCCAAGGGCAGTTATCCTGTCAGAATCCATTGGAACTAAACTTTTATGTGTTTCGAACAACTTTAATGGTCGAAAATTTAACAGCCCGAAAGTGGTTCTAACAGTTTCCAGTACAACAGCTGCAGTTTGCCAAACCAAAATAAACATTTTAAATCCTAATTGACCATAAAATGGAAAGAACAACTTCTTGTCAGCGATATAAATCATATGCAGTGATACTTTTATGACGCCTGATGGTATCCCGAATGAAATTAAATAACTTGCAACAAATTGGTTTCTAACAAATAATGCCAAAATGTCTCCGCTTGCATATTCCCTTACAGCACCAATCAGACATTGTTTTATGATATCCAATCTGTAAAATTCTAGTAAATGGCATACAGATTGCAATAACCATCCATCTTAATCAGCCTATTGCATTGCTTGAGTTGTCAATTTCGACTTTTAACTCTACTTAATAGTTTCTAATGCCTTTTAACATCTTTTAAGTTGGTAACAGAGCTGAAATTATACAAACTTAAATCAGGTTAAGATTTTAAAGATGGTTTTATTCAACTGTAGCCTTATTTTCATGAACTTATTTTGTTTCTTTAATTTGACAACACATATTTCTGGAGAAGACACGTGCCCTGATAGCTCTGCATATCTTCCCACAAATAAGACTGTGACACAATGACCTGACGCAGGCTGTCGATCAAACAACTTGATAAGCCAATCAGCAATCGATAGTTTTTCAAGTACCACCATTTTCCTTAGACAGGCTGATGATCTACATTGTAATACTATTTACTTGAAAAAACAACCAACGTCTTGTGGCTAGTGGGGGGAGAGATACTGTATATTCTCTTATAAACGCCCCCACTCTAATAAACGCCCCCCACCTATTTTTCTGGAAAATTAAAAAATAAAACGTATATGCGATTTGAGTGCTTATTCGCCCATCTTAATTCCCTGATCGATTATTTTGTTACACAGACAACAATTAGCGTGTTTATTACCTTTGAACTCTTTAACCCATTGTTTATATCTTGAGTGACCACTTAACCACTTTTGGTTGAACAAATACTTCCCCATATTTGCTGTTTTATAATACTAGTAAAAATACCGTCTGCCGATTAAAACATTACAAAACGTCGGAAAATGTGGTTAGTCTGTGTAAGCTGAAAGCTCATTGTTCCACGTTGATAAGAGCAAGCGTCCAAGTGATTTAAAGTGAAGAGTTCACTGACCATAAATTTGGATATTCCAGTACGCAGACTAGTAATTTCATACAGATTTTCAGCTTTTTTTCATCCTATGTCGATTATTTCATTCACTCTAAAATAATTTTGAACCATTTTTTCGGGGATTTAAAACGGATTTACCGGGTTTTCCATGGTTTTATTGTATTTTTAACTGTTGTTAAACTTGCTTTTTTTTATCTTTTATAAACGCCCCCACCTTGTAAAATGTAACACCCCCGGGGGCGTTAATTAGGGAATATACGGTTGTAGTTTTTGCGTCAGGGCAATTGCTTAAAGTGGTCTTCCTTTAGTGATAGAAGCAAGAATATCGCCCCTCAGAAATTAAGAGCTGAGTTAATATATTGACTGGGTATAATTTAATTTTTTTGTTAATGCCTAGAATGATGTTATTACTGACTGGTGAGAAGACTGGAACATTTTCATAAGATCTGCCAGGTGCAAAATGATACACTGCATTGAATGGACAGACTAATATCAAAACTCAAAACCAGGTTGGCATTTAAAGGAGTACATCAAGAAAAAATGCAAGAAATTATGGATTCCATCCATTTAAAGGGAATATATCAGAAAAAAATAGTATATTAATGCCTTAAAAAATAAAATATTATCAGAATTGCTAAAAGGCATCTCCTTATCATTTATAAATAAAATCCAAATGGTTTGGTATGTCAAATCCACCAAAACGTGACAAAATTGATATTTAAATTGGAGTGGTAAACTGGAAACAAAATCCCCATTCCCATCATCATTTTGACTCTTTCTAAGATGAAGCTTTTTTTTACTAGGTGTAAACCTGCATCAATAACAGATCTACAAAATATGCTGCACTTTTAAGTGGGAAATCTATTCAAGTCTAACCTATTCAGGTAGCCCAAGTTAGGAAATCTCTTTTTAATATATCATTTTGACGGGTTTAAATATATTTGGCATTATGGGGTCTGTGGGTACATATAGGCCAGATATATTGGAAAAAACATATTTCAGCAAATTTTTAAAGTTTGAAAAATCCTGATAATTTCCCTTTAAACTATTCAATATGGAGAAAAAGCAATCTGGTTAAACACCATGTTTTTTTTCTTGCATATTTCCTACATGGCTGTAAGTTGTGGTCCGCACATAATCCCAATGTGCCAAGTAATTTAAAGATCCCTTCATTAGAATAAAAAAACATGGAGCGGACATTATCAGATTTGTGATTGATGAATAGGCTAAAAAATATCTCAGCTGAAAACAATTACAATTTGTTTCCTCAAAAAGTGAAGGGAGTCATAATTATATGGAATCAATATATAATTAAGTCAATAATGTCGTTAAAATACAGTGGTAACTTTACAACTTTTAGTTCAAGATTTTCTTTGATGATCCTATCTAACTAGACCTATCACTAAACGTGATTACGTGATATCACAGCAGAGTCGCCTTGACAGCAGAGTAGCACATTAATCAGCAGAAATGCAGAATTTGCTAGGTAATTAGTCATGAAAGTGACATTTTGTAGTTCCCTTTTAAAATATATTCTGCCATTGAATGCAAAATGAAATCTGTGGAAGTAGTTAGCTCCGCAATAAAGCAATTTTTGTAAGTACACAAAAGTAATTATTACTTTAGAGCATGGAATTAAGTCAGCATGACAAAGTTTATGTGACACACATCTACACTTGATGTTGATCATAGAATTAAGTCAGCATGACAAAGTTTATGTGACACACATCTACACGTGATGTTGATTATGTAATTAAGTCAGCATCAGGAAGTTTATGTGACACACATCTACACTTGATGTTGATCATAGAATTCAGTCAACATGACAAAGTTTATATGACACACATCTACACGTGATGTTGATTATGTAATTAAGTCAGCATCAGGAAGTTTATGTGACACACATCTACACGTGATGTTGATCATGTAATTAAGTCAGCATCAGGAAGTTTATGTGACACACATCTACACGTGATGTTGATTATGAAATTCAGTCAGCATCATGAAGTTAACGTGATACACATCTACATGTGAGGTTGATTATGGAATAAAGTCAGCATCACAAAGTTTATGTGACACACATCTACACGTGATGTTGATCATGGAATTCAGTCAGCATCATGAAGTTAACGTGATACACATCTACATGTGAGGTTGATTATGGAATTAAGTCAGCATCACAAAGTTTATGTGACACACATCTACACATTATGTTGATCATGGAATTAAGTCAGCATCACGAAGTTTACGTGACACACATCTACACGTGATGTTGATCATGGAATTAAGTCAACATCACAAAGTTTACGTGACACACATCTACACATGATGTTGATCATGTAATTAAGTCAGCATCACAAAGTTTACGTGACACACATCTACACGTGATGTTGATCATAGAATTCAGTCAGCATCATGAAGTTTATGTGACACACATCTACACATGATATTGATCATAGAATTCAGTCAGCATCATGAAGTTTATGTGACACACATCTACACCTGATGTTGATCATGGAATTAAGTCAGCATCACAAAGTTTATGCGACACACATCTACACATGATATTGATCATAGAATTCAGTCAGCATCACGAAGTTTATGTGACACACATCTACACCTGATGTTTATTATGGAATTAAGTCAGCATCACAAAGTTTATGCGACACACATCTACACATGATATTGATCATAGAATTCAGTCAGCATCACGAAGTTTATGTGACACACATCTACACTTGATGTTGATTATGGAATTAAGTCAACATCACAAAGTTTATGTGACACACATCTACACGTGATGTTTATCACGGAATTAAGTCAACATCACAAAGTTTATGTGACACACATCTACACTTGATGTTGATCATGGAATTAAGTCAGCATCACAAAGTTTATGTGACACACATCTTCATGTGATGTTGATCATGGAATTAAGTCAGAGGGGGTGGGGGGGGGATAATAATCAAAAGTATAATAACAAGTAATCACTATATGTCATTAATAGCTTAATTGGAAATTAAACATACTACAAATATAAGCTTGTAATAATTAAGCTAGTATTACTGTACAAGCCGAGCAATTAACTACCCTGTGCACTAAATATGTCGTGTTTTTGCAATTTTGCATCTAAAATTTCATAAAAAGAGGGTAGCACTGTACCAGTATTTTTATTTTTTTTTAATTGAATCAAGATTATATTATAAAGAGCCTGTTTCAACATTATGTTTTGTTCTTAATTGCTACCCAACACCATCCTAAGTTTCATTTAAATCAGGTTAAAATTGTTAAAAAGGAGATATGCGTCCACAAGGTTGTTGATCCAAAACATGACAAAGGGATCAACAGTGGGTGGGATGGACAAATGTGTATATAAGTGGCTTCTATGGGCCCAGCTGATTATTTGTGTACAACAGATATTTTAGGACAAACAAATGGATGGAGGGACAAATGGTATCTTTATATCCTCCTATTTTCTAAAAAAGTGAGGAATAATAAAGATATTCAAAAGTCATTTGTCAATAAGTTACACAATACATTGAAGGAAAACAGATAGAATTATTGGTATTTATTTCCACTCACTCCAATACAATATATAAACACCTGATTATAATCAGGTGATTTTATTACCTGTTGTTTTTTTTTGCCTCATTTAAAAACATGTGTTTTTTTTTGTGATGGTTACCATGGACAGCATTTTAACTGAACTACAGTGTATGTGTCTTAGGCCATGATAAATTAATTGCTAGATTATCATCCAATTTTTTCTAAAAAAGAGGGAGGGAGGGAGTTTATTTTATTTTATTTTTTTTATGAAAAAAAAAAGGGTCAGGGCGGCATGAAAATTAGGGGATGGGTAGGGATGTTAAACCAGCAATTAATTTATTATGGTCTTATGTAAGAATAAAATTTATTTTCAGGTAGGTGAAAAAAATAATTAAGTGCTGTACCAGTAAATATCGCCCATTTGAAAACTGAACAACCGCAGGGGCAGGCAATTCAGAACAATTCAGTACTTTAAATAAAAACGATTTTGCCACCAGTCCATTTGTATCCAACAACATTATAAGTCTGATGTGCGATATGCACTCAAGTCTTGATCCTTAGTGATTTGTGTATAATAACTAATCCCTTATACAGAGGCTGGTGATCATGAACAGCCAATCCTTCAATGACTCCTCCATTTGTCATTCTGGCCTATTATTCTCACTTAGAACTGGCAAAGAATTATCTTCAGGCTGAGAAACGCTCTGGGTATTAATACAGAGCTATAAAATAGACAACAGAAGATGCCAGATGAAATATAATAAGGAGCATGACATTTGGAGAATGTAACTACTGTTTCTACTCACGAATTAGGCGCGTTTTTTTCCAATTTTTAAGATCTTTGAGAAGGGATGCGCTATATACATAAGTACAGAAGATTTCATTTTATTTTTAATGTTATTTTTCAAAGATTTATCGATTCAGAAAAGATTCTGCTACACAGGTATGTTCAGATATTAATTTCAGTAAAATTTCTTCATGTGAGCTCGATTATAGGTGATGATTTACCTAGCTGAGAATGTTTTCTTCAAATTCAGTCCTTGTACATTATATAATTATGCAGTAAAACATGTCAAATAGATCAAAAAAGAAAAAAGTGTTTATTGCATATTTGCGTTGTTACCGGAATTAACATTTAAAATAGCACAGACTAGTTTACATAAAGGTGAAAGTGTACTGACAAATGCGGAGTTAATGCAATACCATTATCATCATAAATGTATTTATTCACACATATAACATTTGTTTGTGTGGTTTCTAGTAGTTTATGTTTATAAAATAAAATCAATATTATATGTGGCAGTTTATTTCTTCTTAAACAATACCCGTAAGCGGTCAGATGTAATGGCCGACCCTTATCACTTAGCGGTCACACCTTTTGGCTGGCCACTACTCCAATCATATTACGATCAAGTAACGCTTCTGCTTCTGTTACGAAAACACACCTCTTTACCCAGAGCGAGCGTGCATATATATGGTCTATATAATAAGCAAATAGAATAGCGAGATTCACGACATTAATTTGTTAGCGAAACTGTTACCTAGGCTGGGTACATGACTGTTTAAGCGCATGTATTTAAGGTAGTTTTTTTAGGTTTATGACGCATGTAAACACATTGGAAGTAAATTTCACTAAGGTGTTTAATTACAATTATCAAACTGGGTAAGATCAAAAAGATAATTGCAATTGGTCAGTTTGTTTAAATTATAATTAAATTAAATTTTATCGGCTATGAAAGTGGCTGCGAATACAATGGAAAAACATTATTTTTTCATATCATAATGTTTTTTTATTTGCGATTGACTCAATGCATTTCATATACAATATCTGCTGCAAAAAAAAGGTGTTTGACTTTGGATGAACGTGTAAGAGTGGTTGAATGTCTGAATCTTTGGAAAAGGTATCGATAAAACACAGAATCAGAATGTGTCGTAACGTTACCCACAAGATAATAAAAAAATACAAGCTACGAATTTTTACAGGATTTTACGGCATCTGCTTAATGAAAAATTCATCGGGAAGAGATTTCAATTATGATGCACTCTATACACATATATAGGAGAATTGTATTTTTTTTTAGTTCTTGGTCTTAAAACATGGATGCGTGATATACACGAGAGGTCTAATACGCGAGTAGAAACGGTAAGTGGTTTGAATGCTAGTATACAAGTTTGTTTCTATCAAAGGGAGCATGTCATGAAAAAATGCTAGAAATTTCTTAAAAGAAAAAAATAATTAAAATGGATAAAAAGCATCTCATTATAAATACAAGAGGCCCAAGAGGGCCTGAGGACGCTCTACTGACTCATAGTTGCCATAGCACTTTTTGAAATTCTACTATGTAATAGAAACATCGGGGCGAGGTCATTTTTAACTCTAGGTACACCATTTGAACAAATCTAACAAAACTATAGTTGGTCATCATTACTATATAAACATTTTGAAAATCTGTTGGACCGTTCATGAGCAGAAGACTTTTTAAATTTGGGACTATTTTTAGTAATGGTGGCCATCTTGAATATTAGATAGAAAAAATAAATCTTTTGTATAGTCTCCTATGCAATAGAAACATCCATGTGAAGTTTCAGTTTAATTGGCATAGTGGTTTCAGAATAAATGAAAAAAAAAAGAGAATTTTCTGTTTTCCCATTGTATCTCTATGTAAAATTCTAAGTTCCCTTACAGGGCCCCTATATATCTTAACCCCTAAATTCTTATCTGCAATCAAACCCCTACACTTAGGGATAATTTATATCAAATATGTACAAATCTGACATATCGGTTCTTTAAAGAAAACAATTTTACTAATTCCCAATTTGTACCCTTTTGGGGCCCCTCCTGACCCCTTAAGACATAGGAACCCAGTCATTTTTACAAATCTTAACCGCCTTTACCTAACAATGCTTTAGTGAAGATATAGGCAAAATTATTTCCATTAAAAAAAATAAAAATAAAAATATTATATTGACATGTGTCCCCTTATTGAACTCTCGAGGCAGGGTCATTTTTTACCCTAGGGACACCATTTGAACAAATCTAACAGAACTATAGTTGGTCATCATTACTACATAAACATTTTGAAAATCTGTTGGACCGTTCATGAGAAGAAGATTTTTTGGGTTTTGGATTATTTTTAGTAATGGCGGCCATCTTGAATTACAGATCGAAAAAAAAAAATCTTCTGTATAGTCTTCTATGCAATAGAAACACCCATGTGAAGTTTCAGTCTAATTGGCATTTCAGATCGAAAAAAAAAAAAATCTTCTGTATAGTCTCCTATGCAATAGAAACACCCATGTGAAGTTTCAGTTTAATTGGCCCAGTGGTTTCAGAGAATGTGCTGCTTACAGACGACAGACGACAGACGTCAGACGACGGACGACAGACAACGCGCCATCGCATAAGCACTTCTGGCCTTTGGCCAGTAGAGCTGAAAATCAGAATAGTTTGGTATATCAAATCCTCCAAAACACAACGAAATCAAGGTTTCAAAAGGAGTTGCAAACTTGAAACAAAATCCCCATTCTAAAAATAGACAGCACATAAACACTGCTCGATAACCTTAACATTGTCATTCAGACTCTTTCTAAGATGAAACAGATTTTACAACCTGTAAACCTATATAATGGATTAAGTTGAAATATAAATAAAGACACAATTATTTAAGATGTCACAAAATATTGTCAATCTATTCAAGGACTTGTATAGAAGGATAGGAAACTTGCATCTCATGACTAAATGTTGATGAAATAGCACATGGAGGATTCATTATTTGGCAAATTAATCATTCATAACTCACAGACAACTGATTTCTATACATAAACTGTAAATTGTATGACATTGTGATCTTAGATGCTTAAACACCACGCAGAATGATCTTGAAATAAAGATATTGAGGTTTGAAGGAATATTTATCGTAATTTGTTGTTATTTTCGATGCAGTACACATATTTTTTAATCAAAAGTACTTCAATAATTATTTTAAACACACATTTCAGGGAATGGAATTGTTTTGATGAGAATTTCATTTTGCAATGTGAGAATTTTGATTTATGTTCCTGAAACAAACGGAAGTTAAGATAATTGAAAATGAGGTATTGTGAGATTTTGCATGAATACGCAATCGTTCACAAAATCACAGTCAGTTGCCTTTTCTTCTCTATATTATTCAATTCCTTGACATCTTTTCAGTCTCCAAAATACAGAGATTCCAGTTTACAGAGGTTTATTCTACAATAGAAAAAGATTCGTAACATTTTCTGGACTTTTGGAAGTGCACGGTTTATAGAGTATTCAGGTTTTTAGAGTGTATGGAGGTTTCACTGCGTATTTGGGGAAGTTGGAATGCAGTTCAGCATTTTACATATGATGAGAGCCTTGCTGAACTGAGGACACCGAATGACGAATCGGAATTGATATTACACTAGGTTAATAACAAAAACATGTCACGGGTTTACTATACTCCTGTACTGTAATTTATGTGATAAAACTGGATATGTCATACAATTATAATCTGTCATTTGTTCAAAATATGACATTAAACCTGAACATTTGTTATAGTTTCAACAATAAAACTGGATGCCATATATTAATTGTATCTGACTTGCCTGTTATTTGTGGGTAAAAATCATGCTAACACCCTTCTCTAGATTTTTACAACAACACAGTTATTCAATTCAAATTGCATTTATTTAGTATAATGTCCCAATTATCCAAATATATTCATCGAATAGCAGCTCTGTGCAACTTGCAGTCAATAACAGCATGCAGATGGATTTTGTTTTGTTTTTTTTGCACATGGGAAATTCTGCAATTTTTGTTTACTGCCATCAATACATTGGTCACAAAATTCATATTTGTTAAAGTTTGATAGTGTTAAACTGTTATACACAGACTGTATATAACTGTAAGGAACCAACTACGTATGCACCGGAGTGGTGGTCAAGTGGGAAAGCTTAAGCCTGACTTGTAAAAGATTGTGGGTTTGATCCCCAGCCGGGTCATAACAAAAGACTTGAAAATGGTACTTGAAACTCCCCTCTTGGTGCTCAGCATTTAGAGGAAAGTTCTAGGTCTTGTTGGTCTGGTGTCAGTATAATGTGACTGGGTGGAATCCCTAGACACCATGTGTCTGCAGCATCATAGAGACTCAGTGTGCAAATGTAACCATGTACCAATAATAATTCTTACAATAGTTTTATGAATAGTATTTAATATTGTACCATAGTGCTATATTAGAAGTTTCTGTCAAAAGTAATAAATACAGTTATTAAGATTGGATAAATAATCACTTATATAATTAATTAATCCTAAGTTTTATCGAAGTGAACAAGTAGATAAGCTCAGAGTCATGGAGTGTCACAGATGTTGTACATCCTGGACTGGAAGAAAATATTAGTGCCAGAATGATTGCATAGTAGTTCTGTCACAAATTGAGTACATCCTGTACAGAGTAAATGATAAGTTGTTTGAATGATGGGTATTAGTAGTTATTGAATGGAACTTACCAATGAAAGAAAGGATTAATTAGGTTGATTAGGGAGTTTAAAGATTATGAGAGAGATGATTGAGTGATACTAAATATGGGAGGAGTTTGAGAAGAAAAAGTGTGAAATATGAATGTAATACTATGTTACAAGATAGTAAGAAAAGGGAGGTTGAAAGGAAAGTAAGGAAAAAGAGATTGAGGGGTTAAGAGGTGAAAGTAGGTTGAGAAGTGAAGGTTAAGATAGTTAGGAAATAAGGAGAAAGAAAGTTAAAAAAGGAACATTTGAAAGGAAGAAGAATTAAGAAGTTAATGTTAAAGTGAACTGTGAGATATGAACTTGATGATTAAATAGAAATTAAAATGATGTAAAGTGAATACAAGTGTTATAATAATAATTGAACATTCCCCGAATAGAGATAACGTAAATACACAGCCGGTTACACAGAACTCAGAATACTGTCTCAAGTAGACAGCATTGTAACATGACTGAGAGTTACGCTAGACATCATACAACAACAACAACAACAACAACAACAACAACAACAGCAACAACCGGCGTATACAGTTTATATTTCATCTGAATCTACTTTATCATCCCATCATGCAATAGAATTCTTGTCGCCCTATATGTAAATATGGCAGTGCTGCGTAGATGATTAGCGATAATTTTGTCAATCAACTTGAAATAAAATCAATCTATTGGATGAATCCTGCACAAAAATCAATCCATCGATTTACATTACACCCGCGTGCGTCTGCCTGTTCATGCATGATTATGCATTGAGCACATGCATTCTGCAGTTTTATGACTGATTCAAAGCAAGTGCAATCAAAAACGCATAAAGACATAAACAAATTTACAACACATTTCGTATCTCTCCTACAACTGCTTGTTTGCGCCAGTAACAGATAAATTTCAAATTGATATTACTGGCAACTTACAGAAACAAAACAGAAGTATCAGAAACAGTATTGAAGTGGAATTTAAGTCCCATTCAAACTGTAATGCAGTTGTGTGCCCCTTCTCACTTGTTGCAATGAATGAATGAATGAATGAATGAATGAATGAATTAATATGAATGAATGAATGAATGAATGAATGAATGAATGAATGAATGAATGAATGAATGAACGAGTGATCGAATGGTGATTGGTAGTGGGGATAGATGGTTTGTGCCCAAACTGTAATAAGGGGCAAGGGTGGGATAATATATATATATGTATATATATTGGTAGTACAATATAGTGTGACAGTGACTGTACTACTGTAGACATTATAGTTTCACACAATATATACAATACATTCATATCTGAGAAACAATGACTCTCATCTCTATGGAAATTCAGGGACGAATATAAATTTGTGTGGGAATGCCACAGTGTGTATGTAATCTGTTAGGGGAGAAATTTATGACAGTAATCCAGCTACCAGCTAAGTCGGTAGAGCATCCGCCACATCAGCAAAAGGTCCAAGATTCGAATTCCGGACTGGATGCATATTTTTCTCATCCTGTTAATACTAATTGGAATTAGCAACCATTATAAATAATTGTAAGCAGAAGTTCACTAGGGGAAAACTTTCTCGCAGATACAGATCAACAATAGGATCAACATATTACGTAACTACGGAAATGCCAGATGTTCTTATGAATATCTTATTTTGTGCTGTTATGATTAGTAACAATGTCAAATTCTGTAGCCATCATAGTGAGTGAGAAACAAATATTCTTGTTATGTTAGGCCACTTTAAAATAATTGCTATTTTTTTCTAAAAAAACGGAAGGATCAGCGGGGATGATAACCTAGCAATTAATTTATTATGTCCTTACATAATTCTGAATAAAACGAAAATATTTTATTAAGCCCCCTCCACCGTAATATTATGGCCCCACCCCCAGTCTGTTTAATCCATTTAACAAATGCAAATAAATCCTTTAATCCACATAAATACACTATCTTCTTCCGATAAATAGTATCCTTTTTTTTTTTTTTAGCATGTTCTATGAATGAAGTAAGAATACACACAAGGTCAAAAAGTACAATTTTTGACCATTCAAGGGACATAAATCTGACATTAATTATCTGATTTGGCCAATTCAAGATCTTGTCCTAGACATTAAGGTTATAAAACTGCGACTGTATAAGTTTGAACAAAATGGTCTTAATCCTCCATAAGTAATGGAGAGATAAGTGATCTCCATGCTGTACAATTAAAAATATTTTCTCAAATATAATTACAATAAAAACTGTCTACCTATCAAACCTTTTGTATTACTAATAAAGTGTGTAATAAAGACAACAAGCAAATAAACTTACATTTTATAAGTTGATGGATCATCCTTTACATCTTCATTGTCATGGTTACTAATCTCAAATTTAGGCACAGACATTGTCGAATATTCAAATAATAGTCATCCAATTTATTAATCAATCGATCAAATCATTCATCAGTTGTACTTCAAGCATGATAATCAGATTAACACACACTGAATGCTTCTTCAAAAAAGATATTAAAGAAAAAATAATTCTCGCACCCACATGTTTATTTTAGTGTAAATAGTTTTATAAACATATACCAAATCCAAATCTGTTTTCTCCCTCTGTGTGCACAATATAAATCACCACTATGATCTGCTTGGTATAGCGAAAATATAATAGCCACTTACTACCAGTGAAACATTTTACAACAGAACTGATTGATGCACTACTGATGCACAAAGATCTGATCCATTTAACAATGAGCTGACACGCTGAATGATTTTTCTTCCTGATGGACTAAGCGTATTTATCTCCTCAGGAAAATGTCACTTAACACTTTTACAGCACTTGAAATTGTTTAGATTTTTCACTCACTTACTGTATCAATAAGTGTTTCACTGGTTCTCCTCCCCACTAGTTCTCTGTCAATCTGCGTGTACTAACTATATCTGCTCCTATTGATATGAATCTTTCTTTGCAATTGCATATATATTTTCCTTCCCTTGTGTATAATAAATAAAATATGGTTTACTGACAGGGAGGAAGATTTAGTTTTTCACCATCAAAGCAATTTTTAAATAATTGTCACCCCATTAGTGCATTGAACAGATTGATTTAATATTTAACATCATTTTTATGCCATCAAGGACTAACAGTCGAATTCAGTTAACCTAACCACTGTTTCCTGGGATCCTGAAAGGTTAACCAGTACTTGAGCACACCCCATCTCCGCCAGTAACTGATAACTTTCCCACTTGAACCAGCGGTGAGAAACAAATGATAATGAGACAAAATGTCCTATATCAATCATACCAGAGACTGGTGCAGGGTTGGATTTGAACTCACGACCCCGGGATTGATAGTCAGGCGCGTTAGTGCAATAACATACCAAATATATATGAAATAAAAAGGCACTTTGTACCTTATTGCACCAATGGAGCAAATGTTATTTTGTGTCTAATTACAGCTCAATCGTTGTCAAATAATTATTAAAGTATTTGTCAAGTATGCTATAGCTTACATTAAACAGACTCCCTGCAAATGTTGGATTCATTTTTTTACTCAAGTTCACTTCACACAAACAGTCAACATTTACATCCAAGGAGGTATAAGGCCAGATAAAACCCTGGGTTCAGGGTTATTAGACAAAGAAAAATAGGGTAGGTAGGTTATCTTTTTTTCAAGGAGAAAATGTCATAATAATTAACTTGATTATAAACAAATTGATTTTATCTTGTTTATCTGTTCTATAAAAAATACTAATAATGATAGTAAATAAATAAGAAACAATACAAATATAATTTTCTTGACATGATATTAAGCCGACTTGTTTCGCAGATTTTCATACTTTTACATTATCATTTTTTTAAGTTCAGGACTCAATTTTAGGGTCAGTTGGGTAACCCTAAACAGAGGTATTTATTTCAAACCTAACCATATGGAAATATTCATCACCCGTAATTAATATTTAAGAAATTATTAACATTTTTATAAAACTACCGTCAAACCTGTGTTTGTGGCCACCTTTATTAAGCAACCTCTTGTTTTAAAAAGCCACATTTTCTATTTATTATCTGTATAAGTTTAGTTTGAATCAACTGTATTAAGCAGCCAACTGTTTTAAAGGGTCATTTTGCTCTTTCCCTTCAGTGGCTGCTTAAGACAGTTTGACTGTATAGTGAAGACTGACATTAGTATTAGCTAAATAATGATTCTCAAACAATTCAAAATTGATAATTTATTTTTACCTAAGATAAAAACTGATGGACAAAAATTACTTGTTACACTTTTTGTTACATAAAATGTCCATGAATACATAGTGCACTATATGATGCCTTTCAACCGTTTACAAGAGTAATGCCCCTTTCCAAAAAAGTAAAGAAATTCAGGGTCATTTTATTTTTTTATATATTAGGGTATTCAAATTTCATGCTGGCATGTCGATAATCTAATCAGCGATTGATAATGTTTCCAGCACCGCCATTTTCCTTAAACAAGCAAACAATGAGTAAGTTAACGCCACATGACCAGTAGGTGGAGCGATCAGGTCAGTTGAAATGAAAAGTACCAAGCCTTGAATATCAATAAAGTAATCAGTCTGGAATTTGTGCAAACACTCACAGCTTGCGCTTCTAAATGCTCGCACATGTTTGAACAATCATCATTACAACAGTCAGATGATATAAAGTCGTTAAATATCCATCATGTGATCAATTCTGATCTAACTTCCTGAATATCTTCTTTCCAATTTTGCAAGACATTTGGTTACTTAGTCAGAATATTTTTCCGCACTGCATTCTGTAAATGTTGTCAAGTGTTTATCCTTTTGACGCCTTCTGAAGACATCTCTTAAATGACCTTACACAAAAATGACTATCACTCCGCCCACTGGCTACGTGATGTTGTTTGTCCAAGTAAATACAATGTGGTGTTTACTTAGACATAGTTAGCTTGTCTAAGGAGAATGCCATAGCAGCAACCACATGTGAATATCAATCGCTAAATGAATTTGTAATCAACTTTTTTTATTTACAGCCTAGTATGTCATGATGTAAATTATAATATGTGCCTGACCCGTCTCATTACTGTGGTTATAGGTCATACAACAAGCCCAGCTTAGTCAAAATCATTTTTAGTGAGATAATTACACACGGAAGGAACCCAATTCATTTTGAGGTCATCTTCTATCAATTAATATACCACAATACTCACACAGAAATGTGGTGTTAAGTCCCATTTAATAAAAATGTCTGCATATTATATAAAAATTATAAAAAATGAGACCTTAAGTCTCTCCCTATAATGTTTTTAATGCTGATGGTTCCACACTTGTTTTTTCAGAATAAGAATACAAAATCTTACATATGTGCATTATTTAGTATTGAATTTGAATAAAAAAGTTGGCAAAACATATTATACAGAGCTCTGATAAGCATAATGTATTATTTTTTTTTGTAAATCTCTGTTAAATGGTTTGTCCAAGTAAAAGATTATAAGAAAGACAAAAAATGTTCATAGTTTTATTAACATCAAACAATTTTGTTATAATGACTGGAAAGAAAATCCTTCCTTAAATTACAAAACATTACTTTGAGCAAGCTCATTAAGCATGCATCTAGACTGATTTTCTAAAATACTAGTAATGAGCAAGAATTTTTTGTCTCAAATAATCCTAGGGCATGTGAAATGCATGGCTTTCAGTTAGACCAATGGAGCCATTAGGATCGCAGGGTTGTGGAACAGATGTGGTTACCCAAGTAACCGATTCGGTTATGGAGTAACAAATCCGGTTACCCGAGTAACAGATCCAGTTAATCGAGTAACAGATCTGGTTACCCGAATAACTGATCCCGTTAACCAAGTAACAGATCCAGTCAACAGGGCATGCGAAATACATGGTTTTCAGAGTAACAGATTGGGTTATCCAAGTAACAGATCCGGTTACCCGAGTAACAGATCTGGTTAACTTATTATATAACCATGTGACGAATGTTAAATAAGTATTAAACTATAACAGGCCTAACACAGTTTTGAACAAATGCTGAAAAAGAGACCATAAACTTATCACAAAAAGAAAATAACACTTAAAATCATACCCATCATTGTTAACTTCCGCCATCAAGTGAAGCAAATTAACAGTAACTGAGGCATGCCTCTACATGCGCTGACTGCCAAACTTTATTTCCAGATACATTACTGCCAAAATATTATGAATTAGACAAAGTCACTGTTTGCAGAGCTCATTTTAGCCATGACGTATACTATGATAATATTTAAAACTCATTCATTGATACCTTCATGTCACAACCAACAGACATCGATTTGATAAAAAAAAAAAAAAATTTTGAATGGAATTTTTTTAGTTTACATAATACACTGCGGTCCCGTTATAACGCGGTCCGATATAACGCGAATTCCGTTATAACGCGGTTTTTGCTTGGCTCCCAATTTTTCGGCGGGGGGTAAAGGTCGTGATACAAAACTTGAAAATATGCGCGAATGACCAAATGACAACCAAACAATAGATCGTCGCCATGTTTTGATTTGATAATCGCTCATCTTCTACTCACAAATAAGCCTTGATTATAACAAACTGTTATAACCATTACCTCATGGTGGTTTAAAGGATTGTTTAAGGGATTGATTCATGCCAGCATTGACAATTAACAGTTTGTAATAATCCCGAGTGCTTCAATAAATGCTGACACGCGCCAAACACGGAAGCCATATGCAAACTTTGTTATTATCGAGTGATCACGTGATCAAGCAACGAAGCGGTTGACAGGTATAAATATATCGCGGGTATCTTATCGGATCGTAAACACAAACTTATTTTTATTATTTAATTGTTGTTAATACTTCAGATTTATATTTTTAATATTTTTATACTAATAGCGTTGAGTTTAAATTGAAGCGCGATTTTTTATATAGACACCGTTTTTTCTCCTTCCGGGTTAAACGGAAATGGCTGCCAATTTTAGTATAATCAAAACACGAAAACGTTTTTCTTTCTTTTCTTTTATTGTATTAATTTCATACATATCTAAGTGTATCTGTTGTAACTAAATACGCGTTGTATCATATTACAATGCAAACAATACCATTCACAGTAGGACAGCACGATAGGTGTGAAAAACCGACATCGATTTTTTTCGAGGTAATTATCGCTATAACGCGGTCCGCTTATAACGCGGTTTCGTTTTGTGGACCCCAAGATCCGCGTTATAACGGGACCCGAGTGTAATTAGATTCAATGGTAAAGGAAAACTTCAGAATAAATATGAGAAGAACAACCATCCTTGCACATGTAAATGGCAAACATTTTAACATTGTTTCCTCATTCAGTGCTTAGCATTTAGAGGATAGTTTTAGATCTGGTCATACTCCAGACTGTGACAGCACTTTGAATAAAGGCCTCAAGTAGACATCATGATGATGTAACTGAAAACTGTTGACATTCATAGTACAACACCATACAGTACAACTCTCTCATTATTAATGTTTTTGGACCAAGTCAAGACCTGAGCCCATTAGCAACATGTGACTTCACTAAGAGGTATTTTTTTAATGTGTTTAACACCATTTTCAACTCATTTCTGGCATTATATGGCATATTCAGTTATTTTGGTGAGTAGAACCACCATCCTTCCACAAGTAACTGACAAACTTTCTCACATGAAAGTTTTCGAATGGTCCTTTGAATACAATTAAATATAGAAGAGTCTATTACAGAAATTACAGTGAATTATGGGTAAATTGAGCAAACAAACTGAATGTACAAGCAGGTGCAGGGACAAATTAGGAGCAAGATCAGCTTAAGCTCGTGAACTCACACAAAATCTTGCGAAATTTAGTTTTCAAATTAATATCCTAACTTCAATTCATCTCAGAAATACAAATCAAATTTCTTTCTTTGCACAATGGAATTCTCTACAAAACGAGACCATTCCCAGTAAATTGTGTTTAAAATTGTTGAAGTTCTTACGATTACAAAATGTGTATACTGCAACAAAAAAAATCATTAGGAAAGTACTTGAAATTTTACTTCAAACTGCAAAATCTTGAATTCAAGATCATTTTGCGTGTTTAAAACATTATAAAACATCAACAGTTACATACACCTTACATTTTATGCAAAAGAAATCAGTTTGTGAGGTTTGAATAATTAATTTGCCAAATTATTCATTCTGCGCATGCTAGTTTATCAACATTTAGTACAGAAATGCAAGCTTCCTATCCTTCAATATCAAATCACATCTTGAGCTCCAATTAGCTAAACTGTCAAATCATGTAAGTCAAATGTAATCATAATCAACATTAAATCATTTTGATATTTATTGGAATAATATCTATAAATGGAACATGATTAATTTATAGATTTTCATATTTTCAATTTGAGGACTCTTTAATTAAGTTTCCTTCAATTCTTTTGAGACTGTCTGTTCTCCATCATTGGCTGTAAGTTCTAAGCGTTATTCTCGTATTGATTAAATTACAGACTGTGTTGCAGTTTCTGATAATGAGGTGCAATTATCACAGATATCTAAATGAATCCAGTCTGAGGAAGAAAAAATTTCCATCATTCTGTTTTAATTATTCTTCAGGCACAGGAAAATTATCAGAACAAAATATTGCATCATGACGATGTATTAAAGAGGCGGACAACAAATTTTATGAAAATTTTCTTACACTTTTTCTGAAAACTATATAATCTGTGATGCAAATACAATGTAAAATAAATAGGTATGTGTGCAGGCTCTTTAAATTTTGTTTTCGTTTTTGGTCAGGGGGCCCATTGGTATACATTTTCCAAGAAATTTGAACCTCAGAGAATTCTGACACCAAATTTTTGAGAAAAAAAACAAAAGGACATTAAAAAAGTGTACAATTTCAGGTAGGAAAAAAAAATCTGCGGAAAATGGTAAATGTTTTGTAAACCTCAGAGTATTCCGACATCCCGTGGTATAATTAACTCTCGTAAATGGATGGAAGACATCATATTACACATTTCTTTTTACATATTTTAGCAGAAGTGTAAAAATATTTTATTTCATTCAGTTGTCATCTTCGTAATAAAAAAATTAAAAAAATTATCAATTTTTATTTTTTTTAAGAATTTTTATTCAAATTTTGCAATTATTTGTGTGCTTCACTTAATAGTTAAATTATAACACATTAATGATTTCTTAAAAATTGGGTTTAATATAGTAATACTTGGAGGTAAATATTTTCATGTGTTTATGACTGTGTTCTTATGTGTTTAGATCAATTAGCTGCGTGAACAAATTCAGTAAAATTCTATTTAATCCCTTATACATGTATAAAGTTGGTTTCGTCAATCTCTCTTATTAGTTTGGGAACTTATATTTATTCCTACATACAGTAAACTGTCCATCTGTTTCATATGTGCATTCCACAGTGCAAACTAGTTTTGACCAATTTCCACATTTAGTGCCTGAGATTGGAGACAAGTTATCTGTATTGTTAGATGCACAAACTTTAAAATGGTAGATGACTGACTAACGAACAGTTAATGATAATAAATGAACATTAATAGTCACTATAACAATTTTAACTGCCTTAGTCTGGAAATTTTGCAACATTACTACTAACAAGAGCACCGAAAGCAGATGTGGATTCTCGTCTCTTTTCTAAATATAATTAAGTTGGTCAAAGTCAGTGATGTAAAGTTATTAAAAATGACGGTGATTAGTTTACAAAATTAATAGTATCACTGATAAATAAACAAAAAAAAATCAAACTTGAGCTTAACAAAAAACTTTAACCTTAAGTTTTAGAGCCCAAAATATGGACATCTAGGTAAGCTATATACATTGATTGTATAACATAATATGAATTTGTTTAATCACTATAAAACATAGTTTATTTGTTCAGAAATGGAGAAAAGGCTGAGATAAACATAAAACTTTAACCTGCAGACAATGATGACAACGACAAGGAAGATAAGATGACAAAGCAAGGGTTATTACAATAGCTCTCAAATTTTTTCAAAAAGATGAGCTAATAAGCAATACACCTCAGTGTAGCATAAATACAAAGGTAACAACTGAGCAAAGCGAAGTGTCAACATTTCAAGGCAACCTATTTTAAACCACCAAATCATTAAATTTATCGATTGCAATTCTAGTCATTTTGTGTATTTTGTAATTGCACATTCAGAATCAGCATCATTGCAGGTTTGTTTGAATTGATATACTGGATCGAAATGCTCTGTATTGATATACTGGATTGAAGTGCTCTGTAGTGATATACTGGATCGAAGTGCTCTGTAGTGATATACTGGATCGAAGTGCTCTGTAGTGATATACTGGATCGAAGTGCTTTGTAGTGATATACTGGATCGAAGTGCTCTGTAGTGATATACTGGATTGAAGTGCTCTGTAGTGATATACTGGATTGAAGTGCTCTGTAGTGATATACTGGATCGAAGTGCTCTGTAGTGATATACTGGATCGAAGTGCTCTGTAGTGATATACTGGATTGAAATGCTATCCAACCTGCTGAAAACTATATATTGTGGAATTATGGTCTGTCAAAAATGTTCAAATCTGTTCAAAATGTCAATGCAGTAAACATGATAAAGTGAGTCGAATGATCATCAATCATCACCCCACAAACCTCACTGATCATCAATTATCACCCAACAAACCTCACTGATCATCAATTATCAAACCACAAACCTCATTGATCATCAATTATCACACCACAAACCTCATTGATCATCAATTATCACCCCACAAACCTTACTGATCATCAATTATCACCCCACAAACCTCATTGATCATTAATTATCACCCCACAAACCTCATTGATCATCAATCATCACCCAACAAACCTCATTGATCATCAATTATCACCCCACAAACCTCATTGATCATCAATTATCACCCCACAAACCTCATTGATCATCAATCATCACCCCCACAAACCTCATTGATCATCAATTCTCACACCACAAACCTCACTGATCATCAATTATCACCCCACAAACCTCACTGATCATCAATTATCACCCCATTCCCCCCACAAACCTCATTGATCATCAATTATCACACCATAAACCTCACTGATCATCAATCATCACCCCCACAAACCTCATTGATCATCAAAAATTATCACCCCACAAACCTCATTGATCATCAATTATCACCCACAAACCTCACTGATCATCAATTATCACCCCACAAACCTCATTGATCATCAACCATCAACCCACAAACCTCACTGATCATCAATTATCACCCCACAAACCTCACTGATCATCAATTATCACCCCACAAACCTCATGGAATTGAAGCTAGACTATGATAGAATGACAAATTAACATATGTCACAATAATTATACATTTGAAAAAAAAAATGACAAAATATCTCACTATAAAATTCTGAACCGAGCTATGCTTGAACCCATGACCTCAACGGTGAGGGGTTGGTTACAAGTTATATTCTAGAGACAGCAACATAGACTCATTGGCTATGATTCTAAGATCCCAACCTTAATGCCTTATAGAATGTATAAATTAATAACAATTCTGTATAACACAACGAAAATGTAAAACAAAATTGCTAAGCAAACTCTAATAATAAATATTACATAACTATTATTGAAAAGCAAGTTATTATGAACATCTCATAAACTACAACTGAACTCAGTAAACCACATCAGCACAAAACATTTAGTCATAAAAGCTACTATTTAATATTATGACGATGCTATTCAAAATTCTGTTGCAATTTTCTATTGGCTCAACATCAACTATTTCTATCACAATATCCTCTTCAAGGTACAAAATTAATGGCAAACACACTGAATATTGGAACTGCAATGACGTCTTTTAATCCTTATAAAACAGCGATACCACTACAGCCCTTAACAAAAGCACTCCTGAAATCTTTGTCGCACTTGTTCACAGAAAAGTTTTGTCGACTCTAATAATTATCACCACCATGAGATCAGCAACAAGCTTCTCAGTAAGTCAGTGTCTCCTGGTCAACACACTGACTGGTAAAACCACTGTCATTCTAAAATCTGATCTGTCCTATCCCATGAACTAAACCTTGACACATCTGATGCAGATAATTACAATGATGATGTCCATAAAACTGCTTTTGATGGAAGCATTTATTTATGGACGGACTGCAGAGATTTTCTTGTTCATTTATAAGATTATATTCAATAGGGATCAGATGGAAGGATTGATAATATAATACATGTTTTACCCATATAATCATTTTTGTGTTTATACGACAACACCAGCAAAGCATTAGGTGAGACAATCCATATATACAAAATTAATTGTCCTGTTGCAATGGGCTGCAGGCGACAGACTGATAAATCTACTTTCTGTCCTACAGATCTAAGAGAGTGTGGAGTAAATCAACACAATGAATCAAATTTTTCTTTGCTGCAAGGAAGTGTCTCTTCTGTGGTCCTGTTTGATGTGAGAATATTATATATAATTCAAGAAACTCATTTACAGTTTATTATATTGTATTGTAACTACTCAGGGTGCATTATCGAACATAACATCACAACTTGGATGGAAATATTGCTTTTAAATCATTTTCAAGCTAGATATACTGAACTCCAAACTGTGATTTAAAATGCAATAATTCACTCCAATCAGTGAGTTACTGTGTAATAATTAACTCAAAACAATACCATAATGAGCTATGATTAATGCAAAACCACACCATAACGAGAAGTAATTAATGCAAAACACATCCAAATGTAATTTAAAATCACTCCCAGAGTGAATAAAAGTATCAATAATTCACTTACATATTGGATTTTTAATGCACTAATTCACTCCAAAACTTATTCTCAAGTGTGATTTATCATTCAAAATGCAAGACATTGTGTACGCCAGGCTGTAAATATCAGTTAAAAAATTCACTGCTAGCCATTCCATAATGTATAATAATTCACTCCTAACTGTGATTTAGATAGTAATAATTCACTCTTAACTGGGATTAAGAGAGTAATAATTCACTCCTAACTGTGATTTAGAGAGTAATCATTCACTCCTTACTGGGATTTAAACCACTCAATTGTGATTTAAAGTACAATAATTCACTCCTGATAACAACGACACAACAAGAGAGATTTAAAACATGAGAGATTTCAAACGTAGGAGATTTCAAACATGAGAGTCATCTTTGAACATATAAACTTCTCTTTAATAAAGCAAGCTCCCTCGGACGTGTTTAAGATCTAGTTTAAGCAACTCTCATCTTTCTTAATGATTTGTGATGATGGGACAGCACAAATCTGAAGTCACACCAATGTCTGGTGCGGTATTATACTTGAGAGATATTATGTGGCCCACATTCTGAATGGAGAATAGTTGACACTTTTATACATTTCCTTATATTACTCAAAGTATACAATGAATACCTTGGCTATGGCATCCATTTTGAATAATTCCGGCAATAATAAACACAGCCATTTTGAATATCTTATGACAATAATAAACACAGCCATTCTGAATATTGTACGATAATAATTAACACAGCCATTTTGAATATCCTACGACAATAATAAACGCAGCCATTTTGAATATCAAATGACAATAATAAAAACAGCAATTTTGAATATCGTATGACAAAAATGAACACAGCCATTTTGAATATCGTATGACAATAATAAACACAGCAATTTTGAATATCGTATGACAATAATAAACACAGCCATTTTGAATATCTTATGACAATATTAAACACAGCCATTTTTAATATCTTATGACAATATAAACACAATCATTTCAATATTGTATGACAATAATAAATACAGCCATTTTGAATATATTATGACAATAATAAATACAGCCATTTTGAATATCTTATGACAATAATAAACACAGCCATTTTGAATATCTTATGACAATAATAAACACAGCCATTTTGAATATTTTACGACAATAATAAACACAGCCATTTTGAATATCTTATGACAATAATAAACACAATTATTTTGAATAATGTATGACAATAATAAACACAGTCATTTTGAATATCTTATGACAATAATAAACACAGCCATTTTGAATATCTTATGACAATAATAAATACAGCCATTCTGAATATCTTATGACAATAATAAACACAATCATTTTGAATAATGTATGACAATAATAAACACAGTCATTTTGAATATCTAATGACAATAATAAACACAGCCGTTCTGAATATCTTATGACAATAATAAACACAATCATTATGAATAATGTATGACAATAATAAACACAGTCATTTTGAATATCTAATGACAATAATAAACACAGCCATTCTGAATATCTTATGACAATAATAAATACAGCCATTCTGAATATCTTACGACAATGAAAACGCACACAAACATATTACAGTTTAGTCAACATTAAATATGAAATCGCATGTTTGGTCTGTGACAATGGCAATGATGTCGGACAATGACAGATAGCCTGCCAAAGGCAGGATTTAGTTACAGCTCAGCTGAAAAAGAAATTCAGTTGAAATATACTGAAATCTAAAGTTCAACCAGAGCCAATCAATAAAGTTCAATAAGATGAAATTGATGTCAATAAGGCAATTAAAGATTTCATCAATGCCATCCAAAAAATGGCCTTGACAGCAGGAGGACAGAAGTGAAATGCTTTGCAATTCTCATCATTCTGAGAAATGTATTCATTGAATAATATTCTTCGTTGGCTTATCTGATATAATCCATAAGATGATGAATAAATCTGCACATCAGTAATTGTCGTCTGTCTTCCTGACAGAATTAATTGTTCATTTGCCAGAAACAGAATTCTATGTTTCATTGTCCATGTATCGACTTTTTGCTTATTGGTTGTTTTATTTCCTGATCTATCAAAAATGTGCAATATAGTGACTCTGCTGTAGAAACTAGTAATGTTTACTGTAAACTTATATATTTTACATGGATTGTGAAACAAGTTAACCAGTAGAGTGGAAACCATTTCAGGGGACCGGTAAGAAGATGAACGATTGTTACAACTTCACAATGGAAATCTTCCTGGTTTACAAACAAATTAGATTAAGGACAAGTGGATCAAGTCTTGCTCATGGACACCCTTCAGGGGCGTAATGGGCTTAAGTTGGATGTGTAGGCACAGCAATGTAAAAGGGAGTCAATTCTGTGTCTACAGTTTGAAGTAAAATTCCAAGTACAGTCAAACCTGTCTTAAGCAGCCAGTTAAGGGAAGGAGCAAAAGTGGCCGTTTAAGACAGGTTGTTGCTTAAAACAGGTTAATATGCTCTGAAAACATAGAAATGGGAAGTAGAAAATGTGGCTGCTTAAGACAGGTGGCTGCTTAATAGAGGTGACCGCTTACACAGGTTTGACTGTACTTTTCTTGATTTTAAGTTGCTTTCCCTGATTTTTTTTTTGCTTCCCTTGATTTTTTAGTTGCTGTATACAAATTTTGTAATCATAAGTACTTCAACAATTTTAAACTCAATGAAATGGGAATGGTCTCGTTTTGTAAAGAATTCCAATTTGTGCAAAGTTGTATTTCTGAGATGAATGGAAATTAGGATATTTAAAAATGAGATTTTGCGTGAATATGGGAGCCTTCACAACATCTAAATCAGTTGCTTTCCCTTCTCTATATAAGTCCTTGGCCATGTGCGTTAGTAATGTTTTTGTACAGTACAATGCACAAAATGAGCACAGCCATGGAAACATTGATTAATCTTGCCATGCATTGTAACCTGTAAGTACAGAAAATTTGTCTTTACCAGCCCTATCATCACAGTTATCAAGATGGTATGATTTCCCAGTAAGTGTTCCAGATTTTTCTTTATCAAAATTAAATTAATTAATTGAATAATTTTTATTATGTGCCTGCTTTTTTGCTTTGACTTTGGAAACAGAAGTGAAATATTTTACTATCCATAATTAATGCATGCAAATCAGTCCAAATATCTTAAAAGAAACTTAATATTACTGAGTGGAAAACCTTTTTATTCTATTTAAAGTAACAGTGTCTTTGACCCAATTTATCTCAAAACCTAGAATCTCCTTCTCCTAAGAGAAACCTACACACAGAATATCTTAGGGGAAACTTAAGTAACCAGTAGAGTGGAAACCATTTCAGGGTACAGGTAAATGGATGAACGGTTGTTGTCGCGTACATGAGGCGGATGCTCTCCTGCTAGACTACCCCTGTGGTTTGACGGTGAACAGAGGACAAGGGGTAACACAATATGCTCACCCGTCATTCTTAGAATGAAGGGGACATAAAAAGGAGTACAGTCTGTCTTAAGCAGCCATTTAAGGAATAAGGCGAAAATGACCCCTTGAGACAGGTTGATTGAAACCAAATTCATACAGTTAACCCTTTACTTCATATAGACGCCCTTGGACACCTAATATAGACGCCTTTGGACACCTCTAATATAGAAGGCTTTTGAATTATTGGGTGAATTATATTTATATTAACTGACAGAGTGGAAAACAGTGCAGGAAGTGTTCAGATTGCCCATTATGAGCAATCTGAACTCTTCCTGCACTGTCTTCAAAGGCCTTCTGTGATTGGTGTGGGAAAACGCTTATCTATGGAGTAAAGGGTTAATAAATAGAAAATGAGGTTGTCTATGACAAGTTATTGCTCAATAGAGGTGACCACTAAAACAGTCTTTACTGTACTTTATGATTTCAATGAATTTCTTGTTGTCTATGAGTAAGGTTTGCCAAGTAATATTTATAATCCAATCAAACTTATCCAAAATTTATGCAAATGTAATGTCTAGCTTCAGCAATGTCTAAGAAGTTTGCTTATTATATATTGATCTCACTGAACACCATTCATGAATGTCAGAGATTATGAGGACTAAGTGAATCAACTGGTATTCTGCCCCAACCCTCCTCCCCATTAATATTTATCATATTTCTGTCTATAGGTTAGGCAATAATATGAAGCATGCCAATAAATTCTTGAGGTTTGGAAGACTTTGGATGATCTAATGAAGACATGACAATTTAATGGTTTTAAAGTCAAAGTACAGTAATTGGCAAACTTTCTCACTTAATTGTGATACTGGCTGTGGTTGGAACAAGCTTGACTCAAACCCACAACCTCAGTGATGAGAGATTAGCAGATCTTTCCTTCAGAGACCCCTAAACCTGTCCCCAGATGGCTGTCACAGACCCCTACACCTGTCCCAAGATGGCCGTTACAAACCCCTACACCTGTCCCCTGATGGCCTTCACAGACCCCTACACCTGTCCCCAGATGGCCATCACAGATTCCTAGACCTGTCCCCCGATGGCCATCACAGACCCCTACACCTGTCCCCAGATGGCCTTCACAGACCCCTACACCTGTCCCCTGATGGCTGTCACAGACTCCTTTACCTGTCCCCAGATGGCCTTCAAAGACCCCTACACCTGTCCCCAGTTGGCCATCACAGACCCCAACACCTGTCCCCAGATGGCCATCACAGACCCCTCCACCGTCCCCAGATGGCTGTCACAGACTCCTACATCTGTCCCCAGATGGCCTTCACAGACCCCTACACCTGTCCCCAAATGGCCATCACAGACCCCTACACCTGTCCCCAGATGGCCATCACAGACCCCTCCACCGTCCCCAGATGGCCATCACAGACCCTAAACTTGTCCCCAGATGGCCATCACAGACCCCTACACCTGTCCCCAGATGGCCATCACAGAACCCTCCACCGTCCCCAGATGGCCATCACAGACCCCTACACCTGTCCCCAGATGGCCATCACAGACCCCTACACCTGTCCCCAGATGGCCATCACAGACCCATACACCTGTCCTGAGATGGCCATCACAGACCCCTACACCTGTCCCCAGATGGCCATCACAGACCCCTCCACCGTCCCCAGATGGCCATCACAGACTCCTATACCTGTCCCCAGATGGCCATCACAGACCCCTACACCTGTCCCCAGATGGCCATCACAGACCCCTCCATGGTCCCCAGATGTCCATCACAGACCCCTACACCTGTCCCCAGATGGCTGTCAGACCCCTACACAAGTCCCCAGATGGCTGTCACAGATCCCTACACCTGCCCCTAGATGGCCATCACAGACCTCTACACCTGTCCCCAGATGGCTGTCACAGACCCCTACACCTGTCCCCAGATGGCCACTGCATTGCACGGAAACTAGTACAGTATATAAAAATTGTGTAAGCCGGTCACCTTTATTCAGTAGCCATATTTGTTATTATCTGCTTCTGTAGCAACAACCTGTTTTTAAAGGTCACTTTTGTTCCTTCCCTTGACTGGCTGCTTAGGCATGTTTATTTAAATTTTATTTCTTTATACTGCAGCAAAGTGTTTCAGTAATGAATCAGTGAGACAATTGGTGGGGTACTTTTACACCATTTATACACCAACTGATTAAGCGGAGCGGAGACACTACACTCAGGGGCTTTTAAAGCTCACCACTAACATAGAGGTTATTTAAGTGCAGAAAATATCATCCAATTTCAAAGAAAGTGTATATCCATTAAGAGTGCCATCTCTGCCTTCTATTGTCAAAATTTCATGACTGAGACTTGAATTTTTTATGCCTTTTTTTCCATTTTTCGAAGGTACCCCCCAAAACTGAAAATTCACAGGCCTCAATAACAAGTATATGAACCATTCACCTGTATACATGCAATAGAATCCAATCGCCTCTGAATTTTCACTTTTTCGAAAAATGGAAATAAATGTATCACATATTCAAGTCTCAGTCACAAAGTTTTGATAGTAGAAGACAGAGTTGACACTCTTAACATATATAAGCTTTCTTTGAAATTGGATGACATTTTTGCACTGAAATATCCTCTATGTACGTGTTGAGTTTCAAAGTCCCTGAGTGTATAATAGCCCCAAAGGATATAATAATTTACACCGTTTATTTTAAATACACAGTTAAATATCCTGCAACCGCATTCCGAGCATGAAATAACCGTCTTGAACTAAGTGATGTCTGGTACAATAAAAATTAACTGCAGTGTTTCATTAATATGTAGGGAATTTCACTATAAAGATTTTTGAGTACGCATTTATCTGATTATATCATGGCATTACAACTAATTTCCCCCAAAATGCAGACAGTCGGCTCATTGTAACTATTAGCTTATATCCTTTCCGATAAGCTTATACAGAAAAAAAGTTGTTTTATGAGTTAGAAAAGAGTGCCTACAATCTTGAAGTCACACAAATTCAGTCTATAAAAAGAATAGGTGACGGCTGGTATTGTCCAGCTAATGGTTAAATCTATTTTGGGCAAGTTTATTATATATACCGTTGGATTTCAAGTCCGAAGTGTTTTGTTAACAAAATGACCTTTCTCCTATAATTTATTTTATTAGTGTTTTCTTTTCAACTACTCAGTCAATAGATTATTAAACTTGTTAATAACCATTCATTTATGAACACTTCTGATCCCTGTAGTGGTCATCTTGAATTTTGAGCACTGATGATTGATTGATTGACTGATTGATTGATTGATTGAATGAATATTAAGCATCATTTTACCATCTTCGTAAGTAACTCATAACTTTCCCACTTGAATCAGTGGTGAGAGATGAATGACAATGACACACAATGTCGTAAATCAATCATCACGGAGACTGTTGCCTGGCGGAGATTTGAACTCATGATCCTGGGATTGATAGTCATCTGGTAACCAAATGAGCTAATCAGGCCCGGCGAGCATTGATGAAAAGAGGCCCTTAGGTGGTATTTACTAACCATCCGTAAGAATGTTCTAAGACTTAGACTAAAGAATGAATTTTAAAAAACACACTTGGAGACCACTTTTTGAGACGACAATTTGCAAGCATGTGGGGACATCTAACCTATAATCAAATAATCTCTCACAATTATTCTATCTGGCACAGTAAACTAGATATCTAAGGTTAAAGTTTAAAGCTTAAGTCTAAGAATATTCTCAAGAATGGTTGGTGAATAGGACCCCTGTATTGTAACCCAAAAAACAATGTGGTCCACTTTTGTTGATATTCTGCATCTTGTAGAATATTTTATGAGGACCATCATTCAGATCAAAAGTTCAAAAAAGTCTTCTGGCATCTGTTTCACTAATATTTAACTTAAACATTTAAAAACTGAACAAAGTTTTGACTGTTATACATAAAAAATTTAATATATCAATAAAACCATGTGCAGTTTAACTGGAACCAGTCTAAAAATCATGATCACCAAGCTGCTTTTCTTAGATTTAAGTTTTTAATATTTAAGTATATGTTGGTGAAACAGGAACCAGGCTGACTCATTGGGATCATGCACTTAATGTTTCCGAGGATATGTTGTTTGAAACTTTCACAAATTTTATCTATTTCTGGCACAATTAAAGATCAAAGAACCCTGGTATGATAAATCAGAATAAAACAGATAAAATGACCCTGCAAATTGATATAATATAGATTAATGGACCCTGCAAATGAATATCATATAGATTAATGGACCCTGCAAACTGATATAATATAGTGTCCAAATGAATAAATCAATCAAATTGAAACATGAACATGTTCTGGAATTGGTTAATTTAATATTTAGTAACATTTTTATGCCATCGACGGCTTACAGCCGATAAGTAAACATAACAACTCTTTACTGGGATTCTGGAAGCACGAGCAGTACTTGACCAAACCCCATCTCCATAAGTAACTGATAACTTTCCTACTTTAATCAGTTTTGAGAGATGAATCATAAAGAGACACAAGGTTGTATATCAATCATCAAAGAGACTGTGGATAAGTAAGGACTTGAACCCACAACCCCTTGATTTATAGTTAGACATGCTGCCAACTGAGCTAATCAGACCCAACTCTCTGTAAATGGAGGGATGGACATTGTTTGCTTGATAGCTGGATTACTTCTAAAGAATCCAATGTATTCCATTATCATCATTAACAAAATTTTAGATATAGCGAAGCAGATAAAATGAGAAGTAATTGCGTCATCATTGCGTGTAGCTCGTGTATATTCCACTGAAAAATAATAAAATATCTGCGATCAAAATTGCTTGTGCTGCCATATAAACAGAATTGTGGGTAATCTAGAGACATCATCTCCAATGCTAACTTGATACATTAAATTTATAATCAAAAGATATGGTATTCCTCTCTCAAGGTTAGTAAAATAAGTTTATCAATAATGGCTTGGTGCATTCGTTAATATCCACGATTCAGTGAAGACGGTGTTTGTTTGTTCTCCAAATAACAAGTGCATATTCATTTACATAACTAGAAGTGTTCCATAACCATATTTAAATAATTCCATATTAACATAGTTTTAAATTTTCCAAGATGTCCATAATTGCATAATTTTATGGTTTCATTTACGTTTATGTCTCCCAACTATAGGCCGAGCTCCGTTCACAAAGAAAAGATGGTGATTCTCCTGGGACTGTTTAGTGTAAATGGAGACTGAGGTCTCCCTCCATCAATAAAATTAAACTGTGATGAGAAAAACAGCTAAATACTCAAGCAATTTTTTTTATAATCAAGATTTGTATTCTTTTACAATTTTGTGGTCTCTCTTAATCTCACCGCTGATCCTGCAGTTTGAGCCGAGCTCAGTTATAAAAGAAACGTTGATGGTTCTCCAGAGACTGTTTAGAGTAAATGGAAACTGAGGTCTCCCTCCACCAATAAAACTAAACTTTGTGATGTGAAAGACACAAAGCTAGAATGCTCTAATAAATCTATATCCTTTTTGTTGTACAATTTTACAATCTCATCTAAATCTTACCACCCATCTTTGGGTTAGAGCCAAGCTCAGTTACAAAATATGAAGTTGATGGTTATCCCCGTCAGATTGGTTGATGAAACTGGAGACTGAGAGGCCTCCCGCCACCAGTAAAATGAAACTCTGTAACTGCTGTGTGATGAGAAAGTCAGAGCTAAAACTCAAATGTAAAAATATTTTTATTCAATCCAAGAAATCTTATAACACCACATTTGTATAATTTTATGGTTTCACTTAAAGGGAATATATCAGGATTTTTCAAGATTTTAAATTGGCTTAAAATATTTTTCCAATATAATTATCATGTCTATAATTATATACTCACAGACCCAGTTTTGCCAAAAAAGATCTATTGAAAAGAGCTACAGGTCTAGGTTAGACTAAAATAGTTTTCTTACTTAAAAGTGCAACATATTTTGTGGTGACGTTTGAGGCATGTGATTTCATTTTGATTTCAATTTGATCTGTTATGAAGGTTTCCATGTATAAAAAATTGTTCCATCTTGGAAAGAGTGTTTATGGGAAGACAATATTGACATAATTTAAAAGTCTTTATAACAAGTCCATATTTACACACCTTAAAAGTTTTAATAACAAGTCCATATTTACATGCATAATTTAAAAGTCTTTATAACAAGTCCATATTTACACGCTTTAAAAGTCTTTATAACAAGTCCATATTTATACACTTTAAAAATCTTTATAACAAGTCCATATTTACACACATAATTAAAAAGTCTTTATAACAAGTCCATATTTACATGCATAATATAAGTCTTTATAACAAGTCCATATTTACACACAAAATTTAAAAGTCTTTATAACAAGTCCATATTTACACACATAATTTAAAAGTCTTTATAACAAGTCCATATTTTCATGCATAATTTGAAAGTCTTTATAACAAGTCCATATTTACACACATAATTTAAAAGTCTTTATAACAAGTCAATATTTACACGCTTTAAAAGTCTTTATAACAAGTCCATATTTACACACTTTAAAAGTCTTTATAACAAGTCCACATTTACACACTGTAAAAGTCTTTATAACAAGTCCATATTTACATGCTTTAAAGTCTTTATAACAAGTCCATATTTACACACATAATTTGAAAATCTTTATAACAAGTCCATATTTACACACATAATTTAAAAGTTTTTATAACAAGTCAATATTTACACGCTTTAAAAGTCTTTATAACAAGTCCATATTTACACACTTTAAAAGTCTTTATAACAAGTCCACATTTACACACTTTAAAAGTCTTTATAACAAGTCCATATTTACACGCTTTAAAAGTCTTTATAACAAGTCCATATTTACACACTTTAAAAGTCTTTATAACAAGTCCATATTTACACACAAAATTTAAAAATCTTTATAACAAGTCCATATTTACACACATAATTTAAAAGTCTATATACAAGTCCATATTTACATGCATAATTTAAAAGTCTTTATAACAAGTCCATATTTACACACATAATTTAAAAGTCTTTATAACAAGTCCATATTTACACACATAATTTAAGTCTTTATAACAAGTCAATATTTACACACTTATAAAGTCTTTATAACAAGTCCATATTTACATCCATAATTTAAAAGTCTTTATAACAAGTCCATATTTACACACTTTAAAAGTCTTTACAACAAGTCCATATTTACACACTTTAAAAGTCTTTATAACAAGTCCATAATTATTTACACACTTTAAAAGTCTTTATAACAAGTCTATATTTACATACTTTCCAAATAGAAGTCATAGTTTTACTTAAACACATGAAGTTTATAACAGAGGGATGGAACTAGGGCAAATGAAGGACATGGGGAAATCAAAGTAATTTGAGCTTAACAGGGAGTCTGGGCCTATTTTGCTAACCTTCACATGCTTAAAGAATTTCGTAAAAACAAATTGTGACACCTAGGAACATTTCATTTGTGCATTCTTTTTGCAAATTTTACAAAGAATACTATTTACAAGGCTAGCAAAAGTTCATAAAATAAAGTAATTGAAATTGTAAAAGAATTTCCCAACTTTTTCAAAACTTCAAATTTTAAACTAGGAATTTTGAAAAGTGCGAATGTTAGTGAAACGGGCTACTGTTACTTATGAATACCCAACTGTGTAAGGAGAATACAAAACAGAACAGAACAGAACATATATTTTATTGATTTGCACATAAGTACATCATCATATAATAGAACATTTATATATATATATAATATATATATTACATTTCTATTATATGAAAACATTTCAAAAACTGTTGTCACGTGACTAAGTATAATACTTCCCGCCTTACAAACACTGTCATTGTTCTCACTGTTGTCGCTTTTTTTCCTTTTTTTCTCTCTTTTTCGCCCGATTCCGACCCATGAATCCAAGTTAAACACAAAAACAATCACTTTCTGTCCAATTTGTTCACATATTGATATTGTTTACTCCAGAAAAAAGAGAGAATTTATCATTTTTGTCAGAGTGAATAAACCGTGCCTCTTTATACTTCACTTATCACGTGAGAATTGTTGTCAAAATCTGATAAAATTAAACATCAAGTGATGTGCCCTTTATAGATAGTTTGCATGCCAGAAGTACTAAAGATTAGCAGACGTAATTCCAGGCTGTTGGTAATCAGTCGTTAAAAACTCTGATTAGTATGGGCGGGCTTACAAGTGCTTCTTATCAACACTTTCAGCATCATGTCTGTGTAGAGGTCAATGTCTTAGAGGTTATTGGCTGCAGAGGACATGAAGCAGTCTGCAAAGGTGACAGTTTCCTGTTGTCATGAACAAACTGGAAAAGTGGTCCTCTGTTGCCGATTGGTCAAAGCCACTGCCATCCAACGGCCACCAGTGAGGTCATGTGTTTGAGCCCTGAGCTCCAACCAAAAACTGTGAGAAAGTTTGCCAGTTACTTGCAGTTGGATGGCAGTTCTGCCCAGATTCATTCACCACCACCAATGAAACTGGATATTTTATATATATATAACACAGTATTTTATGTCTCACACAACAATTATTTTGCACTGTTCTACATGTAGAGAAATGTACTTATGGAACACAGTACACATTACCAATGGTTGTAAAAGTACCTTGTTTCTATAGATAGTCCTCTTTGGTCCAAATACATAGAAAATCATGAGGTTGACAATTCTGCCCATTTGTTGCAGTGTGTCACTATGCATCTTTTAACTGTTATATCTTCATTAAACAGTACCAAATGTCATCCAAACTTGGCAGAAATTATAAAAATGTTCTCATGTTCTCATATGTTCAAAGAACTATGACAATTTCATGCATTTTTAACAAAAACAATGCCCAACCGATTTACACAGTTCTAATTTCTTGGACGCAACTATCTTGCTACCGTCATGTAAGGGAGGTAATTCTCAAGTGAGACTTTAAGGTTGAATATTTTTCTGCTGCAGAAAATCAGACAAATCATGAGTGCTTAAACATAAAACAAAACTAACTAAAAAGATCATGGAGTACACCCATCAAGTCAGGCTATAAAACTGTAACATAAATATTAATTATAGAAGTTATAACAATTAAATACTGATCAAAGAAAAAATTGCAAAATATCTCTTTTAAACCATTTCTTTAATTGCAATATGATGGCCAATTATTCAAGAAATTTATAAATAATGGAAATACAGATAATAATATATACAGAGTCTATATTATGTTCACTCAAGTCATTGACTTGTTTATTTGGTACACTCAATTTAGGCTTTATTTGTTTCAACTATTTGACTTTATTTTGTTGTTTTTTTCCTTTCAATTTGTTTGTCTTTTATTTTGTTAACAAATTGATGGTAAACTAATTATTTTCATGAAACAAACACTCTGTAATGCAATTAAACCTCATCAGACTTTAACTTCAATGTGTCCCTCACTAATTGATTGAAAAACATTTTCTCTATCTAATTTCACTAGATATAAACAAGGCCACATATTACAAGGAAAATTATCATGCAATGCATTTTTTAATTATTGCGGTCGGAAAATGTATGTACTGTGTGTTTGTGTGGGGTGTGGGGCAGGAATTTATTCAAAAGATACATTTTTTTTCGGTTAAATGGTCCCACAAAACTGTTTTTTTATAGATATAGGGTTACATAAAGTTATGCTGTAATTTTGAAATTTGCAACCCTATCACAGTATACCGACTTTTTTAATGGTCTCAACTTTTTTTAAGCAGCAACACCAAAGGTGGAACAGTTAAAACAAATTTGCGATCATTAAAACCCTCCTGTTAAAACTTAATTGTTAAACTGTTCAAAATATTTATGGTAATACATCTTTTTATTTTGGACATTTTAGAAATAAATAGTAAATTTAAATTGACAAACAGATTGTTTATCTATTTCATTATAAACTGTTTACACGGCTCACAGTGGCATTCAGCATTATAAACTGTTTACACGGCTCACAGAGGCATTCAGCATTATAAACTGTTTACACGGCTCACAGATGCATTCAGCATTATAAACTGTTTACACGGCTCACAGAGGCATTCAGCATTATAAACTGTTTACACGGCTCACAGATGCATTCAGCATTATAAACTGTTTACACGGCTCACAGAGGCATTCAGCATTATAAACTGTTTACACGGCTCACAGTGGCATTCAGCATTATAAACTGTTTACACGGCTCACAGAGGCATTCAGCATTATAAACTGTTTACACGGCTCACAGATGCATTCAGCATTATAAACTGTTTACACGGCTCACAGAGGCATTCAGCATTATAAACTGTTTACACGGCTCACAGAGGCATTCAGCATTATAAACTGTTTACACGGCTCACAGATGCATTCAGCATTATAAACTGTTTACACGGCTCACAGAGGCATTCAGCATTATAAACTGTTTACACGGCTCACAGATGCATTCAGCATTATAAACTGTTTACACGGCTCACAGAGGCATTCAGCATTATAAACTGTTTACACGGCTCACAGATGCATTCAGCATTATAAACTGTTTACAGGGCTCACAGAGGCATTCAGCATTATAAACTGTTTACACGGCTCACAGAGGCATTCAGCATTATAAACTGTTTACAGGGCTCACAGAGGCATTCAGCATTATAAACTGTTTACACGGCTCACAGATGCATTCAGCATTATAAACTGTTTACACGGCTCACAGAGGCATTCAGCATTATAAACTGTTTACACGGCTCACAGAGGCATTCAGCATTATAAACTGTTTACACGGCTCACAGATGCATTCAGCATTATAAACTGTTTACACGGCTCACAGAGGCATTCAGCATTATATACTGTTTACACGGCTCACAGAGGCATTCAGCATTATAAACTGTTTACACGGCTCACAGAGGCATTCAGCATTATAAACTGTTTATACTGCTCACAGAGGCATTCAGCATTATAAACTGTTTACACGGCTCACAGTGGCATTCAGCATTATAAACTGTTTACACGGCTCACAGAGGCATTCAGCATTATAAACTGTTTACACGGCTCACAGTGGCATTCAGCATTATAAACTGTTTACACGGCTCACAGTGGCATTCAGCATTATAAATAAATGATGTAATAATACACAATTATAACACAAAAACGTGGAGATTTTATCAACGGTATATGCAATTTTAATACTTGCAAATCTAACAGCACCAACCAATGAAATCATAGGACATTTCTAAAGGGTGTTAGAATGCATTTTAATTTCTTACAGACATGTTACAATATGTGGAGACATGACATTGTCACAGTATAATGACAACACAATAAAAGACATAACTATCACTCAATAGAAGAAATATCTATGGCATAAATGCCATGGATATATGTAATCATTACAGGAAAGCACAGGCCATTTGAATATTTCCATCAACTCTAACTGTCTATTCTATTCAGTAAATTATGGATAGTTTATTGAATCACAAAGAGGCAGGTAACATTCTAAGATAACAAGATAACAGTTCAATATTCCATTGTCAGCATTTTCTTTTTTATTTGTCAATGTTATACATGAAACATACCCTGATACTGGCCAATGAGTGACTTTATTATCGCGACCCTGGTGACGATTTAGTATTTTGCCAACAAAATTAAAGAATTTTACACTACAGAGACAAAATGCAATATAAGATGTGAACAAAATATCCATAATATATAATGTTTGATATAAATGTACAGTTTTACTGCTATGACAAAAAAAATATTGGCAGTATAGGTGAGGCTTAGAGATTTAAGATAAAAATATAGGTGTGTGTGTGTGGGGGGGGGGGGGGGGGGGGGGGGGGTGGTGGTGATGAGGTATTGGTGTGGTACAGAATGTAAATTGGTCTATTTATATCTTACGACAACATTACATATGCTAATACTCGATTTGCCATAATCCACGAAAACAGAAAGACTTAACTATCCTCTATAAGTAACGAGTTACTATCCTTTGCTATAAATATGCGCATGCGCGAAAGCAACTTCCTCTTTCTGTTTTCGTAACCTCGTGTGAGGTAGGTAATTCGAATTCACTCGTAAAAATTGCTAATTTTCCACGGTTTCTTCGTTATATAGTGCGTTTTATTGTTTTATTAAGAAGCACACTCATTAGTTTGTAGTTGTGTTACTTCTTTTCAGCGAATAAATTCGCTTTACAGTTTTATTTCACTGTTAAATTATTAAAAGTAAATAGTCGACGGGTTCTTCGTCTTTTAACTGTTTGTTTTCAAATTATATTTGTATACTAATCGGCGAAATTGTTCGCCAATTTTGTTGTGTATTTCAGGATATTTGTACAAACTACACATATTTGTACAAAATGGAACATAGCTCTATTAGTCTTGGGAATCCAGGGGTATCTCTTAACCCAGGTGTCTTCACCACGGGGAGATACCCCTCAGATCCCAAGGGCCTTCCCATAGAGCTATGTCTCTTGGAGGAAGGCACTGTGGGTGCTAGAGCTACACCCTCCGTTAGACCTTCGACCTCCGGGTCAGTTTACAAGGAGTCTCAATGGGCTAGGTCTAGTACCAAAACCCAGAGAGTGACGGGTGGACGAAGACGCTCCAGGAGCTCCTCCACATTCGCTAGCTATCACTGTCCCAGCAGCTCTCTGTAGCAGCACAAGGACTTGAAGAGATTTCCCTCAAAATCAGCTATCACTGTCCCAGCAGCGCACAGCAGCACAAGGACAGGAACAGAAGGCGATCGAGGGAAGACTACCACTAAGAGTGGAAGGGAACATAGAAGAAATAGAGGTAAAGTTTCTTGTTTTTCATCTAAGGGAAGAGACACCGACTTTCGGTTTTCTTTTTCCCTTCTTATTAAAGGGACAGATCTAAGGGAGTCTCTACACTAGTTCTAATAGTCTTGAAAACTAACCAGTGGATTTCCAATGACATATCTATACATTACCCCCAATAGTATACCTTACCGGAATTACCGGAATCAAATTTACAAAGGCACGTGGGGGGTGCCCTTTAAATAAAACAATGGTGTTTTAACCATGAGGATTTTTCCCTAATTATTATAAGGGCCTTCCAATGGAGCAATGTATCTTGAAAGAAGGCATTTTTGGTGTTGGAGTTACACCCTCAGTTAGACCTTCGACCTACGGGTCAGTCTAAAAGGAGTCTCATAGGGCTAGGGCTGGTACCACAACCCAGAGATCTCGAGTACTTTCTCACTCAACTAGATCTTTTTTTTTCCAGGGGTTTCACTCCTGACCACGTAGTCCCTTCACTCCCTGCTAACCAACTGCCAGTCCCCTTTCCAGGGGCGATGGTTGCTTCTCTTTCCATTGATGACAAGGCCATTTGGTCTAGAAATTGGGAACACCCTTTCCCCATTACTCAGAGATGTTTTCTCTGCTTAGAGATATATTTGGCCCTGAACTTTGTCTCACAGTGGTTTATACTTACACTACTGTTCAGGGTTACTCAGCCTTAGAATTTTATTTAAGACTCACACTCCACCTAACTCTATCCTTTCGCTACCACAGAGTAGTCAGGTACCTCATTTGATGACTATTTTACATCAGAGCTTAGAGAGGAAGAGATGGTCCCTTATGGCCCTTCCTCTCACTTTTCTAAGGCTATTACGTCAGACAGGTTGGGCACAGATTTGAAGTACTGTAATTAATTCTTTACATTCGTTGGCATGTTAAGAAGTTAAGGCCCAATTTCACTCGGATATTATGGGGGCGGAGGTTGCTCTTCCGAGAGGGTTCGCCGGTCAACAGCACTCGATCGGTGTCCGCTTCCCTGAGGATGGTCGTTCACGGAGGGGAGAACCCGTTGCTTTATAGCATCTGTGGTATCTTGTCTATCCGGCAGGACCATAAACTTACCTGAAGCTCTCATCGAGCTGCATCTATTCCTTTAGTCAATGGTTAAGGACAACGCCAATATGATGGAGTATTTCGTCAGGCTTTCAATTTTTCCTTTCTTTAAGGAGTCAGACTTTTCTGTTGGAGTAGAGTTCTCTAAACCAACAGCTGGTTTCTAGTCTGTAGGATGGACCATTTAACTATTATACACTTCTTGGACTTAATTTCCAAGAAGTGGTTAAGATTCGTAGAATAGAGTTTGAGAACCCCACTTTTCAGCGGTTAGCCATGGCCAAACTTCATACCAGACCTTCAGTATGGTTCCATTTATAGCTCCTCAAGCTCCATTCAGTAGGACTCCAGTAGTTGGGTCTTAAGGCCCCATTTTACTCGGGATCTTTCTTCCAGGGTTACTTTTAACCATATAGGAAGCAAGTCATACAGAGGCAGGGGCGAGGGTAGAGGAGGTCTAGTGCCTGACCAATAGGGGTGCCCTTTCTGGAAATTTCCAGGCTCTTTCCAGTTTTGCTGGGTTCTTCCAACTTAAATTTGAAGATCCCAAGGCTAGACATTCTCTCAAGAGGTAGACTTTCTACCTTCTCAGAGTCCGGGGAAAATTATTTTTCGCAGACCCTTAGACCCTTTCGGTTATCTAGAGGGGTATCTAATGCTTTTTTGGGTCAATCCCCCAACGGTTTCTTTTCACCCAAGATGCTTAGTAATTCTCTGGGATCAAATGAAGCAGTAGATTTCGACACATATGTCTAGTATTTTCTGTCTCACTGCAATTGAACCGGTATCCCCCTCCTCTCCCAAGCAGGGGTGCTACAGTCGTCTTTTCATAGTTCCAATAGAACAGGGGTATGGAGAACCTTTATCGATGGAACTACAAAGAACGAGTGGGTAACTTCGCTTGATCTGTTAGTTGCTTACATTCACTTTCCTATACAACCAGATTCAGACGATACCTTCGCTTCCCTTGGCAAGGTTCAACCTATCAGTTCGAGCTCTTCCCTTCAGTTTATCACTAGCACCTTACGTTTTCACAAGAATAGTAAAGTGCTCATGATTCCAGGTGGATTATACAGATATTTGTCTCCATTCTTATCTGGAGGACTGGCTCCTAACCTTCAATTCCAGGGACTTGGCTCTGCAACACTTAAGACATCTTCTATGTCTAAGTCTAGAGCTGGACTTCATTCCCAATGGGAACAAGTCGGTATTGGTTCGTTGTCAAATATTTACTTGCCTAAGAGCACATTTCCAACTACAGGAAGCTTTTTTGGATCCTTCTCTAGAAAGATTAAGATTATGTCAGGTAAAACTGGAACATCTTCTTTCAGTTCCCTCTGCCTCAGCCAGGGAACTTCTTTCATTCTTTCATTCATTCATTCAGTTATTAACGAGCCATATAAACATATTGCAGATGAGGGCAGTATTTCCGTCCCTACATCCTTTCTAGTGTCAGTACGAGGTCACTTGGTCACGCTAACCACGGACAACACAACCTTAGCTTCTTATGTGTACAAGAATGGGGGGGGGGGGGGGGGGGGGTACTCATGCTCAGGAGCTCTCGAACTTTGCAAAGGAGACTCTGACTTGGTAATCCCAAGTAAGGATCTCTCTCAGAGCCAGGTATATTACAGACAAACTGAATATTCTGGTATATTCCCTTTCCAGGAAAACCCAGATATTTCACACAGAAAGGATGGTACATCGATCTACACTAGATCAGGTGTTCCAACTTTGGGACACACCTTGTAGATCTATTTGCTACTTGGTTGATCAATCAACTCCCAACCTTGTTTCTCCAGTTTCAGATCCTCTGTCAGGGGCAGTAGACGCTCTGTCAATTCCTTGGCAGGGTCTGTTCAAGTAATACTGTCTTTCGTGGTGTAATGGTTAAGGCGTCCATCTCGAAAGCAGGTGGTCAGAGGTTCAAACCACCTGGGAATTCCGGGTGCTTTAGACTAAAATGCATACCCTCCACCTCCACTTCTATCTTGGGTACTTCTGAAAGCACAGAGAGAAGACGGTTTGCTGCTGATGATAACACCATTTTGGATTGGACATCCATGGTTTCCTACACTGTTATCTCTATTAGTGGCTCCTCCAGTAGTATTCCCTCTCAGACGAGGCCTGGTGTGTCTAGCTCTTGATCGGCTAGTTCACGCCAAGACAAGTGTTTCATCTTTACTCCTGTCTCTTATCTAATGACATCTCGAAACAGAATGATTTGCTACTCGGTTCTTTCAGTCGGTATTTCTAGAATTTTTTCTACAAATGTCTTTATGAGTACAGATGAAAAGGTTGGTTGAAAAAGGGTGAGTCAGGGTCATTGGATCTATGCAATCACACTTTTCAATTATCTATCAGTTTTCTTGTGTCACTTTCAAAGATAAAAGTCTTTCACCATCTTCAGTTTAAGATTATTGTTCAGCCATTTCTGTAACATTTAGGCAGGTTACAGGAAAGTCCGATAGTCGTCTACTTTCTAACATAGAGAATCCCGCTTCTTTTTATGTCACTCCAGAAGGGGACTGTTTCCAGGTCCTGTAGGCTATTTCAGGTCCTACATCCGAACCACTTATATCTTGTTTGAGATTGGGATTAACTTTTAAAACTACTTTCCTGTTAGCTATAACTTCAGGTATTGACGTAGTGAGCTACATGCATTATCAGGAACTTAAGATTCCATTTACTTCGCGGTAGGTGGCCCTTCCATTACGTTGCTTTTCTTTCCAGGGTTTCTCTCATAGCATTAACCTCCTTTGGTTGCTATTCAACAACTGGTTATTCCAGCCCTACCTACAAACACCTCAGGTAACGAGATTTCTTCTTCTGGTTTATGTCCAGTGAGAACATTAAAATCTACTGAGATAGCTCTAAGGCATGGCGCAAGTACAGGAAACGGCTTTTCGTTGCTTATCTCCCAGAAACCACAAGAGATTTTTCTCTTGCTTTCATATCAAGAAGGATTGTAGGGACAATTATGTCTTCTTATGAGTTAGAAGAAGTAGTACTTCCATGAGCAAACCCAACAGCACACGAAGTTAGAACATTGTCTTCTTCTCTTGCTTGGCTGAATTCTAATTCTCAGGATCGTATCCTATGAGCATGTTACTGGAGTTCCCATAACTCCTTAACTTAGTTCTATATAAGAGATTACTCATCTTTTTATATTTCCTGACTCTAAGTTCTGTTGCGGTAGCTCAGTTTGTGATCAGAGGTGAACCTCTAGATTGAGTTTGTTTTTAACAAACTTTATGGTTTTAGACTACATAATCTAGCTCCTTTTGGTGGGTGTTTTATGTATCAGGATTCTTGATCAAATAAATTTATTTACATTTTAATTTTCATCTTACTGATATTCGTTAATCTAGGATTTATGTTATGTTTCTCTAACATAATATATCAATATATCAATACATGGATCTCCTAATCAACTTCTGAAGTTCTGATTTTGTAGATTTATGTAAGTATATAATTATATAAGATAGATATATATTACTTAAAATATTTTGACCTTTTGACTGCCGTGTCTCCAGGTATCTTTGACTTGAGTTTCTTCAGTCTACACAGGCAGAGTAAGTTATTTCTGCTACTTTTATAATATGGAATGGACTACAAGCTGTACTTGTTGGAATGAAGGTCTTCTACAACTAGACACTTTGGTCATCTCCTATTTCGGAGATGTTACAGCACTTCCAGATGGTTCTACAAAGTATGTAAGTTTTGTAGCACTGTTAAAGTTTATTTAGTTTAGTTCTATGTTAAAATTCATAACTGATTTTTACATGACTTATCTTAGTTTCTTAAGATAATTTTTTACAGGCTCCCCTGTTCCCTTTTATTTTGACTTATCTATCCTCTCCTCCCCAGGCTTTTATGTTAAAGTCAGCATATGTAATGTTGTCGTAAGATATAAATAGACCAATATAGAAAATTTGAGTTAATTTTACTATTTGTCTATAGTATACTTACGACAACATTACAAGCCCTCCCCTCCTCAGAAAGAGGAAGTTGCTTTCGCGCATGCGCATATTTATAGCAAAGGATAGTAACTCGTTACTTATAGAGGATAGTTAAGTCTTTCTGTTTTCGTGGATTATGGCAAATCGAGTATTAGCATATGTAATGTTGTCGTAAGTATACTATAGACAAATAGTAAAATTAACTCAAATTTTCTATCTTTGTTAAACCATCGATAGATTAATGCTTAATCACTTATTGATCAACCTGATTCTCAGCCAGCCTCTGACAATGGCATACCATTTAATTAATATGTAAGCTAAGTGTCCATGTTTACTGACTTTATTTAATTCAATGGTTTTAAAATTAGATATTTTCTTCAACTCGAATGATCACAATGTTTTACCGATGTGGTATACAGTATTTGCAAATAAACACAATCAATTTAGACAGAAGAGTATGAGTATTAAGATGTTTAAATCTTTTTTTATTTTACATAGATTGTGAAACAAGTTCTTACAACTATGACAAATCAAACTCGAGGTCTTCCTCGGCAGAGCCAGTTCTAAGCATTATGCGGTTAAAGAGTCTTTCAATATGATATAATACAAGAAAATAAAATATTCTATATTTGGCAGACAAACAATTCATTCCGTCTGCTTGGCAGATTTATTTATCATATTGTGCATTATATCAACTCACTGGAAGAGGAATTATTTGATAAATATTTTTTTCCAAGACAATAGCATCTCAGAGGCTTTTTTCCGGCACTATTGCTGTCATATTTATCCATTCTATTTTCCTGTGATTTAACTGCCCTATTGCGAGAGCAAATATTGCTCTGCCCACTGGCCACATGAGATTGTTTCTCCAAGTAAATACAATGTTTACTGCTAGCTTGTCTAAGGAAAATGGAAACCTAGATACAATATTGATTGCTGAATGGATTATTGAGTTGTTTGATTGACACTAGCCCAAATCTGATTAACTGATGATGTCACAGAATATTGTCCCAAGGGACAATTTTTTTTATTGTACTGCTTGCTTGATTTGGAATAGTTAATTAATTTACTTGTTGTTTTTCTTTGCCTTTTTTTTAAACAGTATTTTGGCTATTCAACAGTGGTCAGATTAACCAGTAAAACAAACCTTATCCCAGACAAAAACTTTGCCACATCTTCAGAGGTTGGAGATTAATGGCTCACAGCAGAACAAAGTTTGTAACTAATCATCGGAAGCTGTGGACGGGCTAAGATTTGAAATTATGATCCCTGAACTGACATTAATTAAGCAAACAACCATCCTAGCTAACTTTTTCACATAAAAATTTTGAAATGGTTTTAACTTGATTTTTAGCTAGTTTGCAAAGTAAGCTCAGAGTTTAGATGAAATATTCTAGTGTCATTTTCCTGGGTAAAACCATGGATACTGAGTCATGTGATCAACAGGCCATCACACCAAATCCAGGATCAAACTTGCGTCATCTGGGGTGAACAAACCAGTACTGAGCATTGTTTTCAATAGGCTGCCAAGTCCAGGATCAAACCTGCGACATCTAGCATGAGCAGTCAACACTTTATTCACTGCATCACCACCTTGCAATAAACATTCCAATTGGAATCCTAGCTAAGATTTTAACTGACTTTATCTGCTGAAATTAAGCTATATTTGCACTTTTAATCTTAGATCCTATACCCTCGGCTGCTCACAGATTGCCATGAACCAAACTGTAGTATTAATCGAAATATTAGATTTTTTTGCGAAAAAGTACCACTAATTAAATTCCTTGACTTGGGGCCATTTTCTTTTATCAAATTACCATGTTTATAATTTATCTGCAAAAAGGACGAAGTAAATTGAAGAAAATAAATCATTATCCAAAGGCCAGACTGAACACAATAGACAGCTCGTTGTATGTTGATCAAATAATTGTGTATTCTTTGAAGGCTGTGAAACTTCCAGAATGACTGTTTTTAGTTTTTCTTGACGCCCGGCTACCTGAGGCGTCGATCCAGTTTGCAGATTTCTTGTTTTATTTGACTGCTCAGAAAGTATGCAAATGAATATTTCAATTTTAGTTTATACAAATTTATTTTAGCTTGATTGTGAAGCATCCTGGGCAGTACTAGAACCTAAGTACTGATTTTTTTTTTTTTTTTGAGAGGTCACGTTGAGCTAGGGATCAAACTAGAAACCTCTACTGTGAGCGACCAACACTCTATCCACCACACTACCGCCATGCTTCAATTATAATGCACATATATCATGTACATTTGAATCTCGTTATCTTGATATCACTTGAGTCGATATTTCTTGCCATCCCCGACTTTTACCCTTCTTTGTGTATGAAAATATATTCCTTTTTTACTTGATATTGTCCATGACGATATTTCGGTTATCTCTATCCCAGTTTTAATTCCAAGTTGATCATTTCACACCTTTAATTGATTGTTTATCTTGAAACAAAATCTATGTTGATATCTCAAGTTTTTTTGGGCAGTCCCTCCAATATTGTGATAACGAGTTTTGACTATATATATATATAATTTTTTTTATATATGTTAATCTTGATTACAAAACATAATATTTATCTTCGTGGTGTACCTTCATTGAACCTTCGTAGAGTTTTGTGATTCACTTTCCTATGAACATACGTATACACCCATGAAGAGTCATTTTTAACTTCAGACATACTTTGTGCAGAGATTTGTGATTTAAACCCCAAATACAATATTTACTAAACATTTATGCAATATAAATTTACATGTAACAATCAATGTTTACATGAACCCCTTTCAAGCGCACATTAGGATAACTTGCAGACCACACGTGAAAGATCATACCGGATATTTGCTTTTTTTACCACAGTTAATTATTTCTATCCCACTGTAAAAAATACACAACATAGAATTTATGTTGCACTGCACACTATACCATAGTGTGCTTTACTGGTGGACAAAGAATGCAAGGATTTTTTTTTTTTTTGGAAAAGGGTTCAATTTCATGGCATCCAGTTTTATTGGTGGAGGAAGAGCTCAGAATAGCCAACACACAGTTCTGCAAGTAACTGGCAAACTTGCTCCTTCACACATTATGGGACCAAGCAGCTGAGCTCGAACCCATGACCTCAGCTATTAAGTGGTCAGTGATATTGAGACAGTGCCTTTGTCCACTAAGCTACTGAAGACCCTGTAGAAAAAGATTGATTGAATATTATTATGCCATCGAGGGCTAACAGACGATCAGATAATCTAACCACTGTTTCCTTGGATCCTAAAAGGTTAACCAGTACTCAAGCACACCCCATTTTCGCAAGTAACTGGTTATTTTCCAACTTGAATCAGCAGTGAGAGATAAATGATAATGAGGTGCAATGTCATATATCAATCATCACGGAGACTGTAGGCTGGCAGGGAATCAAACTCACAACTCCTTGATTGATAGTCAGACATGCTTCCGATTGAGCTAATTGGGCCCGGCTCATAGAAACAGAAGAAAAGCACAACTCCAGTTAACTTACATCCATGATAGCTGAGTGAGGCCAACTCTCTCGCCACCACTGTCACCATTGTCTACTTACATCCAAGACAGCTGAGTGAGGCCAACTCTCTCACCACCACTGTCACCATTGTCTACTTACATCCATGATAGCTGAGTGAGGCCAACTCTCTCACCACCACTGTCACCATTGTCTACTTACATCCATGATAGCTGAGTGAGGCCAACTCTCTCACCACCACTGTCACCATTGTCTACTTACATCCATGATAGCTGAGTGAGGCCAACTCTCTCACCACCACTGTCACCATTGTCACACTAACATCCATGATAGCTGAGTGAAGCCAACTCTCTTGCCACCACTGTCACCATTGTCTACTTACATCCATGATAGCTGAGTGAGGCCAACTCTCTTGCCACCACTGTCACCATTGTCTACTTACATCAATGATAGCTGAGTGAGGCCAACTCTCTCACCACCACTGTCACCATTGTCACACTTACATCCATGATAGCTGAGTGTAGCCAACTCTCTTGCCACCACTGTCACCAATGTCTACTTACATCCATGATAGCTGAGTGAGGCCAACTCTTTTGCCACCACTGTCACACTTACATCCATGATGGCTGAGTGAGGCCAACTCTCTCACCACCACTGTCACCATTGTCTACTTACATCCATGATAGCTGAGTGAGGCCAACTCTCTTGCCACCATTGTCTACTTACATCCATGATGGCTGAGTGACCACCACTGTCACCATTGTCTGCTTACAGCCATGATAGCTGAGTGAGGCCAACTCTCTCACCATCACTGTCACCATTGTCTACTTACATCCATGATAGCTGAGTGAGGCCAACTCTCTCACCACCACTGTCTCCATTGTCTTCTTACATCCATGATAGCTGAGTGAGGCCAACTTTCTCACAACCACTGTCACCATTGTCTACTTACATCCATGATAGCTGAGTGAGCCAACTCTCTCGCCACCACTGTCACCATTGTCTACTTACATCCATGATAGCTGAGTGAGGCCAACTCTCACACCACCAGTCACCAGTATCTACTTACATCCATGATAGCTGAGTGAGCCAACTCTCTTGCCACCACTGTCACCATTGTCTACTTACATCCATGATGGCTGAATGAGGCCAACTCTCTCACCACCACTGTCACCATTGTCTACTTACATCCATGATAGCTGAGTGAGCCAACTCTCTTGCCACCACTGTCACCATTGTCTACTCACATCCATGATAGCTGAGTGAGGCGAACTCTCTCACCACCACTGTCACCATTGTCTACTTACATCCATGATAGCTGAGTGAGACCAACTCTCTCACCACCACTGTCACCATTGTCTACTTACATCCATGAGAGCTGAGTGAGGCCAACTCTCTCACCACCACTGTCACCATTGTCTACTTACATCCATGATAGCTGAGTGAGCCAACTATCTTGCCACCACTGTCACCATTGTCTACTTACATCCATGATGGCTGAGTGAGGCCAACTCTCTCACCACCACTGTCACCATTGTCTACTTACATCCATGATAGCTGAGTGAGGCCAACTCTCTCACCACCACTGTCACCATTGTCTACTTACATCCATGATAGCTTAGTGAGGCCAACTCTCTCACCACCACTGTCACCATTGTTTACTTACATCCATGATAGCTGAGTGAGGCCAACTCTCTCACCACCACTGTCACCATTGTATACTTACATCCATGATAGCTGAGTGAGCCAACTCTCTCGCCACCACTGTCACCATTGTCTACTTACATCCATGATAGCTGAGTGAGGCCAACTCTCTCACCACCACTGTCACCATTGTCTACTTACATCCATGATAGCTGAGTGAGGCCAACTCTCTCACCACCACTGTCACCATTGTCACACTTACATCCATGATAGCTGAGTGAAGCTAACTCTCTTGCCACCACTGTCACCATTGTCTACTTACATCCATGATAGCTGAGTGAGGCCAACTCTCTCGCCACCACTGTCACCATTGTCTACTTACATCCATGATAGCTGAGTGAGGCCAACTCTCTTGCCACCACTGTCACACTTACATCCATGATGGCTGAGTGAGGCCAACTCTCTCACCACCACTGTCACAATTGTCTACTTACATCCAAGATAGCTGAATGAGGCCAACTATCTCGCCACCAGTCACCATTGTCTACTTACATCCATGATGGCTGAGTGAGGCCAACTCTCTCACCACCACTGTCACCATTGTCTACTTACATCCATGATAGCTGGCTAAGGCCAACTCTCTCACCACCACTGTCACCATTGTCTACTTACATCCATGATAGCTGAGTGAGGCCAACGTTCCCACCACCACTGTCACCATTGTCTACTTACATCCATGATAGCTGAGTGAGCCAACTCTCTTGCCACCACTGTCTCTATTGTCTACTTATATCCATGATGTCTACTTACATCCATGATAGATGAGTGAGGCCAACTCTCACACCACCACTGTCACCATTGTCTTCTTACATCCATGATAGCTGAATGAGGCCAACTCTCCCGCCACCAGTCACCATTGTCTACTTACATCCATGATGGCTGAGTGAGGCCAACTCTCTCACCACCACTGTCACCATTGTCTACTTACATCCATGATAGCTGGCTGAGGCCAACTCTCTCACCACCACTGTCACCATTGTCTACTTACATCCATAATAGCTGAGTGAGGCCAACTCTCTCACCACCACTGTCACCATTGTCTACTTACATCCATGATAGCTGAGTGAGCCAACTCTCTTGCCACCACTGTCACCATTGTCTACTTACATCCATGATGTCTACTTACATCCATGATAGATGAGTGAGGCCAACTCTCACACCACCACTGTCACCATTGTCTACTTACATCCATGATAGCTGAGTGAAGCCAACTCTATTGCCACCACTGTCACCATTGTCTACTTACATCCATGATAGCTGGGTGAAGCCAACTCTCTCACCACCACTGTCACCATTGTCTACTTACATCCATGATAGCTGAGTGAGCCAACTCTCTCGCCACCATTGTCACCATTGTCAACTTACATCCATGATAGCTGAATGAGGCCAACTCTCTCACCACCACTGTCACCATTGTCTACTTACATCCATGATAGCTGAGTGAGGCCAACTCTCTCACCACCACTGTCACCAATGTCTACTTACATCAATGATAGCTGAGTGAGGCCAACTCTCTCACCACCAGTCACCATTGTCTACTTACATCCATGACAGCTGAGTGAGGCCAACTCTCTCACCACCACTGTCACCACTGTCACACTTACATCCATAATAGCTGAGTGAGCCAACTCTCTCGCCACCACTGTCACACTTACATCCATGATAGCTGGCTGAGGCAAACTCTCTCACCACCACTGTCACATTTACATCCATGATAGCTGAGTGAGCCAACTCTCTCGCCACCACTGTCACCATTGTCTTCTTACATCCATGATAGCTGAGTGAGGCCAACTCTCTCACCACCACTGTCACACTTACATCCATGCTAGCTGAGTGAGCCAACTCTCTCGCCACCACTGTCACCATTGTCTACTTACATCCATGATAGCTGAGTGAGGCCAACTCTCTCACCACCACTGTCACCATTGTCTACTTACATCCATGATGGCTGAGTGAGGCGAACTCTCTCGCCACCACTGTCACCATTGTCTACTTACATCCATGATAGCTGAGTGAGGCCAACTCTCTCACCACCACTGTTACCATTGTCTACTTACATCCATGATGGCTGAGTGAGGCCAACTCTCTCACCACCACTGTCACCATTGTCTACTTACATCCATGATAGCTGAGTGAGGCCAACTCTCTCACCACCACTGTCACCATTGTCTACTTACATCCATGATAGATGAGTGAGGCCAACTCTTTCACCACTACTGTCACCATTGTCTACTTACATCCATGATAGCTGAGTGAGGCCAACTCTCTCACCACCACTGTCACCATTGTCTACTTACATCCATGATGGCTGAGTGAGGCCTACTCTCTCACCACCACTGTCACCATTGTCACACTTACATCCATGATAGCTGAGTGAGGCCAACTCTCTCGCCACCACTGTCACACTTACATCCATGAGAGCTGAGTGAGGCCAACTCTCTCACCACCACTGTCACCATTGTCTACTTACATCCATGATAGCTGAGTGAGGCCAACTCTCTCACCACCACTGTCACCATTGTCTACTTACATCCATGATAGCTGAGTGAGGCCAACTCTCTCGCCACCACTGCCACCACTGTCACACTTACATCAATGATAGATGAGTGAGGCCAACTCTCTCACCACCACTGTCACACTTACATCCATGATGGCTGCGTGAGGCCAACTCTCTCACCATCACTGTCACCATTGTCTACTTACATCCATGATAGCTGAGTGAGGCCAACTCTCATGCCACCACTGTCACCAATGTCACACTTACATCCATGATAGCTTAGTGAAGGCCAACTCTCTCACCACCACTGTCATCATTGTCTACTTACATCCATGATGGCTGAGTGAGGCCAACTCTCTCGCCACCACTGTCACTATTGTCTACTCACATCCATGATGGCTGAGTGAGGCCAACTCTCTCACAACCACTGTCACCATTGTCTACTTACATCCATGATAGCTGAGTGAGGCCAACTCTCTCACCACCACTGTCACCACTGTCACCACTATCACACTTACATCCATGATAGCTGGGTGAGGCCAACTCTCTCATCACCACTGTCACCATTGTCTACTTACATCCATGATAGCTGAGTGAGGCCAACTCTCTCACCACAACTGTCACCATTGCCTTCTTACATCCATGACAGCTGAGTGAGGCCAACTCTCACGCCACCACTGTCACCACTGTCACACTTACATCCATGATAGCTGAGTGAGACCAACTCTCTCGCCACCACTGTCACCATTGTCTACTTACATCCATGATAGCTGAGTGAAGCCAACTTTCTCGCCACCACTGTCACCACTGTCTACTTACATCCATGATAGCTGAGTGAAGCTAACTCTTTCGCTACCACTGTCACATTGTCTACTTTAATCCATTCAAATATTTGATCTGCAGCAAATGAAATTTCCAAGAATGATGCTTTCAGACAGCACTTTAGTTTATATTGTGCAATTCAGTGTCATTATAGAACAAAATGTTTCATTACTGGAAAGGCCGGGGACCATAACCATCGCGTTTGATGGAAGTCTGCTATTAAAATGTCAACCAAACATTGGAGAATTCAAGGCAAATAATCTTAAAGAAAGTTAACCATCATGTTTGGTATGTGGTATGTACGTACATCATTCTTCATGCTGCCATCGCTAAATATATAAATTATATAAATATACAAACGTCTTTGCTTTTAAAATGAGAAGGAAGAAAATGAAGATGAGTTTTATATCTAAAAACAGTTTCTTTCCTTATGTTAGCACTGCATGCGATGTAAGTGCATATCAAGGGGTGAATGCGAAAAAGTTCTAAGTACATATAAATTTTCTCTTTTACTTCTCGATATATAAACAAGTCTATGACTGTAAGCAATGTCTAAAAGTAGAGCATCCACCAGGCTTGTTAGAAAAATGTTGTAGTTGTATCTTGTGATTATCACCACTTAACAATTTCTCAGTTAAATCAGGACACTTTTTACTCAAGATAGTATTCTAAGTGCTGCCACACTGGAGTATCATGCAGCAGACACTTGGTACATGTATGATACCCAACCCAGACATTAAACTGACACCGGGCTGACAAGACCTAGAACTATCCTCTAAACGCTAAGTGCAGTTAGGAATCTTATCATATCATTTTTCAAGTCTTAAGTATGATCTGGCATAGGATCCAACCCATGACCTTCTGTGTGCCAGGCGGACGCTCTACCCTATAACCACTGCTGCAGTATGGCTTGTTAGAAAAAGAAACAAGGGCTTGACCGTAACCATAGAGATCCTGGCTGGTTGTTTATTGAGCAAGGCAGTTGGTCCAAATCTGATACCCGTTTACAGATTAAATCATTTCTTAGTACCTACTATTATACAATATCATTTATTAATATTAACTTCATTGTTTTCTTCATTATTTATCTGTAAATAGTTAATTACGTGCCATAAAACACTATTCGACATTCATTCATTCCAAATCTGATAAATAACAAAAAAATTTCGGTGCAACCAATGGATGCTCCCCAAAGTGAGTGTTTGACTCTGTACCATATGGTAATGATTTTGACATGGGAAGTAACTGTGAGAGTTCAAAAGAGAAATCAATACATTATTTTTTATTTCCTGATATAAAACATTGTACAACATACTTTGAAATAAGTCATTATGATGCATCCTAGCAAGTTTCATAAAATTCCAACATGGGGTTGTAGAGAAATAGCCCGGACAAGAATATGGCCACATACTTAATTAAAGGGCCATAACTCTGTGAAAAATCAGCGAACCGGAACACAAAGATATCATGCACATCTCCACTTGGTAGTGATGCATCTTAGCAAGTTTCATAAAATTCCAACATTGCGTTGTAGAGAAATAGTGCGGACAAGAATTTGGTCACAGACAGAATCAAAGGGCTATAACTACGTGAAAAATCATCAAACTGGAACACAGAGACAATACGTGCATTTGCACTTGGTAATGATGCATCCATGCTAGTTTCATAAAATTGCAACCAGAGGTTGTAGAGAAATAGCGTGGACAAGAATTTGGGGATGCACGGACGGATGCACACACAGATGGATGTACGAAGCAGCGACTATATGCTTTCCCCCTCTGGGGGAGCATAATAAACTGATATATTAAACCTCTATGTTTTAACATATTTTTATTATGTTAAACAAACAAGTATGTTAGGCAATTATTAATTAATTGCTAGCTTATCTTCCAGCTTTTCCTTAAAAAGTGGGAGGGATGTGGGGAGGGGGGGGGGAGGATTTTATCATTTTTATTTATTTTTTTTTATTTATTTTTTTATGAAAATAAAAAGGGTTGGGACAGCATGAAAATTATAGGGTGAGGATGATAATCTAGCAATTAATTTATTATGGCCTTAAATCAGGACAAAATCTACGGGCTTCAAACATTCTAATGGAAATATATTGTAGTCATATTACCCATATAATTATAGAATGTGGTGAAGATAAAGATAGATTGACTCGTATTAACCTTATCATAATCATTAATGGACTAACTTTAATGTTTCACATATCAATGATTCATTCTTTTTTTTACCATCAATCATTTTTTTCTTGATAAAATAAAAACAATGAGTTTTTTAAACCTTAAGTCTGTAAAACATTTTAGGCTTTTACATGTAACAAGAAGGCATGCAGAGAATTTTTTTTATAAATTTATACTGTTGAATTTATCTACCTTGCTAATTTCGTATTTATGTTGTTGATTTTGATATTTTGTGTTCTTGATGATTGTTATATGCTGTGATTGTAATTTTTTAGTTGTATCGCAACCGTATCTATTTCAGACAGTATTTTAAGTGCTGCCACACTGGAGTATCATGCCACAGACACATGGTATGATCATGCCCCGCCCAGTCACATTATTTTCCAATAACACCAGACCGACCTGACCTGGAATTAAATCAATCTCTAAATGTGGATTTGAGCTCACAACCCCTGGGTTGATTAGTCAGATATGCAACAGAGTGACCTAACCAGGACTGAAAAATGGTTGAAAGTTATGCTAAGCACCATATCACAATATTAAAGCTGTTCATTCAGTTATTATTTTTCGCAAGCTTAGTCATTGTAGTGGCAAGTTTGACCTCAACTTCATCCATGTTCTTATCAAGTTATTTAAACTTGGAATTAGTTCTTTAAATTTCTTTTTATGACTGCAACACATACAGAATATAGAGAAAAAAATACGGAACAAAATACATAGCCCTTCGAAGGACCCAGCAATTACAATGGTGAACATCAGAAAATACCAGCATTAACAATATGAATAATAATCACAGATACAATTGAGCAGCATCTGGCCTGCCAAAGCACCAAACTTATTTTCTTATATTGATTTTTGTTCATTAAGACTTATTGCTACTGGAACATAGTCGGATTGGAAGATCATCCTGAAAATGTCCATGGGATAAGTGACAATGTTGGACATAAAGAGAAATGTTAGATTAACTTGTATTATTCGAACTAGGCCAGTGCCAATAGGTGCTGGAGAAATAATTGATTTTTGTCACACAAAATAGAAAGTCAATGAGACGCAAAGAATGTGACAATATACTGCAGAAATCATCTTGGGAATTGGTAAGTAACTGATATCTTAAACAGAATAAGATCTTAATATGGAAAAAAATGAAGACACTATTATTGAGAAAAAATATATCAGAGTCAGAATCTTAACCCTTGGCTTGTATAATATATCGAGTACAAATGCTTTTCAATGGTAATATATTTCCAAAATGGGTTTGCTTACTTTGGATGGAGCATTTATTAGGGGCAGCATATATTCTAGGTTATATCATATGTTTATTAACCAATGGTTACTCAGAGCCAAAAGTTCAAAATTTAAAGGGACTTTATCAGGATTTTTTCATAATTTTAAAATTCGCTGAAAACATTTTTTTCCAATATAGACTGACCCCGTATTGCAAATAAGATGTCTATTTAAACAGATTAAAATAACATATTGAAAAGGGATTTGCTAACTTGGGCTACATGTCCATGTTAGACTAAAAAAGATTTCCCGCTTAAAATTGCAACATACTGTGTGACGTGTTAAAATGGTCGTGCAATTCTATTTTGATTTCAATTTGATCTGTTACACAGGTACACATGTAGTAAAATTGTGTCATCTTAGAAAGAGACCAAATGATACTAAGTTCAATAAACAGTATTTAAGTGCTTTCAATTTTTAGAATGGTGATTTTGTTTCATGTTTACCACTCCTATTTAAATAATGAGTTTGCCACATTTTGGTGGATTTGACATACCAAACCATTTGGATTTATTAATGACAATGAGGTACTTTTTATCAATTTCAAAAATAATTTTATCTTTAAGACATTTAAAGTGTGTTTACCTCAGATACACTCCCTTTAAGAACCATAATGTATCAGTTGTAAAGCAATTCCTCAAGGATAAGTCTAGTGATTTTAGCAAACTTTTATACAAATTCGAAAAGAATAGGACAATAGTTTTATTCAATTTAAAATCAGACGTGTCATCCCAAAATGAAATCCAATATTTTGATCTTGTGACAGGCAACCTTATGTACAAAATTTGTGATCGGAAAATTGTTTGTTTGAAATATTGAGCAACATTCAGTATTTTATGTCTTTAATATATACCAAAGACATGAAAAATGGTATTAAAAGTTAATTCGCTTGGCACTGACAGAATTAAGAGGATATTTCTAGGTCTGATCAGCCTGGTGTCAGTACAATGTGACCGGGTGGTGTATCATACCATGTGTCTGTGTCATGATACTCCAGTGTGGGAACACTCAAAATACTGTATCAAGTACACACTGTTGCAAAGAATTGTTGAAAGCGACGCTATACAACAACATAAACTACATCAGCATCTTATAGTCTAGTGTCCACACCCCTGTCTGCCTCGTCACCATGGTGAATGCCTACTACTCCGCCATTGAGGACTTTAATCCATGGATCTCAAGATCTCAGAAACTGGTTAAAATTTACATTTTGAAATTTAAACATTGCCATTATATTTAAATTATATTGACTGCTAGATCATACCAGTGATTGGCTACCAATCATTAAGTTAATAAAGTGCTATCATTCAATTTATTTAATAGTAAATCACTGATGCCTTGCAGACTCTTAACATTAGAGTAAGAGACAGTAAAAACTCTCAAAAACATGCAAAAGCAAGGAATTATATATTGAAGGAAACACAACTGATTGAGACATTATGAATGCTCACTTATTCACACAAAATCTCGCAAAATTTCATTTTCAATTATCTCAATTTTTATTTATCTCAGAAATAAAAATAAAAATTCTTTCTTTGCCCAATGGAATTATCTAAAAAAATTGAGACCATTCCCAGCACATTGTATTTAAATTGTTGCAGTATTACAAAATATGTATACTGCAACTAAATCAATATAAGATGTAAAATGTCGCTATTGTTTTAGACGAACAGGTCAGTTTGCATACGTTGAAGTAGAATAATCCCGATTACCTTTGATTCTTATATATGGTACAGAATCTACATATTCTATGCTTAACGTCGACTCTTTTCTCGAATATGTCAGAAACATAGCTGAAATGTTTGCCTTTGAAAGTGTATTTCTGCTATAGTAAGAATATTAACTCTTAAATTTGGCAAATGTCCAACTTCAAGATATTAGTTCAACTCAATGATATGAATTTGTATCTTCAATTCAACTCCTGATATTTCAGAGATGCCAAGCTTTCTATCATAAACAGTATATATAAAATATCAAAGTACTCTGAATCTAGCAGGATGAATTCCACTTTGAGTATATTCATTTACTATTTTCTTTATTGATTTCTCTAGTGCAACAGTGAAACAATTCGTTTAAAAGACGAAAAGTAGAAATGTGTATGTCGACATTAATAATTGATTCTTCTTTTATATTTTCTTGGGCCCTATATCACCCAGTAAACGGAACCGCTCTAACCAAAATGTTATGGCGCCGATTTTTAGACACATCTGTATGTTTGCGTATTTTCGCTACGGAAACACAAATGCTTTAACTCTTATATGTTTAAGTAGAAATTATCTACCGTTCCAATTATTGGAAATATGTGAAATATTTACTAAATAATAAAAAAACAGCACTGACATTAATCATAACTCGATCAATCTCGAATTCTTTTAAGGAATACAAGTCTATTTTTATTTGGGAGAAACCGCAAGTAACATGATCGACATTAGCATATCTCTATTTTTAGAACGAGTATCGATTGTTTATTGACATAAGCAAGGAGTATAGTTCCTTGGCATAAGGGACAGATCTAGAAAAGTTTCGTTACCGTACACATTTTTAAAATGATAGAAAAAAAAGCGAAATCAAACTCCGGAATCAAGTACTTATTATCTGAAGTCCTTGCCGAAATATACGACTCTTTCAATGTGCATGTTGGCGATATAGTTCGTGACCTGGAATTTGATTTACAAGATGGCGTAATCTTTTGGTCACGTGATATTTCAGCGCGTCTGTATTCATGCGCTTTCATTCCTTTGTGCTGATTAATAGCACTGAATATAAACTTGGAATGTATAAGATACGTAATTGTTTATAGGTATAAATCGTTGCTGTATGTTATAATATTAATATTTTCGTTGAAATAGGCGAATCTACTGTTTATAGTGAGTTCGAGCACTTATCAGGTGGAACTATTTGATAAGTGGTTGTTAGGTTTGCATTAACACGAAACACGGTTGTAGATTTGCGGTATTGAAAATAAAATCATGCTAGCTCTGAGAGCGGCTGCTAAAGCACCGCCCCCAAAAATCAAGGAAAGTACTTGAACCTTATTTACTGCAATATTTTAAATTCAAGATCATTTTGCGTGTTAAAACATTATAAAATGTTTAAGGTTACATACACCTTACATTTTATGTAACAGAAATCAGTTGCCTGTAAAATTTGAATGATCGAGTAACCAAATTATTAATTCTTCGCATGCTATTTTATCAACATTTAGTAGAGATTATGCTAGTTTCCTATCGTTCTATATTTAATTTCTTGGCAAAAGGTATATTACCATATCATCTTAGTAACAACACACACTATTTTTTTCTGATTCAAGTATATTATTGTATCTTCTCGGCTGTAACATGCAGTATTGTTCCTGATTAAAGTATATAACTATATCTTCTCAATTATTACATGCACTATTTAAGTTTCTGATCAAAGTATCAAAGTATATTACGGTATCTTGTCGACTATAACACACACTATTATTTTCTGATTAAAGTATATTACCGTTTCTTCCCAACTGTAACACTGCACTATCGTTTTCTAATTAAACACAACAGACAGCCAGATCGTCACTCTGTTGCCAAACATCTTTTATCTACAGTCTCAATAATGCTTTCACACATTATTAAGCTCTTCATCTTGTCTATCAGTCTGTAACTGTCAATTAAATACCTGTAACAAACTGCACACATGTTTTCTCTACTAATGGTTTCATTCAGTTCACTATTTCTGTCTTTACTCAAGTTTTTTTTATAATATCCTTTTTAATTGAAGCATTAATGAAATATTTCATTAGATTTTATGAACTACTGCTGATACTGACTGAATTGCTTGTCTGCTTGTTAAGATTTTGTTGGAATGGTTGCAGGTTTCTGACAACCAGAGAAGTGGGTGGAGAAATATAAGCTGTATGTCTTAAGGTAGGTGACAGGCTGGTTTGTAAGTAGGTGGAGATATATATAAACTGTCTGCCCGGGTAGGTGGCAGGCTGGTTTGTAAGTAGGTGGAGATACATAAACTGTCTGCCTGGGAAGGTGGCAGGCTGGTTTGTAAGTAGGTGGAGATATTTAAGCTGTCTTCCCGGGTAGGTGGCAGGCTGGTTTGTAAGTAGGTGGAGATATATAAGCTGTCTACCTGGGAAGGCGGCAGGCTGGTTTGTAAGTAGGTGGATATATATAAGTTGTCTGCCTGGGAAGGTGGCAGGCTCGTTTGTAAGTAGGTGGAGATATATAAACTGTCTGCTCGGGAAGGTGGCAGGCTGGTTTGTAAGTAGGTGGAGATACATAAACTGTCTGCCTGGGAAGGTGGCTGGCTGGTTTGTAAGTAGGTGGAGACATATTAGCTGTCTGTCTGGGAAGGTGGCAGGCTGATTTGTAAATAGGTGGAGATACATAAGCTGTCTGCCTGGGAAGGTGGCAGGCTGGTTTGTAAGTAGATGGAGATATATAAACTGTCTGCCCGGGTAGGTGGCAGGCTGGTTTGTAAGTAGGTGGAGATACATAAGCTGTCTGCCTGAGAAGGTGGCAGGCTGGTTCATTTGGCGACTGGGTCAGGGCATGTACGTTAGTATTGTTGCGGATAGGTTTGCGAGAAGAGTGGTTACAGCTGGCTGGGAAGTGAGTGGGTAGCCCAACAGTTTGGGTACAATGATATACATGCTGGATGGGTTGGATGTGACTGTGCTGAGGGCTCAAGTTTAGATGCTGATGGACTGACTTTTAAGTGGGGCATGGGAGGAAGGGAGGGTTGGTTAGACAAGCTTGGGAATGGTAGGACAGGATGGAGGGTTGGCTACCATACTGAGGCATGGCAGGGCAAGGTGGGAGGGATGATTGGCCTAACATGCTGGGACATAGCATGGAATGCTCCGCACCCCCAACCCCACACTCAAATAAAATCCCTCTTGCTATATTTAAATCGTACTGAACAACAATCTCATAAAAGAACAAAAGACAACTCTGTTGAAACTTATTTACTGTCATATTTGATTTGCTTCCCTTTCTAATATGATGAGCTATGAACTCGACATGTCATGTTATTATTACATTATGTGCATGAATATACACACAGATGAGTTGTAACCAAACTGGGTACAATCATGTTCTATTCTGTAAATATTAAATGTTTCATTTAGTGGAATGGTAGTTACTCCTCTACGTGTTTTTTTTCCGAAAGAAAGAGATCCACTAAAATTTGAATAGCAGTCTCATTAGGCCATAGTCAATTAATTGCTAAATTATCATCCTCACCCACCCCCTAATTTTCATGACACCTTAAAAAATAAACAAAAACAAAATAAAAGCAAAAAAAAACCAACAAATAAAATAAATTTACACAAAAATTAAACATCCCCTTTTTAAGAAAAATTTGGATGATAATCTAGCAATTAATTTATACTGGCCCTAACTCAAATTTTCCTTATTGTACATGAACTAGTGGTAGAGTAGGTTAATACAGGTTGATCTATGCAAGACATAATATAACTTGGTAAAAAAATTAGGTTGTTTAGAAGAGGTTCACGATTAATACAGGTATTGGTAAACAATAATTAGGTTTGAGCTATAAACAGAAGGGCATTATAACATTCCCTTACTGTTTAATACAGTTATATTGCAAACAATGTATTGAACATAAATTAAGCAAAATACCTGTCTTAGAAGGTCACTTTTGCTCCTTCCTTTAACTGGCTGCTTAAGACAGGTTTCACTGTCCATCATTTGGCTCTTAGTCCATATTTTTATTGACCACCCCTTTCTAAATAATACTGGACAAATCTTAAACCTTGTATGGAAATATCTTTATTTAGCAGTAGCAGTAGTCCAAGATAAGGGGACCCTTGAAGCAGCTCAAAATAATGATTTTTAACTATATGACTCATAAATGATAACACTTCAATACTGCAATATTTATTTTCTTACAGAAATCTCTTATTTGACGCTACTACGCAATATTTAAATGCCTCGGTTACCGCTGTGCACAGCATAATTATAAAGACACAAAATTTGGAACAGTACCAGAATAGATCTAATCTGCAGAAAATGTTTTTGTTTTTCTGCTTGAAGATTTAATCAGATTTGTCTGACAGAGGTAACTGACTGTGTTTGCAATTCCCATAGCAAATAGTCTGTCTTATCTAAAAGCCTACATGGATCCAACATGGCATGGATTTGAAATATGATAGAACTGAATAGTGATTTTACATTACTGTATAGTTGGTAACAATTAAATTTTGCAATATTGATTTGATGGAATGTTATAAAAAATTAACTGAGACTTGACAGAAGTTCACACAGCTATTCAACTTAAAATTCATTTTTCAAAATATTATACAAGTCATCTCAATATTCTGTTTATATAAGTCATCTCAATGGTCTGTTTATATAAGTCATCTCAATAGTCTGTTTATATAAGTCATCTCAATAGCCTGTTTATATAAGTCATCTCAATATTCTGTTTATATAAGTCATCTCAATAGCCTGTTTATATAAGTCATCTCAATAGCCTGTTTATATCAGTCATCTCAATAGTCTGTTTATATAAGTCATCTCAATATTCTGTTTATATAAGTCATCTCAATAGTCTGTTTATATAAGTCATCTCAATGGTCTGTTTAAATAAGTCATCTCAATAGCCTGTTTATATAAGTCATCTCAATGGTCTGTTTATATAAGTCATCTCAATAATCTGTTTATATAAGTCATCTCAATAGTCTGTTTATATAAGTCATCTTAATAGCCTGTTTATATAAGTCATTTCAATAGTCTGTTTATATAAATCATCTCAATAGTCTGTTTATATAAGTCATCTCAATGGTCTGTTTAAATAAGTCATCTCAATAGCCTGTTTATATAAGTCATCTCAATGGTCTGTTTATATAAGTCATCTCAATAGTCTGTTTATATAAGTCATCTTAATAGCCTGTTTATATAAAGCAATACCTAAATAAGATGATCTTGTAAAAAAAATGTATAGTACTTCACTCAGTCACGTCATACTAACATTGGAATGACCAGATCCAAAAACTGATTCAGAAAGATATCCTAACCATAGGCTCACACAAAATGTCATCACTGAATAAAATACTCCAGAAGAAAATAGAAAAGAAAAGATGATGAAAGAAGAGGACAAAAAAATGAAGAGAGCAGAAGAAGGATAGATGACATAAGAATGATCCTCAATAAGACAGAAAGAGAAATGATATAACAAAGAGTATACAAAAGTGAAGAGGACAGATGACAGAGGATGATACCAGAAGAAGAAAGAAAACAGATGACAGAAGATGATACAACAAGAAGGAAGAGGTCAGAGGAAGAGACAACATTTTAGAAGAAAGAGGACAGTTGACAGAAGAGACAACAAGAGCCCAGAAGAAGACAACGGAAGAGTCAATATTTTAAAGGAAAGAGGACAGTTGACAGAAGAGACAAGAGTCCATAAGAGGACAGAGGGAGAGACAAGAGAACAGTTGACAGAAGAAGAGACAACAAAAGCCTGGAAGATGACAGACGAAGAGACAATTTAAAGAGGACAGGACAAGAGACAATATTTTAAAAGAAAGAAGACAGTTGACAGAAGAGACAACAAGCCCCTGAAGAGGACAGAGGAAGAGACAATAAAAAGAGGACAGAAGGAGAGACAACATTTTAAAAGATTGAGGACAGTTGACAGAAGAAGAGACAACAAGTAGGAAGAGCATGGAAGACATGACAGAAACAAAGTAATAATGACAGAAAGATTGAAAAAGATGATAGAAGATAAAACTCAATGGCTAAAAAACATAAATTTAGAATTTCTCAAAATAATGTAATGACCAAAACCAACACATGTCTGCCATATTCAGTGTAACAGATGAGTGCACAACTGCACGACACAAAAAAGTTACTAATTTATCACTCTTCAAACAGTTTTATGTTCAACATTTAGAATTTAACCACAAAAGTTATGTCTACAGTCCAAATATGTTGCATCAATATGAACTCAACAAGTGTATAAAATCTAATTTGCAAAATTACAAATAAATTGTTTTTTATAGTGCATACATCTGTTTTTCATATTTCAGAATGTACTTAGAACCTCCTGAAGTACGAAAGATACTGATGAAAATAGACACTGTCTGCGGAAGGTAATCCCCAGAAATAACTTCCTGTCAAATTTAATATTTTGTTTCAATTATTAGCCTGAAGAAGAATTTTCAAATAATGATTTTGCAATTTATTAGACCAATAATGTCAAAATAATATCCATGTAACAACACTTGAAATGACTCAGTAACCGAAAGTTTAAAAGGACACATTGCAATGTTGAAATGCCCCTGTAAGAGAGAGTTTAAAGAGAGACATTGCAATGCTGAAATGCCTCAATAACAGAGAGTTTAAAGAGACACATTGCAATGTTGAAATGCCCCAGTAATAGAGTTTAAAGGGACACATTGCAATGCTGAAATGCCTCAATAATAGAGTTTAAAGAGACACATTGCAATGTTGAAATGCCCCAGTAATAGAGAGTTTAAAGGGACACATTGCAATGCTGAAATGCTTCAGTAACAGAGAGTTTAAAGGGTCACATTGCAATGACGAAATGTCTCAGTAACAGATAGTTTAAAGGGACACATTGCAATGTTGAAATGCCCCAGTAATAGAGAGTTTAAAGGGACACATTGCAATGCTGAAATGCCTCAGTAACAGAGAGTTTAAAGGGACACATTGCAATGACAAAATGTCTCAGTAACAGAGAGTTTAAAGGGACACATTGCAATGTTGAAATGCCATTTTCAACACATTTCAGTCTATATTACGTTATATCCAGTTTTATTGGTGGAGGATGATCTCACAATGAATCTGAGTAGAATCACCATCTGCAGTTATGAACCTTCAGCTTTCCGCAAGTATCTGGAAGGATGGTGGTTTTAGAAACTGTTAATTATTTTCACAAAACTAGCAGTCAAAGTCAGCCTTTGCAATACGAGTAAAAATAACTTAAAAGTTAATTGGAATTTTTTTATGACAGTGACCACTGTGGTGGCCCCAAATTTGACACCAGGAACCCGATTTCAACATAAATTAATATTCTAGGGGACTGTGCAATGCTACATGTTACCGGGTAAGTATCTTGGTCAAGGCCTTGAACTTTCAGAGAAATTGTTTTTTTTAAAGTTTTGTTTAAAATGTGCTTATAAGCCCTGTGGCAGAGGCATTTGTAGTCAAATCATGCTGGTTCAAGAATTCGTCCGAGATCTTGTGGTTATATAACTGCTGTGCTAGTTTGGTTAAGATTCGATGAAAAATGAAGATGCTATCGTGTCTACAACATTTTTCCTAGGCCTTAATTTGAACTTTCAGAGAAATTGGCTTTTTTAAGGTTTCCTTAAAATGTGCTTATAAGCCCTGTGGTGGGAGCATTTGTACTCGAATAATGCTGGTTCAACAACTCATCTGAGATCTTGTGATTATATGACTGTTGTACAAGTTTGGTAAAGATTCATTAAAAATGAAGGTGCTCATAATCACGTCTACAAACCTGTAGACAACAACGAACGACAGACAATTTACCATGACATAAGTTCTGCTGGCCCTTGGCCAGAAGAGCTAAATTTGCAGGAATGAAAGAATTTTGTATGAACTAAGACAACATATGCTAAGATACTTATAACAATGGTATGTATTTTTCACATGTTACAACTTTCACAGTAACTAAGTTTTCACACAAATGTTGAAACTCTACACTGAAATTCAGAAAACAGTAGTGGTTTGTGCAGATCTGTATTTACATTAATGTCAGGGCAAACTGTAAACCATAGGCAAGATTATGTAAAACACATTAACACTCTTACTGATAAGCCCAGGTTCACTTTGAGAGTATTTATTTTCTGAAGCACAGAAAGAAATGGCAATCAAGGAAACTGAAAACCTCTGAATGTTGGTATCTCTATGTCCTTTATCTGCCTAATGCCCAATTTTTATCTATTTAGAGATGAAAAGTGTGATTATTTTACCTTGGTTAATACTGAAATTGTTCCATCCACATTTACTTCCAGCTATTAGCATTATTATATATAATATCTTCATGCAGCTTATGGGAGGTTCCAGGCTTTTCAGTAATATAGGCTTGGAGATTAAAAAAAAGTTTGGTCGGTGGTTGAGGGTGATGGATGTCAAAAACCTGAGTGTAATTTTATTTCCTTATTTCACTGTATTCATTGAATTAATGTATTAAAACAATATATAAAAGTCGTCGCGTTAAACCACTGTGTAATTAACAGATAACTAACTACCTTAATAATTTACAGATTTGTTAGTCCACTTTTAAAGCTGCCAAGTGCAGATGGTCATTTTTGTCTTCCATCCAAAAACACCTATGCGATAATGCATCACTATTGATTTCTACAGACAGTCAGAAAACCTACAAATGGTTGTTGTGTCCATTGTATTGTTATGTATCATGATCATTTCTGTGGCTAAATTATAAACCTCAAGGTTCCAGGGCACCACGTGAGAGATGGCAAATATAGTATTACTGTGGCAAATACATGTCGAAAAAGGCAATATGTTAGAAATATTTTATAAACACCATTATAACAGCACACAATGTCATGTAGAATGTTTTGGTTGATAATACCTGACTTTGTATCTGACCTTCACCTGTTGGGCCTGGTAAACTCAGCCCGTAGCACCTCTGACTCAATTCATGTTAAATGCGAGTTGAAATCCCTGCCTGCATGGCCACAGTTTCTGATTGCATGACCAAAGTCTCTGTGATGATTGATATGCGACATTGCACCTCGTTGTTATTTGTGTCTCACCACTGATTCAAGTGGGAAAGTTATCTTCTCAGTTACTTGCACAGATGGGTGTGCTTGAGTACTGGTTAACCTTCCACGATGAAAGATAATGTTTGCTGATGGTCTGTTGGTCATGGATGTCATAATAGTGAGCTAAATATGTGAACTAAACAAACTGGCCTTCACCTAGATAAATGTAGCACAATCTTAACTACAGCCAATCCAAAATTGGCCACAGTCTCTGTGATGATTGATACAAGATACTGCATCTCATTGCCATTTGTCTCTCACCGCTGATTCAAGTGGGAAAGTTATCAGATACTTGTGGTGATGGGTGTGCTTGAATACTGGCTAACCTGCCAGGATCGCTGGGTGAGGAGTGGTTAGGTTTATTGATAATCTGTTAACCCTCGATGAAGCTAAATATGCGAACTAAACAAACTGGCGAACTAAACAAACTGGCGAACTAAACAAACTGGCGTTCACCTAGATAAATGTAACACAATCCCAACTACAGCCAATCCAAAATTCATAAAATGTGTCACTTCATCAATCTGATAATACTGTGATTACTACAGAGATTTAGGATTGGTTTAAATTGTTACCAAGCGGTGGCCATCCAGGAAACAATTACCCAGAGTGCTTTATTTCCCATAATCCTCAGCATCCTGTCATTATCAGATTGTGACCAGCTAAGAATTTTAACCTATCTATCAAACAGTGGTCAGAAAAGTCGTTACAGCCACCATCTTATTTTCTAATAGAAGGTGCAGTGGGGTTTAACACCTTTTTTCAACACATTTAATGTTATATATGGTATGTCCAGTTTTAGTGGTGAAGGAAGAAATCAGAATGAAGCTGAGTAAAATCACCATCCCTCCGCAAGTAACTAGCAAACTTTCACACATTAAGTTTATGGATCGAGTAGAACATGAACCTACGACCTTAGCATCGAGAGGTATGTGAACTTGAGATGGCGCCTTAGACCACTCGGCCATAGAAGACCATAACAGGAGGTAAATGAATCATTTTGGGCACATAAAAAAAAAAAGTTGGCTTCCCTGAAAAAAAACTAAGGCGAATTCAGCAAGCTACTTTTAAAAAGGGTTGCTTTTGGTGAAATAGGTGAATGATGGTGTATGCCCATCAATAGCAATCTTACTGATAAAATTAAATTTGGTGTCAGTCAACTCACATATTCATGTAAACACTTAACAGAAAAATGCAGCGATAGTCAAGTGGTAGAGCAGCTGATTCATAATATGTAAGGTCGTGGGTCAAATCTCTGGCCAACTTGAACATTATGGTTCTTGAAACTTCCTCGCTTGGGCACTATATTAGCATTACGAAAAGTTCAAGTCTTAGGCTGGGTCAGCCTGGTGTTAGCACAATGTGAGGTGGGGTATCGTACCATGACACTCCAGTCACAGTGGCTGTGCTTAGAATACTGTCTCAAGCTTAGAATACTGACACCGTGGCAATATGACTGGAAAATTGTTGAAAGAGATACTAAAACAACAACTAACATGACAGGAAAGAACACAATAATACACCTTACACCTACATAGTAATTTGCTTATTTAACAGGAAACAACGTAAACAGCTGTTGCTAAGTACGTGCTGATTAGTTTCAGATTATGCATACACAGTCCACTTTTAATTCATGTATCAGGAAACATGAAAACTATAAGGCCGTAGTATTTTCATTATTTGTTTTTAGACATTCTTTAAAATTATCTTGGGTTAACCAAGCTCCAGGACTTCGCATATTTTTCCGTTATCCTATTTTCTCTTTTAAATACTTAGCATCATTTTTATGCCATCGAGGGCTAAGAGAGGTTCAGTCAACCTAACCACCTGAAAGGTTAACCAATACTCGAGCACACCTCATTTCCGAAAGTAACTGATAACTTTTCCAATTGATTCAGTGGTGGGGAACGAATGATAATGAAACACAATTTGGTATATCAATCAACACAGAGACTGTTGCCAGGTGGGGACTGGAACTCACGACCCCTTGATTGATAGTCAGGCGCGATGCTGACTGAGCTAATCTAATTCTCTAAGGAGGATGAGGTGAACACCAATAAATACAACAATCCAAACAGGAACAGTAATTGACAACAATGTCAAAATAAAACAATAATGCTCAGTGTGCAGACTTTGCTGACATGCTTAAGCTCTTGCAACTGACAGATTGATAGCATTATAAACAACTCTTTATTTACATGCAAAGGGGGCAGTGGGATATGGGAGGTGTGGGGTGTGGAAGGGTCCTCCATGGCTGATTGTGCTATAATGTGCCATCTCAAGATCACTCACCTCTCACCGCTAAGGTCTTGGGTTCCAGTTCTGCCTCTCTAAATACTTCATGTGAAAAAAAAGTGTCAGTAACTTGCGAAAGGACGGTGGTTCTACTCAGATCTATTTTAAGGTCTTCCTCCTCCAATAAAACAGGATATGCCTTATGATAAGTTTAAAATGTGTTGAAAATGGCGTCAAACCCCATTCAAAGAAAAAAAATTATAAAAAATATTTATTTACTTCATACAATTTTATTGTCCAAAAATCATCTTTATCTCAAACAATCACAATGTTTATAATCTTTCAGTATCATATACAAGAACCAAGTGAAATGCACTTGTGTGGTGGTTAGACATGGTACAAGATAAGAGTGTTGATAAGTAATAAAAAAGGGGGGGGGGACTATAGGATTTGTTATCAAACAGCTGCTGAAAACTACTGGCAGGATGCTGTAATTATAGACTTGTGTGGAAACTTCATATAGCAATAAATATAACAAAATCAAATGAAATCCTGACATACATCCAAATAGGTTATTCTGTGTATATAATTATAAAGTTCTCTAGGTATTTTTTAGTTATATAATTAATTCTTTATTAATTTTGTATGTTTGTTAAAAAAACACATTTCTATCTTTCTTTATTATAATGATCATTAAAGTTTCTCTTTCAACTCAATTTCTTGAGCATTTATTCTGCAAAGTTGGTTTTTGTTTGTTTATAATACCACAGCAGTGGTTCAGTGGTAAAGTGTCAACATCACAGTCATACAAAATGTTAAGGGTTTAGTTACCAGCCAGGTCATACCAAAAATTTCATAAATGGTACTAAAAGCTTCCTCCCTTTGTGCTCAGCATATAATACAGGATAGTTCTAGGTCTTGTCTGTGTGGTGTCTGTCAGTATTAAATGTGACTGGGTGGGGTAACATACCGTGCGTCTGTGGCAGGATTATTTAGCTCCAGTGTGGCAGCACTCAGAATACTGTTTCAAGCAGACGTCATCATGACATGTATGTAAAGTGCATGATACAATACAAAAACTTAGGTCCTGTATTCACTCACTTACCAGGCCCTGGCTATTATAGTCACTAAACATATTAACTAGAGTATGCAGTCAAGCTTGAATTGTAAAACAAGTTCATCAGAAAACTCATGAATAATTATAAAATATATTTAAAATGAGGACAAAGCTTGCACACATCAAGGTAATAACTGACAAAGATGTCGAAACTGTTCAAATAATCAACTTGTCAGAAGTAAAGTATTTCAACTTGTCAGAAGTTGAGTATTTCAACTTGTCAGAAGTAGAGTATTTCAACTTGTCAGAAGTAGAGTATTTCAACTTGCCAGAAGTAGAGTATTTCAACTTGTCAGAAGAAAAGTATTTCAACTTGTCAGATGTAGAGTATTATTTCAACTTGCCAGATGAAGAGTATTTCAACTTGTCAGAAGTAGAGTATTTCAATTTGCCAGAAGTAGAGTATTTCAACTTGTCAGAAGTTGAGTATTTCAACTTGTCAGAAGTAGAGTATTTAAACTTGCCAGATGTAGAGTATTTCAACTTGCCAAAAGTAGAGTATTTCAACTTGTCAGATGTAGAGTATTTCAACTTGGCAGATGTAGAGTATTTCAACTTGTCAGAAGTAGAGTATTTCAACTTGTCAGATGTAGAGTATTTCAACTTGTCAGATGTAGAGTATTTCAACTTGACAGATGTAGAGTATTTCAACTTGCCAGAAGTATAGTATTTCAACTTGCCAGATGTAGAGTATTTCAACTTGTGAGAAGTAGAGAATTTCAACTTGTCAGAAGTAGAGTATTTCAACTTGGCAGATGTAGAGTATTTCAACTTGTCAGATGTAGAGTATTTCAACTTGTCAGAAGTAGAGTATTTCAATTTGTTACAAGTGGAGTATTTCAACTTGTCAGAAGTTGAGTATTTCAACTTGTCAGAAGTAGAGTAGTTCAACTTGTCAGATGTAGAGTATTTCAACTTGCCAAAAGTAGAGTATTTCAACTTGCCAGATGTAGAGTATTTCAACTCAATGTCAGAAGTAGAGTATTTCAACTTGTCACATGTAGAGTATCTCAACTTGTCAGAAGTAGAATATTTCAACTTGTCAGATGTAGAGTATTTCAACTTGTCGGATGTAGAGTATTTCAACTTGTCAGAATCTAATAACCACGTTTTCAACTTTGAAAAACCTAGTTAAAAAGAGCTTAGATACATGTACATTAAGGAATTTTCTGTCATTATAATGAGCACAACTTTTAGCAAAAAACACTCTTGTATAAATATCATGTTTTCCTGAATGCATATATTACACAATATTTTTCCTGATTTACAATCCATGTCAACATTTTCAAAAAACTTGCATCAAAAATATGTAATCTGCACCTATCCAGAAACTGGATAATGAATGTTAACAATGAGCGATAAATTATTTTCTATGTATTATGACCTAGTGTAAAATGAATTGATGATGATGATGATGGTGGTTGATGTTGTGGTGGTGATGATGGTATGATGATGATGATGATGATGGTGGATGTGGTGGTGGTGGTGATGATGATGATGATGGTGTGGTGATGATGATGATGATGGTATGATGATGTTGATGGTGGTGGTGGTGGTGGTGGTGATGATGATGATGATGATGGTGGTGGTGGATGTGGTGGTGGTCATGGTGGTGGTGGTGGTGATGATGATGATGATGATAGTATGATGATGATGAGGAGGAGGAGGAGGATGATGATGGTATGACGATGATGATTATGATAATAATTTATGATGATGATCAATTAGGTTGGCTATTCTCATGTGTTTCCACTGCTAACCAAACTCCACGGACTGGTTCACTCTATTTCCGGTTCGGAGAAAGTGAACACTCCTGCATTTGATTGGCTACTGTATGCAGGTTAACTGCTAACCTGGTTAATTTTATCTGAAAGCATTATATGGGAAATAGTTAATGTGGCTGCTTAAGACAAGTGACTCTTTAATAGAGGTGACCACTTATACAGGTTTGACTGTATATTGTACCTCAATTGTGAAACAAGTTCAATCAACTTAGACTAAGCATTTGCAGATAAAGTATTTGGCTTAAGGACATAATTATAGGAATGACACTATTTTAAACAACTTTACTTTTACTTTTAGAGCCGTGGCTGGAGGATCAAACCCGCAATTGGTCCGATTCTCTACAACTGGACCTAGCACTCCACATAAGTATTTCCATAATACTTATGTGTCAGATAAGAAGAAAAGTGAAAACTTACATCTCAAATGACGACTGGACGTTAGTTGATATTTCCCCCTTCTCCATCATTATATAAAAATACAACCTTCTACAATCCGATCAGTTCACTATCCTTAACTGTTAGTACATCCTATATAATATATCCAAATATCTGGCGTACTAATTCACAAGTGCTAAATATAGTGTTTTAATTACCGAACAATTGCACTCTCATATCATAAACTATTCTTTAACAACAAAATCAAGTTTGTTTAATTTTTACTTGTAACTGGCGACGAATGTATTAAAATCCAAACTTCCTCCTTCGTAAATAAAGTATTATTGTCGTCTGCTGTTATCTACCAGATAAAAATATTATGCAATTGAAATGAAAACATCGTGATTTCACATAAGTAAAAGATGTCCCAAAGTTAAATACCTTATACAAATTACATATTCAATTTTCAAATTCTTTCATCAAAATATTCTTTAAATCTGTCAATTGAAATATTGCAAGCAGGTCGCTATTACTGAATTTTACATCACTCGAATTTCATGCTTGTATATTACAGATGTATTGAAATGTTATCTTAAAATATCATAACATTTTATTCGTAATCCACTGAAATGTTTTGGTTACGTTCCATGCAGAGATACTACTATCCCTACTCTGCTACTAGTAGTGTGTATCTTAATGCAGAAAGTTTACATTAACCTCACTAAATGTGTATGAAACTTGCGGATCCTTGACAGATAGTATATTAGTAATAACAACAGTAAACAAGGTTTATAGTAATCCAATTTTCAACCTCACTGAACATTGACCTCAATGACCTCTGTGGCTTTGGCTGAACACTAAAATATTATTAAACACAACATGGAGTGCACTAACTGTTATAAATTTTGTTTGTATTTTTAGAACACTTGTTCATGCCAGTGTGCCAGGCCCGATTAGCTAAGTCGGTTTCATGTCTGACTATCAATCCAGGGGTCATGAGTTTGAATCCCCGCCTGGCCACAGTCTCCATGATGATTGAAATATGACATTGTGTCCCATGATCATTCGTGTATCACCGCTGATTCAAGTGTGAAAGTTATCAGTTACTTGCGGAGATGGGATGTGCTCGAGTACTGGTTAACCTTTCAGGATCCCATGAAACCAGTGGTTAGGTTAACTGATCATCTGTTAACCCATGATTGCATAAAAATTATGCTAAATATTCAATCAATCAATCAATCATGCCTGTGATGTTGTCCTATGCAGATTGACCTGTGAACATTACACATTCACATACCTAGCTCAGTGATTCATGCGGGTGCAAGTGACAGTGTGTCCATACACGTTTAAGTACGCCTACCTCTGATATTGTTTGACATTCAGTCTCCAAATCATTACTGAGCTAGAAATTGTTACTTGAGGTGTTTTTATTTGTTTAACGGGGTTTAAAGCCATCCTCAACACATATCAGGCTATTCTATATTATGGCATAATCCTGTTTTATTGGTGGAGGAAGACCTCGGAATGAATCCGAGTAGAACCACCATCCTTCTGCAAGTAACTGGCAAACTTTCTCACATTAAGTGTTTGGAGCGAACGGGACTTGGACCTATGACCTTAGCAATGAGAGGTTAGTGATCTTGAGATGGCACCATTCCGCCACAGAGGACCCAAAACTATATCTCACCCAATACAATTTTAAGGAATGTCTTAAATATTATCTTCAAATACTATTATTAATGTTCAAAAATGGTCCAAACTGACCTTCTTAATGTTACGTAATGGTCCAAACTGAGCCACTAAATGCAATGGAATGGTCCAAATTGACCCTCATAATGTAATGGAATGGTCCAAACTGACCTTCTAAATGGAATGGTCCAAACTGACCTTCTAAAAGTATTAATAGAAAGGTCCAAACTGACCATCTAAATGTAATAGAATGATTCAAACTGATCTAAATGTAATGGAATCATTATGGCCCAAACAGATCTTTTTAATGTAATGGAATGGTCCAAACAGATCTTCTTAATGTAATGGAATGGTCCAAACAGATCTTCTTAATGTAATGGAATGATTTGAACTGACTTTCTAAATGTAATAGAATAGTCCAATTAGAAATGTAAAAAAGGTGTAAATAATCAGCGTTTATAAGGGTTATTCATAATGTGGCTGTACCTAATCAAGCAGAATTGGCTGTGTTGATTAAGTTACAGTGTAGCTGTAGGTTGATGAAGTAATTAAAGACCATGAATAATCTAATAAACGCTGCCTGAAGCTGATAACAAGGAAAACATCTTTATCAGTCGTGTTTTTGTGTGTATGCATGTGTGATTTAAGCATTATACTTCATTATCGCCAATATATCATATTTTAAGATACAAGATCGATCGCTTGTCGGGATATAATGCCAAGACTTTTATTAAATGTCCTATAAAGGGAGCAATATCGACAAAAATATGCTATAAATGTCTTAAAAAAATAAAATTAATTTTGAAATTGATAAAATGCATCTCATTATCATTATATAATAAATGAAATCGAAATGGCAATTTAAGCATGGTAAAAAATAATGATAATCTGAATTAAAATGATTATTCAATGTGTTTGCTACGGAAAAAAAAGATTATCAATTTAAGACTATTATAAATTAATTTAGATTAGATTCTCATTCAAATTTTCTCTTTAAAATGAAGGTAGGGAAGGATACTTTTTTTTTTTTTTTTTTTTTTTTTTTTTTAAGAAAATAAAAAAAGGTTGAGGCGGCATGAAAATTAGTTGGAGGGCGGTGACGATTTTATTGCAATTAATTTATTATGGCCTAATGGGTGAAAATTTTCAAACAGAAAATTCTCTCCCTTGAGACAGTTAAATTCCTGGTAACCTGACGAGGCCTCATATTCACATTTAACACAATTATCTGCTTGGGACCGAATCTTTTATACCAAAGTTAGATTCTTATTATGTTGTGCATACAAAACTAATTTTTCAGTGTTACCTGCCATAACACCTGGGAAGGCCAAAGGAACGTAAGCCACTGGTAAGTAATGTTTAACTGTAATTAACAGAATTATAGTCAGATTCTTATAATGTGGTGCATGCAAAACTAATTTTTCTGTGTTACCTGCCATGACACCTTCATGGAAGGCCAAAGGAATGTAAGTCGAGTAATTAACATCCACAGGTTACTGTCAAATATAAATATGTGCAGGTACAACTGTTTATTAAGACATTACATACAACATCTCTCATACCCTCAAGGAAGTGAATACATAAATACCGTATACCCCACAAGTAACACCGACGGAGTAACGGCTGTCTACTTTTTTAAAAATAAGGGCATACTCCCCCCCCCCACCCCCACTCTTCCCCAAACTCCCATATTTCATTAAAATCCACTATACTTCTATTGAAAAGCGTATGCCTGTCAGATTTTGTGTTGCGCCCCCTAAGCCTGCACCCCTCTTAACAGAAATTATCCTAGATCCGCCCATGTGGAGGCAATACATTTCCAAATGAGGGGGGAGGGGAGGTTAGGGGCATAAGTTTCGGCCAGAGAAATCAGTTAAATTCTTGAAATATTTTAAACCATGCAGGGCTGCGTTATACCGCAGCACCATTAAACAAACAGCACACACGTTTACCGCCTGCCTGCCATCCACTAACCTGAGATGGAGTCAGTGTTTACAAAAATATGTTAGCTAACATTAGCAGACATTTAACTGAAATGGAAATGAACAAAGACCAACATCCAGAGTGTCACTGATCATTTAGTTATAAAAAGTGGGGGCATTTATTGGGGGAAGGGTAGTATTATTTTGAGAGCATATGGTAGATGACAAATTACTTTTCCCTGTTCTCCATTAATTTGTACACAAATAGTTTCCACTTTATTATGGATGACATTTCAATTCCAGATGTTTACACACTTAATTAGATTACAAAAGAAATTCTTGTTGTTTTATCATGCTTAGAAGAGTGCATAATAAGTTTTTCTTACAATATCTTACAAAAGACTTTTTACCACATAACTTACACACTTGTTGAAGTCTGTAACAACCAGGGGAGGAACCAGGAATTCATACCAGAGAGAAGCTTGATACTTAAGGGAGTGTGGGGGAGGGGACATATTTTAATTATTATTGCTTCAACTGGAAACTAAATGGAAAACAAGTTTTTGGAAGGGGATTTAAAAATGCCATAATTTTAACACATTTAAAGTTATATATGGCATATCCAGTTTTATTGGCATTTAAGGAAGACCTCAGAATGAATCTGAGTAGAACCACCGTCCTTCCACAAGTAACTTTCTAACATAAAGGTTTTGGAGTGAGCGTGACTCGAACCTACGATCTTAGCAATGAGGGGTAAGATATCTTGAGGTGATGCTTTAGACCACTCTGCAATGGTGGTCCCTGTGATCTAAATGTGATAAATCATTGCCATGATAAGCTCAGTCGGTTACACATCTGACTATCAATCCAGGGGTCACGAGTTTGAATCCCCACCCGGCAACAGTCTCCATGATGACTGATATACAACACTGTGTCTCATTATATTTCGTCTCTCACCGCTGATTCAAGTGGGAAAGTTATCATTTATTTGCGGAGATGGGGTGTGCTCGAGTACTGGTTAATCTTTCAGGATCCCAGGAAACAGTGGTTAGGTTAACTGATCATCTGTTAGCCCTCAACGGCATAAAAACGATGCTAAATATCAATCATTGTTCATTTTAAACAGTGAAATATCTCAAATAACCTTTAACCTCATAATCATGCATAAGCACATCAATATCATGGACATTTAGATTCATCAAAATGAATTGGAAATACATTTAAGTTGCTATAAATGGCAATGGCATTAACATTTTAACCAGTACTGTAGAGTAATATAACTACTGATTCATGGCTCATTGTTTAACAAGCTATACTGAACATAACTAGAACAGCTAACCCGCCACTTTTTCTATGTCCAATATCTTCGTCAAAATATTAAATGGCGTTATCAAAATTTGTATACGGCATTAACAGACAATTATCAACCAAACACTTGATCCTAAGCCTCGAATTTGAATGTTATAGTAATTAATGCTTATCTGCACAGCTTTACATTACACTCGCCTGACGGTCCGGGACAACTGAATCATGGATACGACCAAGTAAAATATAAAGCTGCTTAGGCCCAAGTGGACAAGGGAAATTCAGAAATTAAAAATGGCATCTCTATTTTTGAACTTTAATAAAACAGTTTATTTAGTTTTTCTTAATTTTATATCGATAAGACTGAATACCATAATTCTAGATTAAAGTAAGGACAAGTTGTCTGACTGGACAAGTGAAATAAAAATTTGATGTAATAGCCTGATTTGAGGTAAAAAGTTACAGTATTTACATTTATTCTGTTATACCGAGTCCATGAATTTTGATCTTGAGATGAGCAGCTGGGAACAAATTTAAGTTTTATAATCTCGGACCACAGTCAGATATTACACACATTGTAAATGCCTTAAGACCTAAATTCACCAAAATTGTTTGACCTGAAGTCAGATTCATCTGTTAACCCTTTACACCATAGAAACCAATCATAGAAAGCCTTTGAAAACAGTGCAGGAAGTGTTCAGATTGCTTGTAACGAACAATCTGAACACTTCCTGCACTGTTTTCCACTCTGTCAGTTAATATAAACGTAAGTCACCAAATAATTCAAAAGCCTTCTTTATTAGAGGTGTCGAAAGGCGTCTTTATTAGAGGTGTCCAAAGGCGTCTATATGAAGTAAAGGATTAAATCATCAAAAATTTGCAGTATATGATACCCCTAACATCAATATTTAACAAACATGATAATATTACAATATTGAAGTAAGGTCATAATATATTAATAGCTAGATTATAATCCCTGCCCGCCCCCTTATTTTCATGCAGCCCTGACCCTTTTTATTTTCATAAAAAAAAATAATAATAAATAGAAATAAAAAATTCTCCCCCCACCTCCTTGCCTACAACTTTTTAAGAAAAATTTGGATGAGAATCTTGCAAATAATTTATAATGGCCTAATGGTACAAACAAGTAATTCTTAAAGATTATTCAAACATAATCACTATATTAACTTGCTGAAACCGGTAATTTTAACAATTTCACAATTTTAATAACAAAAATCTGAAAATCATATTTATTGTAAACAACAAATATTTTGTGTTTGTAGTTTTACAAAACTTTATTTTTTCCAGACTCAAAAGTCCCTTGAACTATTCTCTCAATTTTGAGAATTTCTTAAAAAAAACAACAATTTAACTGGATTCAAGTCCACAACTTCTGGACTACAAGGCACCGGATGCAGTGCAAACAGACAGTCCACTGCAGTGTAGCTGAGCCAAAACAGAAAATGGAACATAATTAAAACAGATTCATTCTAAGTTAAAGCAAAACATAGGTTTGGAGCCAAATTAATTAAAAATATGAAGATGGGTGTATCAATTTCCAAAAACTCCATCGTCATTCTTAAAATATAAAGTTTACTAAGGGAGGAAATTCTGAAAACTATTTTGCAATTGTTCAGTAATAAGTTACTGCCCTTGTATGGCATACAGCACAATAAATGAAATATATATAATATATATGGTCAGCTACCACCATTGCGTTTTCCATAGACTTACATTATAACGTTTGACCAAATTTTCACATTTTCTAACATTGGCGGACCAAAAAGTCCTATATCATACTAAAGTACTGTCCAAGACTCAAATAAAAATGTCCCCAAAATGGGGTCAAAAGTACCACTTTTTACCACTTTTTGCCCCCTGAAGTTGGGTACCCCCAGTTTCAGCATGAAAAAAAGTAAATTTCCCCCATTTTACTTTCCATGCAGTTTCCTTGATAACATGAATTTAGTCAGTCACAGAAACATAATTCTAATTTTTTATTGACACAAACATAATAAACTTATATTTTATTGTGGTCATTTGCCAGTTTCACATTTTCATCCAACCAGAATTAAGCTTACTATAAAAATATATGCCCTGAACATCTCTATACTTTTTTCAGCCAATCAGAGAGCTCGTCTCAATGGTGGTAGCTGACCATATACGACTCTTGTAATTTGTTTGCAATTAGATTCTGATTTTGACACAGAAAGATAAACATCCAATTCAAAACATTTTTAAGGGTAACTTAAATTAGCAGAAAATAGCGGTCAATTTCTCTACTATTTTTGAAATATGGTTTTACTGTGAGATTTTGATCACGACCCTTGAGACCGTGAATTGGTAAAAAACTGTGAGATTTTGTCGCACGCCGTTAGGTATCACATGTATTGGTAAGATTTATCAAGATTTGTTAACTTTAGGCAGTTAATTGTGGCTGCTGAGTAAGCTAGAAATTGAAAAGTTTCAATAACTTGGGAACATTTATTTTGATATCTTTTTTAGTGTAATAGTACCAACATCATTCTTCTGCAAGTAACTGCCAAATTTTCTCAAATAAAGTTTTTAGACAAACAAAATATAACACAAATATAAATGATTCATAATCACTTCAGAAAATGAAAATATTGGACAAGAAATGAACACTTTAACTGAAGACAGCTTCAAAGACAGCGTTATCGAATAAGAAAGTAAGGGACCAAATATTTTGATTGCTCAGGCTTTTTATTACAATGTTTACGATATTCTTGTTAAGAAAGAGCTACTAAATCAGACAGTATTGGACAACCGTATATTGCATCAACCCTAACTCCCAAAACTTTTGGAGGAGATGAGAAAAAATTGATAAAAATGCAGAATTGTTGTTTGTGTTGTATGGTATTTAGAGTTGCTGTCAACAATTTTTGAGTCATATCACAATGTGTCTACTTAAAAGACAGAATTCTTATCACTACCACATTGGATTGACTGATTAATTGATTGATTGAATATTAAGCATAATTTTTATGCCATTGAGGACTAACAGACGATCAGTTAACCAAACCACTGTTTCCTGAGATCACTAAAGGTTAACCAGAACTTGAGCACACCCCATCTCCACACGTAACTGACAACTTTCCCACCTGAATCAGCATTGAGAGACAAATGATAATGAAACACAATGTTATATATCAATCATCACAGAGACTGTTTCCGGATAGGGATTCAAACTCATGACCCCTGGATTGATAGTCAAGTGCGTTATGGACTAATCAAACTCGGTTGCAACACTGGAGTATAATGCCCCAGACACATGATGTGATACCCCACCCAATCACATTATACTGATACTGGGTTGATCAGACCTAGAACTATCCTCTTAAGTTAATGGTGAACACCAAGCTTGGAAGACTTTTTTACCATTTTTTAAGTCTTTGGTATGATCCAGCCAGGGATCGAACCCACAACCTTCTGTAGGTGAGGTTGACACTTTGGTATGATCCATCCAAGAACCCGCAACCTTCTGCAGGTGAGGCGGTCACTTTGGTATGACCCAGATAGGGATCGAACCCACAACCTTCTGCAGTTGAGGCGGACACTTTGCCACAAGAACATGCCACGGTCTTACACAAAGCTTTAAATAAATGAGAGTAAAAAATTGAACAAGATTTTTATAAAAGCAGAATTACCAAATTAGAAATTGATTACCAAAATAATACTCTGAACAAGCCTCTGACCTGATATCACCTCTCTTTAAACTTTTCAAATTTTGAATAGACTAAGCCCATGAAGAACTTATAATGGATGGAAAAATTGTGAATATACTTTTTTCCAATAGTATTCCTAAAAAAAAAAAAGTCCCCACATGGACACTTAACCCTTAAAACCCCTTAAAACCCCTTTTCAAAGTGATCAATTGTACCAAGTACAAATAAATTTGGCTGGTTGATTCTTGAGAAGAGGTTTTTTAAATTAATATTTCCCCTATGTTAAACTGCCCCAGGCTGACACCATTTTTTATGCTAAGGTCATGAACATGAGAAAATCATCAGGTGATTGATACCAGAGAAGAATTCTTGATAAACCCCTGGGGTGGGGCAAAATTTGACCCCAGGGGCATGATTTCACACACTGGCTTCATGTTAGAATGCTTCACACAAAATTTGGTGAAAATCTTTCAAGCAATTTCAGAGAAGAAGCCATTAAAAGCAATGGTTGATGGACAGACAGACAGATAAACAGATGAAAAACAACCAGATGAGCTAAAAGTTGCATAATATGAAATAATAAATCTTTCTTCAACAGAACTAGTAGATTCCAAATTTCCCCTGATACTTTGTTATTCACAAATGATCTATTTTATAATACACTGAATTAAATTTAACTTAAATTTCAAACAGCAGTATCAGCTTCTATAATCTCGGAATTTTCATACGGGAATCATAAAAAAAATGGGCTGGAGAGACACTATGTCAGATTGCATGTTACCATCATATCAGATTATCAAACAAATATTTGCATGTTACATGTTTGGAACACACTTACCTATATGGACACCCATCTATTGAAAATCAGTGACAGTAAATGTGAACATTAAGGTACATATAATTTACAAGAAAATCTAAATAATGCCCAAGTTTGATTGAAATCTGTACCATTAATGCCCCAGGCATGCTAGAATAATCTTATACTGTTATTCCTTAAGTGTAATTTAGGGATATGATAGGGACAGAAAAGCTAGAAATAAGTCAGAATAAAAGAGCTAGCTTTCATCTCCAGCACCATGCAACCATTAGGTTTTATGTTACAGACAGGATAATAATTTGTGAAAATAAAAACCAATTGTTGATAAACAGTGATATCAACGTTATTACATAAAATAGAAGTGTGCATGACAACAAGAATGCCGCCACTGTGCCTGTAACCTTATTGTAGTCATCTGACTAACAGATTGTGACCGTTGACACTCAAAGTTGTGCCCCTTTTTTGCCACGGTAACATGATTTTTGCTATGTAATTTGGTTTGACATAGCGTATACTGCAATAAGACATCACTGGTGTTAAAAAGTGACTTGTATAGGATTTAAACAGATGCATGTATTTATGAGCATTTGAGGATTTCATTTTGAAAAAAAATTCTTAGGGTGTCACAAGCTGGTCAACCTACCAGTTATTGTGCATTTTTAAGTGGGATACATTCCTGCTTTAATGAAGAAAAAGGTTCCATGTTTCACTCAGCATTTAGAGGTTAGTTATAGGTCTGGTCGGCCTGGTGTCAGTATAATGTGACTGGGTGAGGTATCATACCAGGTGTCTGCAGCATGATACTCCAGTATGGCAGCGGTTAGAATACTGTCTCAAGTACTGACACCATAGCAATATAACTGAAAAATTGCTGAAAGCAACACTTAATTTAACCCTATACAACAACCAATTTATCAAGTCTAGAATTACAATTAAAAATAATCAAACTTAATGGTGCAGAACATGATAACGACAAGATCAATTGGACTTGAAATTGCCCATTGATCTAATGCAGAGAAACAGTATCTATTAACACTTAATATAATTTCAAATCATAATTGCCCAATTTGATCTCATGGAGGGTAAATAACAATTACAGTCAATTTGAAGTTTGTCGACAATTGACCCGGCGCTAGCTGTCAATCAAACGAGTCGATAATCCAATCAGCGATCCATATTGGTTGCTATAAAGTCACCATGTTCCTAAGACAAACTAATGGTCTCCAAGTAAATACTACATTATATATAAGTACTGACTTGGTCAAGCAATGCCATGTGGCCAGAGAGTGGACCGATAGCGGTGAGCAATTGGGCAGTTAAGTTCAACACTGAAATCATGGTATATATTTTTTCTGGAATGGGGTTTTATGCCATTTGACTGGTATAGGTAAAGCAGTTAATTACATTATTCTAATATGTACACGTGTAGTAGCTGTGATTGAGTACCTATAACTGTCTTACCTGTGTCAATTATATAAAGTCAATCAAATGATTACGTTGACTCATGTAACTACCCAACCATTCAAATTGGAATGATATATACCATGATTGATGGAGATTATATAATAGCTAGTCAACGAAGTTTTTATTCAAGGAAAAGAGATGAAAATCGTCCAAGAAAACAGACCTTGTTTTAAAAAAAGAATAAATTTAAACAAAAACACATTGATGACTTGCACATAAATACTATATGAATTTTAATAGGCACAGCCAATACAATGGAGAAAGGTTAAATAATTTGAAAATGTTTAAATTTACTATTGTTTCAACCAAGGGGCTGCTTTCAGTTACATAAAAAACAAGAGGCCCAACAGATGCTACATGTAAAATATTTAAGGTCAAGGCCTTGAACTTTCAGAGAAACTGTTATTTTTTAATTTTACTTAAAATGTGCTTATAAGCCCTGTGGCGGAGACATTTGTGGTCAAATCATGCTGGTTTAAGAACACATTCGAGATCTTGTGGTTATATAACTGCTGTGCAAGTTTGGTTAAGATTCAATGAATAATGACGGTGCTGTCGCATCTACAAGAAAAAGGCTGACGGATGAACGGACAGATGACAAACAGTTTTACTTTGACATAAGCCCTGCTGGCCTTTGGCCAGTAGAGCTAAAAACACTGGTATTTAAAATTATTTTTATGGAAATACAAATTACTTTAAATAAAAACATCTTTTTACGTAATACAAATAATTTTAAGTTAAACAAATAATAAATTTTTGATTTGGTCCATGTTTTCCAGTTTTAAAGTCGGCATTTTCCTCACATTTAAGTTATTTAGTCTCCTCATAGCATTGACATATAATCAGCATTATCTAAGATTACATACAGCTTACAGAACTGTTTAAATACAAGAAATCAGTTTCCTGTGAATAATGAATGATTAATTTGCAAATTATGAATCCTTTGTGTGCTGTTTCATCAACATTTAGTCAGGTGATGCAATTTAGTGTCCTGTCCTTCTATACCAGTCCTTGACAAAATATCAATTAAATATTGTACACCAAATACTAATTAAATATATTGGCCCTTTCAAATTATTCATAGGAAAACAAACTGACAGATTACAGACAGACGAATAAACAGGGGTAAGCACTTTTATGCCTCTGTGATCACCATAAGAATACCTGTAAATTTTTGCAACTATCCAAATGAAAGCTATATAATTGAACTGACGTTAAAAGCAGTTCATGTGACCATGTTCAGCTTTGATTTTCTCAGAAGCTCTCCAAAACAAGATAAAGACATTAATTTATCAAAGACAAAATTTACTGGATAACATTGTGATCATTAATTAAGGAGAATCACTGTCAGATACATTCCGTGTGACACAGGCACACAATCAAAGATTTTTTTGAAGAAGGCAGTAAATTGAAAGAACATGTTTGATTGGTTGATATTCACCATTGATTGTTGGAATACACCAAATGAAGTGAACATTTAAATGTCTCTGAAAGCTAAATGAAATGTGACACAACAATTTCAATGAATTTTCGCTTATAAATAGCACTAGTTCTGAAAATGACATACAAAACTTGTAATATTGAATGCCTGAAACACCGAACATATTTCTAAGAATCATAAAACCATATCAAGTCCATGGAGGGAAATATTACTGACCGGATATATAGTATAATTTACTGTGGAGCAGTGGGTATTTCATGTGAAAACACTACCTGTCAGAGGTATTGGTATTTGTATAACTTTTACGAATAGAAATACTTGCTAATTATTATTATACCGTAATTAGTCAAAATTATTTCTTTAAAAATATGCTGGTGTTTTTTTGTTATTCAGTATACATGATACAAACGAAATTAAAATACCAAATTATAGCAAACATTTATGATCCTTAATGCTGGGCCCAATATGCAACTAGCTCATTCTGTAGCACGTCTGACTATCAATCCAGAGGTCCCCCGGCCACAATCACCATGACGGTTGAAATACAACATTGAATCTCATTATCATTCATCTCTCATCATTGATTCTAGTGGGAAAGTTATCAGTAACTTGCAGAGATTGAGATTGTTCGAGTACTGGCTAATCTTTCAGGATCCAAAAAAACAGTGGTTAGGTGAACTGATTGTCTGTAAGCCCTCCATGGCATAAAATGACGCCAAATATTCAATCAATCAATCAATCAATTAATCAATCAATAATTATCCTACATTGCCAGTATAATAACTTGTATATTCACATCTTTGATGTTTTATAAAGTCTAGTCAAAGTTCAATGAAAACTGCCTTTGTTAGGGTGCATGAAAGGTAAAAATTTATGGTATAAAAAATACAATTCAAGTGCCATAACTCAGACATTAAGTGATTAATTACCTAATGAATGTATCAAAGACATTGTAAGGGAACTCTTTTGAGTGCTGCTTGCTTGTGTTTGAATCAGATGATTTGCTAAATGTGAATAAAGGATTTCCAAAAACTGTCCCATTTGCACAAAGTCTGGATACCGCAGCGTTGGTCTAAGGGTGAATGTCTGCCTCGCATACAGAAGGTCGAGGGTTTGACCCCCGGCCAGGTCATACCAGACTTGAAGAATGGTACTAGAAGCTATTGCTTGGCATTCAGCATTAAGAGGATAGTTCCAGGTCTGGTAAACCTGGTGTCATCTGGTATAATGTATCTTGGTGCCAATGATGTCATGATGTGTGTCTGTGTTTGATACTCCCGTGTGGCAGCACTCAAAATACTGTCTCAAGTAGACATTATCATGATAAAAACTAAAAAATTGTTGAAAGCGATGCTCAGCACCATACAATATTAAATTTAGGCCATTATAAGACAGTGATGTCAATTTTAAACTTTATACAGCATGTGACAATCATCTTGAGTAGTTGATGATCATGGCAAAAATGCAATTGGAGGCAAACACCAAAACTTAAACGCAACTAAATGCAAAAGTTTAAACTCATGGGTGTCTACAGATAATGTCAACAACAACGCCAACGACAACAGGGTCATGACAATAGCTCTCCTGGACATTCGTCCCTGCGAGCTAAAAAAATATTTACAATGTCGTACCACATTCATAAAACAATGCCAAATTTTTATGAAGAAGCCATGAAAGAATTATCTGACAACATGCATATATGGGCCAGCAAGCCTCGTCTGTCTTTTAATCCAGACAAATTAGCTAACGAAACATTTCAATAAATAAGGCACTGTAACATTAGTGGGAAAGCGAAGAAAAGCAGAGGAGAAATCATACAATGGTCAAATATGTTGTGAAAGTTGATGAAAGCCGTGTGAAGTAACTCCATAATGACTGCGACACAAAATTTATTGGTCTATTGCAGGACTTTACAAAGAATTTGCAGACCAATTCAAAAGGATCAGTGTGAACAGATATAATCTGGCTTTGCAACAAACTCCAACATATGTGTCTACTTTAATTAGTATCTCACTAAATGTGTTGCCATGCAGCTTTTCCCACGTATTATAATTTATACAGATGTCTGGGATTGAAATTAGGGAATGTTTGCCTCCTCAAGAAAGTCTGGTTTTGAACACCATCCATTTTTTTCCCCTTCAAATTGGAAATATGGTTTCGGATAGACAGGAAAATTGTCTACCCCATTAAGCAGTTTCACTCCCATGGCGTATGTGTCAAATGTGTCGTTGTTAAAAGATTAATTAATTTTACACCTCGATGCCAATGTTTTCCTGATTTAGCATCTGTGCTGTCCAAAGGTTTTACTTTAAAGAAGATCGCTACAGTTTTTGTCACGTTTCTCCTATGGATAGACTTTTATGAAACTGAATCCCAGTATTTAAGTTTAATGTTTGTTCACGCAATATCAGAAATAAAAAGCACATGTTACCATACAGATTTTTTGGTATTGCCTCCTCATATAAATACCCATCCTTGAAAGTTGGCTAATTTAATGATGTAGATTTAACAAGCAATTAAAAAAATTGTTTACATGTAGTATTTTATTAAAACTTGACATATTTATATGAATGCATATAATATCAATTTTAATGGAAATGGTAATTATAAGCTTGAATTTAACTATTTAGGGTTTTTAAAAACAAAATCATTTCGACAGTGTCAATTGTTTTTCAATTTTGTAATAAAAATATGGCTTTTTTTTGATATTTTGATAATTAATATATAGTTATCTTCATGTTGGAAGTTGTTATACAGAGGTCACGGTTATTGATTGAACTAAGATGCTCAGTCGAGCAAAGCAGATGGGCGGGAAAAAATGTTCTCATGCGTTTCAACTGACTTATAATTATCTCGCGTCATTCCACAGTTCGACAAGGCAGAGTACACATCACCTTGTAAAAAGTACCCACCCACCCACTTATTTTGATAATTGAGAATTGTAATAAATGTATGTGTTATTATCATATTTTTGTTTTGTTACAGAAATGACGATTTTCTGTTGTCATAGGAATGTGAGACACGGTGTACGAGTGTATTCAGAATGTTTGGAACAGTGGTGTTGAACAATGATACATGAGATTTATACTGATCTTTATTTCTTTTTTCAAGTGTTAAGTGATGCATTGAATTACAATGGCAATACAATTTTTTTTTTTTTCTCGACCACTGTTCATGTGTGAATGAAAATGTGTATAACTATATTTAATAAGACTTTGCCTTGCCGGTACTACTCCTATAATGTCTTTGTTATTTAATTATCAAACTTGAAATAGGATGATAAATGCTTTATGTTTGGATGAAATGAAATGAAAGTGTATATGAATAAATTTTGCATAAAACCTAAAAAAATACTCTCTGATACCTATTCTATTGACAAATAAAATAAAAAAATACGCTTTACCACTTTAAAAAAAAAGCTCTTAAAGTGTGCCATCGTTACATAAACTATAGTTGCAAAATGAACGTTTTTTTACTTATTGAGCATATTTGTATAAATATTAAGATTTCTTTTATATTTTGTATTCAGGTTAAATTTCTATAAACAATAAATTTATACCAGTATGCATATTATATATAAGAGATCAATTTTAGGCATATCCCTAAATGATTGTGCCATCTGAAATAGGGTAATTTGTAGTATAGCCGTAAATGCAGTGACTCTGGCAGGTCTCGACAAAATTGCTTTCCTTTGTGGGCAGAGTTGGTGTGCATGAAAAACTATAGCAATCGTCCTTAAAAGAGTATCATTCTGAAGTCTTATGGTTATAATACATAACATATCCAAGTTTTATTGATTAATTGATTGAATCTTTAGTGTCATTATTTATGCCATCGATGGCTAACAGATGATCAGTTAACATAATCAGTTTCCTGGGATCCTGAAAGGTTAACCAGTACTCGAGCATACCCCATCACTGCAAGTAACTGATAACTTTCCCACTTGAATCATTGGTGAGAGACGAATGAAAATGAGACACAATGTGTTATATAAATCATCACGGAGACTGTTGCCAGGCAGGGATTCAAACTCAGGATCCCTGGATTGGTAGTCAGACGCTGATGGACTGAGCTAATCATCAGAGGCCTGGCCAAGTTTTATTAAAATCCACGTTAATTTGATTAAAGATGCATCACCTATAACTTTCTGTAAGTAAATGATGGAAAGTTTATTGAATCACAAAGAGAAAGGTCACATTCGAAGATAATGGTTGATTCAGTCCTTGTAGTTCATCTTATTAATGAGAAAATCGTTGAAACGCAGGTCAGTTTTATCCTATTCGTCGATGTTTAGGTATAACCCGATACTGGCCAATGAGTGACTTTATTGCGGGACGTGAATTAGTATTTGGTCAACAAAATTTAACCTACAAAGACAATGTACATAAATTTTGTATTTTCTTCTTCTATTAAAACGCATTTTTATGCCATGCACAGTAGTGTTATTGTATTTGAAATAAATGTATATGGGACATATTTTGACATTTTTAGCATGATACGTCAACTATTAAATAAATAATTATTCAAAGCATAGCAGTTAAATATGTCAGGACAAAATGATGACATTGTATTCAACAAAAACCGACATCAATATTTTAAACAGGTGCTTTTGTATCAAATTTACTGCGTCACTCTTTCTCAAAATAGTCTCCTCCGTGGTCTATACATTTTTGCCACCATTTAACGAAATCCGAAGATGGTATACTGGACACAAAATTCTGTAAAACATACTTCTATTCCAATATGTCTTCAAATCAATTTCCCATTTACTCTTTTTTAAAGACTGATTCCCTGCCAACTCAAAACATTACTTTTGTAACATTTAAACACTAGAGCCCTTGAAACATTAGATTCATTGTACATATTTTTGTTTCTCAGTTTGAGCAGGTGTATTACCTAACATTGAGCAGAACTTTACGGAACTATGTTATTCCGCATACTAAACCATTTTCAAGTGCCCCCGACGTCAGTTTGTTTCAAACAAAAGGGCATATCGTAACATCATAATATTGATGTCATTTTGAGATGCGCATTATTGGTGCCATTTTTTTTAAAGGATGTAAGCAATTTTATTTAAAGATAAAACCCATTATGGCAACGCTATGCCTGTTTGAATAGTATAGGTAGGAAAAAAAGGAAAAATATATATGGGGGAGTTGGAACATAGTTTCACATTTTACAATGACAATCCATGTGTATATATGGGGAAGTGGGAACATAGTTTGTCATTTTACAATAACGATCAATGTGTATATATGGGGGAGTGGGAACATAGTTTCACATTTTACAATGACAATCCATGTGTATATATGGGGAAGTGGGAACATAGTTTGTCATTTTACAATAACGATCAATGTGTATATATGGGGGAGTGGGAACATAGTTCCGCATTTTACAATGACAATCAATGTGTATATATGGGGAAGTGGGAACATAGTTCCGCATTTTACAATGACGATCAATGTGTATATATGGGGAAGTGGGAACATAGTTTGTCAGTTTACAATAACGATCAATGTGTATATATGGGGGAGTGGGAACATAGTTTGTCATTTTACAATAACGATCAATGTGTATATATGGGGGAGTGGGAACATAGTTTGTCATTTTACAATAACGATCAATGTGTATATATGGGGGAGTGGGAACATAGTTTGTCATTTTACAATAACGATCAATGTGTATATATGGGGGAGTGGGAACATAGTTTGTCATTTTACAATAACGATCAATGTGTATATATGGGGGAGTGGGAACATAGTTTGTCATTTTACAATAACGATCAATGTGTATATATGGGGGAGTGGGAACATAGTTTGTCATTTTACAATAACGATCAATGTGTATATATGGGGGAGTGGGAACATAGTTTGTCATTTTACATTAACGATCAATGTGTATATATGGGGGAGTGGGAACATAGTTTGTCATTTTACAATAATGATCAATGTATATATATATATGGGGAAGTGTGAATATTGTTCGGCATTTTATGTATGAGAGCCAAGTTATACAGAAAACACCAAACAATGAATTGGAAGTGATATTGCACCAGATTGATATTTATAAATAAAATATATCACGAGTTTATTGCACTCCTGCACCATAAACTATGTGATAAATATATTTTTCTGCTTCTGTAATATTGAATTTGCAATAAAAAATTGAAGTATTGATGTTGTATACATTGTCTGGACCCATTATAAAGTCTACAACAACCATTTTAATACATCCAATCATTCTCTACTGAATTGCAGGGACATTACAATAACCAACAGGATACACACTTGTAAACACACATTATATAAATATTTTGAACACAGTCTAGAATGGTCTGAGCATGGTTCAGACTGACATTCGTTTTTCTGTTAATCAGTGAACTGTATTCAGATTTTTTTCAAGAATTACGTTGACTTAAAAACAATCACGAATACCGATACAACTGTTTATAGATGACCATATCAAAGTGGAAAACATATTTCTAGAAATAAACAATTATGTCTTGCTGTAGAAAAATCATGTTGATTTCTTCAAGAAACATGATGTTTATTAAAAAACACATAATATTTAATTAAGGTAGTATCAGAATCATGTTGGAGATATACATATGAATGCATGAGGCCTCTTCCACTGTCATCAGGTCAATACAACTAATTATTTCTTTTATTTTCAGGTCATCAACGCATTACATTTATTGGTCAATGATGATAAAAAAAATGTTGCATGATGGCTGGACTAAATCGCGTGACTAGACCACTGCTACAGCTACGCGTCCTTTTAAAACTTCAATTATCCAAAAAGCAGTCGTCTAGATTGCTGGGAAAGTACTCACAACTTAATGGCCACCCATAAATTTTCCAAGTAATACAAAATGAGGAAAATATTACCAAGAAAAAAAAATTTAAAGAGAAGAGTACAAGTTGATTTATGCTAATTACGCTTGCCAATCAGCAGGAGTGAAAAAATAAGTATACAATTAACATATTGCTTCTGACATTTACTGACTAATTAGCACACCAGACTAATCAAAACTAAAAAACAGTAATTAATAATTAAGTAAATTAGGATAGTCACAAATTTGTGGTGCTTGTTTTGTCTGCATATTTGCCATTTCATGTTTAGTTGGAATTATGCAGTGCAGCTGTTATTGCAGTGCAAGAATTCTGCAATTGCAACGTTTACTATAAAGTCCAACAGACGTTTAGAAAAATATATTGACATACTTTATTAAGTCCAATTTTTCATATTTTGTAGTTAATTTAATATGCATTGGTTCCCACAATACGGCTGCTTTATAAAACAAGAGAGCCAATATGGTATCAAACCGCTCACCTGTGGTAAAGGAGACCATATGAGAAAAGGCAATTTTTGATAATGCAAGGGTCCCGTCGAGTCATCATACTGTCATTAAAATTGTTTGAGATATAATATAATATATATACCCTCAGTTCCTGATATTACGTGGTCTGATATAACACAATACCTGTTATAACGCATTTTTCTATGTTTTTTCTATGATTTCCAAATTTTAAATTGATATTTTCAACCATATTTATTAAAAACTTGTAGTATTATAATTGATTAACTGATGGAAAACCTCAACTAAATCGCTATGTGAATATGAGCTCGACTTCACGATTTTCCAAACTGTGACATTGTATTTGTTCATTAATTACACCTTGATAATTCAGACTGACATTATAACCACTTTTTAATGTCATAAATAGCTGGTTATCAACAACATCACTTTTAATTGATTTAAACAATGGTCTGTTATATTTATCACACATTTCATGTTTGTTTACTGTACTTCAACTTAGAATTACCAAATAATGTAGTGCAGTGCACCTTGGGATATATATAATGATGTTCTGTGTATATTGCGGTTTCATTCCGTGGATCCCGGCAACCACATTATAATGGGGATCAACTGTATATATATATTTAACTATAAAAAGTTTGCAGAAACTCAAATGAAGACAACAAGTACTACAGATGACTGCAATCACAGAGGATCTCGTGTATTTTATGTATTTGTTATTGTTAATCAGTCTGAATGCTTATGCATCCATCACACTTCCACACATCCTGCAAGGACATCTGCAAATAATAATCAAGTTTTCAGAAATACTGCTCACCTGCAATCATTTATTATTAATACTATTTGTCTAGAACAAACACATCACACAGAGACATCTTTTATTTTTCTTTGGAAAACTGTAATAAATGAATGTGGAAATTTTTTTTTTTTTCGCTAAAATGTTTTTGTTTAACATGGTTTCTTCTCCATATACTTGTATATTGATAATACCATTGTAACGCTGCACATGTTTGATATATGCCATAGGGGATGTCAGTTGGTCAGGTCTGGACAGTGTCTAGTGACAGAAAGTGTGGGTTAAGTATATGATTATAAGGGTTGCTGATAAGCTGGAAATATGATGCCAGACAGAACTAATTTCTGCAGTCTAAACAAGATCTAAACTTATTACATCTCTTTATTCTAAAAATATAAAATTGTGAAAAAAGAAGTTCAAAACAAAAGGAGCTTATTTCCAGTTATATTCCCTAAATATAACAGAAAGTATAACAGTGTATTAGAAGTCACCTCTATTAAGCAACCACTTGTCTTAAACAGCCATATTTTCTGTTTACCATTTTTATAAGTTTAGTTCTGATAACCCTGTATTAAGCAGGCTGCTTAACACAGGTTTGACTGTACTTGTGGAAAGGTTTTTTTTTGCATTGTTAATCATGTAACAAAATTCTTATTGAACCCCCCTCAAGATATACAAAACTGTCGTTCAGGCCTACGCATTAGCTGAGATCTAGACTGATTCTCTGTTATCTAATCAACAAAGCCTATTTAATAACGAAACACAGTCTAAATGTCCAGGCATCCCAGCCAACCAACACAGGATGTCTCGAAGATCTCTCCAATAATTCTCATGTAAATTATTAAATGTTTCCTTCAAACTTCCTGGATGAGAGGTATTTTCCCCGGGAAATATTCACTACTTATCCTGAAATTGCTTTCAAACATTCTGCGAAATTTCCTGTGTTTTGATAGCTCCTGCATAATCCAGTGTTATTCACAGCCTTGAAATGTTTTCATAGGGTCGGATGGAATGGAATGGAGTTTGAGGTAATTTTCAACAGATTTCAAGTTATTTATTGTGTATTCAATTTTATTGGTGGAGAAAAACCTCAGAATGAATCTGAGTAGAACTACAGTCCCTCCGCAAGTAACTGACAAACTTTCTCACATAAACCTTAGTACTGAAAGTTAAGTGGTCTTGAGATGGCACCTTAGACCACTTGGCCACAGAGGACCATTTCATTTGGTCAGAATCAATTATAACCCAAAGACCAGGAATGCGTTTCACAAAAAACTTACGACATAAATTGTCGTAAACGTACACCAACAATTAGTCATAATATTTTCAATTTTTATCAAAAATGAAGCCAAGTTTGCTCAAATCAATCAAAACTTCAAGGTATCTGTTACAATTTAGGGAGCTTTCCACAGTGAAGAAAATTATTTCACAATGAAATAATCAGTAAGGCACACTATTACAAGCTATAACATTTATTCACATGCTGTTGCAAATAGTAATCAGTCATGAGAGACCAGGGCCCAAAGGTCTGAGGTGCTTTGTATTGGTTCATGTAACATCCCAGGTCCGACTGCCCACAATCTTTAAAAACTTCCATATGGATGTCAACACCGTGTATAACTGTAAAACACTTTAAATTCGTGTGAACTTTATTTCAGAAATTCTGTCAGATTTTCGCCATTTTATATATCCGCGAAATGTCGAATTCGCAATGTTCGAAAAGTGAAACAATAAATGCATTTGTTTTATTCTGATATCCTCGGATTATCTGGTTAGTGTAAAGGCAGTAATCGTCGATGCATTATCGCCACTGCACTATTAATCCAGCGCGTATATTATTATTATTTTTTAAATATTTATAGTCATTTGAAATATGTCTATGTTGGATTGACATTGTTTCGTATAAAGCAGACATTCGGACAGTGGAGAAGATTGCAATTTTAGCAAAATCTTTGAATTCGTGAGGGATGAATTTCAACTTGCAAATAATAGCAAAAATAAAGTTCTCACTAATAAAAAATGTTTAACAGTAATTGTTAAAAAAACAGAATCGACTAGCATGATTTTTTATGTGGAATGGTTTTTATCTTCTGTGAACCACAGATATAAATAATTCTTTTTTTCTTTTTTTGGACATTGTAACTGGATTTATATTTTTTAAAGATGACAAAGGAAAGCTGGTTGTTTGAATGGGAGTTTTAAAGCCATTATGAGCACATGAAAGGTTACAATAAATATTGTCATAGCCAACTTTATTGGTGAGGGATGAAGACCCCAGAATGAATAGTATCATAGTAGAATCATCGTCCATCAGCAAGTAACTTGGCAAAAAATGACCTGGGCTTAGACTCGTGACCTCAGAATTGAAAGGTCATTTGACATCAGCGCTTTCGACTGTTTTGCACTGTTGTTTGAAAAAATTATTGTTTTAAAACAACGAAACGTGTTTAATAAAAAATTTGAAAATTAATAATAGAAAAAATTGTTTGTTTTTTATAAATCACTCATTTTCTTTAATTATTTATTGACTATTATCAGAAACCTAGCGGAGAAAAACAATCTCAGACGATATATTGCATAATAACTGCCATCCAGGGCCATTATTTCCAAACATCGTCTTAGCAATGAAATCATTAAAAATTAATAATTACGAGTTTCCCGGTTTATATGATATAGGGATGAAGAGGAAATATTTACTGTCCAATTAAACAACAATAAGTACTTAATTCATACCATTATGTCATACATAAAATTGTGTTATCTCCAAGCCTTCAATAGAATCAAAGTACAACAAGAGGCCCAAGAGGGCCTGAGGACGCTCTACTGACTCATAGTGGCCATAGCACTTCTTGAAATTCTACTATGCAATAGAAACATCAGATATCTTGAATTTTATATAGAAAAAATAAATCTTTTGTATAGATTCCTATGCAATAGAAACATCCATGTGAAGTTTCAGTTTAACTGGCCTAGTTGTTTCAGAACAGATGAAAGAAAAAGAGAATTTTCTGTTTTCCCATAGTATCCCTATGTAAAATTCTAAGTCCCCTAACAGGGCCCCTATAAATTTTAGCCCCTAAATTCTTATCTGCAATAAAACCCCTACACATAGGGATAATTTATGGAAAATATGAACAAATCTGACATACCGGTTCTTAAGAAAACGAATTTAGTAATTCCCAATTTTTACCCTTTTGGGGCCCCTCCTGACCCCTTAAGACAGTGGAACCCAGTCATTTTTACAAATCTGAACCTCGAATCATTTCCATTTTTAAAAAAAAAAATTAAAAAATATTATAATGACATGTGTCCCCTAATTGAACCCTCGGGGCGGGTTCATATTTAACCCTAGGGATACCATTTGAACAAATCTAACAATACTATATAGCTGGTCATCATAACTACATAAACATTTTGAAAATCTGTTGGGCCATTCATGAGAAGAAAATTTTTAAAGTTTTGGACTATTTTTAGTAATGGCGGCCATCTTGAATTTCAGATAAAAAAAAAATCTTTGGTATAGTCTCCTATGCAATAGAAACACCCATGTGAAGTTTCAGTTTAACTGGCCTAGTGGTTTCAGAACAGATGAAATAAAAAGAGAATTTTCTGTTTTCCCATAGTATCCCTATGTAAAATTCTAAGTCCCCTTACAGGGCCCCTATATATTTTAGGCCCTAAATTCTTATCTGCAATCAAACCCCTACACAAAGGCATAATTTATAGAAAATATGAACAAATCTGACATACCGGTTCTTAAGAAAACGAATTTAGTAATTCCCAATTTTTACCCTTTTGGGGCCCCTCCTGACCCCTTAAGAGAGTGGAACCCAGTCATTTTTACAAATCTGAACCTCCTTCACCAAACAATGCTTCTGTGAAGATATAGGCAAAACTATTTCCATTTTAAAAAAAAAATATAAAAAGATATTATAATGACATGTGTCCCCTAATTGAACCCTTGGGGCGGGGTCATATTTAACCCTGGGGACACCATTTGAACAAATCTAACAAAACTTATAATAGTTGGTCATCATTACTACATAAACATTTTGAAAATCTGTTGGGCCTTTCATGACAAGTAGATTTTTTAAGTTTTGGACTATTTTTAGTAATGGCAGCCATCTTGAATTTCAGATCAGAAAAAAAAAATCTTCTGTATAGTCTCCTTTGCAATAGAAACACACATGTGAAGTTTCAGTTTAATTGGCCAAGTGGTTTCAGAGAAAGTGCTGCTAACAAACGACGGACGACAGACAAAGCGCCATCGCATAAGCACTTCTGGCCTTTGGCCAGTAGAGCTAAAAATTACTAACAGCCTGGCTTTAGTAAACATTCATAAGTCTTCTTAATTTTACTGACATAATTGCAATTTTTGGTTTATCTTATTTAATATTTTTAACAAGAGGCCCAAGAGGGCCTGAGGACGCTCTACTGACTCATAGTGGCAATAGCACTTTTTGAAATTCTACTATGCAATAGAAATATCGGGGCGGGGTCATTTTTAACTCTAGGGACACCATTTGAAAAAAATCTAACAAAACTATAGTTGGTCATCATTACTACATAAACATTTGAAAATCTGTTGGGCCGTTCATGAGAAGAAGATTTTTTAAGTTTTGAACTATATTTAGTAATGGCGGCCATCTTGAATTTCAGATAAAAAAAAAAATGTATTGTCTCCTATGCAATAGAAACACCCATGTGAAGGTTCAGTTCAATTGGCCTAGTGGTTTCAGAGAAAGTGCTGCTAACAGACGACAGACGTCAGACGACAGACGACGGACAACAGACAATGCGCCATCGCATAAGCACTGATGGCCTTTGGCCAGTAGAGCTAAAAATCAAATAACACACCGCCCAAAATATATTTATATTGCTTGATTTGTTGCATATATATCTGTTTATTGTCATATTAAGTTTTAGCTTTAAACCTATTGATTTTACATTGATTGTAAACAAAGTTTTTACCAATTAGACAATTGATTTGTTGCATATATATATATATATATATATATATATATTGTCATATATATTGTCATACTAAGTTTTAGGTTTAACTTATTTATTTTATATTGATTGTTAAACAAGTTCTTAAAAATTAGGTATTAATTCAATCTCGTACCTCAAGGATTCAAAGATCTGCCTCTGGACCGCATACTCAGCTACAAGTCATGTGACCATGCAACTCAACGGACCAACTACACTAATGTATTGTTCAAGTGATGAAACAGTAAGTCCAATAAACAACAAAATAAATAAAATGCAAAAACTTTCAAGTTTAAGATGTCATCCTCGAGAGAGAATAAAAAAAAATGCTCTTCAATTATTATTTCTTTTGAAACTTTAATTAAGTTGGTAGTAATATGCATGACATATGTGAGGAATAAAACTGACAATTCATCGGAATTTATTCTCCAAGGTTGAACATCAAAGCGCCTAACCGTTCATTTCAATTAAAAATGCAAATTGTCAAACTATCATTTCTGTACATCAGTGAATCTTTAACTGGCCTTGTAACACTTCAAATGTTTTAATTAAAGGGACACTTTAGTCAATACTGAAAAAATTTTAAAGGCAGTATGTCAAGAACTTCACTATGAGTGTAATTCTTTTTCTTAAACTGAAAACCTTGATTAATTGTCCCATTATCGATTATCAATTTTAATAAAATATGAATGACTTAAAATTTCTCATCTGCCAACATAATTTTTTTTTTTTGATTAACTGACATTTTACAAGTTTATCATAGAAGACCACCGATATGCAAACTTAAATTAAGGTCCCTTTTAAGCCGTTTACCAGAGGTTACGATGCCGCTTTTCCAAAAACAAATGCAATTTAAAGTCTACAATGTCATACACATTGGGGTATTTTATTTTCATATAATTATGAATCATGCAGAAACACAATTTCCAGAAATATACTGGCAAATAAATATTAACAAATTAAAATTGCTGGTAATCTAATTTTAGCCCAATTCTTAATTAAGGGCATGAAACTTTCAGACCAGTGCTATGTTTTCCAATTAAATCTGTTTTATTGATTCCAGTTCATGGAGTACATATTTAATTGACAACTGTGGAAGTATGCAAATAAAAATATAACTGTAACTTATAATTATGTTTGTTCTACTTTCTCAGCCAATAAAATCACTCAGATTTTCAAAACAAAACATTCCAATTTTTACATAGACTGTCAGTAGATGCTGACCTACTTCTTCAGCCAATGAAATTGCTCCAGGAATGAGAAAATAGATCAATTTTCTGGGCAAAACTCAGGGCTCTAACCCATGACCTCTTTGTTGTGGGGTAAATAATCTAGAGACACCGTGAACACCTTAGATGACTTATTCTTCAGAGGAGCCTGAAACCCAAGGACCGTCCCCTTATATTATTAGGCCCAACCCACGACAAGCACATTAATACTGCATTCCGCCCTAAAATAGAAGATATTTAATTGTGTATTATAATATGCAAGTGTCAAGGGTTAGACACCGTGATCTCTTGACATTACGATTTAATTAATTCAATCTGGAATTAATTGCCCAGAAGAATCAGTTTAATTGATCACCCTGCAACGCCTACTAACAGATTAAGCAAATATTAAATGCTATCTCAGAGCTCATGTTTGCTATTGATTTCATGCATCTAATTCATGTTCTGGCATTAACACTCGAACAAGTGGCAATAATTAAAGGGACACTCAGCAATGCTGAAATTGAGTTTTATTCAATTGTTGACAAATTGCACACAACTGGGAACCCAGTTAGAAGGGTACTGTAAAAATTGGAGGAAAAGTGTCCACTTCAGGTAACATTTTTGCAGACAATTTTCTTAATACAGTCAAACCTGTGATAGTGGTCACCTCTATTAAGCAACCACTTGTCTTAAATAGTCACATTTTCTACCTACCATGTTTATAATTTTAGTTTAAATCACACTGTTCTAAGCAGCAATCTGTCTTAAAGGGTCATTTTTGCTCTTTCCCTTGAGTGGCTGCTTAAGACAGGTTTGATTGTATATCATGGAAGTACACAAAACAAAGACGAACACCGTCTCTGTATGGCAATAAACAGTTCAACTTCAGCTATCATAAGTGGCCATGCAAAACTCATATTTTTTGTGAAAAATGCAATGGCGTATAGTTTAATTGTTTAAACAATTATGATATGGAGTAGGGCAATTTACAAAAATATGCCATAGCAATTTTTGCACACAAAAAAATAGAGTTTTGCATGGCCTCTTGAGACTCATAAGTAAAAATGGGCTCTGCATCGCTTTGTTGAAACCTTCTTTTCACCACGTATTCCTCTTTGAATCTTCTTTTTAAGATATACCATTAACATTTTTTAATAATAAAATTTAAGTGGTGTCAGGCTTAGTTTCTGAAAATGTGAGTAAATATTGCTAAGAAAACAATACACTTTTAAATTTTCCCTGTTGTTTTTTTTTTATTCACCGAGATAAAAATGGATGAACCTATTTGTTACTTTTATTTTTTTTAATCAGGTTTAACGTCATTTTCAACACATTTCAGTTTATATATGGTATATCCAGTTTTACAGGTGGATGAAGACCTCAGACGAGTCAGACTGATTAGAACCATCCTTCTTCCGCAAGTAACTAGAAACTTTCTCACATAAAGTGTTTGGAGCGAGTGGGACTCGAACCTACGACCTTAGTGGTGAGAGGTAAGTGGTCTTGAGACGGCGCCTTAGACCACTCGGCCACGGAGGACCCCTATTTGTTACTTATATGTGAAATAAATAACGAGAGGCCACAGAAGGCCTGAGGACGCTGTACTGACTCATAGTGGCCATAGCACGTTTTGAAACTCCACAATATTTACCCTCTTTGGGGGGTCGTCTTTACAACTTATGGATAAATACCCCCACCACACCAATACTGAACAAAAACTTAATTGCTATGAAAAGGAAATACCCATACCATTTATCTGTAAACAAAATATAGTCCCCTGTACAGAACCCTTATACAACCCAGTCTCTTAATTTGTCAGAACTTCAATCACTAACTCTTAGCAATTTGTAATGAGCAGAAATGATTCAAATTTTAAAAAGAAGTTTTTTTGCACACATGGATGCAAAATGAAAAAAATTAGTTTTCCCTATAATAAATAAAGACTCCTATGTAAAAGTCACATTACAGGGTCCCATTATATCCCTTGATATGCAGAATCTTCAATCCTTGCTGATGTAAAGATTTATATCAAATATGAACTAGTTTGACTGAAAGATTATTGAGAGGAAATTTGTGAAAATTCCCAACTTTGCCCCACCCAGACCCTAGTGGCCCCTTATGGAAATTCAATCCTCTTTATTGAACAAAGTCAAATTTACTGTTACTAGACAATGCTTTAGATCTCAAATTGAACAACATATTTACCCAAATGGACAAAAAAATGAGAATTTTCCATTTTCCCATAGTATTCCTATGTAAAACTCAAAGACCCTTACAGGGCCTCTATACATCCCAGTGTCCCTTGATATGTACAAAATTAGAACTCTTAATCATAGGGATAATTTATATTTAATAGGAAAAAATTTGACCGACCGGTTGTTGAAAATAAGATTTATGACAATGTTCAATTTTAATCATTTTTTGACCACACCTGGCCCCTTTTAGAAAGTCAATCCTTCGTATCAAACAAAATCATATTTGTTATGACTAGAACTCAAACTGAATAAAAAAAGTCATACGTGAATGATAAAAAAGAGAATTTTCCGTTTTCTGAAAGTATTCCTTTATAAAACTCAAAGTCCCCTAACAGGACCCTATAAATATAAGACCCTTGATATGTACAAATTTTAAAACCATACTCATTGGGATAATCTATCAAATATGAACAAATTTGACTGACCGGTTGTTGAGAAGAAGATTTTTGTAATTTTTCTATTTTAACCCTTGTTTGACCTACCCTGACCCTTTATGGAAAGTCAATTCTCCTTACTGAGCCAAATCTTATTTCCTGTGACTATAATTATGATACTTCGGAACTCCAATTTAATAATTATCTTGCCTAAATAGCTGAAAAAAAAGAAGAGAATTTTCTGTTTTCCCATTGTATTCCTATGTAAAATTTTAAATCCCCTAACAGACCCCTATAAATTGTAGCCCCTAAATTCTTATCTGCAATCAAACCCCTACACATAGGGATAATTTATACCAAATATGAACAAATCTGACATACCGGTTCTTAAGGCAAAGTACCACCATTCCAAAAAGGAAGTTCTTCAGTGGGGTAGTTGCAAAATGGTGGTTATAAATAATCCTTGTTTCTTCTTCTTCTTTAAAAATGCATTTTCCTTATTTTAATGCTCATTTTTTTTATTTGAATGGCATTATTGATGTATTTTGTATATTTTGACAGCATTGTCATGTTTGAATTGTGAATTTAGAAAAATAAATGATGCTTAGAAATTGGGGTATGAATACATGATTTGGAAGTCTACTTTCACTTTGTCAACAGTGTACAAACTGAGCAGAAAAAAATCTCTTATATGACACATGACCCCTATTTTTCTCATCATATTTTGATAGTGCAGAGGTTGACAAACAGTAAAATGTAGGTTTCACTTCTTTCATTTGGGGTTCTCTATGAATGACAAGCCTTCAAACTTTTATTATTTTCTATAGAATAAAGAACAAAAATCAACGGTGGGTTTACAACTTAAGAAAACGATTTTTGTAATTCCCAATATTTACCCATTTGGGGCCACTCCTGACCCCTTAAGACAGTGGAACTCAGTCATTTTTACAAAACTGAACCTCCTTAACCAACCAATGTTTCTGTGATGATATAGGCAAAATAAAAAAAATAATTTCCATTTTCAAAAAAATGATTCAACATGTGCCACCTTAAATGAACATGCTGGACAGGGTCATTTTTAACCCTAAGGACACCATTTGAACAAATCTAACAATACAAAAGTTGGTTATCATTACTACATAAACATTTTGAAAATCTGTTCGGCTGTTTGTGCAAAGAAGATTTTTTAAGTTTTGGACTATTTGTAGAAACGACAGCCATCTTGAATTTCAAATAGAAAAAAAAATCTTCTGTATAGTCTCCTATGCAATAGAAACATCCATGCAAAGTTTCAGTTTAACTGATTTAGTGGTTTCAGAGAAAGTGCTGCTAACTGTTGACACTTCAGAGACAACAGATGACGGACGACAGACAACACACCATCGCAAAAGCACTCTGGCCTTTGGCCAGTAGCGCTATAAATCATAGGAGGGTTGTATTATTCAGATTAAAAAACGTAAATGCATTTTCATGAAACATATTTTTGACGAATTCTTCATTAATCTAGTTTTGAAGTCTCATATATGAGACTTCCATCATTCTGAATTATTTTCTTTTTAATTTGTTCGCTTAAAAACTAAATTGGTCACAAGGAACTTGTGATAGTGAAATGAATAATTTCCCTTGATAAAAGTTTGTAATTAATGAACTAGAATATGATTAAAATTTTGGAGTAAAATTATGATTTCTGGCTTTGCATAACAATATGAAATCTCATTGTGTAATGTTTCATTCACATGTATTAAACCAGTGATCCCCCTAAATCATGGACAATTTTGTTATTAAAACAAGAGGCCCATGTGGGTCTGAGGATGCTCTACTGGCTTATTATAGTGGCCACAGAACTTTTTGAAATTTTGCAATACTTGCTATCTTAACCCTTCATGGAAAAAAATACCCACTACCACACTCTTACTGAACACATTTATTTACTCTGAAAAGGTAGCACATTAAATTGAAATTTTCAGTTTGTCATACCATTCCTCTGTAATTTTTACATCACAGCCCTTTAGGTAATTTATCCACTTCACAGCATAATTGGTCAAAATTTCAGACCAGCAATTTCTGAGTTATTTAAAGAAATTAATGATGCACTGACAAGACAGATGGACAAAATGATTGAATGGACAAAAACTGATCAGAAAATTCATTTGAAAATTTTGCTCAGGTGAGCTAAAAAAACTTGACATGAATCATTCAACATCCAATATATAGAGCTGAAAGTCAATTCCAACTATCTGTCCACGCCTCCGGAACATTAAAAGATAGTTACAATATCTTTTTATTTTCTTCAAAAGTCTGGAATACAAAGAGGGATAACTCATGTAAAAATTAAAAAATGCTATCCAATGTCATCCAATGATATTCAACTTGTGTACATATTAAAAAGTTTATAATTAAAGGGCTGATTACTCTAGCTATGACATCTGAAACAAATTACATATTTTTTCAAGCTTATCCAAGGTTTTATAGAGCTAGTATCATCCAAGTTTGATTCAAATCCAATTAGAAATAAAACTTCTAATCGACAAACAAGACTAAAAGTTAAAAAATTTACGGACAGTCAACAGATATCATCACAGAGAGAGCTAATAGATCCAAAAAACAAGTTTAAAACTATATAGGCTATCTGTTATAGACTATTTTTGTTTCACAAACACTTGACAAATTTAATGTCATTATGTTGTTATTCCTTCACCACATCTAGTACAGTTCCACCCACAGCTTCTACCGTACATATATTGATCAGAATGATGGCTATCTCAGAACCTAGGATAGACAACGTAATTACAATGATTACCAATTAAAACTCTTTACTGATGACAATAGTTCTGTAGAGTGTATCTGATAACACTCCACTGCCTGGCTAGCAATTTAATAGAAGATTATAGAGATCAAGTCTATGATTCAGAGGTGGGTAGAACAAATAGAGATCTAGTCTATGATTCAGAGAGTGGTAGAACAAATAGAGATTCAGAGAAGGGTAGAACAAATAGGAATCAAGTCTATGATTCAGAGATGGGTAGAACAAATAGAGATCAAGTCTATGATTCAGAGAGTGGTAGAACAAATAGAGATCTAGTCTATGATTCAGAGATGGGTAGAACAAATAGAGATCTAGTCTATGATTCAGAGATGGGTAGAACAAATAGATATCACGTCTATGATTCAGAGAGTGGTAGAACAAATAGAGATCTAGTCTATGATTCAGAGATGGGTAGAACAGAGATGGGTAGAACAAATAGGGATCTAGTCTATGATTCAGAGATGAGTAGAACAAATAGAGATCTAGTCTATGATTCAGAGGTGGGTAGAACAAATAGAGATCTAGTCTATGATTCAGAGATGAGTAGAACAAATAGAGATCTAGTCTATACTTCAGAGATGGGTAGAACAAAGATGAAAGATTGGTAGACTATATAGAACAAGGGTATCAGACTAGAACTAATGGATGCACACTGAACAAATGCCTGAATGAATAGTAGCTCCATTGCAATTGTAAAAGAAAGGCAATAATACGAGAAGATAGTTTTGAAAACATTCAAGATACTAAGTAGATTTTGGTTCTGAAAGACACCCTGCCTTATTATACACATTATACCCCTAATCAGTGTTCTTGTCCATATTCAAGCTTCATTGATTCTCTTCAGTATATTTGGAGTCATGTTTCTGACAAGGATTACCATGGTTGCATGGATGGATAAAATGGCAGTTATATACTGGCCATCCTGGTGAGACTAGACATCATTAATTAAGTCTCTAACATCTCTATGTTCTTGTAGCAGAGAATCATACCTGCGTCCAGTACCAGTGTAGCTACACGTAGACATTGCAGGCCTGGGCCTCAACTTTTTCTCAGAAAAATAAAATAAATCTGATTTAATTGAAATTCCAGTAAGTAACTGGTATGTTTTACATAGAATAAAATACACAAAAATCTCCTGAGAATTTACTGTTGGCCATTTACATGTTTATGTAAAGATGGCACATAATGATCTGTTTTCTTGCAAGGCTGTTTCCCTCAAGTTTTGTGTTGTTTGTAACTCACTTAATACAATTACCCTTAAAATTACCCCCCCCCCCCCCCCCCCCCCCACCCCACTCCCCATGTCAATGTGTGAGGGAAATACTGTGTTTTATTGCAATTCTTTGAACATAACTGGACTGGGATTCTTGATGGCTCAAACATAATTTATAAAGATGAAATATTTTATCAGGAGGTATTTAACAGTACTCAACAGTTGTCGTCACAGACATTGTTTATTACATGTATCATTTTCTCGTAATTCATCAAGCATTTAAACAAACAAAAAACTAAAATATCAAATACTTTCTTTTTTTTGACATTTAGACATTATTTTTTTATCACACGTCTTTGAGTCATTAAGAAAATGACAATCATTTAAAACTTAATAACAATGCTCACTGATTATAATGACATTATCATAATTGATAGACTGGGATCTCCTAAACCTCTTCGAAAAATTGTCAATTACCCAGCAGGAATATTTCCAACCAGTCCTTCCTTCTCTCATGGATGTAATGAAATTAGACCACTCACAATGACAGAACCACTTTTTCCAAGGAAGTATCTAATTGCGAAATTGAAATTGGAAACGGGATATTGTCAATGTAAAAACACAAAGCAGAGGTTTTAGCATAATATTGTATTCAACGCTGTTAAATCCCCATTGAATTCTATTCGGTAAATCTATCTTTCTTGTTTTATTATGTATCACAACCTCATATTTAGTCTAGAAGTGGCACAGTCGTAATAATCTTTCTATAAATATAACTAAACTAAAATGCTCGATTTTCTAAAAAAAATCTTGTGGTAAAATTCTGAGGTTGTAGACGCAAATATGAACAGAAATAAAGGTACTAAAGTATTTATAGAATTAAAATGGAATTGGTTGGTATTATGTGGGAATCCCCTATACGGTTAATTCAATTTTTCTTTTCTTTCGAAAATTGAAGTTCAAATGAGTCTTTCAGTTTAGAGGTGGTGGACGTGGCATTACACAAAATATGAACAGGCACACACATTTTTCTGTAGAAATATAGTGAATTTAAGTAAAATATGGGAGATTACAGGGGCGGGCATACGCAGGGTGTTTTTAAGAGTAGAGCCGCGTATGTGATAAATCATAAATTACTATAAAATTTTAATATTGTTTAAGATTTAATATTTTATCCCTCTGCTTTAATAGAACAAAACATTTGCTATTTTTGTTGTTTACAATTTCAACCTGTATACAACAATTATATAACCAATAATTTGTTGAAAATGGTGTTGATTTACATCATTATCCACACGTACACCAAACCTGTATACCACAATTATATAACCAATAATATGTTGAAAATGGTGGTGATTTACATCATTTTCCACACAACATATCTTATACTTGTTTTGGATTTTCAAATATACATGTAAATTATAATAGATTTCTTGAATGGGGTTTTACACCATTTGCAACACATTTCAGGTTATATAATATGGCATGTCTAGTTTTATCGATGGAGGATTAGACCTCAGAACGGATCTTAGTAGAACCACCGTCCTTCCACATTAAGTTACTCAGGCAAACATTCTCACTTGTTTTTTTTAAATATATAAATAATAAACGAACAAATAAAAAATATGTGGCCTATTAACCAACCAATAATTCCCAGCAATTAGAACTCATCAGGTAAAAAATCTCTCAGAATTAAATGAGCACAGAAGCAGATATGTGGTTTAATATCTGAAATTAACGTATCATTCAGTATAATCAGATTTATATATCCAAGAAACCAACGTTAACCAACCTGCCATCTCATCAGCGGCCTCGTCGTGGTTTTACTCAGAAGCCATCATTTGTATTGATCGATTATAAAACATGGAAGTATATAAGAATGGACATGTTCAATAATACGGTGTTGGGTTCCTGCTGCTCTGGTAGGAAATGAAACTGTTACTCTTATTCAATATAATACAGCATGTCATTATTAATCAATAACTACTACAATATTAAATTATGCTTTTTTTCAAGTTATGATTAAACAAGGTTTCCCATGTCACAGGAGATTGTTACTTTAGTGGTATTGTTTAAATGAAACAATATGTTTTATGTCATTTACATTATCGAAAAGATAGAGGAACTCTGCACGAATTTCAGAGCCACATTATCAGCGATATTTACAGTTTTAGAATATGCATGTAAAGGTATTTCATCAATGATTTTGTCAGCATGATGATTATCATTGACAAAATTATTTATGAAATACATTTATATACATATTTTATAACTTAATATATATATATAGCTTACAATTGTTTGAAAATGTTGCTCTGAAATTCAACCGGCGTTTCTTTATTCTTTCAATTGCAGCAATGATCTAAGGTTAGAGAGTCCGTCTGTGAACTGATTGTCACCATAAAAGTTAAACAGTAGTTACGTGCATAATTGTATACACTGTACCAATCATTTACGTTGTTTCCAAGTTAGCACTGGAAGTCTTCCACCTACTAGGTCAGCCATGTGTCAGTTTAATGTGGCTGGTGGGGTATCACAACATGTATCTGGCGCGCGGCATGATATAACTCCAGTTGGGTAGTGCTCAGAATACTGTCACACGAAGACAGAGTGCACCATTTCAATATGACTGAAAAATTATTGATAGTGACGCTAAATACCATACACAACAAATTGTTGGAGGCGACGCTAAATACCATACAATGCTAAATACCATACACATCAAATTGTTGGAGGCGACGCTAAATACCATACAACGCTAAATACCATACAACAACAAATTGTTGGAGGCGACGCTAAATACCATACAATGCTAAATACCATACAACAACAAATTGTTGAAGGCGACGCTAAATACCATACAACACTAAATACCATACAACAACAAATTGTTGAAGGCGACGCTAAATACCATACAACGCTAAATACCATACAACAACAAATTGTTGAAGGCGACGCTAAATACCATACAACACTAAATACCATACAACAACAAATTGTTGAAGGCGACGCTAAATACCATACAACAACAAATTGTTGAAGGCGACGCTAAATACCATACAACAACAAATTGTTGGAGGCGACGCTAAATACCATACAACGCTAAATACCATACAACAACAAATTGTTGGAGGCGACGCTAAATACCATACAACAACAAATTGTTGGAGGCGACGCTAAATACCATACAACAACAAATTGTTGGAGGCGACGCTAAATACTATACAACAACAAATTGTTGGAGGCGACGCTAAATACCATACAACAACAAATTGTTGGAGGCGACGCTAAATACCATACAACAACAAATTGTTGGAGGCGACGCTAAATACCATACAACACTAAATACCATACAACAACAAATTGTTGGAGGCGACGCTAAATACCATACAATGCTAAATACCATACAACAACAAATTGTTGAAGGCGACGCTAAATACCATACAACAACAAATTGTTGAAGGCGACGCTAAATACCATACAACACTAAATACCATACAACACTAAATACCATACAACAACAAATTGTTGAAGGCGACGCTAAATACCATACAACACTCAATACCATACAACACTAAATACCATACAACGCTAAATACCATACAACAACAAATTGTTGAAGGCGACGCTAAATACCATACAACAACAAATTGTTGAAGGCGACGCTAAATACCATACAACACTAAATACCATACAACGCTAAATACCATACAACGCTAAATACCATACAACGCTAAATACCATACAACAACAAATTGTTGAAGGCGACGCTAAATACCATACAACACTAAATACCATACAACGCTAAATACCATACAACACTAAATACCATACAACAACAAATTGTTGAAGGCGACGCTAAATACCATACAACACTAAATACCATACAACGCTAAATACCATACAACACTAAATACCATACAACAACAAATTGTTGAAGGCGACGCTAAATACCATACAACACTAAATACCATACAACACTAAATACCATACAACACTAAATACCATACAACGCTAAATACCATACAACAACAAATTGTTGAAGGCGACGCTAAATACCATACAACACTAAATACCATACAACACTAAATACCATACAACGCTAAATACCATACAACAACAAATTGTTGAAGGCGACGCTAAATACCATACAACACTAAATACCATACAACGCTAAATACCATACAACACTAAATACCATACAACAACAAATTGTTGAAGGCGACGCTAAATACCATACAACACTAAATACCATACAACACTAAATACCATACAACAACAAATTGTTGAAGGCGTAGCTAAATACCATACAACACTAAATACCATACAACACTAAATACCATACAACAACAAATTGTTGAAGGCGACGCTAAATACCATACAACGCTAAATACCATACAACACTAAATACCATACAACGCTAAATACCATACAACAACAAATTGTTGAAGGCGACGCTAAATACCATACAACAACAAATTGTTGAAGGCGACGCTAAATACCATACAGCACTAAATACCATACAACACTAAATACCATACAACGCTAAATACCATACAACGCTAAATACCATACAACAACAAATTGTTGAAGGCGACGCTAAATACCATACAACACTAAATATCATACAACAACAAATTGTTGAAGGCGACGCTAAATACCATACAACGCTAAATACCATACAACACTAAATACCATACAACAACAAATTGTTGAAGGCGACGCTAAATACCATACAACGCTAAATACCATACAACACTAAATACCATACAACAACAAATTGTTGGAGGCGACGCTAAATACCATACAACAACAAATTGTTGGAGGCGACGCTAAATACCATACAACAACAAATTGTTGGAGGCGACGCTAAATACCATACAACACTAAATACCATACAACAACAAATTGTTGGAGGCGACGCTAAATACCATACAATGCTAAATACCATACAACAACAAATTGTTGAAGGCGACGCTAAATACCATACAACGCTAAATACCATACAACAACAAATTGTTGGAGGCGATGCTAAATACCATACAACACTAAATACCATACAACAACAAATTGTTGAAGGCGACGCTAAATACCATACAACAACAAATTGTTGAAGGCGACGCTAAATACCATACAACACTAAATACCATACAACAACAAATTGTTGAAGGCGACGCTAAATACCATACAACAACAAATTGTTGAAGGCGACGCTAAATACCATACAACAACAAATTGTTGAAAGCAACGCTAAATACCATACAACAAATTGTTGAAGGTGACGCTAAATACCATACAACAACAAATTGTTGAAAGCAATGCTAAATACCATACAACAAATTGTTGAAGGTGACGCTAAATACCATACAACAACAAATTGTTGAAAGCGACGCTAAATACCATGCACAACAAATTGTTGAAGGTGACGCTAAATACCATACAGCAACAAATTGTTGAAGGCGACGCTAAATACCATACAACACTAAATACCATACAACAACAAATTGTTGAAGGCGACGCTAAATACCATACAACGCTAAATACCATACAACAACAAATTGTTGAAGGCGACGCTAAATACCATACAACACTAAATACCATACAACAACAAATTGTTGAAGGCGACGCTAAATACCATACAACAACAAATTGTTGAAGGCGACGCTAAATACCATACAACAACAAATTGTTGGAGGCGACGCTAAATACCATACAACGCTAAATACCATACAACAACAAATTGTTGAAGGCGACGCTAAATACCATACAACACTAAATACCATACAACAACAAATTGTTGAAGGCGACGCTAAATACCATACAACAACAAATTGTTGGAGGCGACGCTAAATACCATACAACAACAAATTGTTGGAGGCGACGCTAAATACCATACAACGCTAAATACCATACAACAACAAATTGTTGAAGGCGACGCTAAATACCATACAACACTAAATACCATACAACAACAAATTGTTGAAGGCGACGCTAAATACCATACAACGCTTAATACCATATAACAACAAATTGTTGAAGGCGACGCTAAATACCATACAATGCTAAATACCATACAACAACAAATTGTTGAAGGCGACGCTAAATACCATACAACGCTAAATACCATACAACAACAAATTGTTGGAGGCGACGCTAAATACCATACAACGCTAAATACCATACAACAACAAATTGTTGAAGGCAACGCTAAATACCATACAACACTAAATACCATACAACAACAAATTGTTGAAGGCGACGCTAAATACCATACAACGCTTAATACCATACAACAACAAATTGTTGAAGGCGACGCTAAATACCATACAACGCTAAATACCATACAACAACAAATTGTTGAAGGCGACGCTAAATACCATACAACACTAAATACCATACAACAACAAATTGTTGAAGGCGACGCTAAATACCATACAACGCTTAATACCATACAACAACAAATTGTTGAAGGCGACGCTAAATACCATACAACGCTAAATACCATACAACAACAAATTGTTGGAGGCGACGCTAAATACCATACAACAACAAATTGTTGAAGGCGACGCTAAATACCATACAACACTAAATACCATACAACAACAAATTGTTGAAAGCGACGCTAAATACCATACAACACTAAATACCATACAACAACAAATTGTTGAAGGCGACGCTAAATACCATACAACACTTAATACCATACAACAACAAATTGTTGAAGGCGACGCTAAATACCATACAACACTAAAAACCATACAACAACAAATTGTTGAAGGCGACGCTAAATACCATACAACGCTTAATACCATACAACAACAAATTGTTGAAAGCGACGCTAAATACCATACAACACTAAATACCATACAACAACAAATTGTTGAAGGCGGCGATAAATACCATACAACACTAAATACCATACAACAACAAATTGTTGAAGGCGAAGCTAAATACCATACAACGCTAAATACCATACAACAACAAATTGTTGAAGGCGACGCTAAATACCATACAACACTAAATACCATACAACAACAAATTGTTGAAGGCGATGCTAAATACCATACAACGCTTAATACCATACAACAACAAATTGTTGAAGGCGACGCTAAATACCATACAACGCTAAATACCATACAACAACAAATTGTTGGAGGCGACGCTAAATACCATACAACAACAAATTGTTGAAGGCGACGCTAAATACCATACAACACTAAATACCATACAACAACAAATTGTTGAAAGCGACGCTAAATACCATACAACACTAAATACCATACAACAACAAATTGTTGAAGGCGACGCTAAATACCATACAACGCTTAATACCATACAACAACAAATTGTTGAAGGCGACGCTAAATACCATACAACGCTAAATACCATACAACAACAAATTGTTGAAGGCGACGCTAAATACCATACAACACTAAATACCATACAACAACAAATTGTTGAAGGCGACGCTAAATACCATACAACAACAAATTGTTGAAGGCGACGCTAAATACCATACAACAACAAATTGTTGAAAGCAATGCTAAATACCATACAACGCTAAATACCATACAGCAACAAATTGTTGAAAGCAACGCTAAATACCATACAAGGCTAAATACCATACAACAACAAATTGTTGAAGGCGACGCTAAATACCATACAACAACAAATTGTTGAAAGCAACGCTAAATACCATACAACAAATTGTTGAAGGTGACGCTAAATACCATACAACAACAAATTGTTGAAAGCAATGCTAAATACCATACAACAAATTGTTGAAGGTGACGCTAAATACCATACAACAACAAATTGTTGAAAGCGACGCTAAATACCATGCACAACAAATTGTTGAAAGTGACGATAAATACCATGCACAACAACTTAATCTTTTCAGTATACATAATGTTAATATTATTTCTAGAATTATGTTTTTTGTTCTATCCAGGAAAACATCAGGCAAGATGTCTGTTAGCTGTAAGACATTGTTTCATATTTATATGTAAAAGTAGTTAATCAACTCATAAAACTCTAACCGAAAGGCAATATTATTCATAATTTTAACACAATAATTAAACTAATGTATCTGTTTTATTGCTTAGAACTATTATAAAACCTTTCATTGACTGCTATGGAAAAAAAAAGAATACAATAAAAAACATAAACAAAACTGTACATCAGTTTATAAGTAAGAAACAGAGGTCGCCAATGTTCAAAAATACACAAATTGGTATATATAATAATTATATATATATATATGGAGATAATTATTTGTGAATAACCAAGACATAAATGTACAGATCAGACTACAGGGAATGCGCCTAGCTAAAATGCAAACCAAAGATAAAATATCAAGGCCTCTGCCAAACAAATAAATTTGGTGTCGACCATGACTTATAATAATTACTACAGAAAAACATGCAACACATCTGGACAGGGTGGACAAATTTACAGACATAAAATGATAGCTTTATATGAGTAGGATCCAGTTAAGGATTCATGACTACTCACATGCTATAATATAAAAGACAGATTTATAAACCCGGTGGATCATAAAGATACAGTGAATTCATATATATTTAATTTTCATAAAGGGAGATAATTAAATTCACACAACAATGGAATTTATATAATTTTTTATATACACAAGGGGTGTTCAAACAGATCTGGTACAATCATAGTAGCCTCTGTGTTTATCAAGTTTTTGTTTGATATTTTTATGCAATGCAGCTGATAGAGATAGAGTATAACTTATTCAACTTAAGTGCTATAAAATATTTATTGGATTGCCTGTCTTCAAAATATGTAACATAGCTTTTTTCGTTGTTTTTTTGGTTGTTTATATTTGTTTTGTTTTTGTTTATTATAATGAAGTTTGATGCCATTTTCAACACATTTCAGGTTATATATGGCATTTTCAGTTTTACTGGTGGAGGAGGACTTCAGACTGAGTAGAACCCAGGCCATGATCCTTCTGCAAGTAACTGGCCAACTTTCTCGCATAAAGTTTTTGAAGCAATTAGCGGGACTTGATCCACAACCTTAGCGGTGAGAGGTAAGTGATTTTGAGAAGGTGTGTTTGACCTCTTGGTCATGGAGAACCCATTTTTTCACAGTAATCAAGAGGTCAGGAAAGTGGCCTACCTTCTGGTAGTATATTAAAAATGTTAAATTCTTTACCTTAGAATCAAACAAAATAGCTGATATTTTAACTAATGATAGCTCTACATTGATGTTTGCAATTATATGGTTCTTTGATGCCTGTAATGTCACATAATTACCGATCATCTGAATCCGAGTTTAGAGGTAATGATTTCTTGCAATAAAGGTTACCATAAAACGATCGCAAGTACAGTTAAAATTAATCAACAGTAACATGTCCATGCTTTATTTTTGCTTGCATACCTTTTTAATGGACAAAATTCATTAAACATGTAATCCATGACACAAAAGAGTAAAAGTTACTGTGCTTATAAATAAGAGCAAGAATTATACAGAGAAGGAAAGGCAAGTGATGGATATTTTGTGAACGATCACATATTCTTTCAAAATCTCGTAATGTCTCGTTTTCAATTATCGTAACTTCCATTCATCTCAGAATCTTACATTGCAGAATGAAATTCTTATCAAAGCAATGCAATTCCTTACAATTTGTGTTTAAAATGGTTGAAGTACTTCTGATTTCAAAATTTGTATACTGCAGTTAAAATAACAACAAATTATGAGAAATTTTACTTCAAACCTCAATATCGTTATTTAATTCAAGATCATTTTTCGTGATCAAAACATTTTAAATCATCTAAGATTACAATATCATACAACTTACATTTTATGTACAAGAAATCAGTTGCCTTGTAATTATGAGTGACTATATATCAAATAATAAATCCTTTGTCAGCTATTTTATCAACATTTCGTGAGGGGATGCAAGTTTCCTATCCTTCTATATAAGTCCTTGACGAAGAGCTTAACAACATCTCTGAACACTGGAATCGGTTGATATTTTAACAATCAATTATCGGTTACAACTGGTTTGGTTCAATCAATTGATAATCGAATAATCGCCAATATGGGTTTCAGTGATAAAGGACCATTAACTTTGCATTTAACATAGAATGAGAGAGAGAGAGTGAGATATAAAATAAAAGACTTGTTTTTATGTTTATGAAATGTGCGATTCAAGTAGTATAATTTAACTCATTTACTTCACCTATGTAAAAATTCTTTGGAGAGAACACAATAAACAGGGAGACAGAGACAGATATATAAGAAAACATATGTACTGAAAATTATTAAGGCTGAAATTACTTCAGTTCCCCGTGTGTATCTGGTAATCTAACAAATTATGTGACAGTAAGAAAATAACCGAAAATTCACTGCGCAGCGACAATCGATTGCTAACACACCTATTCTATTATCGCAACTTCAACTCAAATTGTTTTAGACAATCAAAACATCAATTATTTCATGTGTATTTCAATACTAAGTGATAATTAGCTCAGTCAGTGAGGTATCTGATTGTCAATCAAGGGGTCGTGAGTTTGGTTTAAACATATTTTATTTCCAACATTAACAACAATATTCGAAATATGAAGGATTAAAACAGAAGAATACACATCTGATACAGTTTTTCTCTAAAGGGGTTGTGAGTTTGAATCCTTTCCTGGCATCAGCCTCCCCGATGATTGATATTAATGATTCTAAATACAGTCAAGCCAGTAAAAAGATACATTTTAGAAGCAAACTAGAGCTATCACTAAAGGTGATGAATACCCCCGAACGCCGCCATGACAGAAAATGGTTTACCATTGTATGAAGTTTTATTAAATTATATCCAATAGTTTTAAAGTTATGCTCCGGACAAGGGAAATATATCAAAGGGCAATAACTCTGTAATTAGCAAGAATAGAGTTATGTTTCTTGTACACTGCACTTCCTCTCATTATATTCTACCATTGTATGAAGCTTGATGAAATTCCATCCGGTACTTTTCAAATTATGCTCCGGACAAGGGAAATATATCAAAGGGCAATAACTCTGTAATTAGCAAGAACAGAGTTATGTTTCCTGTACACTGCACTTCCTGTCATTATAATCTACCATTGTATGAAGTTTGATGAAATTCCATCCAGTACTTTAAAATTAATGCTCTGGACAAGGGAAATATATCAAAGGGCAATAACTCTGTAATTAGCAAGAATAGAGTTATGTTTCTTGTACACTGCACTTCCTCTCATTATATTCTACCATTGTATGAAGTTTGATGAAATTCCATCTGGTACTTTTCAAGTTATGCTCCGGACAAGAAAAATTATCAAAGGGCAATAACTCTGTAATTAGCAAGAATAGAGTTATGTTTCTTGTACACTGCACTTCCTCTCATTATATTCTACCATTGTATGAAGTTTGATGAAATTCCATCCAGTACTTTTCAAGTGATGCTCCGGACAAGGAAAATTGCAACGGACAGACCGACCGACAGACCGACAGACCGACAGACGGACCACAGGGTGACTCCAATATACCCCCTCAAACTTCGTTTGTCGGGGGTCTAAAAATGGTCTTTTAAGATAGGTTTTTCTCAATACAGATGAATTTGTACTGATATAGCAAATGTGGCTGCTTAAGGCAAGTGACTACTTAATAGAGCCAACTGCTTTAATACACAGGTTTGACTGTATACAAATCACTGATGTTAACAGACTGGACTAAGATTTATTGCTTGGAAGCAATGGAAAATAATCAATAGATGATATTTGAAGGTGCTTTTTCATTACAGAACATTTGGATAGAAACTGTCCAATCATTTCTCTGTGTGCTTTTTAATGAGTATTCTTATCATTCACTTACAGATATGCAATCATTTAATGAAAGCTTAGACTGTTATGTGAAGCAAATGAGAAAACTGAATTGAAAAGAGAACTAGAAAACTTCATTTTAATGGGAGTATGAGGGATGGTCAATAAATATTATGTTATTCACTATAAATTATAAACCGTCAACATATAAATCGTGAAATTTCAGAGCTGGGTACATTTATTTGTTGTGTATCTGATGATACCAACTAACAATGTGTGTGATTTCAAGAAGACTTTTCATCAAAGTATTGACCACATACAGTTGTATACAATGCAGTCAATTATAAAGGAAAAAGAGCGGCTAAATGTGCTCAAATACTGAGACGTATGAATGCATATTGCACAAGTGGAGTATGTGCATCTGTATATAGTAATAGAAAGAACATTAATTTTAAGTCCCATAGATAGGATGACAGCCAAATATGGCCAAAGACAGACGATGGTCTTGCATCAGTGGTCAGCAAAAATGTGATATTTCAGTGTGTGAAGGGTATACACAAAACAGACTAAGGGGACATAATCTGGAAGTGCATTTCTGTTAAAGGAGATAATTTTGAAGGTTACAAACCAAATATTATCAAGATAATATTTGTTGTTTGCATTTTATTACCAATAAAACATTACTTTTTGAACACCCTTCATATATTATTTAAAATGCATTAAATGTCTTAAATAATCAAACTATTATGAAAATGGATACGAAGCATCTTACTATCATTAATAAATAAAATCCAAATGATTTGGTATGTCAAATTCCACCAAAATGGGAAAACTCAATATTTAAATTGGAGCGGTAAATTGAAACAAAATCCCTGTTCTAAAAAGGATTTAGTGTTGTTTTCTACAACTTTTCAGTTATATCGCAATGGTCTCTACTCTAGACAGCATTCTAAGCACTGCCACACTGTAGTATCATGCCACAGACACATGATTTTATACCCCAACTAGTCATATTATACTAACACCGGGTCGACCAGACCTAGAACTGGTATTATCTGATGGCACATCCAATTAATATGCTGCAAAATTTAATATGCTACTAATATTAACAGATTCTGAATGGAATCACCATCCTTCTGCAAACAACTGGCAAACTTTCTCAAACAAACCCAACCCCTCACACTGAGAGGTAAATGACCTCAAGACACACAGGTGCCTTACACTAGTCCACTCTGGAAGACCCTTGAAATAATGAATGAATGGGGTTTTATGGCATACAACACATTATAGTTTATTCGATGCCAACTGTGGAAGGAATATTCCAGAGTCACTCTACATGTTCAAAAACAAATAAACATATAGATTAAACAAGAGTCGTGGAAATTCCCCGAAAACCATGTTTTTCAAACATTTTAGCTATTCTGTAACTATAACTTTATTTCATGCCAGAATTTGATGTACATTGAAGCAGAAAATAAAAAAGCATACAATTCAAATTTTTTTTTTTATTTGTAAAACACTGATGCAATAGTTTTGTTAAAAAAGCATGAAATAAAGTTTTTCTCTTGTTTCTGTGCTATTCATCGATCACTGGTTGTTTGGCTAAAATATTACTTCCGTAATTCACATTTTGAAAGATGTAATGTGATAATACATGCACTCGGAAACAAACATGCATATTCATAAAATAATACATCAATATTTTCACAACTTGCATTGAGGCTAAATTGGTGGTATTATTTCTAGAGCCCACCGATAGGAGGCAATTAGTCATACATGCTCAACTGATAGCAACAATTTCTTAAACACGATGTTTGATTCTACAAATATATTACAAAATGCATCAAACATTATGAGAAATTAAGCTGTGTTGTAAAAATTTTAAATGGACCAGTACATTTCTCTAATAAATCATTTGTATTTTTTATAATATTTTTTGCCTAATAATTATCAACTGAGTGCGGGCACCGCAAACCATTTTCAAGATAAAAATGTGCATGTTAATGGAGTTTCATTTTAATATATATCAATACATCAATCCAAACTTTTTTGGTATATTCATCAAAATAACAAAAAAATATTATTTTTACTTTACTGCTAGAAAAATTGTATAAGTTTGGTTGCGGAAACAATAAATTTTAGCATTTTTGACTAATTAAAGGGCCATAACTCTGAAGATAATGGTCAGAATTGGCTGGTTATTAAACTTGGCTCAGATTTTATAGAGATACACACTTTGTGTAAGTTGGCTTCAGTTCAGATAAAGAATACTCTAGTTATTGAGCGGAAACATTAAATTTTAGCATTTTTGACAAATTAAAGGGCCATAACTCTAAAGATGATACTCTGAATTGGCTGGTTATCAAACTTGGCCTAGATTTTATAGAGATTCACACTTTGTGTAAGTTTGCTTCAGTTCTGATAAAGAATACTCTAGTTATTGAGCGGAAACGGGCAATTTTAGCATTTTTGACTAATTAAAGGGCCATAACTCTAAAGAAAAAGGTCCATATTGGCTGGTTATTAAACTTGGCCTAGATTTTATAAAGATTAACACTTTGTGTAAGTTTGCTTCAGTTTTGATAAAGAATTATCTAGTTATTGAGCGGAAACGGTAAATTTGAGCATTTTTGACTAATTAAAGGGCCATTACTCTAAAGATGATAGTCTGAATTGGCTGGTTATTGAACTTGGCCTAGATTTTATAGAGGTACATACTTTGTGTAAGTTTGCTACAATTCTGATAAAAAGTAATCTAGTTATTGAGCGGAAACGGTAAATTTGAGCATTTTTTACTAATTCAAGGGCCATTACTCTAAAGATGATACTCTGAATTGGCTGGTTATCAAACTTGGCCTAAATTTTATAGAGATTCACACTTTGTGTAAGTTTGCCTCAGTTCTGATAAAGAATACTCTAGTTATTGAGCGGAAACGGGCAATTTTAGCATTTTTGACTAATTAAAGGGCCATAACTCTAAAGAAAAAGGTCCATATTGGCTGGTTATCAAATTTGGCCTCAATTTTATAGAGGTACACACTTTGTGTAAGTTTGGTTCAGTTCCGATGAAAAATACTCTAGTTATTGAACAGAAACTAACAATTTTAGCATTTTTGACTAATTAAAGGGCAATAACTCTAAAGAAAATGGTGCGTATTGGCTGATTATCGAACTATAGATTTTATAGAAATACACACTTTGTGTAAGTTTGGTTCAGTTCCAATGAAAAATACTCTAGTTATTAAAACGGAAACGAAAACTTGACGCCGCCCATCCGCCGACTTCGCCAATCTAATAACAGGTTTTCAACTTTGAAAAACCTGGTTAAAAAAACACATCAACAAATGAATATGCAGAATAAACCTAGAATCTTGATTTCTGCAGAGTTGCAGCAAACCCTATCATATTACTCAAATTGCTGCTTCCTATGACATGCATGAGCCACAGCGGTCCTATTCTTGCCATCACTAACATGGTTCCCTGAACCACCCTTCAAATAAAAGAAGTCTGGTCTAATGGGGAGTACAATAAATGAGACAATTTCCCACCCACACCAACTGACATAAAATGAATGTACTTCAAATGTGAAATGAATGTTACAAAATAATTTCATTACTGATGATATTCAATACTATATGGAACCAAATAATTCTAGTTGTATTGAATTTGTCTCCTACTATACAATTTATTTATTATAGTTAAGATTCCTGGGATGGTATTTTAGTGACACTTGCTTTTAACCAACCAGACATGTACCACAAGTTTGTGTACTAATTTTATAGACAGACACCTGAGGGCCAATATTCATACTGCTTTGAAAACTTCATGCAAGTCAGAATTTGGAGGCAACGTATTCAGAAAAAAATCTCTATAAATCTTTAAATCAAAGGCCTGAAGGGCCTGAAGGGCCTGAGGGAAGGCCCGCTGCTTGTGTTAATTCGAAAATATATGTTCGGAAAATTGGAAAACTTAGATTTCTGATATGTTAAAAGGCAATTCATTGGGATTTAGAAAAGAATGTGGTGTGTTTAATATTTCTTTTGTGTATCTGTATAAATAATCGCCTGCATACAATACAGAGTCCATATCAATACTTTTCCAACAGTAGCTATCAAACAGTTCTATTAATGCATTTGAAAAAATGCAAACACCATGGTACACACCGTCTTCCGTGTGAAAATTGACTGAATATTTGATGACTCTGGTGAAAATATCCATTTCAGGACATTTTGTAAACTAGTAACGTGGTGGTCCAGGATTCCTTTCCACATCTCCACATAAAAGTTATCAACATAAACAACCTATATGAAAGCTTCACAAACAAACCTTCATAGTCTAATGTTTCTCCAAAATCGAAAGAATTGAGTATATTTAAGTGATGTACAACTCCAGTCAATTTTAATATCTCCAGTTCAATAGTTATGATTTACGGAAAACGAAACACATTCAGCACAAAATGTTCCTGATTGTCCGAGAATATACAACACATATCCATAACAAACATGACCTACTTATAGATTTACGTGTATATCATATATAGTGACTTGAGTTATGTTCGATTCTCATATAGCTTTCAATCAACAATATAAATAATCAATAAATAGCATTCATGACCTAGATTTAATCAATCTAAAAATTACAACACAATACACAACAAACACAACGGTCGGATGACGTAATTAACCGTTACATATGTTCATCAATACACTGCTTGCATAAGATGACAGATTGGCGCGTTTTTCTATAAACATCAAATGTAGCACCAAACCTAATTTCGTTATTTTACTATCAAAATTAAAAGAGGACAATCTGTAGTGAATAAAATTTCACTTACAATCACTATTTACTCAAACTTCGAGTTATTATATTGAAAACATGTCAATATTTCACCCCATTAATAATTACATGTCGAATGGTGTTAGAGATTATATCTCCTCACCAGATGATGTCACTATGCATAGTAGTAAATGCGTAAAACATTTTTTTTATCAATGAAAATTGCCGCATTTTTTTAGAACACAGCGAGATAAGTGTATCTTCCACATTTCAATGGAAATTGTATGCTTCCCGTATCGTATTTTTGAACTTTTGTAAAAAAAATATCCGCAATAAATAAAAAACTTTGTTGTATAATACGTCCTTTGCTACAGTAAATGCGTGTTGAAAGTTGTGAACTACTTTATCGGTCGAATGAATATGGCGGTTCCTGCCATACGTAGTTCGTATAACAGATTGCTAGGGCTGCATGACAGCTAAGGAAGTCAGAGCTTTGCTCGCCTTCCAAAAATAAAATTACATTTAAAACTATAGATGTGCTTGTTGACACAAATGTCCCCATAGTACTTGTAGCTTTATTGTATCAATGACATTTGACAAATGTGTTTCAACTATGAGCGACAGCAATACTTCCATGGAGATGACAATATGCACAACTTAATATGATAAACCAACAAGAATTCCGCGGAATGATATGTCTCGCCATGTCCGCTTTGACGGTTAATACACACATGGAAGAGAAAAAAATTAAAATATTATATTCATGCAAGAGTTATCTAACTTGGTTAATGTAGTAGGTTTAATGACTACGAAATATTGTGGGAAGTACTGTGTGAAGTTTCGATCAAATTCATAAAGTGATTTTTGAGATATGAACTTGATAGCAGTTGCACACAAAACTTTAAACAAGTATTTAAAAAAAAAAAAAAAGAATAAATTTTTTTTTTATAAATTTAAAAAAAGAAAAGTATTCAGCATCTGCATTATATAATGCAGGGTGTTAGTTGAAACTATGATCCCAGTATAAGTGTTCTTGCACTTGTACATGTTGAGAAACAGTGTAAAAACAAAAACTTAACGTTGCAGCTAAATGCAAAATTCAACATCGAACAATGTCAATGGACCAAGAAATGTAAGTCACACTCAGCATCTGCAGTATATAATGTGATGCAGGGTGTTAGTTGTAACTATGATCCAAGTATGAGTGTCCTAGCACTTGTAAAACGAAAACTTAACGTTGGAGCTAAATATAAATGCTCAACGTCTAACTATAAATAGAATGACAAAGTTTCATAATAGTGTATTTGGTTTATACAGGTGATTTTTTTTTATCCGAGAACCATTGTAAAGCATAAACAGGTTTCTTATTGATTTGGGGGTTTGCAGGTTTAAATGCATATGTTAAAACTTGATCCAACCTTAGTAATATTCAACAGCCAGCGTGGCGTCCCCTACTTTAACAGTGTGTGCTCTCTACCGGCTGAGCTAAATGCATTTTACATTAATTTTATTTCTCGCTTTATTACTTATATAGAGTTAAATACTATGTTCGCCAGGCATGAACCTACTTTACCTATATCAAAATGCAGTGACAACATCTCATTTGCATTCAAATTTGAATCGACTGTACAGTTTTTATCTATTTGAGAACCGATGATTGTAAACATGTTATCAACTTTGTAGCACGAGTAAAACAGGTATATGTACTCAATCACGGACTAAACATTACATGTATATTACATATTGAGAACATTTACATTCGAAATGGTAATTACATATACTGTTCAATAATGAACATGGAACAAAACAAAAGGGACACATAAAAAGTAAAAAGTCCTACAGGACAAGTAAACAAAAAATATTTTGAAGGCCTGTAGGTCATTATATTGTGACCTTGTCAAAAAAGCTACTTAAAACGTAGCTATAATTTCAAAGGTCACTATCTTTTTTTGTGCAGATGTCATACAATCTCAGTTTCAACAAGTATACAAAGACACAAAACGTATGTAATTTTTTTTTATCATATCACACAAGTCATAGAGATATCTTTGTCATTATGTTCTGTGTGTGTAAATTATTAGACACTTTCACACTCTTTATTTCCAACAACAGAAGACAGACATAACCGCCGGGCAGCAACTTGTTAAATAAAGAGCTTAGGATCAGATAAGTGAAACGTCCCCGAGCCAAAAGCTACAACACTGTGTGCTTTACATACAAAAATATATATTCATTTTGTAATGAAAGCAGCCTCAGACAAATATTTTCCCAAATATAAATATAATTTTTAAAGAAAGAAACATTTTCTCAACTTGTGTGGCTGCTAGGGGGACAACTGACATTTTGATTATGTTACAGGACAAAACACATGCCTCGTATGTCTAGCTGTCTCATGTAGACACTGTTACCATACAACTGAAAAATTACTTAAAGTGACACTAAACACTAAACACCATACAACTACAACATTGTACATCTGCTACTTTGCATGGCAGGAAGGTATTTTATGGCCTTTATTATTATTTTACATTTTTTATGTCTCTACAATTTCTGGTTCTATTCAGAAAGCCATATTCTTCTGATTATAACACATCTCTATGTATAACAAGCCCCTAAATATAACATGCCACTAAGTATAACACGTCCCTAAGTATAACACACCCGTAAGTATAACATGCCCCTAATTATAACAAGCCCCTAAGTATAACAAACCCCTAAGTATAACAAGCCCCTAAATATAACACATCTCTAAATATAACACACCCCTAAGTATAACATGCCCCTAAGTATAACATGCCCCTTAGTGTAACACTCCCCTAAGTATAACACACCCCTGATTATCAAGTCTAAGAATATTCTCAAAAATGGTTGGTGAATACGACCCCAGTCTGTTGACACAATACATGTCAATCATGGATCTTAAATTAGATAAGCTCCACCCATCAGCCAATCAGATCACAGATACTATGTGAAATACTAACAAAAAGGAGGCTCCATTATCACTCACATGATAAAATTCAATCAACACTTAAATTTGACATAATTAGTCATAAATATTCTATTTTTATTCTTTACATTCTATTCTTTATTAGTGACTCAGGCCTCCGGCCCACACACATTACATATGTACAATATAATATCACATCATTTACAATGATTTGGAATTTTAGTAAATATACATTACATTCAAACACATTTAAATACATTCAAATACAAAAACAAAAACATAATATCATGACCATATAATCTATTACTATTTTTCACAGTTAGAAATGGATTAAACTTTCAAAAATATTTTTATAGTACCATCATGAAATACAAAAAGTTCAAAGCCGTGATGATGCATGGTTAGCCTAAATCATGGAAAAATTGAAATAAAATGGAGTTTAATACTGTAATATCAAATTCTCTATTGTCAAAATAGTTTTGGGGGATATTATTATTTGTATAAAAAAAACAATTTTACCCTCTATTAGATTTGTCTGACAGTTTGACATTCTGTTGAATTAATAACTCCTGGTGACAAGGTCACGCTGTGTCGACTTAAAAAATAACATCACAAAATGCCAACTTATATATAACTGTTGCTACAATCTACACATTTCAACAGGTGCCTGGTTATTTTGTCTTTATTGAAATGTTTTCTGGATTAGAGACAAGCGTATTGGTGTAGCAGAACTGTGTAACACATTTGCTATATATACTGAATGGAGCAGCTGATCCACCACTTTTGTATTTCCGATATCTGAGTAGCCCTATTATAGTTTATATACGATATTAACAGTCAATAATATTAAGTATTCAATGATTTTACATAGCCTAAAATTTCATGTTTTATTCTTATTCAAGTCAAAATTTATTGATATGAAATTTTTATGAAAATTTGATATCAGGTACATATTATAATGTCTGGTGGCAGGTTAGCTGTTCCATTCAGTATATTTATTTTGTTTTGTTTTCTGATACACCAGGTGGTAAGTCTGTCTGCACTTTTGGGAATAACATCTTTGTCATGAACATTTTGTCCGGGGTATATTGAGCAAAAAAGTAAGTTCACTTAGTCTTTTCATATGAATATTTTGACAATTATCCAGTCTAACGTGTGTCAGCGATCACCTCTATTAAGCAGCTACTTGTCTTATTTGCCACATTTGCTATTTCTATCGTTTCAGAATAAATAAACCTATACTAAGCAACAACCTGTCTTAAAAGGCCACTTTTGCTCCTTCCCTTGACTGGCTGCTTAAGACAGGTTTGACTGTATAAATATATATAAATATAATATGCAAAAAATATTCAAAAGTTTTGATATTTGACAATACCTATGAATAAATTTGAATATTTTCATATAATTGCTTTATTTGTTACATTCACAAGTTGACTCAACCTTGGCAAATCTTATACAAATAATTACGAAATTAAAAATACCATAGTATAAAAAATTATGTTGACTCTTTTTAGTTCATTTCTATTTAGTGACACTGCGAGGAGTCCAGGAGTAGAGTGTCCGCCCTGCATGCGGAAGGTCAGGGGTAGAGTGTCCGTCCTGCATGCGGAAGGTCAGGGGTAGAGTGTCCGCCCTGCATGTGGAAGGTCAGGGGTAGAGTGGCCACCATGCGTGCGGAAGGTCAGGGGTAGAGTGTCCGCCCTGCATGCGGAAGGTCAGGGGTAGAGTGGCTGCCCTGCATGCGGAAGGTCAGGGGTGTGATCTCTGGCAGTGTCACATCAAAGACTTGTGCAATGGTACTAGAAGCTTCCTGGCTCAATGGTGTTTGGCATTTAAAGGATAGTTCTAGGCCTGGTTGGCACTGTATAATGTGACTGAGTGGGGTATCATACTGTTTACTGTTTAAAGTAGACACTATATAACTAATTGTTGACAGTAACACTAAACAACAACAACAACAATAACAAGATAACAATTTTTAAAGAATTTCCTCATATTTTCAAAATCAGTATGGCAGCACTACTTGGATGTTTTATAAGAACTGCTAATACATTATAGAATAACGTTGCTTTGTGCCCCATAAAATCTTTGTAAAACTGTCCACATTTGCAGGAGATTGAATCAAATGGTTCGTGCAGTGCATTCATCTGGCATTGACACATGAAGTGCCACGGAGTAGGAACTGAAACACAGAAATACATTTTTTATAAAGGCTGGGAATAAACATAACCTGTCAGAGCCAGGCACTCTAATTTGTAGATAGTCTAAAACATACCATAGGTTTAGGTGAAGACCGTAACAAAATGTCCTAGTGGATAACTTAGAAACAGTGCCGAAGACCACCAAAAACAATGGATAACTTAGAGACAGTGCCCAATACCACCAAATGCCATGGATAACTTAGAGACAGTGCCCAAGACCACCAAAAACAATGGATAACTTAGAGACAGTGCCCAAGACCACCAAAAACAATGGATAACTTAGAGACAGTGCCCAAAACCATCAAAAACAATGGATAACTTAGAGACAGTGCCCAAGACCATCAAAAACAATGGATAACTTAGAGACAGTGCCCAAGACCTGCCAAAGGCCTTGGATAACTTAGAGACAGTGCCCAAGACCACCAAAAACAATGGATAACTTAGAGACAGTGCCCAAGACCACCAAAAACAATGGATAACTTAGAGACAGTGCCCAAGACCACCAAAAACAATGGATAACTTAGAAACAGTGCCCAAGACCACCAAATGCCATGGATAACTTAGAGACAGTGCCCAAGACCACCAAAAACAATGAATAACTTAAGAAACAGTGACCAAGACCAACAAAAACAATGGATAACTTAAGGACAGTAACCAAGACCACCAAAAACAATGGATAACTTAGAGACAGTGCCACAGACCACCAAAAACAATGGATAACTTTGAGACAGTGCCCAAGACCACCAAAAACAAAGGATAATTTAGAAACAGTGCCCAAGACCATCACAAACAATGGATAACTAAGAGACAGTAACCAAGACCACCAAAAACAATGGATAACTTAGAGACAGTAACCAAGACCACCAAAAACAATGTATAACTTAGAGACAGTGCCAAAGACCACCCAAAACAATGGATAACTTAGAGACAGTGCCCAAGACCACCAAAGGCCATGGTAACTTAAGAGACAGTGCCCAAGACCACCAAAGGCCATGGATAACTTAGACACAGTGCCCAAGACCCCCAAAGGTTATGAAGTATTTCATGACAGTGTTCAAGACCACCTAAGGCTGGGGATGATTTCATGCTAAGTGCCCAAGACTGCCCAATGCATGTGTGAAAGTGGAAAAAAAACAAACTGAAAATACTGAACCAAAAAATCTGGGGGCCAACCAAGGCCCGGCTCCTGTAATACATCAATTTGCAAGCACTGTACAAAGCTTTTCCTGATACATAGTCTTGTATATGTAAGTCAGTTTTGGAGACTTCTGCAAGTAAGAAATATTTTATAAATTTTTGACTTGTGGTAATAATGTAAAATGTGTTGCAAATAAATGTCTTTTACTGACTATAAAAAAGTGATTTCCTTGACAACTGAGTACGATAATGATGGAAAGAAAGAAGAAAGAATTTATATTACATCAATTTTTTTTTTATATTTTAAAACAAATTTATATTCTGCATCTAGTTTATTGAAGAAAGAAAAATTAACCCTAACCCTACACATTTTGTGTACACGTTTAGTGTTATGCTAACTTTGTTGCTTATTGAATTCTCTGAACTAAAATTATTTGTAGACTGATTGATATCATGCTGATATGTGGTTCCCAGTAATTTTATTTTATTGTTTTATTGCCCCTTACAGCTGTCCACTGTAAAAACAAATTATGTCCCATGTAGCTAATTAATTCAGCATCTCTTTAATCATTTTGCGAAAATGAACAATAATCAGCAGTTATTTATTATATCTTATGACACTTTGATGTTTTGCCTCCAGTCCTTAGAAACGGCCATGTTGCTATTACTGTCAAAACACAGCACAAGCTTGCATAAAATAAATTTATTACTCATACGTCACACAGGATGTATATTTCCAATAAAACAAAAATAGACCTCTCTGATTTTCAGAAAGACCATTTTCCTTTATTAAATTCCTGCACAAAATCGAGAGAAATTCCAACACTTTATATGTGCTATGCACCTGACCTCGCTGATCAAAATTTTAATGCAGAGACTTTCTAAGGCTACAGAGGAGTTCATAAAAGCACCCAAGTACCCAGTGCCATAGAGGATTTTATGACAGTGCCCAACATCACCCAACACTACAGAGGATTTTATGACAGTGCCCAACATCACCCAACACTACAGAGGATTTTATGACAGTGCCCAACATCACCCAACACTACAGAGGATTTTATGACAGTGCCCAAGACCACCAAATGCTACAAAGGATTTTATGACAGTGCCCAAGACCACCCAAAGCTACAGAGGATTTTATGACAGTGCCCAAGACCACTGAAAGCTACAGAGGATTTTATGACAGTGCTTGAGACCACCAAACGCTACAGAGGATTTAATGAGTGATAAAAACCACCCGACACTACAGAGGATTTCATGACAGTGCCAAAGACTACCCAAGGGTCCAGAGGACCTCAAATCAGTGCCTAAGACCACCCATGGTCACGGATGACTTCATGACAGTGCCCAAGGCCATGCAAGGCCATAGAGGATTTCAGGATAGTGCTCAAGACTACCCAAGGCCATTGATGACTTCATGACATTGCCCAAGACCACCCAACACTACAAAGGATTTCATGACAGTGCCTAAGACCACCCAAAGCCATGAATGATTTCATGACAGTGCCCAAGTCTACCCAATGCCATAGTGGATTTCATGACAGTGCCCAAGACTATGCAAGGCCATACAGGATTTTATGATAGTTCCCAAAGCTACCCAAGGCCATGGAAGATTTCATGATAGTGCCCAAGGGTACAGAGGATTTCATGATAGTACTCAAGACTACTCAAGGCCATGAATGACTTCATGACTTTGCCCAAGACCACCCAACCCTACAAAAGATTTCATGACTGCCTAAGACCACCCAAAGCCATGAATGATTTCATGACAGTGCACAAGACCATCAAAGGCCATAGAGACTTCATTGCAGTGCCCAAGAACATCTAGTGCTATAGAAAACTTTATGACAGTGCCCAACACCACCCAAGGTCTCAGAGCACTTCATGACAGTGCCCAACACCTACCAAGGCCATAGAAAACTTCATGACAGTGCCCAACACCACCAAGACCTCAGAGAACTTCATGACAGTGCCCAAGACCACCCAAGACCTCAGAGAACTTCATAACAGTGCCCAACACCACCCAAGGCCTCAGAGAACTTCATGATAGTGCCCAACACCATCCAAGGCCATAGAGAAATTCATGACAGTGCCCAATACAGTACCCAAGACCACCCAAGGCCATAGAGAACTTCATGACAGTGCTAAAGACCATGCAAGGCCATGGATGACTTCATGACAGTCCCCAAGACCACCCAAGGCCAAAGAAAACTTCATGATAGTGCCCAAGACCACCAAAGGCCATGGATGACTTCATGACAGTGCCCAAGACCACCCAAGGCCAAAGAAAACTTCAAGATAGTGCCCAAGACCACCAAAGGCCATGGGTGACTTCATTACAGTGCCCAAGACCACCCAAGGCAATAGAGAACTTCATAACAGTGCCCAAGACCACCCAAGGCTATGGATGACTTCAAGACAGTGTCCAAGACCACGAAGGATTTCATTGCAGTGCTTAAGACGCACAGCCACAGACGACATCAAAAGCTAAAACACTAAAATTTATAGAACGCACAATATTTAACTAATATTTTGTTTTATGTTCTTTGGATTTGATCTACTTTATCATGCAGATGCATAAAAATACATCAAATCCAGAAAATAAATGCATTGATGTCAATGTCTATAGTATATAAATCCTGATGTATTACTAACTTCCCTAAAAATGATGTTTATAGGTGATCTAATCAAAGAATATTGCTTAATATTCTGTAACCCAGTTGATATCTGAATAATAATTCAGGGATGAAAAGAACCAAGGCAACAGTTTACAGAAGATTATGTCTGTACTGTATAATACTGGATGGATGTATTTGTCAAAGTCAGTACTGTATAATACTGGATGGATGTATTTGTCAGAGTCAGTACTGTATAACACTTGATGGATGTATTTGTCGGAGGCAGTACTGTATAATACTGGATGGATGTATTTGACAGAGTCAGTACTGTATAATACTTGATGGATGTATTTGTAGGAGTCAGTTCTGTATCATATTGGATGGATGTATTTGTCAGAGTCAGTACAGTACAATACTGGATGGATGTATTTGTCAGAGTCAGTACTGTATAACACTTGATGGATGTATTTGTCAGAGGCAGTACTGTATAATACTGGATGGATGTATTTGACAGAGTCAGTACTGTATAACACTTGATGGATGTATTTGTCAGAGGCAGTACTGTATAATACTGGATGGATGTATTTGACAGAGTCAGTACTGTATAATACTTGATGGATGTATTTGTAGGAGTCAGTTCTGTATCATATTGGATGGATGTATTTGTCAGAGTCAGTACAGTACAATACTGGATGAATGTATTTGTCACGAGTCAGTACCGTATAATACTTGATCGATGTATTTGTCAGAGGCAGTACTGTATAATACTTGATGGATGTATTTGTCAGAGGCAGTACTATATAATACTTGATGGATGTTTTTGTCAGAATCAGTACTGTATAATACTTGATGGATGTATTTGTCAGAGGCATTACTGTTTAATACTTAATGGATCTTTTTTTTCAGAGGCAGTACTGTATAATACTTGATGGATGTATTTGTCAGAGGCAGTACTGTATAATACTTGATGGATGTATTTGTCAGAGGCATTACTGTATAATACTTGATGGATGTATTTGTCAGAGGCAGTACTGTATAATACTTGATGGATGTATTTGTCAGAGTCAGTACAGTACAATACTGGATGAATGTATTTGTCAGAGGCAGAACTGTATAATACTTGATGGATGTATTTGTCAGAGGCAGTACTGTATAATACTTGACGGATGTATTTGTCGGAGTCAGTTCTGTATCATATTGGATGGATGTATTTGTCAGAGTCAGTACAGTACAATACTGGAAGGATGTATTTGACAGAGTCAGTACTGTATAATACTTGATGGATGTATTTGTCAGAGGCAGTACTGTATAATACTGGATGGATGTATTGGTCAGAGGCAGTACTGTATAATACCGGATGGATGTATTTGTCAGAGGCAGTACTATATAATACCAGATGGATGTATTTGTCAGAGTCAGTACTGTATAATACCGGATGGATGTATTTGTCAGAGTCAGTACTGTATAATACTGGATGGATGTATTTGTCAGAGGCAGTACTGTATAATACTGGATGGATGTATTTGTCAGAGGCAGTACTATATAATACCAGATGGATGTATTTGTCAGAGTCAGTACTGTATAATACCGGATGGATGTATTTGTCAGAGTCAGTACTGTAAGTGAGTGTATCATGGTGCCAAATAAACCATCATCATTGATTGGTCGGTGGCAAGGTCATTACTTGTAACAATTACGCTAAAAATAACTGGAATATTTAAAAAAAATCGGACATTTACAATAATATACCAGCCGTTGGTGAAACAAAACAATTTTCACTATTAACCATTTAATTTTAATGTAACCGTGGTATTAAACCTCTCAGATTAAGGCCACATTTCAGACCTGACAAAACTGGCTTCAACAGTGGGATAGTCTTCTTATTGAGTTTAAGAACATTTTATTACGTCAGTATATTTACAGATCAGTACAGTATTTCTATATAATGTCCTTTTATTTATTGATTGTTATTTTATGTGAAAAGAATCTGTCATGCTTATAACACAAACACATTTTGTAATGTTTTTTTTTTTACACCACTTTTATTCATGATACGAAATATCCAGTTTTATTGGTGGCGGAAGACCTCAGAATGAATCTGAGTAGAACCACCGCAAGTAACTGGTAAACTTTCTCACATAGTGTTTTTGGACTGTGTTGGGTTTGAATCCATGACCTCAGTGATGAGAGGGAAGTGATCACCTGACACCACTCCACCAATCAGGAGACTGACAAGACTGGAATATAAGTCAAGTTTATTAATTTGTAGTTAATCTTAAAGGGTTCTCCATGGCCGAATGGGCGCCATCTCAAGATCACTTAACTCTCACCACTAAGGTTGTAGGTTCGAGTCCTGCACCAAAAAACTTTATGCAAGATAGTTTGCCAGTCACTTGCAGAAGGACAGTGGTTCTACTCAGGTCTTCCCCACCAGTAAAACTGAATATGCCATATATAACATAAAATGTGTTGAAAATGGGGTTGAACCTCAAAAAATTTTAAATCCTAAATATTTCAGCAAGAGCACAGATCTAGAAGTGGTCTCTATGACTTAAAATCCAGAAAGCTTGATAAAAAAATAGAAGATGCAGTCTAAATGTCCAACAACTACAGAAAAATCTGATAATTTATTTTGTTTCATGTGCAAATGTATAAAAATATCATTAAGTGCCGAAATACATTCTTGAAAACACATCTGTACTAGTCGAGGTCTGCAGCAAATTCTGCTCTGTTACAAATATTTGAAGAATAATGTCTAGGGATCATCCTATAAAACAATTTATTGCTTAATTCTTTAAAATTAAGATAAAGGCAGTATGTTTGAAGAAAGCATATTTGAAGTTTCATTAACACCCGATACACACATCGACAGAAAGGTAAATAACAGTGACCAGTAATCAGCATCGATGAATTTTTACACCTCTACTTGCCAAAGTGTTGAAGCAGCGCGTGCACAATTATTACTATAGAGATATTAATTTTTAGAACCCAGGAATTCCATTTTGATTTAATCCTTCCGATTAAAATATCATTGTTTTTTATTATTTTTCCCCCCTGATATTCCTGTTTTTTTCCTTGCTATTGTGTTACATAAAGGGTGTTATGGCTGATGCCCAGACCCCTTACAATGCATGTCGGTATAATTTTACCTCTGGTTCCAGCAATAAATGCTTTTGTGATGACACTCAAAACCTTTTAATATCTCAAATATTCTTAATTTAAAATGCAACAATTATTTTGAAATTTGGTATTTTGTCCCTTTTATAAAAAAAACATTTTATATAGTATTATGGGTGCCATATATTTAAATAAAAATCTAATTCTGTGACAGCTTGGAATGATGTCTCAAAATTAAATATACTATAATATATGTACTATTAAATTCTTGGAGACTGTTGACTTTCACAATGAATTAAGAAACCATTTGAGACATGTTTGTTTTTAGCAACATTCATGTGATTGTGGAGCTTAAATTAAAGCTGCTGTAATTTGTTCAACACATGCAGGATATTATTGATTTATAATCAGGGACCTCCATCAATCAACAGACCGCGGCATGGTCTAGTGGTACAGCATCCGCCTCGCATGCGGAAGGTCTTGGGTTCAATCCCCGGCCGGGTCATACCAAAGACTTTAAAAATAGTACTAGAAGCTTCCTCGCTTGACGCTCAGCATTTAGAGGAGAGTTCTAGATCTGGTCCGCCCGGTGTCAGTATAATGTGACTGGGTGGGGTATCATACCATGTGTCTGCGACATGATACTCCAGTATGACAGCGCTTAAAATACCGTCTCAAGTAGACACCCTCGCGATATGACTGAAAAATTGTTGAAAGCGACACTAAACACCATACAACAACAACAACCGTCAATCAACGGCCTGGCAAGAGGTTTGAAACACTGTCTCAAGAATAATCAACATGCAATATTGAGGTTGCGGATTTGAGCCCTAATAAGTTCTGTCCAAAAATTTAATTATTAGACAAGAAAAATTGTCATTTATATTAGTTTCCCTATATAATTCAAAACACAAATTTTGCATCTCTGTGGTTGCCGCCATCTTGGCTGTCTTCAAAGATGAAAAAAAAAACCCCACAAACTTTATGAAAAATAACTGAATGTTATCGGATCCATGATCTGAGGGTTGTGGGTTTGATCCTCCACCACAGCAAGTCACTTTTTCCACATATGATTCACACTGGTTCTGCCCAGGAAGACTTGGGGTGTGGTTTGTGTAAGTTGTAATAACTTGTTTCATAATCAAAGTAAAATAACTAAGTTTAAACTAACATTCATACAGACAGGAAATTTCCATAATTTAAGATAACAGGACTTCATTGGAGGGGACATCTCACTAGCTGTAATCGCTACATCTCTGCCCATGTGACCAACAGGGACATCTCACTAGCTGTAATCTTTACATCTCAGCCCATGTGACCAACAGGGACATCTCACTAGCTGTAATTGCTACATCTCTGCCCATGTGACCAACAGGGACATCTCACTAGCTGTAATCGCTACATCTCAGCCAATGTGACCAACAGGGACATCTCACTAGCTGTAATTGCTACATCTCAGCCCATGTGACCAACAGGGACATCTCACTAGCTGTAATTGCTACATCTCTGCCCATGTGACCAACAGGGACATCTCACTAGCTGTAATCGCTACATCTCAGCCAATGTGACCAACAGGGACATCTCACTAGCTGTAATCGCTACATCACAGCCCATGTGACCAACAGGGACATCTCACTAGCTGTAATCACTACATCACAGCCCATGTGACCAACAGGGACATCTCACTAGCTGTAATCGCTACATCACAACCCATGTGACCAACAGGAACATCTCACTAGCTGTAACTGCTAAATATCAGCCCAGGTTACCACAGGTACATTCTCACCAGAGGTAATCGCTACATCACAGCCCATGTGACCAACAGGGACATCTCACTAGCTGTAATTGCTACATCTCAGCCCATGTGACCAACAGGGACATCTCACTAGCTGTAATGGCTACATCACAGCCCATGTGACCAACATGAACATCTCACTGCCTGTAATTGCTACATCTCAGCCCATGTGACCAACAGGAACATTTCACTAGCTGTAATCGCTACATCTCAGCCCATGTGACCAACAGGGACATCTCACTAGCTGTAATCGCTACATCTCAGCCCATGTGACCAACAAGGACATCTCAGTACCTGTAATTGCTACATCTCAGCCCATGTGACCTACAGAGACATTCTCACTACATGTAACTGCTACGGTCTCAGGCCATGTGCCAAAATGGTAAGTTTGAGGGGGTGGTGATAAGGGGGGGAGGGGGGGGAGGAATTTTATTATTCATTAATATTTATTTGGGTTTTTAAAAAAAAAATGAAAATAAAAATGGTCAGGGTGGCATGAAAATTAGGGAGCAAGCAGGGATGATAATCAAACAATTAATTCATTATTGCATAATGGGTAACCATTTGAAGCAAGGTACATTAACTCTGGCAACTCAATACGTGAGCACCCCAAGTACTCTGCCAAGCTCTACTTAGATAATGATTGATGATATCATACTCAAATGAGCTAATGAAAAGGCCTTAATTGCTGTTGCAATTATCAACATTACTGTAAATTTAAATGAACACAAAAAGAACTATTTGATAGTTTTCAAAATTTGGAAAAGTAAAAGACTTAAAAAATAATGCTAATACTGAAGTTTCAAACATTATGATTACAGGCATTAAGGGCAATATATCAGGAAAATCACTATAAATGTCTTAAAACGTATAATTTTTAAATATAAGTTTTAAAAATAGATACACAGCATCTCATTACCGTGAATAACACAAAAAATGAATGCCGTGATATTTCAAACCCACCAAAACATGACCGAGAAAGAAAATTTTCATCGGATTGATGAAACTAAAAAGAAATCCCTATATCAAATATAGATATCCCAAAAACTTCTTGATGACCTTCATCTCAATATTTTTTTGCCAATTGTAATTTCTTTAAAGAATTCCCATATACATTTCTCTTAAACAGCAGGTTTAATGTTGAGCAGCTTGGTAGAGCTGCATACGATTGGCTGATTTAACTATCCCCTTATGCTGGTTGTCCTTGTGGATCTTCAATAGATGTAAAGTTGTTACAATCAATCAATGTCACAATTTGTCCCAGAATCTCAACAAAAGGTTTTACAAGAAAACCTGAGATCGTGGAATCGATTCTGGTCTGCCTTATCAACCTACACAAGCACAATGAATCTCTCTAACATGAAGGTCAGTCAAAATGCAAAACAGAACAAAAAAGTACAAAATACTAGATAATAGATGGAGAAGAAGAGAATAGGATTGGGTAATGCAGTGTGGTGTAGGGCAGAAAGAATAGAATAGTTTAGGGTAGAGTAGGGTAGGGTAGGGTAGGGTAGGGTAGGGTAGGGTAGGGTAGGGTAGAGTAGCTGGTAGGGTAGAGGGTAGGGTAGAATTATAAGGGTATGAATAACATAGGGCAGGGGAGGGCAGGGCAGAATAGCACAGGGCGGGGCATGGCAGGGCAGGGCAGGGCAGGGCAGGGCAGGGCAGGGCAGGGCAGGGCAGGGCAGGGCAGGGCAGGGCAGGGCAGGGCAGGGCAGGGCAGGGCAGGGCAGGGTTGGACAATGTTTGTGAGTTTAGTGCTCTTCAGTATCGTGCAGTTGCAAACTGGTAACAATGTTTAAAACAAATGGTAAAAGATGAACCATGGGTGAACCAGGGATGGCCGCAGTCAGCGTTTAGTGAGAACGATGTTGTTGCTGTGCAAGAAGCTATCAAGATAGAACCAAGATACACTGTGGATGGTATGTCCCAGATATGTGGCAAGAAATTCGTTGGCAATGTTTTTATATTAAAAGAGAAACCAAATCTAAGGAAGGAGCTGAGTTGCACCAGACGGAAACCACATCTTTTGACTTTGGAGTTTATGATGGTAGTTGTGCTGCACAGGTTGCGTACAGGAGATGAAAGACGGGTTTCATTTTTTTAACTGAAAGGAAAGGAAATAAATAAAGTCTGGGTAGGTGAAAATGGGGAAAGGCCTCAAATAGCATGGAGAAGTAGCTGAAACTTGTAATTTATGCCTTATTTGTCAATGCAGACAGAATGGTGGTACAGATAATGTTACCTGAACAAACTACAATTGATAAAAGGTTTTACGCACAAAATCTTTCCTGTGGTTACTTATCACTATGCCAAGGTCAACCCACGTACTGGAGTGCGTGGAATAAAACTACTGCATGATAACGCACCACCCCACAAGTCTGCGGTGGTTACTTATTAATTGGCTAGCAATTGAATTGAAACTTAGTCACACCCTCCATACACCACTTACCTAGCACAATGTGACGTTTGGCACAATTCTGTCATCAAACAACCTAAGAGGCCGTTGGTTTGAGTCCCGTCAGGAGGTCCGATTAGGTTTTCACTGTATCAGTAGTATACCGAAAGAGGACTTCAGAGAGACATTTTCTGATTGAATGAAACATTTGCAAAGGTGTGCAGACCTAATAGAGGGAGTACTTGGAGGATCTGAAATAGTCAGTTTTAGCAAGCTACATTTTCCTATACCGCACAGATTTTTCAAACACCTCTCCTATATGCTATATTTTCCGTGATATTTTAGTATCAATTAGCTGTCAAAAAAACCCCCCAGAAGACTTGTTAAGATTATTTCCTCTCAAACATTATTAAGAATAAATTGAAATTTGATCACCGACAGCTATTGCCATACTAATGGAATCAAATGAATTGACGTCAGAGTAACAAATAATGGAAGTTTTGAACAATGGACACAAGAACAGTGCTGGCATTTTTTAAAAGCCTGATTTGTAGACATTAATGGACAATAATTCCAATCTCACAAAAATATATTTAAAACATTTTCATTGGAAATTGATACCAATAGTTTTAAGACTTTTATTTTTCAATAAAACCCCTCAAGTCGGACTCAAACAAAAACAATACTTTTACTGTCAGGATCGGATTAAATTTATTTTATTCTGATTTTTATTATGTGTTAAGAATGGCAAATCATGCAAAATTCATACATAAAGTTCTTTGACTTTATTTGATTTTTGCATGATTCAACTTTCTTTGTATGATAAAAGACAGTAAAAAGTTATTTTAATCCTAAAATGATTGTTTTTATATTCAGGCCTGTATACATGCAATAATTATTAACTGACTAAAATGATTTTTTTTTCAAAACACACCTCTTGTAATTGAATGAGTGTTTTTTTAATGGGGTAAAAAAAACATTAACATCATTTTAAAACATTTTAGGTTATATATGGCATATTCAGTTTTATTGATGGAAAAGGACCTCGGTGTGAATTGAACCTAGGACATTAGCGAGGGGAGATGAGTGATCTTAAACCTAGGACATTAGCGAGGGGAGATGAGTGATCTTGAACCTAGGATATTAGCGATGGGAGATGAGTGATCTTGAACCTAGGACATTAGCGAGGAGAGATGAGTGATCTTGAACCTAAGACATTAGCGAGGAGAGATGAGTGATCTTGAACCTTGGACATTATAGCGAGGGGAGATGAGTGATCTTGAACCTAGGACATTATAGCGAGGGGAGATGAGTGATCTTGAACCTAGGATATTAGCGAGGAGAGACAAGTGATCTTGAACCTTGGATATTACCCAGGGGAGATGAGTGATCTTGAACCTAGGACATTGGCAAGGGGAGATGAGTGATCTTGAACCTAGGATATTAGCGAGGGGAGATGAGTGATCTTGAACCTAGGATATTAGCGAGGGGAGATGAGTGATCTTGAACCTTGGACATTGGCAAGGGGAGATGAGTGATCTTAAACCTAGGACATTAGCGAGGAGAGATGAGTGATCTTGAACCTAGGACATTAGCGAGGGGAGATGAGTGATCTTGAACCTAGGATATTAGCGAGGGGAGATGAGTGATCTTGAACCTAGGACATTAGCGAGGGGAGATGAGTGATCTTGAACCTAGGACATTAGCGAGGGGAGATGAGCAACCTTGAACCTAGACCATTAGCGAGGGGAGATGAGTGATCTTCAACCTAAGACATTAGCGAGGAGAGATGAGCGATCTTGAACCTAGGACATTAGCGAGGGGAAATGAGTGATCTTGAACCTAGGTCATTGGCAAGGGGAGATGAGTGATCTTGAACCTAGGATATTAGCGATGGGAGATGAGCAATCTTGAACCTAGGATATTAGCGATGGGAGATGAGCGATCTTGAACCTAGGACATTAGTGAGGGGAGATGAGTGATCTTGAACCTTGGACATTAGCGAGGGTAGATGAGTGATCTTGAACCTTGGATATTAGCGATGGGAGATGAGCGATCTTGAACCTAGGACATTAGTGAGGGGAGATGAGTGATCTTGAACCTTGGACATTAGCGAGGGTAGATGAGTGATCTTGAACCTAGGACATTAGCGAGGGGAGATGAGTGATCTTGAACCTTGGACATTAGCGAGGGGAGATGAGTGATCTTGAAACTAGGTTATTAGCGATGGGAGATGAGCGATCTTGAACCTAGGACATTAGCGAGGGGAGATGAGTGATCTTGAACCTTGGACATTAGCGATGGGAGATGAGCAATCTTGAACCTAGGACATGAGCGAGGGGAGATGAGTGATCTTGAACCTTGGACATTAGCGAGGGGAGATGAGTGATCTTGAACCTAGGATATTAGCGATGGGAGATAAGCGATCTTGAACCTAAGACATTAGCGAGGGGAGATGAGTGATCTTGAACCTAGGATATAAGCGAGGGGGGATGAGTGATTTTGAACCTTGGACATTAGCGAGGGGAGATGAGTGATCTTGAACCTAGGATATTAGCGATGGGAGATGAGTGATCTTGAACCTAGAACATTAGCAAGGAGAGATGAGTGATCTTGAACCTAGGACATTAGCGAGGAGATATGAGTGATCTTGAACCTAGAACATTAGCGAGGAGAGATGAGTGACCTTGAACCTAAGACATTAGCGAGGAGAGATGAGTGATCTTGAACCTAGGATATTAGCGAGGAGATATGAGTGATCTTGAACCTAGAACATTAGCGAGGAGAGATGAGTGACCTTGAACCTAAGACATTAGCGAGGAGAGATAAGCGATCTTGAACCTAAGACATTATAGCGAGGAGAGACGAGTGATCTTGAGCCTAGGACATTAGCGAGGGGAGATAAGTGATCCTGACACAGCCCCTTGAACCAGGATTTGGACACAGAGGACCTCTTTCGGTTCTGTTAATATCATTTTAATGTATAAATGAGGTAAGTAAAATCATACAAATTGTTTGATTTGTGATAAATTGGCCAAAGCAATAAATGATAATTATTTATTGATTTTGTGCTTACTGAAAATGTCTACTGTGGCCATATTTATGGTGGTCTAAGATGCCAGCTTGTAATCAGCTACCTCTTACTGCTGATCAGGTCACAGGTTCAAGTCTACTTGTGTCCGAAAATTTAATGCAAGAAATTTTGCCAGTCACTTGCTGAAGATTCTGTTGACTATAAGTGACTGGATACCAGAGTGACTTAATTGCTCCGCCCACTGGCAACATGGCGTTGTTTGTCCAAGTAAATACAATGTAATGCAATGTAGTGTTTACTTAGAGACCATTCACTTGGTGACGTCCACGGAAACACACTGACTGGATACTCCACCTTTACAAACTGGATGCCATAATTTATACGGTATAAACAGCCTGTAATAAATCCCATTTACAAAGACTCTTTTAAATAATACAAATTATTAATGGAATTCTTCACTGTTTGAAGATGTCTGAGCAAGCCAAATCCCAACAGCAATTGTCAATAAACAGACTTGTGAATACATTAATAACCAATGCCACTTTCAGGTTTCAGGCCTGTAAACATTTATCATTACAAAAACATTTGGATCGATTGATTAATTGAATATTTAGCTACATTTTATGCCATTGAGAGCCAACAGATGATCAATTAACCTAACCACTGTTTCCTGGGATACTGAAAGGTTAACCAGTACTCAAACACACCCCATCTTTGCAAGTAACTGATAACTCTTCCATTTGAATCAGCGGTGAAAGAAGAATGATAATGAGATGAATGCCATATATCAATCATCACGGACGCGTAACCGACAGCTAAAAAAAAAAAAAAAAAGCATTTGGAAGCAAAAGAAAAGATATAATAATAACAGGAATATCAAAGCTTACATTCATCAAGAAAAAGGTTTCAAAGCTTACATTCATCACGAAAATGGTTTCAAAGCTTACATTCATCTAGAAAACAGTTTCAAAGCTTACATTTGTCTAGAAAATGGTTTCAAAGCTTACATTCGTCTAGAAAATGGTTTCAAAGCTTACATTCATCTAGAAATACATTCATCTAGAAAATGGTTTCAAAGCTTACAAAGCTTACATTCATCTAGAAATACATTCATCTAGAAAATGGTTTCAAAGCTTACATTCATCTAGAAAAAGGTTTCAAAGCTTACATTCATCACGAAAATGGTTTCAAAGCTTACATTCAACTAGAAAAAGGTTTCAAAGCTTACATTCGTCTAGAAAATGGTTTCAAAGCTTACATTCATCTAGAAAATGGTTTCAAAGCTTACATTCATCTAGAAAATGGTTTCAAAGCACTTTATAAAAGATAATAAACTATTAAAAATGCAGATGTTGTTTACAAAAGAAAAGAAGGTTGGTATTGGGTTACACGATTGACGTCCTTACTCTCTCTTAATTGATCAACGACTATAATATGACACCAGATAGCATTACAATTTGTACTTAGGAATGACGTGAGTTAAGTCACAGTCATGCAAAAAAGTTTATCATTGTATACAATTTCACAGTTTCAATAAAAAAAAAAAAAAAAAAAATGTTTTACCATCTTTAATTATCACAATTCTTCAAGGTGCAAGATTTCGGTTTATTTTGGAATGGGGTTAAATGCCATTTTTAAACCATTTCAGGTTATATATGGCATTATCAAATTTTATTGGTGAGGATGACCTCACAATGAATCGGAGCAGTAACTAGTAAACCTTCTTTCTCACTTCAAGGTTTTTGGAGCGAGTTGGACTTGAACGAACAACTTAAGAGGTGAGAGGTAAGTGATCTTGAAATGGTCACTAAAATAGACAACTTACAGCCACACAGGACTCATGGTGCCGGTAAACGTTCAAAATAAGTTCTAAATGGCGAAAGGCAAACTTTTCTGTTATGAAATTACTAATATTTTGCAAGAAAACCATTTTAATAAAACATTATTATGGGGAACTCTTGAAAAATGATAAACAATCTCTTATATTTATAACCTAATTTTACTGCTCAATGTTTAATGTCACATGCTCCAAAATTCAAATTTAACATTACAGAGTTTTTCTTAAAATAGTTTCAAGTACTCATTTATTTTCAGACAAGGACGGAGCAAAACAGTCAAACCTGTGAAAGTGGTCACCTCTATTAAACAGCCACTTGTCTTAAGCAGCCAATTACTTGCTATTTCCCATTTCTATGTTTTCATAACAAATTTACCTGTATTATGCAACAACCTGTCTTAAAAGGCCATTTTTACTACTTCCATTAACTTGCTGCGTAAGACAGGTTTGACTGTATATCTAAATACATATATATGACAAAGAGTATTAATTCAAATAAAAGATGTAAATAACCAAAAATATATGCAAAGGGGAATAACTGTAATTATTCAAGAAAGAGTTATAATAATTGTTCTTCCACAAGTTTCCTTCTATCCATGATCCATGTCACATTAGATTCCCTTCTATAATTTTGAGGACATATTCTGGACAAACAAAAATAATCAAAAATAAAATCCAAAAGGGGACAAAATTCTGTAATGATTCAGAGTTATGGTTCTTTCTCTCTGCACTTCCACACATTGACATCTACCCATGTTCCAAGTGTCCTTGGGTTCTTTTTGGTTCTCTTAAAGTTATGATACGGACAAGATTCAGATAGACGGACAAATCAGCAGCTATAAATAATTATGTTTACCCTTCCGGTGAACTATAAAAAATGTTATCCTCGTCTAAAATTGAAATTTATACTGAGAGTCAGACCAAGCAAATGCCTTTTTATCTATGATACTCGTTGCACCACTTAAACTTAAATATTGCAGGACAATAAAGCAAAATAGTTGTGACAGATATAAATAAAATCATGAATATTTAAAGCACAATTTTGTGCTGATCTAAAAGCATTGAATTTGATTAGGTGCAAAACCTGTTACAAATCATATGTGATATGTAACCTGACAGTGAGTACTTTATATGAGTCAATCATCATAAAAAAACATTATTGTTTGATCAATTCCTGATGGCCACATGCAATTGCATTTTACTTCCAGGATTGGCCAATGTCACACATTTTTTTAACAACTAAGTACACACTGACAGATCATCTAAATGTGAAACATATACATAGATTTATAACAAATCTCTAAATGCCAACCATGTCTACATTTAAAACAATCCTTTAAGTGCCAACCATGCCTAAATTTAGAACAATCCTCTCAATGCCAAACATATACATAGATTTACAACAAATCTCTAAATGCCAACCATGTCTACATTTAAAACAATCCTTTAAATGCCAACCATGCCTAGATTTAAAACAATCATCTAAATATCAAACATGCCTTGATTCAAAATAATCTTCTAAATGCCAAACATGCATAGATTTAAAACAATCCTCTAAATGCCAAACATGCATAGATTTAAAACAATCCTCAAAATGCCAAACATGCCTTGATTTTAAACAATCCTCTAAATGCCAAACATGCCTTGATTTTAAACAATCCTCTAAATGCCAAACATGCCTTGATTTAGAACAATCCTCCAAATGCCAAACATGCCTTGATTTAGAACAATCCTCTAAATGCCAAACATGCTTTGATTTAGAACAATCCTCTAAATGCCAAACATGCCTTGATTTAGAACAATCCTGTAAATGCCAAACATGCCTAGATTTAGAACAATCACATAAATGCCAAACATGCCTAGATTTAAAACAATCCTTTAAATGCTAAACATGCCTAGATTTAAAACAATCCTCTTAATGTCAAACATACATAGATTTAGAACAATCCTGTAAATGCCAAACATACATAGATTTAAAACAATCCTCTAAATACCAAACATACATAGATTTAAAACAATCATCTAAATGTCAACCATGCCTAGATTTAGAACATTCCTCTAAATGCCAAACATACATAGATTTAGAACAATCCTCGTGATGCAAAACATGTCTAGATTTAAAACAATCCTCTTAATGTCAACCATGCCTAGATTTAGAAAAATCCTCTGAATGCCAAACATACATAGATTTAGAATAATCCTTTGAATGCCAAACATGCCTAGATTTAAAACAATCTTCTAAATGCCAACCATTTCTCAATTTAAAACAATCCTCTAATTGCCAAACATACATAGATTTAGAACAATCCTCTAAATTCCTAACATACATAGGTTTAGAACAATCCTCGAAATGCAAAACATACATAGATTTAGAACAATCTTCTAAATGTCAAATATACCTAGATTTAGAACAATCCCCTAAGTGCCAAACATACATGGATTTTGAACAATCCTCTGAATGCCAAACATGCTTAGATTTAGAACAATCTGCAAAATGCCAAACATACATAGATTCAGAACAATCATCTAAATGCCAAACATACATAGATTTAGAACAAGCCTCTCAATGCCAAACATGCCTAGATTAAGAAAAATCCTAGAAAGGCCAAACAAGCATAGATTCAGAACAATCCTTTAAATGTCAAATATACATAGATTAAGAACAATCCCCTAGATGCCAAACATGCATAGATTTAGAAAAATCCTCTGAATGCCAAACATGCCTAGATTTAGAACAATCTGAGAAATGCCAAACATACATAGATTTAGAACAATCCTCTAAATGTCAAACATACATATAGATTTAGAACAATCCTCTAAATGACAGCCATGTCTACATTAACAACAACCTCAAAATGCCAAACATACATTTATTAAGAACAATCCTCTAAATGTCAAACATACATAGATTTAGAACAATCCTCTAAATGCCAAACATACATAGATTTGAACAATTCTCTGAATGCCAAACATGCCTACATTTAGAACAATCCTTGAAATGCAAAACATACATAGATTTAGAACAGTTTTCTAATGCCAAACAAACATAGATTTAGAACAATTTTCTTAATGCCAAACATGTCTAGATTTATAATAATCCTCTTGATGCCAAACATGCCTAGATTTAAAACAAACTTTTAAATGCCAACTATATCTCAATTTAAAACAATTCTCTTATAACCAAACATACAAAGATTTACAACATTCCTTGAAATGCCAATCATACATAGATTTAGAACAAACCTCTAAGTGTCAAACAAACATAGATTTAGAACAAGCCTCTCAATGCAAGCCATGTCTAGGTTTACAATAATCCTCAAAATGCGAAACATACTTATTTTTAGAACAATCCTCTAAATGTCAAACATGCCTAGATTAAGAACAATCCTTTAAATGTCAAACATGCCTAGATTTAGAACAATCCACTCAAAGTTAAACATGCCAAGATAAAGAACAATTCTCTAAATGTCAAACATGCCTAGATTAAGAACAATCCTCTAAATGTCAAACATGTCTAGATTTGGAACAATCCTCTAAATGGTAAACATGCCTAGATTAAGAACAATCCTCTAAATGTCAAACATGCCTAGATTTAGAACAATCCTCTAAAAGTTAAACATGCCTAGATTAAGAACAATTCTCAAAATGCCAAACATGCCTAGATTTAGAACAATCCTAGAAATGCCAACCATGCCTAGATTAAAAACAATTCTCTAAATGTCAAACATGCCTAGATTAAGAACAATCCTCTAAATGCCAACCATACATAGATTTAGAACAATTTTCTTAATACCAAACATGTCTAGATTTATAATAATCTTCTTGATGCCAAACATGCCTAGATTTAAAACAAACTTTTAAATGCCAACCATATCTCAATTTTAAACAATTCTCTTATAACCAATCATACAAAGATTTAGAACAAACCTCTAAGTGTCAAACAAACATAGATTTAGAACAAGCCTCTCAATGCCAGCCATTTCTAGGTTTACAATAATCCTCAAAATGCGAAACATACTTAGATTTAGAACAATCCTCTTAATGTCAAACATGCATAGATTAAGAACAATCCTCTAAATATCAAACATGCCTAGATTTAGAACAATCCACTAAAAGTTATACATGCCAAGATAAAGAACAATTCTCTAATTGTCAAACATGCCTAGATTAAGAACAATCCTCTAAATGTCAAACATGTTTAGATTTAAAACAATTCTCTAAATGTTAAACATTCGCAGATTAAGAACAAGCCTCTAAATGTCAAACATGCCTATATTAAGAACAATCCTCTAGATGTCAAACATGCATAGATTAAGAACAATCCTCTAAATGCCAACCATGCCTAGATTAAGAACAATCTTCGAAATGCCAAACATGCATAGATTTAGAACAATCCTCTAAATGCCAAATATACATAGATTTAGAACAGTCTTCTAAATGCCAGCCATACCTAGATTAAGAACAATTCTTTAAATGCCAACCATACCTAGATTAAGAACAATCCTCTAAATGCCATCCATGCTTAGATTAAGAACAATCTTCTAAATGCCAAACATGCCTAGATTTAGAATAATCCTCTAAATGCCAGCCATGCCTAGATTAAGAACAATCTTCTAAATGCCAACCATGCCTAGATTAAGAACAATCCTCTAAATGCAAAACATAACTAGATTAAGAACAATCTTCTAAATGCCAGCAATGTTTTGATTTAAAACAATCCTCTAAATGTTATACATACCTAGATAAGAACATTCCTCTAAATGACAAACATACATAGATTTAGAACAATCCTCTTGATGCCAAACATGCCTGTATTTAGAACAATCCTCTAAATGCCAAACATGCCTATATTTAAAACAATCTTCTAAATGCCAGCCATGCCTAGATTTAGAACAATCATCTAAATGTCAAATATGCCTATATTTAAAACAATCTTCTAAATGCCAGCCATGCCTAGATTAAGAACAATCCTCTAAATGCCAAACATGCCTATATTTAAAACAATCTTCTAAATGCCAGCCATGCCTAGATTAAGAACAATCATCTAAATGCCAAACATGCCTAGATTTAGAACAATCCTCTAAATGCCAGCCATGCCTAGATTAAGAACAATCTTCTAAATGCCAACCATGCCTACATTTAGAATAATTTTCTAAATGCCAGCCATGCCTAGATTAAGAACAATCTTCTAAATGCCAGCCATGCCTAAATTAAGAATAATCTTCTAAATGCCAGCCATGCCTAGATTAGAACAATCCTGTAAATGCCAAACATGCCTAGATTTAGAACAATCCTCTAAATGTAGAACATGCCTAGATTTAGAACAATCCTCTAAATGCCGAACAAGCCTAATTTAGAACAATCCTCTAAATGCCGAACAAGCCTAATTTAGAACAATTCTGTAAATGTTAAACATGCCAAGATTCATAACAAGCGGCCCATGAGCCTTAATGGTCACCTAATTATCCTTGATGACATTAAAAGCTATATGAGCCTATTGTTCAACTTTTATTAATAAAACATAAGCATTAACTGTCATGTCAGCAACAACAAATCACATCAAAACACATTCAAATGAGTCTATCCAGTCATCAGAAATGATAATGATGTTTTTTTTCTTTTTCTCTCATATAGATTTAGTAAAGCAGGCTTCATCCCCGGGGCCAAACCATGAGACCCAGGAACATGCACTCCACAATTTTCATAAAGGACCCATATACACCCATAATCATGCTAACAATTTTTCCCCAGTGCTTTCTATAGTATGAAAAAGATTTTCAAAGTTTACCTTAAATTTGTTTGACCCCACCCCCAACGCCCTAGGAGGGTGGGGACTATGCAATACACAATTTTGATTCATCGTTAGGTATCAAAGCTGCATACAACATTTCATTACAATTGAGCTAACAGTTTTTAAGAAGAAGCCAAAAATGTTGATTGTTAACGGATGCACAGCGGACAAAAGGCGATTGCAAAAGGTCCCTTGAGACAAAGTCTAAGGTGACCTAACAATCCTCTCAATGCCAACCATGCTTAGATCATGTATCTAGGCATTAAATGGACAGTGAGTCTTCCAAATGAACCATACTCAAAATGCTGAGCATCAGTATAGACCTAAGCTACCTACTCATGCAGTGTACCATTCTTTAAACCGCTTTGATTGGCCCAAATCTTACTGACCTCGTAGCTATAAATCAATTAACACAAACAATTAACAAATACCATAGCTTATTGTTTTGTTTTTTCTCCCAGTTTCATAATTATTTTCCATCCATCATAATGGAAACACTAATCAGGTTGATGAACAATTCTGGGTGTACTCGTATTTTACAGTTCCTCCAGCAGTAACAGTTTCTGTTTCCCACGTAATTCTATACATTATAATTGCAGCATCCCCTAGAACACAGCATAAAACACTATCACATAATAGACCTTTATAATTAGTGTATCTCACCACTAATCATTTCAACTACAGCACCATTGTTGTCTCTTGCAATACTAAACTTGTGATATGAATGGTGCTTCTTGGGGATGAATGATACTTCACCCCGATACTTTTTCATTCAGTCTGATAATAATATTGTCCTCCAGGTTAACGTATAGGTTTTGTCGGACATATTGATTGTATAACATTTGTAAAAACACTCTGAATGCAAATATTTCTAATAGAACGTGGATTTTGTCAGAACACTGGATCCAAATTTTCATTTGCTGTTTCCCAATCAGATTTGTTAAAATTGCATTACAACAATTGATAAATTTGTTGTTTAATATCTTAGAACTAAATTTCTCTTATTAACATTGATCCTAAGCAAAAGTTATCCATCTCAAACTGTTTTCTATTTTTACAAAAAACGCCAAAGCCTTCTTGTCTATAAAACAGACCGTAATCTGTTCCAGTACACCAAAAATGAATTTCAAATTCGTTTGCATTGCATTTCAAATGCATTTTAGTTTGGTTATTGTTTGCAATTTTTTTTTATGATAAACGTTAATGCAGAATAGAACGATACTAAACACATTTTAGCCTGCATTTGCGTCCGAATCGTTAACTGTATATCATTTACCATTTATTGTTTACACGGCGTGCTCACCAATCTCATCATCTCTGGTTGTCCAATTGTAACACTATTTACAAAATAGTAAGAACTATATATTTAACGAAATCACCGGGTGTTATACTGATAGTATATTGATTAAATAAATTAAAATAGTATTGATTAAAATCTTTCTTAAAGATTGCTATGCCATCCTATTTTAGATATGGTTTACAATATAGGTGATGATTTGTAGTATGACAGCAGATTAGTATGTTACATAAAACTCAGTTTTTGAAATTAAATACACACTGTGAGCATGTCTGACAAGTGTTTTAGTTAAATTTTTAAAAATAAATAACATAAATATGTCTGCCACTTTCAAGGAGTTTTATGTACATTACAGATAGAATTCCTTTGATATCATTCTATCAAAAATCAAGATACCCACTTAGTGAAATAAAATGTTTGTTTCACTGGTGACATCATTGGACATTGACACAAGGTGATAATGAAATGGACTGCATGTTCATTATGTATATAAATTAAGATTTGTGTAATTATAAATATCTCTATCAGTTTAATAGTAATCTTATTTTTTAACAAATGGCTATATAAAAAATAAACATTTTAGAAGACACCCAGTTACAAACAAACACTAACCTTTACATATGTTTATTTTATATATATGAAATATTTATATATGAGGTATGTCCCAAAAGTAAAAGGACACATTTAGAAATAAGTGTTTCAATCCAAACAAAACTTGGCATGAATACTTTTCAATATTTAAACTATAAGCATGCAAAATTTCAATATCATACACCACCATTTAACACTAATTAAGACAAGTCAAAATGTTTATGTAACAAAGTACGGGGAGTTTGACGTTATTTGTGCGACTTCAAGTTGACATTCAAATGAAAGTCATTCTTTTTTCGAACTATGAACCGCTGTGCTAAACACAATTTTTGTGGTACTGCACCCACTACTGGTACATGTTACGATACTATGATGACTCGTAGATCCTAACCACAGAATGTACACTCAGGCACATGGTCCGGAGGTACTGAAAGCGCTTTTCATCAAAAATCCGAGGAAAAACACACAATATTTCGGTCATCCAGATCGCTGATGGTCAGTTACTTTTGTCTCACCATTGGAAACCCCTTTGTACCACCAATAGATAAGAGTCCAGGATATGCTTTCTGTTAAAGAGTTGTGTGAAATAAACTTCAGAGTATCCTGTGGGGTCATAATACACCAAACACAAAATTTAACCACACTCCAAATTTCCACTCTAGACGTGATGTTGTCCAATTTTTTTACTATTCAAATTCGCACTTGTTCTTTCACAAGTATGCAAAATATTCAAATGTTTATCGATAACATCGAATTTTTAAACGACATTCGCACATGATCCGAAATTACGTCCACCGTTATTTTATACCATTTAGCGCGGTATTGAGGAAATTGTCTGCTTTTCAAAGCAATGTTGTTTTTTAAAATGGTGTCTATATTTCAAAGTCCCCCATACTTCTAAACTCGCATTACTATGGTGACTTTTGCATGAACTTAATAATGATGACTGAAAGTTGATTTGATGTTTCATGACAATAGAAAATATGTTGGTCTATCAATTGATACCATTGGTTTGTATGTAACGCCCTAAATACAAAAACGACAGGGTCGTCCTATTACTTTTGAGACATACCTTGTATATATATATATAATTATGGAAAAGCATAAAGAGGAAAAGTTTCCATGTAACGTAAAGATTTTCTAAAACAGAACAGCGACATAAATCGGTGTTTAGATAAATATATCAGTTAATTGGGGGAGTTGTGTAAGCAGGTCACCGGATTGTTTTATCACACTTTTACAAGACATTATTGATGCCCAAGGCAATATTTTTCACTGATAATTTGGGATTAAAACTTATAACAAAGAAATTAAATTAAAGTTACAGGTAAAGCAATTAATAGAATTTAAATGAATAAAAAAGCAATCATTTCGATTAATTATTCATTTCATTGTCAATATAACTTAGATGATACTATTAGAGGATATCCAAATCTTCAAGGCATTTCCTAAAAACGCATTTAATTTTTGTTGCGTTAGGCATTTGTGTTATCATTTTCTATCGTTTGTGGATCAATCATCCTGTTGCCTCCCTGTATTGTTTCATGTATCGTTTTGTTTATCATTTCGTTTGCATTTTTAATCTGTTAATTAATTGATGACATTTAAAACACGTTTGATCTTCGTTTCATTTGCATTCATTTGGTGTACTTAAACGGATTATGGTCTGTACCTATTGCACCATTTAAATCTAAATATTGCATGACAATGAAGCAAAATTATATCTAAGTCATGACAGCTATTAAACGCTCATGAATATTTAAAGCACAATATTTTGCTTGTCTAAACACATAGAATTTGATAAGGTACGAAACCTGTTACAAATCATATGAGATGTAATATGACAGTAAGTTTTGCATTTGAGTCAATCATCATAAAAAACATTGTTGTTTCTTCAATTCCTGATGGCTGTATGCGATAGCATTTTACTTTCAGGATTGGTCAATGTTACAGGTTTTTTAACAACTAAGTGCATATGCACTGACAGATTGGCATCATCTTTGAAGCGGTATGGTCCACAGTTTAAGAAATGAATGAATGACACAATATCAGGCTTAGAACAATCCTGATAATGCTGAACATGCCTTGATTTAGAACAATCCTTGAAATATAGAACTTAATTTATCCTATTTACACTGATCTTAACAAAAGTTATTCTTTCTATTTTTACATAAGTGACCTTGACCCCAGTAGACCTATATATAAGGTCAACCTTCCTCTCTACTCAGATTGCCCACACATTAAGTTTCAGGGAAGTATCTTATTCTATTTATCTTTTTTCCTGAAAGAAGTTGTTAGTCTGAAACTGTTTCTTTATTTTTAGCAATGGTGACCTTCACCTTGACTTCAGTGACCCAATATATAATCCTAGCCTTTTTCTCCATCCAGTCTGCTCACACATCAAATATATCCATTGAAACATGATGGGACGCAATCAGATGGGACAAAGTGATCTTAAAAGAAAACAGAAAGAAACACATTAGCATTAAGCTGATGTTTCAGAGACAGTGTCTGCTGGTAAATGACACTTGTGATGGCTAAACAAGGTTTATGATGATGATACAAGCCGGGTTTAATGGCCGGCAGTCATGTATTGATGACTACCCAATATGTTTATCTGTTTATCTGACAGACGACAGCTTTGGTATATGACACGTAAAACATAAAAAAAATAATGGATTTCTAGCAGCCGAAACTCACTGTTTGACCTATAAGAATAAAAATGTCTACGATAATGCCAAGGCTATCATGCCCGGAATGAGCAAGAAGAACAAAACTTACATTAATTCTGCCTTGTAAATAGGCCAATAGGTAAAAGCTAGCTTTAGCACCTGTATCATATATACTATTGTACCCAAGTTTAAGTTGCTATGTAAAATTTATAGTAACCGATCAGTCAATAGTTTTTTATTCTGCCCGGTGATATCGACTGGCAAAATAATAGCACCTGTGCAACTTTGATGCACATATGGTTCAAACATTAAAACTTGTTGAAAAATCCAAATCAGGAAATGCTCTAATGTGTTTTATTATTGAAATGACAACTCCACTTGGTCTTTTTTAAGCAGGGGGGTAGTGGATAGAGTGTTGTTCGCTGATGCCATAGGTTGCAGGATCGATCCCCTACTAGACTCAATGCCTCTCATGAAACAACACCAAGTACTGGTCCTACCAAGGAAATGGACTCGAGAGTAATTAATGCTCTAAGCTTACTTTGCATTGAGCTAAAACAGATTTACGGATAAACCAGCTGACACTGCATAAGACAAATGGATTTACCTTAGTAACAGTTCCCTGTATTTTGAACTTTACTTTTACTTTTTACTATAACTATGTTACTGCCAGTCAATTCTTCTTAAAAAACACATCTTTGGCATTATTATAATCATCAAATTCTGCTTTAACACCCAATATCTTCAATTTCAATTTTCACAGCAACTATCATAATCAACTAATCTCACAGTTAATTGGTTAAATGACACCATACATTTATCAATTAGAGGAAAGTGTCACGTCATCAGCGTAAAATGGAAGATGATTTATCAAAGAAAGTTTAAGAAATTTCTCAAACTAATACATTATTTTAGGACAGGAAAACAATAACACTTGACTATAATACAGTTATTTTTACTTTAGTTTTATCACATAATCTAGGTTCAGGAGTATAATAAAACCATGACATAATTTTTATATTAACTTAGGGTAATATCACTTCTGATCATTTGTTTGGCATTTCCTGTATAACTCCACTCTCGTACGTAAAATGTCAAACTACATTTCGACTACCCTGAATATATTTAAATGACATTGATTTGTCATGGAAAAATGATGCTTAACCCTTTACTCCATAGATATGCGTTTTCCCACACCAATCACAGAAGGCCTTTGAAAACAGTGCAGGAAAAGTTCAGAATGCTCGTAACAAGTAATCTGAACACTTCCTGCACTGTTTTCCACTCTGTCAGTTAATATAAATATAATTCACCCGATAATTCAAAAGCCTTCTATATTAGGTGTCCAAAGGTATCTATATAAGGTGTCCAAAGGCATCTATATGAAGTAAAGGGTTAATTTTTAAACTTTACGTCATACGATGAATGGCATAATAAAAAATGGCGGACATTTTCTTGTTCCCTATAGACATGGTATATCTTCAATAAATCTTAAATATATTTTTTCTCTGATTTACAGTCAAAACTCGTTATTTCGAATTCCGTGGGACCTTGAAAATAATTCGAAATATCCGAAGTTCGATCTATCAGGAGTCTATGTTTGTTCAACTTTTTACCGTTACCCCACCCACTTCATAAATCGTTGAAAATATACATGTTATACCTATAAATACCTCTATTTGTTTTTTAACTATAACACGTTGTGGTTATATTTACACATGCTATAAACTTTGTTTATATTGATGTATACTGTGGATTTATCTTAAATCGTGGTAAATTCTAGTGTTTACATGCGTTACTTCCTTCTACGCAAACGTATGTTGTGTGTTGTTATCCGTGTGTAAGCTAAATGCCTATTTGCACAGTGCGTGAACATTTTATATTTTTGAGTGTGATATAATAGATAACAAAATATACTTTTAATTTTTATACTTTTTAATTACATGAATATCAAATAAATAGAATATGGAACTGAAATAGTAACACAGGTTATATACAAGCAATGGTTACAACAATTTTACAAATAAGAACTAAGACGAAAATAGCACATGTCAAAAACTTCTTCTAACACTTCGGCGTTGTTTGTATAATTAGTGTGTGTATCGCTCGTGTTTATATCATAACAATTTGATGACACAATTAACTTACCTGCCAGTACCGACACATGAAGGGATAAATTACAGCAATTATCACCTTCGACGGTTTGCCTGTCATCTTCACGCGGTGATAAAAATTCGAAATAACGAGTGAGAAATCAATAGATTTTAGGATGAAGGGACCCAAAAACAGATTCGAAATAGTGAATAATTCGAAATACTGGAATTTGATATATCAGGAGTTAATTAATATAGAAATAGAAGGGGAAAAAACGGGACCGAACTTCAAATTTGAGATAACCGGAAATTCGAAATATCAGAGTTCGAGTTGGTGAGTATCAACTGTATGTAATAAAAAGAATCTTAAATTTGTGCTCATTTATTATTGAACTGGCAAAAAGATGTAATGCTTGGCAGATCTAGCTTCCCTTATCTGTTTTTATCAACTTGTTTAATAAGTACCATAAATAAGCATGAATGTAAGATCCTCTATTATAACTAGAAATATGTCCATGGACATGATCGAATGTCCCCACTTTAATCCTTTTTTGCTGAAACTTTGAAAACAGCAGTCAGGTTTTCAGTTCTTGACATTTTATTATAATCCACAAACAGAGATAAAGTCAAACCTGTTTTATTGATCACTTCTAATAAGCAACCAGTTGTCTTAAAAAGCTACATTTTCCATTTACCATGTTTATAATTTAAGCTAAAATCAACACGTATTAAGCACTAGCACCCTGTCGTAAGAGGTAATTTTTGCTCTTTCCCTTGAGTGGTTGCTTAAGACAGGTTTGACTGTATTATGTTCATAACAAGTCCATTGTTATTGTTGTTGTTGTTGTAAGGTGTTTAGCATCACTTTCAACAATTTTTCAGTTATATTGTGAATGCGTCTACTTGCGACAATATTTTTTTTTTTTTTTTTTTAAGCATTTAAAATATTTTTTCCTTATACAGTTGTTACTCACCAACTGGAACTCTTTTATTTCAAAATTCCGGTTATCTAAAATTTGAAATTCGGTCCCATTTTTTCTCTTTCTATTTCTATATTAATTAACTCCGGATATATCAAATTCCAGTAATTCAAATTATTCACTGTTTCAAATTCGTTCTTCAGTCCCTCCATATTAAAATCTATCGATTTCTCACTTGTTATTTCGAATTTTTTATCACCGCATGAAGATGAAAGGCAAACCGCTGAAGGTGATAATTGCTGATCCCATACCTGTAATTTATCGCTTCATGTATCTGTACTGGCAGATAAGTTAATTGGGTCATCAAACTGTTATGATACAAACACAAGCAACACACACGATAATTAGGCAAACAATGCTGCTGCTTGTTTGGGTTAAAGCGATATCAGGGAAAATTGAGTGAATGAAATCAAACACTAATTGACATTTAGCATATTTGAGTAAATATTGACAGTCGTCTGATATGAATATAAACTTAAGATCTTCAAACAAGAATCATTATTCACAATGTCTGTTGTTGTTGTATGGTGTTTAGCATGGCTTTCAACAATTTTTCAGTCATATCGCGACAGTGTCTACTTGAGACAGTATTCTAAGCGCTGTCAGACTGGAGTATCATGCCGCAGACACATGGTATGATACCCCACCCAGTCACATTATACTGACACCGGGCCGACCAGACCTAGAACTCTCCTCTAAATGCTGAGCATCAAGCGAGGAAGCTTCAAGTACCATTTTTAAAGTCTTTGGTATGACCCAGCCAGGGATTGAACCCATGACCTTCTGCATGCGAGGCGGACGCTCTATCACTAGGCCACGCCGCGGTCTCACAATATCTGAAACGCAAAGTAATCTCATGAAACACATTTTGTTTTTCTATTATATCACTCTTTATTACGATGTTCACGCTCTGGGCAAATAGACAATTACACACACAACATACTTTTGCATAGAAGAAAACGCATATAAACAGTAGAATTTACCACGATTTAAAATCAATTCACAGTACACTCCTGATAAATCAGTCTGGATATTTCAAATTTTTTTTATGATCCCACGGAATTTGAAATAACGAGTTTCGACTGTAAACTCCCTTTAAAATAACCTGAATAATTGTAGGTTTAAAAGTAACAAGAGCTGTGAGAAGGACAGCATGCTTGACTATTTCAATGCTGCTCTAAAACAACAGCATTTTCAGAAAATAAGTACCAAATGGAAGACAATTAAAACTCAGGGGTGGTAAAATTAAGCTATAATTATTGTTTGTCTGTTACAAATAAATTAGCAAAATAATTCACCAACACTATTTAGTTTTATTATCAACAGTTATGTTTTTTTGAAAACAACAAAGTGAATGGTAGGCTCCTATTGTCTAAAAGGGCTAATAAGTGGTTGCATATATCTTACCTGATAAAACACTTTAACCTGAAAAATCAACAATGATGCCGGGGCGAGTACAATATAAATTAGACCCCCTATTCTATGAAAAGACGAGCTAAAAATGTCCCCTAGATCTGCTTATTCTCACAATAATATTAATATATATAACCCTTGCTTTGAAGTTCTCTACATTTTTAATATTTACAATTTCTATATATTCATCAGTCATTATATAGTATATATCTCTGCCAGACTGTTAATAAGTGGAACATGTCAAACCATGTTATGATTGCTAAGCAAATCAATGGAAACAACTGACAGTGCTATTATAGAACATGTCTGTATGGCGAATGGATATCAGCACAATGGATCTGCCTCAAAGGAAAACTAATACAGATATAACAATCAAGTTATTATTTATGGTAGTGTTTTGGTTATCATAATTCTCTGAGCCAAGAGGAAGATGGAATTGGAAACAAATATAACAGTACAATCCCTTGGTGGAAAACTGGACATCTCCGAACCTGCTGAATTTCTCGCCAATCCCAACATTTTTTAACCATTTTATACAATTAAGAATTGATAAAAAAAACAAGAATGGTGAGTGCAATGGACTATTGGAATCATATGTCACCAACTTTGATTGAGACTGATGACCAATCCAAGTAATCAAGAGTTATCTCACTTCCAAGTAAACAAGTTATCTCACTTCCAAGTTATCTCACTTCCAAGTAAACAAGAGTTATCTCACTTCCAAGTAAACAAGAGTTATCTCACTAAATTTGAGCGTGATTTGTGTAAGGTGTAATAACTTGTTTCACAATCAAATAAAATAATTAAGTTAAAATTACTCACGACATGTCGTCATGTTCTGTTGATCATTTGTTGCAAGTAACAACAAAATCAATCTATGCATGACAAAGTTACAGGATGGAAACGAAATACCGGAAGGACGGACGGACGGACGTTCTCACAAATGGGTATTTAAGTGGCTTCTTTGCGTCAATCATATACTTGTGTGGCTAAATTTTAGAAAATTTTAGCCACGTAAGAGAAAAAAGCCACTTAAATGCTGTTTTTTAAGTGTCTAGAAACTGCCATGTAATTATTTTTTTCAACAGCTTTTCAACTGTCCATAAAAATTACTAACCCTAAACCCTAGACACTTAACTACCCATTTGTTTGCCCGGAAGGACGGACGCATGGACAGACATACCGACGCTGCGATTACTATATGCCACCCAAAAAAATTTGGGGGGGGGGCATAAAAGTAAGTTGAATTAAATTTAGTAGGTCTTGTAACTGCAAAACCTTGTCTGAAGTTTCAATCCAGTATATGCAGTGGTTGCAAAGATAAAGTTACACCAGAATTTCAAGGTCAAACAAGGGCCATAATTTGCAAAACAAATCTGGCAAGAGTTATTCCACTTTGGTTTCATAACTGCAAATTGAGCCTTATAATATTATGTCAATCAAAAACATTGAATGATTGGTGAAATATGGACTTGCTGGTACTTGCAGCAATATTTTAACAACAATTTCTAAGTCAAACAAGGGCCATAATTTGCATTATATTAAAGAAAGAGTTATCCAACTTATACATGCAATGGTTACTGAAATAAAGCCTTGTATGAAAAACTTTAACCAAGGTGCGGCCTTGACGTTTGGGCTAGTACTAGAGTAATCTTCAAATAATTAAGCCGGGCCTGATTAGCTCAGTCAGTAACGCGTCTGACTATCAATCCAGGGGTCATGAGTTGGATTCCTGTAGCAGTGTCCGTGATAACTGATATACAACATTGTGTCTCATTACCATTCTTCTGTCACTGCTGATTCAAATGGCAAAGTTATCAGTTACTTGAGGAGATGGGGTGTGCTCGAGTACTGGTTAACCTTTCAGGATCCCAGGAAACAGTGGTTAGGTTGACTGATCATCTGTTAGTCCTCAATGACATAAAAATAACGCTGAATAATCAATCAAATTAATTCAAACAAATAATTAAGCTTTAACAACAAAAAACATTTAATTGCTCATTTAAAAGAAACATAGCATTTGGCTCTATATATTTCACAGACCAAACGATTCTTAAACACGTACAGGAATATGTATTTTACAAAAAACTTGCTTGAAAACATAAACTAACAGCGAGCAATTCCTCTATTCATAAACAACTATCAGGCAATTTAGAAAATTGCAAATATACAATAAATTGCAGCAAAGATTGAATTTTACAGTGCATCTCTACCCAATTTGCTATCTTGCCTCACGCTATGCTGTATTATATATCAGAATTTCTCTCCTGTGAAGAAAAATGTCCATTAGTCAAATGTGCTCAACATACCCAATAAACGACAGAAGGCCATTGAAGAACCGATGACGAGCATTTTCATTCATTTCTTATCCAGATTTTATGTAGATTTTATTCGAGGCCATTGATGTGATTGGCATAAATTGTCTTTACAAATGACTTGAATCATTGTTTATCTTCTTCATCAAATGGGTTTATTATATTTGGAAAATTTGTTCGCATTTAACTTTTAACTGATTACAAGAAGTGACAAATCAGGGTAAAGATCTTTATTGTAACCAACCCATTAATTCCTCGCAAGTTAGGCCATACAATATTCCTTTTTATTCCTTGTTTTTTTTTTTTCGTTAATTCCATCTTCATTAATTTTGGAATCATTTCTTTTGAAAGGATTTTGTCAATATGTTATGTTAATAGCAAAACCATTCAGACCCTGAGCAGATAGTGCATTATTAAAGTTTCACATTTGTATACAACAATGACTTCTGTAGGATAGGAAACTTGCATCTCCTGATGAAATGCTGAGAAAATAGCACACAAAGGATCAATTATTTGGCAAATTAATAGTTCACAGAAAACTGCTTTCTTGTACATAAAATTAAGTTGTAGGTAATCTTAGCTGTTTAAATATGTTTTGATCATGCAAAATGATCAAGAATTAAAAATATTATGGTTTAAAGTAAAATTTCTTGCAATTTTGTTGTTATTTTAGCTGTAGTCTATACACATTTTGTAATCGGAAGTATTTCAACAATTTTAAACACAAATTATTGGGAATGATATTGTTTTGATGAGAATTTCTTTCAGCAATGTAAGAGTTTTCATTTGTGTTCCTAAGGTGAATGGAAGTTAAGATATCTGGAAACATATATAAGAATGTATGTTACAACTTGACTGATACATATATTTGTACGGTTTGTTGAGGGATGACCCCCACAGACCTATTACATGGTGATTAAATGGATCACTTTTCAGTGATTGAAATTAAAAAAAAGAAAAAAAAAAAAAATAGATATCTGAAAACGAGATTATGCGTGACAACGAGAACGTTCACAAAACCTCAATTAGTTGCGTACCATCATCAGACTTTCTCTATATAATTTCTTGTATACAACAAACAAGTTAAAGAAAGGAACCTACAGGTATTTAATTATGATAACCCGTTTCATTGGTGGAGGAATATCTGAGATACGCATCATTGGTCCCCATTCAATATGGTGAACTGATTAACAAATCAGACCTTTTAGACCTTTCAGGAGGAAAAACAATATCATTTTCTTAAATAAATTAATTGACAATTACAGACCTGAAAACTTTCTATTTTACCCCCAAAAAAATGTCAAGTTGGGCAATTTTAATGGAGATCAATAATATACTTGACTTTGAATAGATTTTAAAACACTTTTCACTATTATTTTACCAATTTTTTTAATGGGGTTTACCACCATTTCTACCCCTGGACCTGCACTGCTGCAGATATCTGACGTTAGAACATCCTGGGATATGTGTTCAGATTCAGTTTCACTTTTCTCAGCTTTCGTTTTTTGAAATGCTAAAATTTCCTTTACATGAATCATTGTGCAATTGACTAAAATATTGGTTCCGACTTCAGTTCTGCGTGGTCCTTTAAATTTGAATAAGTACACAACGTAATTATTTAGAGAAATTAAAACTTCTATGTTGAGGAAGACATCAGCTCTAGATGTTTGATGACATTGGCTTCTGACCAATTGTGTTTTAATTTCAAATTGCATATAAAATGTTATAATTCTTGTGATTGATTGAAAGTTATCTTACTTTGCATAGTTAAGTGAGCTCATGTGACAATTTTTTTTTTCACACATTTCAGGCATATCCAGTTTTACTGGTGGAAGAAGACCTCAGACTGATTCAGACTGAGTAGAACCACCGTCCTTCCATAAGTAACTAGAAACTTTCTCTCAAAGATTTTGGAGCGAGCGGGCCTCGAACCTACAACCTTAGCAGTGAGAGGTAAGTGATCATGAGATGGCGCCAGGTTAGACCAATCGGCCACAGAGGGGCCTGCTGTTACAATTTGTGGCTGGGAGATTTCAGGGTTTGAAACCAGTCTCTGTGGTGAGAGCTAAGTGACAACCCGTGACACAGGGGAACCCTGGTGGAACATAGATAGCATGCTAACACTTTATGATCTCAATCAATTTTTGTCACTAAACTGTGGTAAACACGTATAAATGATATATTTTCAAGCTGTATTATATGAAAGCAGCAGTCACAGAAGAAACAATTCTTCCTTATAAGTCTTGCGCTAGATATGTCACAAGGGTTTACACAGGAAAGGATTATGCAACACTGGATCTCCTGATTATAAAATGCCAATTAAATAGCAAGATCAAACGGATTAATTAATTATTTGCTAAAATTAAGCATTCAAAATTCACAAGTAACTAACTTGATTTTAGATCATGCATGATTTTAAATTGAAAACATTGCAATTTGAAATAAATTTGAAGTACCATATATATATATATATATATGTGTCTAATAAATGCCTGCCCTCCCCTAATAAATGTTTCCAACCAATTTTTATGGGAAAATGAAATTAATAACCATTTTGGAAGTTGGTATTTTAAGGGAATATATCGGGACTGTTTCAAAAATTTGAAATTGGCTAAAACATTTTTTCAAAAATTTGATATTGGCTAAAACATTTTTTGCATCAATATAGCATGTCTATAAAATTCCCACTTAAAACATACTTTGTGACATATTAAATGAGTCATGTGATTTCATTTTATTCCAATTTGATCCATTGTGCAGGTTTATATGTAGTAAAAACTATTTCATCTTAGAAAGCATCTGTATGACGATGTGAAGGTCATCAAGCAGTATTTAAATGTTGTCTATTTTTAGAATGGAAATTTCATTTCAAGTTTATCACTTCACTTTAAATAATGATTTTGTCACATTTTGTTAAATTTGTTAAATTTGACAAACCAAACCATTTGGATTTCATTATCAAGAACAAATAATGTTAATGATAATGAAATGCTTTTTATCAATTTTAATAATTATTTTATTTTTTAATTTAAACATGTATAGTGTTTCCCCCCCCCCCCCCCCCCCAATACACACCCTTTAGGTATGCATACCAGTAATAACAAAACCACCACAACCATTATACCTATACATATAGACCCCTAAGTACAAGCAATATACTGAACTCTTTATTTCTTGATTCACAATTTACGTAATCCTTAATTCCACTTTTTTTGCCATCCAGGCATTTTTCAAACAGACATTTATCATCAAAAACATAAAACACTCGTTACAGGAACCACAACTCATCCTTAAAATCTTTATCATGGTTTTTTTTTTAATCCTTTTAGCGAAACAAGGAAAATATTTGTTAATTAAAATTTTCAAATCTTTCTAATGGTAAAAATAAAACAAGAAGCATAATTATTAGATTTGGAGTTCCCCATGGCAAAGCTATTGTGATATCTTAAATTCCTTGTTTTAAAGGCATACTTCAATTTTCATATTTCTTCTCTTTAAGTTATTTACTGGTATTGTCAACATTTATCATTTGCCAAGCTATATCAATTAATTTTTTATGTCATGTAAAGATTTTACAAAATTTGAAAATAAAAAATAATTATACCAAGGTTTTTTGCACACCGGATAAGAATATCTGCATTTTTATCGGGGTTAAGATATTTCTATCTCACCCTAGGGCCGAGACAAAATTCTCACGCTGTGAGGTTAAAACAACCCAGATAAAAAAAATATAATTATGACGTAAATCATATAATTAAACATCTTAAAAGCGACTGTTGTAAAATCTACAATGATAAATTAAGTTAAAATAATTAATCAATGTGTTTGGTATGCAAGAAAAAGAATCATTCATGGCTTTTCGGTTCAGATAGAAAATTCCGTCCGTTCAGATAACTTTTTTACAGTGAGCCTCGTTCCCACCAAAACTGTTTTCCCTCTGGACACACTCTTCTATCCGAACCTCAAACCCATGTAAGATTCTTATAAAATCATTCGTTCAAAGCAGTATATCACCTCAATTAAATTTATAACTATACAATATTTGGTATAACCACTGCCAGTCTGAATTATATGCGAGGTTATGATACAAACAGCCAATAGCATTTTACCTTACATTTTCTGAAACGCGAGGGAGTTTTTATAAAATGTGTGCAGAGACAGAACTTGACAGAAGGGTTTTGACTGTGAAACAAGTAGTTGCAACTTAAGACAAATCATGCTCAAAGTTTCATCATTAAAAACCATGGATGAATTTTTACTTGTATGAAATCTCACTAAGCACTAAATAAGGACAAAATATCACATGCATGTCATCCCTAGGGTCATAATCCAGATAGATAGAATAAATCTTTTTCTTTGTTGTGCGTCAGACCAGACACATATATTTCGTTAAGCTTGATACCAGACTTTAGCAAAAGCATCAAAATTACATTTTAGATTTCGTGTTACATAATCTTTCTTTTATTAAATAGTTTTACACTGATTTTATGTCCCACGGTTACAGCATTGTACATTAAATAATAGTGATCATATAATAGACAAGAAGTTATATATTGGTCATAGGGGACAGTTCTGTTGAAATATGTGATAGATAGAGTACATTATGGGAATACGGGTTCATATACATTGCTCTGTGCTCTTTTATAAAATGTCAAGTCATTTGTTCTACTTGGTTTTTATCACTGTAATAGTGCCCTAAATGTGTGTTTCTGGGCTAGTTTCCAACCAAAATGAAAATGTCCAAAAATAGGTCAAAAGTTTCAGCATTTTACCTCTTTCTGGACTCTGAAGTTGATGTCACAGATTGATGCCCCAACACATAAAGATTTAAGCATATAGGTCATGTTGCAACTTTCCAATTATATGGCCAAGCAGCAACTGACCAAAATGGCCATGCTGTAACTGTCCAATATGGCCATGAAGCAACTGACCAATATGGCCATGTAGCAACTGACCAATATGGCCATGCTGCAACTGTCCAATATGGCCATGCTGCAACTGTCCAATATGGCCATGCAGCAACTGACCAATATGGCCATGCAGCAACTGACCAATATGGCCATGCTGCAACTGTCCAATATGGCCATGCAGCAACTGACCAATATGGCCATGCAGCAACTGACCAATATGGCCATGCTGCAACTGTCCAATATGGCCATGCAGCAACTGACCAATATGGCCATGCAGCAACTGACCAATATGGCCATGCTGCAACTGTCCAATATGGCCATGCTGCAACTGACCAATATGGCCATGCTGCAACTGACCAATATGGCCATGCAGCAACTGACCAATAATGCCATGCTGCAACTGACCAATATGGCCATGCAGCAACTGACCAATATTGCCATGCAGCAACTGACCAATATGGCCATGCAGCAACTGACCAATATGGCCATGCAGCAACTGTCCAATATGGCCATGCAGCAACTGACCAATATGGCCATGCTGCAACTGACCAATATGGCCATGCAGCAACTGACCAATATGGCCATGAAGCAAATGACCAATATGGCCATGCAGCAACTGACCAATATGGCCATGCAGCAACTGTCCAATATGGCCATGCAGCAACTGACCAATATGGCCATGCTGCAAATGTCCAATATGGCCATGCAGCAACTGTCCAATATGGCCATGCAGCAACTGACCAATATGGCCATGCAGCAACTGACCAATATGGCCATGCTGCAACTGTCCAATATGGCCATGCAGCAACTGACCAATATGGCCATGCAGCAACTGACCAATATGGCCATGCTGCAACTGTCCAATATGGCCATGCAGCAACTGACCAATATGGCCATGCTGCAACTGACCAATATGGCCATGCAGCAACTGACCAATATGGCCATGCAGCAACTGACCAATATGGCCATGCTGCAACTGTCCAATATGGCCATGCAGCAACTGACCAATATGGCCATGCTGCAACTGACCAATATGGCCATGCAGCAACTGACCAATATGGCCATGCTGTAACTGACCAATATGGCCATGCTGCAACTGACCAATATGGCCATGCAGCAAATGACCAATATGGCCATGCAGCAACTGACCAATATGGCCATGCAGCAACTGACCAATATAGCCATGCTGTAAATGACCAATATGGCCATGCAGCAACTGACCAATATGGCCATGCAGCAACTGACCAATATGGCCATGCTGCAACTGCCCAATATGGCCATGCTGAAACTGACCAATATGGCCATGCTGTAACTGACCAATATGGCCATGATGCAACTGTCTAATATGGCCATGCTGCAACTGACCAATATGGCAATGCTGTAACTGACCAATATAGCCATGCTGCAACTGACCAATATGGCCATGCTGTAACTGTCCAATATCAAGTATCAACCCTATCATCTGCTTTTATGTTTATTCAATTCTTATTCTCGTAAGATTGTTTTTATGAATTATATTATAGATATATTACAGATATATCGTACAGATGATTAGAACGTTCTGGTCGACATTATTTCTTCCAATCTTAAGCAGTAATTCAACAAATCATTTTGAGATGATAATATGTTATAAGTTGTCATATTGTGCTTACGATATTCTGGTCTGGGAAACACGTGTGATAATGATAAGAAATAGTTGTAATTGTGATCAGACAAATGGCAGTCATAGTAATCATGCGAATAAAGCCATAAATAATACTAAGATGGAAAATATTGCTGTATATTAGATTTTCCCTGGTAGTTATGACAATTTTTTCACTTTATTTATTGAACATCGATTGTGAAACAAGTAATTACAATGAATCACGCTCAACGTCTTCCTGAACACTATGATAAAGAACAAGTAAGAAGAATATGCAGATAAGGTATCTTTCTCAAGCACACTACACATAGCCATGGCCAAGGATCGAACCCACGCTCCCGCCGAGGATCCAACCTGCGCTCCCTCTATCCTGGGTCTGATGCTCTACCACTGGACCACACGCTCCACTGAAGAGAGCTGGGCTCAAACCCAAAACCACAGTAGTGAGAAAGAGGATATCTTACACAATACCTTAGAGCACACAAACATGTAATTACAGGACCCAAAAGAATGAAAATACGGAAGCGACTGTGTTTTTTTCCAATTGACCAATTTCTTCTGACAAAGAGTATATAAAACAACATGGCACCAGTCTAACATGCACACATCCTAGACATTATCACTTTGCGGCAATCATCACTTTGCGGCAGTCTCCTTTCTATGATTTTATTTTCTTACTTGTTAACTTCAAGCTCTCCAATCATGTTCACTATAGACTCATTACATTTACATTTAACATAAGTTACATTTATCATCACAGTGTCATAGATGTTGTTAAACAACTGGAATGATGATGATGATGATGATGATTAATGGTGTTTTACGGCAAGTAAACACTAAAACTGGAATTAAGATGTGGTATAAACTAGATACAGAGAAACAAAAGGACTATGTCAATTTTGTGCCTCTGGTGATATTAAATGGGGTTTAACGCCCATTTCAACACATTTCAGTTTATAAATATGACATATCCAGTTTTATTGGTGGATGAAGACCTCAGAATGAATCTGAGTAGAAGTCTTTCCACAGGTAACTAGTAAACTTTCTCACATAAAGTGTTTGGAGCGAGCGGGACTCGAACCTATGACCTTAGTCTTAGCACAGCACCTTGGACTGACTCATCCATGCTGATACTAAAGGTGAGTGAAACCATTTGTTTTCATAAGTTTAAGCCCCAGATAACTTTTAAAATAAGAGGGTAATTTACCCCCCACCTTTAACCCTTAACTTCATATAGACACCTTTGGACACCTCTAATATAGATGCCTTTAGACACCTAATATAGAAGGCTTTTGAATTATTAGGTAAATTATGTTTATATTAACTGACAAGAGTGGAAAACAGTGCAGGAAGTGTTCGAATTGCTCGATTGCAATCTGAACTCTACCTGCACTGTATTCAAAGGCCTTCTGTGATTGGTGCGGGAAAACACGAATCTATGGAGTAAAGGGTTAAAACCTTTACTTGTTTGCGCAATATGATTTAGATTATTGTAAATAATTACTTTATATAAGTCACTGTATTACAATTCAGAGAAAGTAATATAATGACAAAAAGATATTATTGGCGATATTCATCATCCTGTAGCTACAATCAATTTATAGTGATGCAGGGCTTCTAAAATCACTGGTTTATCTGTTTTTGGACCGATTTTTACTGTTCAAAACCGGTTTTCATTTCAAAATTTAATAAAAAATTGGTCCAGATATTTTCTATCAGTCGTATAAATCGCCATTATCATGCTTTACTATAAGCTGTGAAATACGCCTTGCGGCAATAACATTTGATTGTTTTATCACCCGCTGTGCGAAAGGAGATCAATTTTGACTAAGCCATTACTGATAGTAGGAGTTTTTCGGAAGAGTCTGTCATTACGTAACATGCCTTCGATGTGTGATGAGCGACCCATTCAGTTCATCAAAACGTTTTTGCTTTGGTAATTTCTTTGATATTCCGCTTACTGTTTTGTGTGAACTTGTTTGCTCGTGTCGGTTTATTTTTCAAGATGTCAAAGCTAGGACTATCGGACCGAAAATTGCTTGCGTCATTAAAATATTTAATAAAACAAGAGGGCCAAGATGGCCCTATATCGCTCACCTGACTGACCTTGAGTCACCCAACTTAAGTAGATTATATAATACATGTACACTAAAAATTCCAGAAAAACGAGATGAATTTTGATTTGTTTTAAAGATGTAACAGATGTGTATAAGAGTTCAAACTTGGTAGAGGTTCACCCATGGTAAATGTCAGTGAAACTACATCGAAATCAGGTCAGTAGATTCTGACAAGAAGGCTTTTGAAGTTTTTACTTTAGCTGCCTATATAGTTAACTAGCATTTCACTGTGGCGGTCATGTTTTTTAACAAATCACAACAGCTTGAACAAACTTGGTAAAGGGTCACCCAAGGAACATTTCTGCGAAATTGTTTTAAAATCAATCCAGTGTAATCTAACAAAAAGATTTTTTAGGTTTTTAATATAGCTTATAAAGTAAACTTACCCCACCCCCTGGCCGCCATGTTTTTAGATGAATCACTTCTGTGAAGTTATATCAAAAGTGACCCAGTGGTTTCAGAGGAGAAGTTGTTAGAAGATTAAAGTTAACGATGGACGACGAACACCAGGCAATCACAAAAGCTCACCTGTGAGCCTTTGGCTCAGGTGAGCTAAAAACTCAGAGTAATTCTTGTTTGTTTGAGTTTTTTAACAATTGCTTTAATTATTAAAGGAAAATGATCAAACCTGGACCGATTTTATTTTGTCGTCCGACCCGAATTGTTTGCGTTAGCCATAACGTTTGGAAATCATTAACCTAACTTGAACTAAATATTTAATATAAAATTACCATACGGTTTTATATATCTTATCCATTAATTTGATATATTTCCTCCATATTACTAACTTTGCAATCCAAAAACATACTTCAATTTTCAAAAGTATGACTTAATGTGTCACTTTCAAGGACTAGAATTCATGTAGGTTTCACCCTTACACTATCCCTTCGATGTTAGCCGGCGCATGGTGATGTCACAGTCATCAAAGAGACGACAGCCAACGTGTTGTTTCATTCAATACATGCAATGAAATTGTGAAGTTTGTGTGTGTTCACTTAAAGTAGGATTTCGTCAATAAGTATTATATTCCATTTTAAATATCTTCCATTAGATGCAAACATTTTTTTAATGAATTGATAATAATATAATATGAGACAGATTTGAAAGTGGTTGTACGCAAATTTATATATAGTTTAGCGAGAATAATACTTCCATTGGCTAGTCTGTTTAAATGTCACATTCAATAAAAAGTCTTTCTGGCAATGTTCAAAGCCTTGAATGTGGCATCATGATTCGGGATGAACTTGAGGCTATATCAGGTATACAAGATACTTCCGGTTTACATCCTGAATCTATTTTTTGCGTGAAATTGATTGAAACTGGTTCATTTAAATGAGAATACAATCATGATGTTGGTAATAATAATGTACATATTTAAAAAAGATAAGTCTAATTAAACACAGATAGTATGGGAAAAAAAACGAACTGATAAAATTGCGCGGTGGGTGGGGCATTGGGGTATATATTATACATTCATGGGCATAATGTAAAGTGGTTTTAAAAGGAAAAAGTGTGATTCTTACAACAGCGAATCTTACGGCAATAAAAACCTTGGACCTATTTGCATTTTTGAATTTTAGAAGCCCTGTAGTAATGTTATAAATAAATTTATAATATTTTATATGGGGGTGTATCAGGATAAAAATGTATTAATGTATAAAAATTAAAATAATTATCAAAATAGATAAAAAGCATCTCATTACCATTAGTAAATAAAATCCCAATGGTTTTGTAGTCACATCCACCAAAACATGACAAAATTGATATCTGAATTGGAGCGGACAAAACAGACAATCAGTTAACCTAAATTAATTTTCTGGGGATCCTGGAAGGTAAACCTGAGTACTGGGTCTGGCTCACTGATTTCCGCAAGTAACTGATAACTTTTCCACTTGAATCAGCAGTGAGAGATTACTAGATTATATCAATCATCAAGGAGACTGTGGCTATGAGGAGATAGGAACTCACACCACCCCAGGGCTGCATTCAGCACCGTTAAAAAACATGTTTAATACGTTAGCTAACATTATGAAAATACATTAGCTAACATTATCAAACTTTTAACCAAACTGAATGCAGCATTGGATTGCAAGATGTGCTACCAACTGAGCTATCCTTGCCTGGCACATATATATATTATTTATATATAAAAAAATATATAAAATTATGAAAGCAACTGACCAAAGGTATATATACTGAAAGACACAGGTTAGACGCTGCCACGTTTGTATATCCAATATCTTCCTGTCAATATATTGAGGTAGCTTTATGTATATAACATAACACACAACTAGAAATATCACTGAAGGTGATGAATAACCCCAGATGGTGCCCTGACACAGTTATTGCACCCTTTTGCTGGCCACTTTGACACAGTGAACCAATTGGAATAAAAGATGAGGGTGTTTGACGGTGGATTGTGGGGTCACGAGAAAGGTGAAGGTTTAACAGTCTTTACACAATGTCATGAAGTAGTGATCACAAAAATTGTCCAAAATTTATGGATGGACGGACTGACCAACCGATGAGCGCAACTCCTATATAGTCTCCATATACTTTGTATCTGGGGGTATAATTATGTATTGATCTGACATAGCCTAAATATTCTTTCATGAAAATTGCTTTGATACCTTTTGAGACAACACATAAAAATGTCAGGTTGCCAGTTAGCTGTTCCACTCAGTACATTATATATTGATTTTTAGTATACTACTGTTTTTCCAGCTGATTTTGAGGACAAAAATTAATAAAAATCTAATTTTAAGTTCGATGTTTTCCAAATCCCCATCCCCACCCCAACCCCTACCCAACCAATATTTTTATTATTGCACTGATATTACAATATGCAGATCATGGTTGGTAGTGTCATTAAAAAATCAATGAAGATTTATTTCTATTTCTTTCTCATACTAATAATTATGCTGTGTTAATATGTATTATAATTTTTGTTTTATATTTATATTAATATTAAATTATATTTTTCAGACCCAAATTAAACAAATAACAGATAATGTTCAATACCAAATTTAAGTGGAATCTGCTAATGCCAATTCAAAGTGCATAGATCTGTCAATTTTGTCCGACAGCTGCCTATTCATTTTAGAGTACATTTCAAAATTTTAAAAGCTTTTTGTCGCCATATTTGGAAAGATTTTAACATAATCACATTTGCGTGTTGTCACTCACAGATAATGGCAAAAACAGTTATTGGCTGATTATTTCATCGTAAATCAATATCCAGGTTAACAAGAGAGCTGGGCATCCAGCGAAATTAATTAAAATTGATATCCCAAAGCGTTTACTAGAAACAGTCTGAAAATGCAAAAGGGGCATAACTTTGGAAAAAATATCAGATCAGATACAGAGGAAAATATAATGTCCACTGCCCATCATTCATAAAGCAAATTAAGTCAGAAATTTTGCTAAAAAATGTTAGCTCATAGAGTAAAAAGTTATTACCAGTAGATTTTTTTTAATTCAGTTAAAAAACATATTTTAATATTATCTTAATTTGAAACCATCTTGAAAAAGTGATGTTACCATGCTCATTTTAGTGCTATTCAATCTTTTAAGATTGTTAAACTAGGTCAAAAGAAATAATAAGTTAAATTCAATAAAATAAGGTCATATTAACAAATGAGATAACATTCTATCATATATATGAAATTGAACTTAAAAAGAGTCTCGTAATAAAATTGAATTACACCAAATCAATGTTAATATTTAAAAAAAAATAGCGAACTAAGTTTCTGTTGTTGTTGTATGGTGTTCGATCAGCCATCACTTTTAACAATGTTTCAGTTATAAAATAATGGTGTCTACGTTGCCTTAAAAAACTACTTTACGCAAAGACATGGTGGAGCATCATGCCACAGAACAGAACCCCAGATAATTGTCTAAGCTGATGAGTAATTACTCATCAAAATCAAAGAAGATGAGTATTCTTGAGTTTTTCCAGAATAGTAATGAGTATTGCGCATGATATACAATCAGTGCAGAGTTCACACTTCAATGTTAAATTAATGGTTTATCACTTATTTTAGAACCATTGTAGTCTTATTTGTTTGAATGCAGGTTACATGATTGGGCAACTCCTTCAATATCCTGACCTAGCTTGATTAAACTAGAGCTATCACTGAAGGTGATGAATACCCCTGAACGCCGCCATGACAGAAAATGGTTTACCATTGTATGAAGTTTGATGAAATTCCATCTAGTACTTTAAAAGTAATGCTCCGGACAAGGGAAATATATCAAAGGGCAATTACTCTGTAATTAGCAAGAATAGAGTTATGTTTCTTGTACACTGCACTTCCTCTCATTATATTCTACCATTGTATGAAGCTTGATGAAATTCCATCTGGTACTTTTCAAGTTATGCTACGGACAAGAAAAAATATCAAAGGGCAAAAACTCTGTAATTAGCAAGAATAGAGTTATGTTTCTTGTACACTGCACTTCCTCTCATTATATTCTACTATTGTATGACGTTTGGTGAAATTCCATCCAGTACTTTTCAAGTGATGCTCCGGACAAGGAAAATTGCAACGGACAGACCGACCGACAGACCGACCAGTATAGGGTGACTCCAATATACCCCCTCAAACTTCGTTTGTCGGGGGTATAATAAGGCGTGAATAGACATCTTTTTTATCATTTGGATATCTGATTTGCTGTCCTGGAGACGCAAAATAAGAAATCTTTAAAAGTCTCCTTAGAGACTTGCAATCTGTCATACTAACTCCTGACCTTGACCTCAGCAGAAACACCATATTTTTTAACTTACTTTGGTTGCTTTTTAGTTTTTGCGTCATATTAACAGTCTATTTGTCCAGTAGATGCTTTCTTTTCCAAGCAAAATCTGATGGGGTTACACTAAAACTCGCTGAGACTCTGGCCGCAAGTAAAATACAAATTCTGGCTGAGTGCGACTAGTAAATTTCAATACATACAGCTTACTTCACATATTATTAATTACACATACTGGATTACCATTATAACTGGTCAAGTTTTCACAGAGGTAAGTTGAAATGAAACTATTCAGCTCTTTTTATTTACACCAATGAGTTAAGAAATTAGTACAATGAAGATAGATTTTCAGAGAATAAACTTATTTATGCATATAAAATTGATTTTAGCGTAAAATTTGTACCCCCCCCCTCACACACACACACACCCAAATCCCACTCAAGTCACATTATACTGACACTGGGTTGACCAGACCTAGATGCTGAGCTTGGTGCAAATAGGCTTCTAGTACCATTAATTTTTCATGTCTCTGGTATGACCCAGCCGGGGATTGAACTTACGACCTCCACATGCCGAACTAAGTTTTCTCTTACAATTTTCTTTTGGACAAACTCTTTGGCCACCTACTTTTAATAATGCCAGGGCTTTTTTACCTTATTAAACAGAGGCTGAAATTCGTTGGCCAATCCTTAGTCTAATTAAAATCAAAGCACTGCTGATAGGGGCGGGCATATAAAATGTAAAATGTTGCTATTGTTTTAGACAAACAGGTCAGTTTGCAAACCTTGAAGCAAAATAATTCCGATTACCTTTGATTCTTATACAGGGTACAAAATCCACATGTTCTATGCGTAATGTTCACTCTTTCCTTGAATAAGTCAGAGAATGTAACTGAACGGTTCGCCTTTGAAATTGTATTTTCTGCTATAGTAGGAATATCAACTGTTAAATTTGGCAAATGTCCAACTTCAAGACATTAGCAGCTGTTCAACTCAATGATATGGGATTTGTATTTTCAACTCAACTGGTGATATTTTCGGAAATGATAAGCTTATTATCATATATAAAATATCAAAGTGCTCTGAATCTAGCACAATGAATTCCACTTTGAGTATATTCATTTACTGTTTTCTTTATTGATTTCTCTAGCACAACAGTGAAACAATTCCTTTAAAAGACAAAAAATAGAAATGTGTATGTCGACATTAATAATTGATTCTTACATTTATATTTTCTAGGGCCCTATTAAAATCACCCCATAAACGGAACCGCACTAGCTAATATGTTATGGCGCCAATTTTTAGACACATCTGGATGTTTGCGTATTTTTGCTACAGAAACACAAATGCTTTAACTCTTATATGTTTAAATGGAAATTATCTACCGTTCAAATTATTGGAAATATATGAAATATTTACTAAATAACAAAAAAACAACACTGACATTATTCATAACTCGATCAATCACGAATTCTTTTTAGTCTTATTTTTAAACATTTGGGAGAAACTGAAAGTCATGTGATCAGCATTAGCATATCTCTATTTTTAGAACAAGTATTGATTGTTTACTGGCATAAGCAAGGAACAATATAAGTAAAGTTTCGTTCCTGTATTCAATGTAATATGGTAAATATCATTTACAATAGTTAAAAACGCAGTTGTCTGTCATGAATTGCTGTCCAAGAAGGCATCCTGAAAATCTTTTGGTCACGTGACCATAAGTCAGCGAGTCTGTATTCATGCACTTTAATTCCTGCATGCAGTTTAATAGCACTGAATATAAACTTGGAATTTATACGATAAGCAATTGTTTATAGGTATTTAAAAATCGTCGCTGTCTGTTATAATATAAATGTTTTCGTAGAAATAGGCAAATCTACTGTTTATAGTGAGTTCAAACGCTTATCAGAGGGTGGAACTATTTGACAGGTGGTTGTCAGGTTTGCATTAACACGATACACGGTTGTAGATTTGTGGTACAGGAAAATAATCATGTTAGTTCTGAGAGCGGTTGCTAAAGCACCGCCTCCAAAAATCAGGTTTTTCCCCCAACAAAGGCAAAATAAAATTTATTTGTTCTTAATTTTTCTTACACTAGGGAATAAAAAACCCTAACTTAATATTAAGTATTATTGTAATATCTGATCATGAATGATTAAAACATGATCTTAACAGTGTTACACTAAATTATTTTCCAATTTACTAATTAAGCCTTAAAAAAATCCCATTTCCCCTCAATCCTGCTGTTTTTTCCTAATCTCCAAGGCTTAATTGAGACTCACCGCTCTTCCAGATTTCTAGAAAAAAAGGCTCTATATGCTTTTTACACAATTACATTACTTTTCTATTTCAGTGTACATGCACTTTTATGTCCCTACTGTCTGTATATACCGTATTTTCTCTTATTAACGCACTCCCTCTAATAAATGCCCCCCACCTATTTTTCTGGAAAATTAAAAAATAAAACGTGTATGCGAGTCGAGTGCGTATTCGTCCATCTTTCCCAGATTGATTATTTTGTTACACGGACAACAATAAGCGGAGTGTTTATCACCTTTGAACTGTTTAACCCATTGTTTATATCTTGGGTCACTTAACCACTTTTGGTTGAATATACACTTTCCCATATTTGCCATTTTAAACTAGTAAAACTGATGTCTGTCAATTAAAACACTACCAAAGTCTTTATGATGCGGTTTATCTGTGTACCCTGAAAGCTCATTATTCTATGTTGATAAGAGCAAGCGTCCAAGTGATTTAAAGTGAAGAGTACACTGACCATAAATTCGGATATTCCAGTACGCAGACTAGTAGTTTCATACAGATTTTCAGCTTTTTTTCATCCTATGTTGATTATTTCATTCACTCTCAAATAATTCTGAACCACTTTTTCGGAAATTTAAACTGGATTTAAGGTTTTTTCCGGGGGCTTTATTGTTTTTTTTGTATATTTAACTGTTGATAAATTTGCTTTTTTTTATTTTTATTAAATGCCACCACCTTGTAAAATGTAATGTCCCTGGGGGTGTTAATAAGGGAATATAATTATACGGTATACAGAAATTCACACGTTCATGCGCATTTTAAAGAAGTATTTGTCAAATTATCTTAAATAATACATAATTTTATATTAAAGTGCTACTTTGAAAGTTCATTTCTTGGTTAGTATTATTTGATTTATCTCAAAAAAAATAATTAAAGATAAGTTTTAAGTTTAAAATTAGTCAAATACAGTAAAGATATTAATTTAACCTTTATGCAAGGCATTTCACTGGCATATGCCCCTACTTTAAGCTATATTTTATTTTCCATTTAAATCAATACAGCAAATAATTGCTTCGGAATGAATAATTATTTTTCTTCTTATAAGGTCACAATTTTTAACTACTTGCCATAAAAATAAGATGGTAGATAACTTAAACAAGCAAACGCCTCAAGGATTCATCGACTTCACACAGTGTTACATATAACTTCATAATTATCTAAGAAATGTCGATGATTGGTTTTTAATCCCTAAATGTCAACTAACAGACCAACAAAATCTGAAATGGTGATTAAAAAACAGTGTAATTATATCCGTAGTGAAATATAGCCATCAGTTATAATCTTAAAGTAGAAAACACTGATTAAAAATTCAAAATTATTAGCCGAAAAAAAAGTTTAAGTCATTAAAAACAAACAATGTATTGATTGCCATAGTAACAAATCACGTGATTTACAACAGCTGACAGAGGTCACATGATGTGAAGATCACACAATAGGCTGATTAAAATATAAAAAGAAATGAAAACGTTAATTAAAAAATGAAGATTAAATTGCAATACAAAATATAAGCTAAAGATTTCAATTAGAGGCAGTGCTCAGGACAAATAACTAAAAATGTCTATAAAAATATAATTTAAATGAATTTAAAACATTTAATTAATAACCATTTATAACTAAAGTACAAAATCTATGAATTTCAAATAAACCCACGCTTGACAAAGAACAATATTAAGTGCTGTAATCAAACAGGATTATTGCTTCAAAAAATAAATATCCGAAGCAGTGCTGTTTGTAGATTGTTTCCAATTTCACCACCAAAATTTTTTTTTAAAAAATTCAGAAATGTCCAATGTCAAAATCTGATACACAGTTAGAAATCAATTTTGATTACATTCTCTTCAATTGTTTGACGACCCGGTGACTATAAGGGACTATTTTCCTGTATTTAACGATCTATATTATAATGGTTCATTATGCAACATAATGCTCTTCTTATTTGTTTATATATTGATAAAACTGTGTTGCAATGATGTGCATTTTGGTGATTTTTTCCTTCTCACTTCCCACTTAGCTCAGTCGATAGCTCATCTGACTATCAATCCAGGGGTCGTGAGTTCGAATCTTGGTCTTGCAAAGTCTCCGTGATGATTAATATACGACATTGCGTCTCATTATCATTCGTATCTCACCACTACTTTCAAGTGGGAAAATTTTCAGTTACTTACGGAGATGGGGTGTGCTGGAGTACTGGTTAACCTGTCAGGATCCCGCGAAACAATGGTTAGGCTAACTGATAGTCTGTTAGCCTTCGATGGCATAAAAATGACGCTAAATATTCAATCAATTAATTAATCCTTCTCATTCAAATTATTGATGCTGCCATATTGGCGAGAGGTGAGCACTTTGTAAATACTCAACTATACTCTAATCAGTGTTGATGACTAAGCGCATTTACAAACATGTAGAAAATTCGACGCTCAAAAATAGGGTCTGTTGGGAAAAAGGAAACAAACGCTTTTTTTGTTACACCTGATTTTACATAGCTTCATTTCATTATTCAAACTCTTTCTAAATTAAACCAATTTCAACAAATATGACTTACAAAGTTGAAGAAAGTGAATTTAAATTAAAGTCATGTGATACATAAAATTTTGACACCAACATTTGGTGGATCTGATAAAAATAAAACAGCTTAAAACTCACATATAGTCAAAACTGTGTAAGTGGTCACCTCTGTTTGGGCAGCCACCTGTCTTAAGCAACAATATTTTTTACTACCCATTTCTATGCTTTATGGTAAATTTACCTGTATTAAGCAACATCTTGTCTTAAAAGGCCACATTTACTCCTTCCATTGACTGGGTGCTTAAGACAGGTTTGACTATACAGTAGAACTTCGATCGCTAGAACTCTACGTGACTGTACAAAATAGTTTGAGTCAGCGGTAGTTCGAGTCAAACCTGGTACAACAATCATCGTGCATGTACAAGTATATTTGTGAGCGTGTACTCCCATGTGTTTGCTTTGAACAGGTGCAATAAATGATGTAAATGATGCGTATTTCTTGTTTATTTGGAAAATCCAATATACCAGTAAAAATAATTTTCAAATACAGTTAATTGTATTACACTATAATTACTTAATCTACCTTTTTTCATCATATATACACATGTATAAATATCTATACTTAGCTTTCGGTGTGTGTGGGAATGTAAATGACATGATAATCACACTCCAGTTTTACTGGGTCCTTCACCAAGTTGCTCGGCAATCGTCAAAGAGGCTGACTTAGTTATCCCCTCCCGTCACTGGGTCCTTCACTAAGGTGCTCAGCCTTTCCTTCTGGTAAATGTGTTGTTAAATGTGACATTGTGCAATGAGACTCAACTTTGCATTTCTAACTTTTATAGGGTAAAATTTAATGTAACACTCTTTACTTTTCAATGTTTGCAATATAAATTGACTTAAATTTGATTTCATCTCAAATTACAAATAAACATCAGACTAAGAATAAAATTAACTAAATAAATGCAACATGCGGTATACAATTATAAATACACTTGCCAAATTATCATAACAAAATTCTCGCTCTTTAAGACAGTGGGAATATGATGATGTGTAGAAATTACTTCACACCTTTGCATGCGTGAATAAACATGGCAAACTTCTCTGATTTTTTTTTTTTTTGAACAGCTGTTCGGCTGAAAGGTGCGAAAAATACAGGTAAGGGTGTTGGCGTGACCTTATAAAATTTTCTAGATTGACTGTTCCACCTATCAGTGTTCTAGCCATCGGTGTTAGAATAATAGCAATTAAATAGGAATTTGTCAGGGACCGAGTAAGTTGTTCGAGCAATCTGTGGTGTTCCAGTGAACCAAGTTCGAGCTATCAAAGTTGAACTGTATCATGAAAATCCCATATATACTACTGAAAAAAACATCTGTGCCCATTCAGATTTTGTGTTGCACCCCTTAGGTCCCTGAGGCCCTCCCAAACTCCCAAATCCTTAATCTGCCCCTGAATACATCTCGAAATGCATTGCAGTTTTAGGCAGGAATATTGCTTCAGTCCAACTAACATGGTTGCAAATATCAAAGTAGTTACAAATCCCACCTGACTGCCATATTCCCCAAAATAGACTCATATTTGAAAAATTTCTATCGCCAGTGTTTGCAATGCAATTGTTAGCAATACATCTTTTAGATTATTGAAAAACGCATTTAAAGGTCGGTAAACATTTCGTATGGAATTTTATTACTGGAAAATGTATTTCTGTCTACCATAAGTATAAGAGTGTCGCCAGTGAATTTTCCATTATATAACTTGATGAAAACACTACTCCACATTTTGTACCCTTCTTATACTGACTCTTTCTCCAGTCTTTATAAGGAAATTGCAAATAAAACAAACAAGGTTTCTTGCTTTCTATGCTTATCATTTTCAAAAGCAACTAACTGATGCATATCACCAAAAACAATCTTTGGTAGGATAAAATTTTGAAATCGGTATTAATTATTTTATATTCTGTTGATATTCTGCTGAAATTACATATTGTGAATCGAAAATACAGTATATTATTAGAACAAAATCTACTTTCAGTGTTTATGAATAATGGTAAGGGAGCAATTTTGAATTGTAGGTGCCATTTTCATTTTCCAGCATCAAAACTTGTGGCCATTTGACATGTCCCTTCCTCTGAAAAATGTTAATTAGCAAAATTTCTATGATGTCTGGTAGCATTTCCATCATACAGAGTATGTAGGTAATATGCCAAGGAATCAAAATATTGCAAAATGTTGGTTAGTTTATATATGGCTCTGTGATTAACAACCATTTCACTGGAAGAATCACAGCACACAATCGCTCAGAAAAAGTTAAAAAATTTATAGTTAAGTTACCAGGTAGCTATCAGAACCCGGATTCCTTCAAAGTGGGCATCAAATATTGGCATTATCAGCATAAGAATTCAGATTTAAGAAATCTGGCCGTTTTTATTTTAAAAAATGCAAAGTATAAAAAAAAATTATACTCTCTGTGTTTTGTGTCAGTTATTTTATATCCGTGTTAGTTGTACCAATCTGCATCAGTTGTCCTCAGATAACAGGTGTGTTGTTATGTTTCGAACATATTAAATACCGATAAGAAATAAGACAAAAGATATATTATTTAAGAAGTGAAATCAATACAATGAAAAATTCTCTGAATCTTGATGCCAATCATTGTATGAAACCAGTGGGGGCTGTTTCAGTTCTCTTTAACATTTACTTACATTATATAGCTAACATACTTTCCTGGTCCCAGTCGACTCAGGAACCAGGTATTAAATGTGTTTGCTGTTTAATGGTGCTTAAAACGCAGCCCTACTAACACAGAACTTGCTGTATGACATCCACTTTCTAGAAATTTAAGTTGCTATAAAAAAAAAACACGGCGAGAATTACTTGTAATAAAGTCATTCGAGAAAAACAGCAACCATCGCTCATATAATCCATCCAATCAATGTATGGTTGTTAACATTGTAAAATAGAGTATAGCGGATGTCTGTGCCATGGCGATTCATCCGTTTACATTGGACATAAGATTTAATTGACGGACTATACAATGTAGTAAACTGGTTCCAGTAAAAGATAAACAGGGGTCATAATGTTTGATGCACAAATAAAACTGTTCAGAAATGCTTGAAATACAAAGCACAGAACAAATCTTTATATATATATTGAAACACAAATCAAAAGTTTCAGAAATGTTTGCAGCACAAAACATAACATTCAAATTATTATGTTTGCAGCACAAATTACAAGGTTCTGGTATGTTTGCAGCACAAATCATGAGGTTACAAGATTCAGATAAATGGTGTTGCAACACAAATCAAAATGTTTAGATATGTTTGCAGCACAAATCAAAATGTTCCTATATGTTTGCAGCACAAATCACAAGATTCAGTAATGTTTGCAGCACAAATCAAAATGTTTAGATATGTTTGAAGCACAATTCAGAAGGTTCAGATATGTTTGTAACACAAATCAAAATGTTCAAATATTTTTGCAGCACAAATCACGAGGTTCAGATATGTTTGCAGCACAAATCATGAGGTTTAGATATATTTGTAGCACAAATCACAAGATTCAGATAAATTATGTTTGCAGCACAAATCAAAATGTTCAAAATGTTTGCAGCACAAATCAAAATGTTCCTATATGTTTGCAGCACAAATCACAAGATTCAGTAATGTTTGCAGCACAAATCAAAATGTTTAGATATGTTTGAAGCACAATTCAGAAGGTTCAGATATGTTTGTAACACAAATCAAAATGTTCAAATATTTTTGCAGCACAAATCACGAGGTTCAGATATGTTTGCAGCACAAATCATGAGGTTTAGATATGTTTGTAGCACAAATCACAAGATTCAGATAAATTATGTTTGCAGCACAAATCAAAATGTTCAAAATGTTTGCAGCACAAATCAAAATGTTCCTATATGTTTGCAGCACAAATCACAAGATTCAGTAATGTTTGCAGCACAAATCAAAATGTTTAGATATGTTTGAAGCACAATTCAGAAGGTTCAGATATGTTTGTAACACAAATCAAAATGTTCAAATATTTTTGCAGCACAAATCACGAGGTTCAGATATGTTTGCAGCACAAATCATGAGGTTTAGATATGTTTGTAGCACAAATCACAAGATTCAGATAAATTATGTTTGCAGCACAAATCAAAATGTTCAAAATGTTTGCAGCACAAATCAAAATGTTCCTATATGTTTGCAGCACAAATCACAAGATTCAGTAATGTTTGCAGCACAAATCAAAATGTTTAGATATGTTTGAAGCACAATTCAGAAGGTTCAGATATGTTTGTAACACAAATCAAAATGTTCAAATATTTTTGCAGCACAAATCAAGAGGTTCAGATATGTTTGCAGCACAAATCATGAGGTTTAGATATGTTTGTAGCACAAATCACAAGATTCAGATAAATTATGTTTGCAGCACAAATCAAAATGTTCAAAATGTTTGCAGCACAAATCAAAATGTTCCTATATGTTTGCAGCACAAATCACAAGATTCAGTAATGTTTGCAGCACAAATCAAAATGTTTAGATATGTTTGAAGCACAATTCAGAAGGTTCAGATATGTTTGTAACACAAATCAAAATGTTCAAATATTTTTGCAGCACAAATCACGAGGTTCAGATATGTTTGCAGCACAAATCATGAGGTTTAGATATGTTTGTAGCACAAATCACAAGATTCAGATAAATTATGTTTGCAGCACAAATCAAAATGTTCAAAATGTTTGCAGCACAAATCAAAATGTTCCTATATGTTTGCAGCACAAATCACAAGATTCAGTAATGTTTGCAGCACAAGTCAAAATGTTTAGATATGTTTGAAGCACAATTCAGAAGGTTCAGATATGTTTGTAACACAAATCAAAATGTTCAAATATTTTTGCAGCACAAATCAAGAGGTTCAGATATGTTTGCAGCACAAATCATGAGGTTTAGATATGTTTGTAGCACAAATCACAAGATTCAGATAAATTATGTTTGCAGCACAAATCAAAATGTTCAAAATGTTTGCAGCACAAATCAAAATGTTCCTATATGTTTGCAGCACAAATCACAAGATTCAGTAATGTTTGCAGCACAAATCAAAATGTTCAGATATGTTTCAATGAAGCACAAATCAAAATGTCCAGAAATGTTTGCAGCACAAATCACAAGGTTTAGATATGTTTGCAGCACAAATCAAAATGTTCAAATATACTTGCAGCACAAATCAAAAGGTTCAGTTAAATTATGTTTGCAACACAAATCAAAATGGTCAGATATGTTTGCAGCACAAATCAGAAGGTTCAGAAATGTTTGCAACACAAATTAAAATCTTAAGATATGTTTGCAGCACTAATCAAAATGTTCAAATAAGTTTGCAGCACAAATCACAAGATTCAGAAATGTTTGCAGCACAAATCAGAAGGTTCAGATATGTTTGCTGCACAAATCACGAGTTTCAGATATGTTTGCAGCACAAATCACAAGTTTAAGATAAATTATGTTTGCAACACAGATCAAAATGGTCAGATATGTTTGCAACACAAATTAAAATCTTCAGATATGCTTGCAGCACTAATCATAATGTTCAAATATGTTTGCAGCACAAACCACAAGATTCAGAAATGTTTGCAGCACAAATCATGAGGTTCATATAATGTTTGTAGCACAAATCATGAGGTTCAGACATGTTTGCAAATGAAATCACTAGGTTCAGAAATGTTTGCAGCACAAACCATGAGGCTCTGAAATGTTTGCAGCACAAATCAAAATGTTCAAATATGTTTGCAACACAAATTACAAGGTTCAGTAATGTTTGCAGCACAAATCAAACTGTCCAAAATAGGTTTGCAGCACAAATCAAAATGTTCAAATATATTTGCAGCACAAATCAGAAGGTTCAGAAAGTTTGCAGCACAAATCAAAATGTTCAAGTATATTTGCAGCACAAATCAGAAGGTTCAGAAAGTTTGCAGCACAAATCAAAATGTTCAAATATATTTGCAGCACAAATCAGAAGGTTCAGAAAGTTTGCAGCACAAATCAAAATGTTCAAATATATTTGCAGCATAAATCAGAAGGTTCAGAAAGTTTGCAGCACAAATCAGAAGGTTTAGAAAGTTTGCAGCACAAATCAAAATGTTCAAGTATGTTTGCAGCACAAATCAAAAGGTTCAGAAAGTTTGCAGCACAAATCAAAATGTTCAAGTATATTTGCAGCACAAATCAGAAGGTTCAGAAAGTTTGCAGCACAAATCAAAAGGTTCAAGTATGTTTGCAGCACAAATCAGAAGGTTCAGAAAGTTTGCAGCACAAATCAAAATGTTCAAGTATATTTGCAGCACAAATCACAAGGTTCAGAAATGTTTGTAGCACTAATCACAAGATTCAGATATGTTTTCAGCACAAAACACAACGTTCAAATATGTTTGCAGCTCAAATCACAAGATTCAGATATGTTTTCAGCACAAAACACAACATTCAAATATGTTTGCAGCTCAAATCACAAGATTCAGATATATTTTCAGCACAAAACACAACGTTCAAATATGTTTGCAGCTCAAATCACAAGATTCAGATATGTTTGCAGCATAAAACACAAGGTTCAAATATGTTTGCAATTCAAATCACAATATTCAGAAATGTTTGCAACTCAAATCAAGACTGGTTCAGATAATTTTGAAGCAATGTTTTTCATTCTGATATAATACTTCTCTATCATATATATTGATAATATGAACAAAAACACCATTGTTTTAAAACAAAAAAAATTCTCTGTCTGCAATCTTCACACGCTTTACATCACATGATCGGTCATGATAAGCCACCTGATGAGAAGTCTATATTAAGCCTCCAATGGCAATACTGTAGATACATCCGGTGTAAACAATGGGCTTCTTACCATTCCCACACCATTTGCAAAAAAACATGACAAATTATGTGTGACAAACAAGACAGAAAAGCAATGTTGTTTATAACTGCAAACAGTTATCAGACTGGATTTATGAGGTGTAACTGAGGCACAAGTTAGACATGGTCACAGTTGGAAAAATTTGTAACCTCGTGATTTAGTTCAGATTTTTCAAACAATTCATCAATCGTTATAACCAAATTTTTTCATGAATTTGGTTGAAAGTATCAATTCTAAATTTGAGAAGTAATAAAAAAAACTCATTCTGTACTGGACCTTGCTATATCCACTTTGCAGTGAATATTAATTTGTAATATTGGAGTTGTGATTGGTCATGATAAGCCACCTGATGAGAAGTCTATATTTAGCCTCCAATGGCAATACTGTAGATACATCGGGTGTAAACAATGGGCTTCTTACCATTCCCACACCATTCATTTGCAAAAAAACATGACAAATTATGTGTGACAAACAAGACAGAAAAGCAATGTTGTTTATAACTGCAAACAGTTATCAGACTGGATTTATGAGGTGTAACTGAGGCACAAGTTAGACATGGTCACAGTTGGAAAAATTTGTAACCTCGTGATTTAGTTCAGATTTTTCAAACAATTCATCAATCGTTATAACCAAATTTTTTCATGAATCTGGTTGAAAGTATCAATTCTAAATTTGAGAAGTAATAAAAAAAACTCATTCTGTACTGGACCTTGCTATATCCACTTTGCAGTGAATATTAATTTGTAATATTGGAGTTGTGATTGGTCATGATAAGCCACCTGATGAGAAGTCTATATTTAGCCTCCAATGGCAATACTGTAGATACATCGGGTGTAAACAATGGGCTTCTTACCATTCCCACACCATTCATTTGCAAAAAAACATGACAAATTATGTGTGACAAACAAGACAGAAAAGCAATGTTGTTTATAACTGCAAACAGTTATCAGACTGGATTTATGAGGTGTAACTGAGGCACAAGTTAGACATGGTCACAGTTGGAAAAATTTGTAACCTCGTGATTTAGTTCAGATTTTTCAAACAATTCATCAATCGTTATAACCAAATTTTTTCATGAATCTGGTTGAAAGTATCAATTCTAAATTTGAGAAGTAATAAAAAAAACTCATTCTGTACTGGACCTTGCTATATCCACTTTGCAGTGAATATTAATTTGTAATATTGGAGTTGTGATTGGTCATGATAAGCCACCTGATGAGAAGTCTATATTTAGCCTCCAATGGCAATACTGTAGATACATCGGGTGTAAACAATGGGCTTCTTACCATTCCCACACCATTCATTTGCAAAAAAACATGACAAATTATGTGTGACAAACAAGACAGAAAAGCAATGTTGTTTATAACTGCAAACAGTTATCAGACTGGATTTATGAGGTGTAACTGAGGCACAAGTTAGACATGGTCACAGTTGGAAAAATTTGTAACCTCGTGATTTAGTTCAGATTTTTCAAACAATTCATCAATCGTTATAACCAAATTTTTTCATGAATCTGGTTGAAAGTATCAATTCTAAATTTGAGAAGTAATAAAAAAAACTCATTCTGTACTGGACCTTGCTATATCCACTTTGCAGTGAATATTAATTTGTAATATTGGAGTTGTACAAAACTGATTTTATTTTTTTTTTGAATTGGGTTTAATGCCATTTTCAAGACATTTTAGGTTATATATGGCATATCCAGTTTTACTAGTGGATAAAAGACCTCAGACTGAGTCAGACTGAGTAGAGCCACCGTCCTTCTGCAAGTAACTGGAAACTTTCTCAAATAAAGTGTTTGGAGCAAACGGGACTCGAATCTATGACCTAATTGGTGAGAGGTAAGTGATCTTGGGACGGAGCCTTGGACCACTTGGCAACGGAGGACCCTCAAAAATGATAAAATTGTAAGTAGAATTGCTTAACCCTTTCAGTACTACAGTTTTTTAAATTGTTTTATTTTTTGAAGAAATTTAATGAACATTTTCAAAAAGATTCAAGATAAAAGCCAATGACTGTTAAATGGTTCAATATGTTATCTTCTTTGTTACGTGTTTTAATTAAGTTTAACACCCAATTCCATGTTTAACTGATGGAGAAGACTGATTGATTGATTGTTAAATTAATTGATTGATTGATTGATATTTATTTTTATACCATCGAGGGATAACAGATGATCAGTTAACCTAACTACTAATTCCTGGGACACTGGTTGGTTAACCTATAACAAACATAAATATAAAGATTTTTTTAAGCATCCTTCAGTACAAAACACTGCCAGTAAAGAATATGGATTTACATCAGAAAACAGACTGGGACTATTGTTAGTCCATTTAACAGCACTTAAAGGAAGCATATCAGAATAAAATGTAGTAAATGTCTTTAAAAATAAAATTATTCTAAAATACAATTATCATTCATAAATAAAGTCTGAATCATGGTTAGGTATGTCAAATCCACCAAAACGTGACAAAATGGATATCTAGATTAGAGCTGTGAACATGTAACAAAATCCCCAAAATAGACAACACTTAAATACTGATTAATCACCTTCATTTTCCTCATTTTTATTTTATTACGTGTAAACCTATAAACAGATCAGATTAAAATGCCAATGAAATAATGTGACATATTTAATAGTCACAAAATATGTTGCAATTTTAAGCGGGAAACCTATTTTAGTCTAACCTAAGTGCATAGCTCTAGTCAGGGAATCCCTTTTCAATACATTTTTTGGCATGTTTAAAAAGATATCCTTTTCAAAAATCCTATTAAATTCCGTTTAAAAACCATTGCAATTATATCAAATACAACAAATGGCTGGTATAATTCTGAGTATGCCCAGTATACCAAAAATTTAATTGTTTATTTACAAAAGTTAAAACAAGACAACAATAAGCACTAGGATTTTTTTTTATAGTTTTTGGCGCCAAAGTATGGCCCCATAACTTTCATCCCATTCCCCTTCCAAAAACATGTCCCCCCACCCCCAATTTATAAAAATAATCCCTTTAAAAAAAAAAGGGTGGGGTTTTAATGCCAGTTTAACTTATAACAACAAACATGGATGTTGACTTGACACTATTGTAAACAAACATGATTACATTTTTTGTGTTTTTTGTTCTTTTCCTCATTTTTCGTCATTATATACATTGCTTTTCTCCCCTATACAAAGGACCCCCCCCCCACACCCCCATTTCCCAAAACCCAAATTAAACACTGACACATTACAATGCAGTAAAATAAATATACAATGTATGTAACATTGTTTGAAATGTGAAGAACAAATTATACATCTATGTTTTTAATTGTTGCAACTTTTTTCCTATTCATTCAGTTCTAATATCAGCATTATTACTTACTTTTCCAACTTGTGCAGATGCGGAAGCCGTCTTGTGGGAGCTGTTACCAATGGTGCCGTTTTGTTTGGCATATCAGCCAATGATATTGGACCTTTATTTCCTGAACACGTATCACTTTCTGCTTCAAATTCCGCCACTGATTTTAATCCCCCGCAATTATTACTTGTGCCAACTTTTGGTGATTTTGCGACACCGCTGCTGCTATTAGCACTTGTTTCCACACTTTCTGTTGATGTAATACTGCCCGTTAACAACTGCTCAATTTCTCCAGCGTTGCTACTTGTTGACATTGTTAGCGACTACAGTGAACAAAACAACCTGAAGTATCTATCTGTATATTCTAAAATTCCCAATGAGAATCAAATACAGGATTCCACGTGAACGCTTCCAATGACCTGGTGCACAAAGATCGCCTCAATCACATTTTCCAATAAATTCAAACCGAATTCAATACAGTACATTAAATCTTCCAACAGCCCAGTGTCAACTAAACAGCCAGTGTTTTCACATGCTGTATCTAAGCAATATTTTTCCGTGACAATTTGCTACAAAAACACAATACAACCTCAACCCGCTAATACTCACAGAAACTCAAACTTATTCTCAAAAGTGATGATTAGAAATTATACACTACACTACGTCAAATAAGAATCAGTATTGAAATGAAATATTGCTTTGTTTTTTTGTGTTTTTTTTAAATTTATTTCTCAAATCTGCTTGCTTCCTCCCAAGTTTAATGATGAACAAATGCTTAGCAGTAACTCTGGTCTTCAACACAACTTTCCAATAAACTGATATAACCTATCCTGTAACAGTTTCCGGAGAGAAATATGATTATCCAATATAATACCTCAGCTATAAAAACATGTTCCTTGTCCCCGGTTGGTATTCTGCAACACATACGGAGGAAGCAGTGCGTCTGATAGTTTTCATTTTGTGGGATATTGGCTGCTTTTGTCACTAAAATTACATTGCTAGATTATCATGGAATGTTATTCTTTGTCAACTAAAAGCTTGATAAAACTTGATTTGCTGTAAATTGTTGATGGGAAAATTTAGAAGAAAAAATATCGAACCATTCAAAACTGTTTGACCTATATATATGTGAGGCTAAAAATAAACTAGATGCTGCAATAAAGGAAAACTTGGTGTCTTCCTGACTTTTTTGGGGTTTTTTTTGTGTATTTTTTAAGAGTTTTGTGGACAAGGTGGGAATTTGCAACAAAACCATAAAATCTACAAATGACCACTTCTGAGCCACTTGAGGATCATGGTCAAGACTCATTTTTGTCTGAGACCCTAAAATAAAATTAAAGTTGCTAAAAAACATTTTCTAGTTTGTGCTTCCAATTCCACACCATGTGGTGGGAGCAATTATGTTCCCAGGAAATTTGACGGAACAAACTTTAGATGCACACTAAGAAACCATAATTACAAATAAGGTTTGTTTTTTTAATCTGAATATTTAGCATCATTTTTATGACATCAAGGGCTAACAGATGATCAATTAACCTAACCACTGTTTCCCGAGACCCTGGAAGGATAACCAGTATATGCTAGCACACCTACCTCCTCAAATAAGTGATGATTTTCCCACTTGAATTTGTGGTAAGAGACAAATGATAATGAGCTGCAATGTCGTATATCAATCATCACAGAGACTATGACTGCTGCTAGGAGACTGGAAACTCGCTACACCCGGATCTCCTCAAGTAAGTGATGATTTTCCCACTTGAATTAGTGGTAAGAGACAAATAATAATGAGCTGCAATGTCGTATATCAATCATCACAGAGACTATGACTGCTGCTAGGAGACTGGAAACTCGCTACACCCGGATCTCCTCAAGTAAGTGATGATTTTCCCACTTGAATTAGTGGTAAGAGACAAATGATAATGAGCTGCAATGTCGTATATCAATCATCACAGAGACTATGACTGCTGCTAGGAGACTGGAAACTCGTTACATCCGGATCTCCTCAAGTAAGTGATGATTTTTCCACTTGAATTAGCGGTAAGAGACAAATGATAATGAGCTGCAATGTCGTATATCAATCATCACAGAGACTATGACTGCTGCTAGGAGACTGGAAACTCGCTACACCCGGATCTCCTCAAGTAAGTGATGATTTTCCCACTTGAATTAGTGGTAAGAGACAAATGATAATGAGCTGCAATGTCGTATATCAATCATCACAGAGACTATGACTGCTGCTAGGAGACTGGAAACTCGCTACACCCGGATCTCCTCAAGTAAGTGATGATTTTACCACCTGAATTAGTGGTAAGAGACAAATGATAATGAGCTGCAATGTCGTATATCAATCATCACAGAGACTATGACTGCTGCTAGGAAACTGGAAACTCCCTACACCTGGATCTCCTCAAGTAAGTGATGATTTTCCCACTTGAATTAGTGGTAAGAGACAAATGATAATGAGCTACAATGTCGTATATCAATCATCACAGAGACTATGACTGCTGCTAGGAGACTGGAAACTCGTTACATCCGGATCTCCTCAAGTAAGTGATGATTTTACCACTTGAATTAGCGGTAAGAGACAAATGATAATGAGCTGCAATCTCGTATATCAATCATCACAGAGACTATGACTGCTGCTAGGAGACTGGAAACTCGTTACATCCGGATCTCCTCAAGTAAGTGATGATTTTACCACTTGAATTAGTGGTAAGAGACAAATGATAATGAGCTACAATGTCGTATATCAATCATCACAGAGACTATGACTGCTGCTAGGAGACTGGAAACTCGTTACATCCGGATCTCCTCAAGTAAGTGATGATTTTACCACTTGAATTAGCGGTAAGAGACAAATGATAATGAGCTGCAATGTCGTATATCAATCATCACAGAGACTATGACTGCTGCTAGGAGACTGGAAACTCGCTACATCCGGATCTCCTCAAGTAAGTGATGATTTTCCCACTTGAATTAGTGGTAAGAGACAAATGATAATGAGCTGCAATGTCGTATATCAATCATCACAGAGACTATGACTGCTGCCAGGAGACTGGAAACTCGCTAGACCCGGATCTCCTCAAGTAAGTGATGATTTTACCACTTGAATAAGTGGTAAGAGACAAATGATAATGAGTTGCAATGTTGTATATCAGTCATCACAGAGACTATGACCAGAGGTATCTCCAGCTCCAATTTTTCGGGGGTCATTGATGACCCACTGACTTAAAATCTGGGGGTCATCAGTTGACTAGTTTTAAACTTAATCAACTTGAATAAATGGTGGTAAAAAATACATAATTTACTGAAACAGTTTTAATTCCTGTTTCACACAAGTTTCTCAATCAAAGCTGCAATTTAAGTTAATAACTTCAAAACAATTTAACATCAAACAAATGTTTCACTTCTGGCAACAAGTTACAACAACTAGAAACTAGTTGTTTTTATGATCATGGCCACAGGGCCATGAACTTTTCAAATGTCATGACCTCAGCTTGATCACCATGGCTCTAACTATAATGAAAAACACTAAATTATTTCAACATTTTATATTTCAGCTGAGCTTCATGTTTACCATTACTAAGCATTATACTCTTTGGAAAACAAAACTTTGTTGTTTTCTTTTTCCCAAAACCATTTCTCTTCTGGCTCATAGCTAGACTCATTTTAGAGTAATGTTACCTTAATATAAAAACATTTTAATGGTTACTTAACAACAATTATTAATAAGAGGCCCAAGAGGGCCTGAGGACGCTCTACTGACTCATAGTGGCCATAGCACTTTTTGAAATTCTCCTATGCAATAGAAATATTCGGGCGGGGTCATTTTTAACCCTAGGGACAAGATTTGAACAAATCTAACAAAACTATAGTTGGTCATCATTACTACATAAACATTTTGAAAATATGCTGGGCCGTTCATGAGAAGAAGTTTTTTTTAAGTTTTGAACTATTTTTAGTAATGGCGGCCATCTTGAAATTCAGATCGAAAAAAAAAATCTTCTGTATAGTCTCCTATGCAACAGAAACATGCATGTGAAGTTTCAGTTTAATCAGCCTAGTGGTTTCAGAAGAGATGAAAGAAAAAGAGAATTTTCTGTTTTCCCATAGTATCCCTATGTAAAATTCTAAGTCCCCTTACAGGGCTTCTATAAATTTTAGCCCCATAATTCTTATCTGCAATCAAACCCCTACACATAGGGATAATTTATGCCAAATATGTGCAAATCTGACATGCCGGTTCTTAAGAAAACGATTTTAGTAAATCCCAATTTGTACCCTTTTGGGGCCCCTCCTGACCCCTTAAGACAGTGGAACCCATTCATTTTTACAAAATCTGAACCTCCTTCACCTAACAATGCTTCTGTTAAGATATAGGCAAAATCATTTCCATTTTAAAAAAAGAAAATAAATAAATTTTATAATGACATGTGTCCCCTAATTGAACCCTCGGGGCGGGGTCATATTGAAACCTAGGGACACCATTTGAACAAAGACTTTTTAAGTTTTGGACTATTTTTAGTAACGGTGGCCATCTTGAATTTCAGATCGAAAAAAAAAATTCTTCTGTATAGTCAGTCTCCTATGCAAAAGAAACATGCATGATAAGTTTCAGTTTAATTGGCCTAGTGGTTTCAGAGAAAGTGCTGCTAACAGACGACGGACGAAAAACAACGCACCATCGCATAAGCACTTCTGGCCTTTGGCCAGTAGAGCTAAAAATTAGTCATTTTTCAAAATGAATATAATTTTCTAAAAGTTTTTTTTCTTTTTTCAATAACGTTTTTAACATCCGTTAAAGAAACATACAGCGCCAGGAATACCGCCGTACAAACATGGACTGGCCTATTTTAAACTGGTATTAAAATGCCGCGCATGGTGATGATGCGCGTCTCGATACCTTATAGAAAACAAAATAAAAAGGTTTTCAGATAGAATATCGTCCGTACATTTCAAACAAGTTTCATGATTTCAACATTTCATCTTTATATACAAACAACCTAAAACTGGGTATATATCAGTGCTATTGTTGCAGCATGCGTTTGTTTTCACATTCGTTGTCTTCAAACTATAATATTGCTTTGCGGAAAATTATGTATGTGATCATAATCGTCTATGCGTTTGCATCAATATAGCATTGATAGCCAATTAAAGTGTTTACGTAACTAAGTACAGCGTGACCGGGGTTTCCCTGAATCAGACCACGTGATCTGCCAAAACAGCTTGCATTGTAAAAATAACTCTGAAACCAGCTTGCTGAAACAAATATGCGTAACTTGAATTTCTGTATTTTTAAGGTTGCGTCATAGTGGACGCACTGAACAAACTTGATTGCGTCAAATGAGATTTAAATGCGTCAAAAACGCAAGAAACTCGCTCTGGACAAAACACTGTATGACTGCTGCTAGGAGACTGGAAACTCGCTACAACTGGATCTATTCAAGAGAGTGATGATTTTCCCACTTGAATTAGTGGTAAGAGACAAATGATAATGAGCTACAATGTCGTATATCAATCATCACAGAGACTATGACTGCAGCTAGAAGACAGGAAACTCGCTACACCCGGATTGATAGACGACTAAAATAATCAGACCAGGCAGTTCAGAATGTAACCTTATATTAATAAATTTTTAGCCTCATGGATTAATACGGAATACGTTGCTTGTAGAAAAATAATTATCATCTTCACATCGATTATGACCTTTACTTGCCCAAATGACCTATTTCTATGTCAACACGCTGCGACACATCATTCATTCACTATTTCATTCACTGCCCTTTAGTTATAGAGAGAATCATTCTGTTTCATCAACTTTACACATAGAGTTGCACCTAAATCAATGGAACATAACGTAGCAGAGTTATTTCTTCAATTCATTGAAACCCAACTGCAAATTCTGTTATTGCATATTTAAGACAATTGAGCAAATAATATGCATTTCCGCAGAATAACAATGAGAGATTGGAATTTCACATGAAAACGGATGTACATTACTTTAAGACAATGAGAATGTTACCCTGAGCTTGCACTTGATATTTTATCTTGTTCAACTTTGAGAGTTTATAAATTTTGAATGTTTATAAGAATTAATTGCGATTTTACAGTGTACCAACACCAACAAGAGGCCCAAGAGTGCTCTAGGACACTCTACTGATTCATAGTGGCCATAGCACTTTTTGAAATTCTACTATGCAATAGAAACATCAGCCATCTTGAATTTTAGATAGAAAAAATAAATCTTCTGTATAGTCTCCTATGCAATAGAAACATCCATGTGAAGTTTCAATTTAATTGGCCTAGTGCTTTCAGAATAAATGAAAAAAAAAAGAGAATTTTCTGTTTTCCCACAGTATCCCTATGTAAAATTCTAAGTCCCCTTACAGGGCCCCTATATTTTTTTAGCCCCTAAATTCTTATCTGCAATCAAACCCCTACACTTAGGGATAATTTATATCAAATATGTACAAATCTGACATACCGGTTCTTAAGAAAACAATTTTACTAATTCCCAATTTGTACCCTTTTGGGGCCCCTCCTGACCCCTTAAGACATAGGAACCCAGTCATTTTTACAAATCTTAACCTCCTTCACCTAACAATGCTTTAGTGAAAATATAGGCAAAATCATTTCCATTTAAAAAAAAAAAAAAATATTATATTGACATGTGTCCCCTAATTGAACTCTCGGGACAGGGTCATTTTTAACCATTTGAATAAATCTAACAGAACTAAAGTTGGTCATCATTACTACATAAACATTTTGAAAATCTGTTCCGCCGTTCATGAGAAGAAGATTTTTTAAGTTTTGGACTATTTTTAGTAATGGCGGCCATCTTGAATTTCAGATCGAAAAAAAAAAATCTTCGGTATAGTCTCCTATGCAATAGAAACACCCATGTGAAGTTTCAGTTTAACTGGCCTAGTAGTTTCAGAACAGATGAAAGAAAAAGAGAATTTTCTGTTTTCCCATAGTATCCCAATGTAAAATTCTAAGTCCCCTTACAGGGCCCCTATAAATGTTAGCCCCTAAATTCTTATCTGCAATCAAACCCCTACACATAGGGATAATTTATGCAAAATATGAACAAATCTGACATACCGGTTCTTAAGAAAACTAATTTAGTTATGCCCAATTTTTACCCTTTTGGGGCCTTTCCTGACCCCTTAAGACAGTGGAACCCAGTCATTTTTATACAAATCTGAATCTCCTTCACCAAACAATGCTTCTGTGAAGATATACCGTATATCGTCGGCCATAAGGCGAGTCGGGCCATAAGTCGAGGGGACTTTTTGACCTTCAGATCTCAGTTTTTTGCATTAACCCTTCCTTAAGTCAACCCAGAATTTTCGAAAAGGAAGTGGGTGAGATTTGGGTCACCTAAATATTAAAATTCCTACAGTAGCGATTGCCTGCACTCACAACTGACCTTACGCCAGTATACGTTCATGTACCGTTATCGAATCAACGGCAAATATGCAGCCGACAAACAAATGCAGTCTTCTGTTGAATATTTGGTATATTCTGTAATCCGTGTATAAGTGTCACCACATATGTGGGAATGCAAATTGCAATAATCGGTTACTTCTGACCCAAATATCCCAAGGCAATTTTCTGCATATATGTTTACACCCCGTGCCAACATCGTAACGCAATCGTTCGGCTGACCAAGATCAAGGTTTCCCTTGCATAGAGTTAAAACATCAAGCGTCTAATTGAAACCGATCATTTTTTTCAACTGTCAATCAGAGTTTTCCATGAACAAAGTAACTTTCCACGTATGACGTAATCATCCTTTGTGTTTGCGAGATGCATAGTTGATTGACAAGAGTGTAATTCAATTCTGCACTTTGGTGTCATTGTTCATATAGACTGTTGCTGAAACTGAAATTCGACGTTCAAAACTTCAGTAGGAGCTGACCGTTGGTAAAAAAAATCATAACTCGGGACTAGGACGGGGCCATAAGTCGAGTAGGGATTCAGAGAGTGATTTTGGAGTCTGAAAAATTCGACTTATGGCCGACGATATACGGTAGGCAAAATAATTTCGATTTGAAAAAAAAAAAAAAAAATATTATAATGACATGTGTCCCCTAATTGAACCCTCGGGGCGGGGTCATTTTTAACCCAAGGGACACCATTTGAACAAATCTAACAAAACTATAGTTGGTCATCATTTCTACATAAACATTTTGAAAATCTGTTCAGTCATTCATGAAAAGAAGATTTTTTAAGTTTTGGACTATTTTTAGTAATGGCGACCATCTTGAATTTCAGATCGAAAAAAAACAACTTCTATATTATATAAGTCTCCTATGCAATAGAAACACCCATGTGAAGATTCAGTTTAATTGGCCTAGCGGTTTCAGAGAAAGTGCTGCTAACAGACGACAGACGACAGACGTCAGACGACAGACGACGGACGACAGACAACGCGCCATCGCATAAGCACTTCTGGCCTTTGGCCAGTAGAGCTAAAAATACATTATATGACGGCCGAATTTATATTAGGATGGAAGATTCAGGGCAATACTCTTGCAAACATGTGAACTCTCCTGCATTGTGCAAGAGTCTCCCGGAATCAAAGAGAAAACCTGTGACTCCCAGACGCAAGTCAAAATCTCCAACTATCACAATATCCTGTGTATTATATTTTCACTAGAGTGCAATTTGTTGTAAAAACAAACTAATTAAATCGGTTGTAAGCCAATCAGATTGCAGATGATATAAGAAACTTTCGATGTGATTATACACGAGAAATGTTACAATCAAATTCAACACAGCAAGACTAATTGGCATATATCTCGTAGTCTTATCAGTTTTCATATAGTTTACCGCCCGAAACAATGAAAAAGAAAAATCAATATATAAAACTGTATACCAATGATGACCTTTAACACATCCAAAACTTTTAGACAAGTGTGACTTGAAATTTGAAGCACAACTGTACCACAAGACTAAAAATAAACAGTCTAAAAAACTGTGAAAAAGAAATGACACAAAATCGTTTCTGAAATTGTTACAGTATTTATTCTTTCTACATTTCAACGCAATCATAATTATTAAATAATTTGCAAACTAGACATTGAACATTCCTCGGCAATATGTTGAATCTCCACGGAATCTATTCATCGTGAATCATTTGCCATTTATATATATGTATTGGGGTGCGCATGGGCGACTTTCTAATCTTGGTTTAAACATATCGGGCTATTTTCCGGTATTTGCCATGTTTTTTTTACTGGACCGGAAAACCCCAGGATCAAAGTGGATATATTATACAGCAAATATCTACACAAGAGTTGTCAGAAGACTACAAAGCTCAACCCTGGGTGACCAAGTCCAAAAAGGGCCATAACTGTGCAAAAATGCAATCCATAGTTATGGTTTTGTCTCTGTGTGTTCCATTAATGATGGTGAACACATATGCAGAGTTTCATTCACATCCAATGAATGGTTGCATAGATTTCTTAAACTTAAAAGCAAAAGTGTTACCTGGATGTCTACAGACGACAACGACACCGACGACGAAGCCAGGGTCATGGTAATAGCTCTCCTTGGACTTCATCCCGGCGAGCTAATAAGCACTTGTTAATAAAGTTTAAAAAAAGTTTCTACCCATCAACCCTGGTTTTTTTTGGACAAAATCACACTTACATGGTTGAATTTTTACAAAATAAAATAAGGATTCAGACTTATTAGGAAGTTAGAATGCTAGGTTTTAAAAAAAAAAATCTTCATTCTGTATTACAAGGTATTTGATGACATATCATTTCATTTTGATCTGTCATATTGGTTATATATTTTTGAATTTTTTATCTTGGACGGAGTCTGATAATGACGTAGTGAAGGTTGCCAAGCAGTATGTTTGTTATATCCATTAGTAGAATTGAACTTTCATTTTCAATATCACAACTTTGATGTATTTTTTATCATGTTTTTGTGGATTTGAAATCATCTGTAATTTATTTATAATACTGATGCTTTGTAGTATTAGTTTGATGGGAGGATAAGTTTTGAAATTGGCTTTAATCATTTTTTTACAAATTTAATTTATCATGTTCATGAAATGCTCATTGACCATGTATTGCAAAAAGGTCATCATATCTAATTAATTATGCAAAAATATGTTATTTATGAAAACGGCCATGTTTTTGGGAGGGGAATGGGGTAACAGTTATAGGGCCGAACTTTGGCGCCAAAAACTATCAAAAAAATCCTACTGCTTATAATTGTTGTCTTGTTTTAACTTTTGTAAATAAACAATTAAATTTTCTGTATACTGGGCATACTCAGTATTATACCAGCCATTTGTTGTATTTGATATAATTGCAATGGTTTTTAAAGGGAATTTAATAGCAGGATTTCTCAAAGTTTTAAAATTGGCTATTAACATGTTTTCCCAATATACCACTTACTGACACCGCACTACCATAAGGATATTGGTCTATTTATATCTTACGACAACATTACATATGCTAATACTCGATTTGCTATAATCCACGAAAACAGAAAGACTTAACTATCCTCTTATACGTAACGAGTTACTATCCTTTGCCGAAAATACGCGCATGCGCGAAAGCAACTTCCTCTTCTGTTTTCGTGACCTCGTGTGAGGTAGGTAATTCGAATTCGCTCGTAAAATTGCTAATTTTCCACGGTTTCTATTGTTAAACAGTTGTGTTTTATTGTTTTATTAAGTTGCACATTCATAGTTTGTAGTGTGTTACTTCTTTTAGCGAATAAATTCGCTTTACAGTTTTATTTCACTGTTAAATTATTAAAAGTAAATAGTCGACGGGTTCTTCGTCTTTTAACTGTTTGTTTTTTCAAATTATATTTGTATACTAATCGGCGAAATTGTTCGCCAATTTTGTTGTGTATTTCAGGATATTTGTACAAACTACACATATTTGTACAAAATGGAACATAGCTCTATTAGTCTTGGGAATCCAGGGGTATCTCTTAACCCAGGTGTCTTCACCACGGGGAGATACCCCTCAGATCCCAAGGGCCTTCCCATAGAGCAATGCCTCTTGGAGGAAGGCACTGTGGGTGCTAGAGCTACACCCTCCGTTAGACCTTCGACCTCCAGGTCTGTATATAAAGAACCTCCTAGGGCTAGGACAAGTTCCGCAACCCAGAGAGAGGATGGACGGAGTCGTTCCAGGAGCTCCTCCAAAACTGCCAATTATCACCATCCTAGCAGCGCACAGCAGCACAAGGATAACAGGCACATCAGGCGGTCGAGAGAGACTTCCCGTGAGAAGGGGAGGACAAGTAGAAGTAGAAAAGGTATAATTTCTTGTTCTTCTAGTTCTGACTTTTCGGGGTTCTCTTCCCCTTCTAGTTCTAGGGATTCCAGGGGCAGATCTAGACATAGAGGGAGGGATCATGATTTTCTCGACAGGATTTTAGCGGCGGTCAATTCCCGATCCAGTTCACATCGTCGAGTTCATAAACGTTCAAGGAATGCGAGATCTAGATCTCCAGTACATTCTCCCTCTACTCGGTCAAACCGTTCGAGGGGTTTCACTCCTGTTGACGTAGCCCCTTCACTTTCTGCTAATCAACCGTCTGTCCCCCCTTCAGGGGCTAGGGTTGCTCCTTCTTCCAGGGACAATGAGGACATTTTGGTTGAGGGTTTGGAACCTCACTTGCCTAGATACTCAGAGATGATTTCTCTTCTTAGAGGGAGATTGGGCCCAGAACTTTGCCCCACGGTAGTTTCTACACCCACTACTGTTCAGGGTACCTCAGCCTTAGATTTTTTTAAGACTGACACTCCGCCTAACTCTAACATTTCACTACCTCAAAGTAGTCAGGTATCTCAGTTAGTAACAAAGGTTACAGGAGAACTGAGAGGAGAGGGGATGGTCCCTTTTGGCCCTCTTTCTCACTTTCCTAAGGCGCTTACGAAAGACAAGTTGTGCGCAAATTTAAAGTATTTTATCAAGAAGCATAGGAAATTCTACATTCCGCAGAATCCCTCTTATCCATTGGATTCCCCTGTTACGGATCCTTCTGTGAATGAGATTTTGAAGCCAGGCTTTTATAAGTTCTCTTCTGTTGCTCGTGTTTCTCACTCCACAATTCGTTGGCTCGCTTAGGTGTTCAAGTCAGTTCTCACTCAGATCTTTTTCTTTGTGGTATCTTGTCTATTCTGCAAGACCCTAATCCTTCTCCAGAAGCTCTTCTCGAGCTCCAGCAATACCTCCAGTCAACAGCTAAGGCCAACGCCCATATGATGGAGTTTTTTATCAAGCTTTCACAATTTCTCACAGGTGGTTTCTAGTCTGAGGGTTGTTCCCTTTAACTCTCCTACACTTCTTGGGCCTAATTTCCAAGAAGTGGTTAAGCTTCATAGAGAAGAGATTAAGAACTCCTCTTTTCAGCGGTTAGCCATGACCAAGTTTCAAACTAGACCTCCATTACGGTTTCCACCTAAAGTTCCTCAAGCTACAGTCAATAAGGCTCCAGTAGTTAGGTCTAGAGCCCCCAGTTTACCTCAGACTTCTTCTTCCCGGGTTACTTTTAACCAGAAAGGTAGTAAATCTTACAGAGGCAGGGGCAGGGGCAGAGGAGGTAGAGCGCCTGCCCCATAGGGGTGCCCGCTCCGGAAATTTCCAGGTCTTTACAGAATTGCCGGGTTCTTCCAACCTAAATTGGCAGATCCCAAGGCAAGACATTCCCACAGGAGGCAGACTTTCAGCCTTCTCAGAGGCCTGGGAAAAATTCGCAGACCCTTGGACACTGTCAGTGATCCGGGGCGGGTATCTCATTCCTTTCGGGGTCAATCCTCCAACGGTTTCTTTTCCCCCAAGATTTTTGAAAAATCTACAGGATCCTTCGAAGCAGGAGATTCTCGACACAGAAGTAAAGAATCTTCTGTCTCTTGCTGCTATCGAACCGGTGCTCCCCTCCTTTCACAAGAAGGGGTTCTACAGTCGTCTTTTTGTAGTTCCGAAGAGCACGGGGGGATGAAGAACCATTATCGACCTTTCTCGTCTGAACAGGTTTCTTTCCACCCCCCACTTCAAAATGGAGACCCTCGACTCCATTCGTATGGAACTTCAAAAGGACGAGTGGGTTACTTCTCTGGATCTAAAGGATGCTATTTTCACATTCTGATCCATCCAGATTCAAGGCGATACCTTCGCTTCCTTTGGCAAGGTTCAACCTATCAGTTTCGAGTTCTTCCCTTCGGTCTAGCACTAGCACCGTACGTTTTCACTCGAGTAGTAAAATGCGTTTGTTCCCGTGTGCATTTTCTGGGTATTCGTCTCCATACTTATCTGGACGACTGGCTCCTACCCGCCAACTCCAGGGATTTGGCTCTTTAACACTCAAGACGTCTTATAGATCTCGTGTTAGAGCTGGGCTTCATTCCCAACTGGGACAAGTCAGAATTGGTACCCTGCCAAATATTTACTTTCCTAGGAGCACGTTTCCTACTACAGGAAGCTTTATTGGGTCCTTCTCTAGAGAGAGTCAGATTACTTCAGTTCAATCTGGAACATCTTCTTTCAGTTCCCTCTGCCTCAGCCAGGGAACTTCATTCTCTACTGGGTCAGATGGAATCTATGTCCAAACTCCTACCACAGGGCAGAGTACACAAACGTCCTCTGCAGTGGGCAATCAAGGACAGATGGAATCAAGTTTCCCAACTATGGGATTACCAGATACCTTTAGGTTCTTGGTTCCAGGAAGTCACCCAACAATGGAGGGACACAGACTTTCTCATGTCCTTAGTTCCACTCCACCCCCCAAGCCCCGATCACCATCTTTTCACAGATGCCAGTCTCAAGCGATGGGGAGCTCATCAGGGAGATCTTCACGCGGCAGGGTCTTGGCCCAATCATTTATTGACAAGACATATCAACGTTTTGGAGATGAGGGCAGTTTTTCTGGCCCTACAGTCCTTTCTAGATACAGTTCGAGGACACTCCGTCATGCTAGCCACGGACAACACGACCGTAGCAGCTTATGTGAACAAAGAGGGGGGGGCTCATTCTCAAGAGCTCTCGCAGTTGACAACGGAGACTCTGACTTGGTGCTCCCAAGTAGGAATCTTTCTCAGAGCCAGGTATATTCCAGGCAAGCTGAATGTTCTGGCAGATTCTCTTTCCAGGAAAACCCAGATAGTGCACACAGAATGGATGTTACATCGACCAACACTAGCTCGGGTGTTCCAACATTGGGATACACCCCACCTAGACCTTTTTGCTACTCGGTTGAACAACCAACTACCAACCTTTGTGTCACCAGTTCCAGATCCCCTAGCATGGGCAGTAGATGCTCTGTCAATTCCGTGGTAGGGTCTGTTCGCATATGCATTCCCTCCACCTCCACTTCTGTCTCGGGTTCTTCTTAAAGCGCAGAGAGAAGACTGCTCGCTGATTTTGATAACCCCATTTTGGACAGGACACCCATGGTTTCCTACACTGCTATCACTATTAGTGGCTCCTCCAATAGTTCTTCCTCTCAGACGAGACCTTCTGTGTCAACCTCTATCTCGTCTAGTTCACGCCAAGCCAGAAGTGTTTCATCTTCACGCTTGTCTATTATCAAACAACATCTCGAAGCAGAAGGATTTTCTACTCGAGTTGCCAACAGAGTCTGTTCTTCTAGAAGATCTTCCACAAATGCCCTTTATGAGTACAGATGGAAATGTTGGGTGGATTGGTGTGAGTCAAGGTCATTGGATCCACTCCATCCCTCTTTGAGTTCTCTATCAGATTTTCTTGTGTCACTTTTCGAAGATAAATGTCTTTCACCATCTTCTGTTAAAGGTTATCGTTCGGCCATTTCGGTAACACTTAAGCAGGTTACAGGTAAGGATTTTTCTGATAGTCCACTACTCTCTAACATAGTTAGGAGCATAGAATTAGAGAGACCAGCTTCTTCTCAGGTCGCTCCTAAATGGGACCTTCTCCTGGTCTTGAAGGCCATTTCAGGTCCCCCTTTCGAACCACTTATTTCTTGTTCAAGAAGGGAATTAACTTTAAAGACTACTTTCCTTCTAGCTCTAGCTTCAGGGCGTAGGCGTAGTGAACTATATGCTTTATTAGGAACAGACGATTCTATTTACTTTGCGGTAGATGGCTCTTCCATTACTTTACATTTCTTTCCGGGGTTTCTCGCCAAGAATCAACCTCCTTCGGTTGCTAGTCAGCCACTGGTTATCCCAGCTCTACCTATACACAACTCAGATAACGAGTTTTCTTCCTCGGTGTTATGTCCAGTGAGAACTTTAAAGATCTACTTGGATCGCTCTAAGGCTTGGCGCAAGAACAGGAAAAGGCTTTTTGTTCCTTATCATCCAGAGGCCATACGAGAAATTTCTCTTTCTTCTATTTCAAGATGGATCGTAGAGACAATTAAGTCCTCCTATGAGGTGGAAGGAGTAGAGCTTCCAAGATCCAACCCAACAGCCCATGAAGTTAGAGCATTGTCTTCTTCTCTTGCTTGGCTGAATTCTATTCCTCTGGATCGTATTCTAAGAGCATGTTATTGGAGTTCCCATAACTCTTTTACTAGGTTCTATCTCAGAGATTGCTCTCTGTTTAACAATGATTTAATGACTTTAGGCCCTGTTGTGGCAGCTCAGTCCATGATCAGTGTTGAACCTCAGGTTTGAGTTTGTTAACAAACTTTACAGGGTTAGACTATGTAGTCTACCTCCTATTAGTGGGTGGTTTTATGTATCAGGATTCCTGATCACATAAATTAATTTTATATTTTTAAAAAACTTTTATTTTTGAATCTTACTGATATTGTTTAATCTCAGTATTTGCGATGATGTATCTCTAACATTAGATATCAATTTATAGATACATGGGTCTCCTAATCGACTTTTTTTTGGGGTGTGTGGATTTTGTCGATTATTTTTGTTGACCTTTTGACGGACGTGTCTCCGGGTATCTGACTAGAGTTGCCTCAGTCTATATATATGCAGAGTAGTTTTATTCTACTACTTTAAATATGGATTGGATTGCAAGCTGTACTTGTTGGAAGGATGGTTTTCTACAACTAGGCAGATCTTTCTTCCACTACTCCTTCTTTCCATTCCGGAGATGTTACAGCCATTCCAGACGGTTCTACAAAGTATGTAAGTTTTGTAGCACTGTTATATTTTATTCAGTTTAGTTCTATGTTACAGTTCATAACGGTTTTTGTTTTGGTTTTTACATGACATATCTTAGTTTCTTAAGATAATTTTCTTACAGGCTCCCCTGTTACCTTTTGACTTATCTATCCTCTCCTCCCCAGGCTTTTATGTTAAAGTCAGCATATGTAATGTTGTCGTAAGATATAAATAGACCAATATAGAAAATTTGAGTTAATTTTACTATTTGTCTATAGTATACTTACGACAACATTACAAGCCCGCCCCTCCTCAGAAGAGGATGTTGCTTTCGCGCATGCGCGTATTTTCGGCAAAGGATAGTAACTCGTTACGTATAAGAGGATAGTTAAGTCTTTCTGTTTTCGTGGATTATAGCAAATCGAGTATTAGCATATGTAATGTTGTCGTAAGTATACTATAGACAAATAGTAAAATTAACTCAAATTTTCTATATCTATTTAAACATTGCAAAAAATGTATTGAAAAAGGACAACTTGGGCTACGTGCCTAGGTTAGACTAAAATAGATTTCACACTTAAAAATCGCAACATAATTTGTGACGTATTAAAAAAGTCACTTGGTTTTATATTGCTTTCAATTTGATATGTCATACAAGTTTACATGTTGTAAAATTTCTTTCATCTTAGAAAAAGTTGGAATAACGATGTGAAGATCATCAAGCAGTAACTAAGTGCCGTTTATTTTTAGAATAGGGATTTCATTTCAGGTTAACCACTCCGATTTGACTTATAATGGACTGTTAAGCTTTTATATTCAAATTCAAAAACTCAATCTGTATAATTTTCAGATGTATTTCCAGAATGGCAATCATGTTTTATATCTGTTACAGTTATCTGAAACCACCATTTAGTACATGTAACATATCTAAATAATTATTATGTATCCATATCTAAGGCTTCTTTTATTACATGTTTTTGATGTATTTTCTATCAAATTCCAACAAAGCGACTCCTTGTTTATATAGCATTATATTTTCAGTTTGTATCCCAGAGTTCCCATCTTCAATCATCATTTGGTATAATGTCACATATCTAAATAACCATTATGTATTTAAATCTAAGATTACTTTTATTGTATCTTCTATCAAATTCCAACAAAGCGCCATCTTGTTTATATAGCTTTTTAACTTTCCTGTTATTACTCAGTTTTCTCAAATAACTGCTTCAACTTTAAAACAATGATTAAGCCATGATTATAACTTATGTTGAGAGGTATATAACCCTGTACAATTGTTGAGTCACTGGCTTTAATATACATGCTTAACAAGAGCTCCAATAGCGCTCAAAGTCGCTCTACTGGTACAACAAATAAAATAGTTGGGAGTTTTATTGCATACAAACATGTAAACTTTAAAAGCTCTACGATGTCTACAGGAAGTAGATTCAAGACTAACTCCCCTAGTACAAAAATACATTAGTATACAGAGTGAAAGAAACACACTTGAATCAACGAATCTAGTACCTTGATACCTGAGAACTGCATGCTGAATATTTTTAATTGTACAGTGATCCAGATAAGCACTATCTGGAGATATTTGAGCACTGACATTCCCGAATAAAGCATTGAAATTTAAATTAAGAGGTAAAATAAGAATTGGTTATTCTTAATTTCAGTGTTGATTAGTTAAATTGCAATTTGATAAGAATGTTCATTTTTACCCTTAACATTTTGAGAATAAGCATTGCATACTAATTTAAGGAGTAAAATACTCATTTGAAGAATGTCACCGACCGAGATTATGGTTGTCTCGTGACGTTTCACCACTAGATCACTGTGAGCTAGGTTTCAGCTTCATATGGGGATTTAGCTTGATAGAGTTCTAGGTCACAGATCACTAATAAAACGTCCCTTCGGTGACACGGGGTCAGTTCAGTATGTCATGAACTTAATTTAACGCTTGTACCAGGATATTATACACGACTTAGAAGTCTCCAGTTTCAATCATTTAATAATATAACATCAATCCATTTATAAAAACACACATAGATAGTTCTCAAATTATGGTTAATCAAAGTTCTTAGAAGTAAAACTTATGTTCTTTATGATATCTAAATAACTTAATTAATTCTAGTCCGTCGACTAATACAAGTCTTATCTAGTTGAGCACTGATTCTATACTCAATGTTTCGCCTCTTATGACATACACCAGCATCTTGCCATCACTCATTTGGCACCTTGTAACAAAACTGATTAAAAATTCAAGCAATTATGAACATAACAAAAAGAATGGCCACAACACCCATTATGAGGATTCCAACCCTTCTGAAGGAGGTCAACATATTGATCTACCGGGTTTTTACAGGTATGGATGGATGGATGGATGGATGGATGGATGGATGGATGGATGGATGGATGGATGGATGGATGGGAGGGTGGTTATGGATGGATGGATGGATGGATGGATGGATGGATGGATGGATGGATGGATGGATGGATGGATGGATGGATGGATGGATGGATGGATGGATGGATGGGAGGGTGGTTATGGATGGATGGATGGATGGATGGATGGATGGATGGATGGATGGATGGATGGATGGATGGATGGATGGATGGGTGGTTATGGATGGATGGATGGATGGATGGTTGGATGGATGGATGGATGGATGGATGGATGGATGGATGGATGGATGGATGGATGGATGGATGGATGGATGGATGGATGGATGGATGGATGGATGGATGGGAGGGTGGTTATGGATGGATGGATGGATGGATGGATGGATGGATGGATGGATGGATGGATGGATGGATGGATGGATGGATGGATGGATGGATGGATGGATGGATGGATGGATGGGAGGGTGGTTATGGATGGATGGATGGATGGATGGATGGATGGATGGATGGATGGATGGATGGATGGATGGATGGATGGATGGATGGATGGATGGATGGATGGATGGATGGATGGATGGATGGATGGATGGATGCATGGATGGATGCATGGATGGATGCATGGATGGATGGTGTTAACAGATGGACAACTGATTGCTAACGGCAAAGGTGAACAATGGTCAAAAGATTGCTTATGGGCAAAGGTGGGCAACTTGTTGGTAAAGGGTAAAGGTGGTAGACTGACAATAGATGGATGATGGTCACCAGGGGTGCGTTTCACAAAAAAACTTACTAGAAAAATGGTCGTAAACGTAAACCAACACTTATTCATATTAGTTTTAATATTATAATCGAAATGAATCCAAAATTGCTAAGACCATGCAGAAAATGATATGTTTTCTGGAAATACAATCATTTTAAATGTCGATGAAAATTTAAACAAACCTGAAGTAATTGTCACAGCGATTTTTATATAAGTTATTTAGTGAAACGAAGCCCAGACTGCTAACAGACAAAGGTTAATGATGGACAAATTACTACATTCAAAGGAATCATATCATAATAATGGCCAGTAGAGCAAAAAAATCCCTCTATGTTATATATTGTAACAAATATTGCATGCAAGACCAACTTCAATTCTTCAAATGCTGTTTTATTTTAAATATATAATGAGACCGTAAAACAAACCTAGAAAACACAAACAATTAGATCCCACTGGTAATGTATGACAGTTAAAACACGCGATCAATAACAACGCAGAACACCAAGAGAACTTGGAGATCCCATGGACAATTATTATGTAGATATTGGAATTGTCAAAGATAAGAAATAAACAACAATGTAGATAGCAGTCACAAAAAACACAATGGCTTGTTTTCATGCACTAAATGGTTTATGAATAAGTTGGGGTTTAAAAAATGAGGGTTTAAAGCTATTTCTAACAATTTGCATAATGCACTTATGAATTTAGTTGTTGTATGGTGTTTAGCATCGCTTTTCAACAATTCTACAGTCATATCGCGACAGTGTCTACTTGGGACAATAACTTAGCATTGCCACACTAGAGTATCATGCCGCAGACACATGTTATGATACCCAATCCAGTCATAATGTTCAGACAAGGGGCTGGCCAGACTTAGAACTCTCCTTTAAATGCTAAACATCAAGCAAGGAAGCTTCTAGTTCCACTTTTTTAAATCTTTGGTATGATCCAATTGGGGATTGAACCCACAGCCTTCCGCATGTGAGGCAGACGCTCTACACCTGGACCACCACCATAAAAACATCCTGGAGTATGTGTTTCACTTTTGACCTTGAGACAGGTTCCAAATCACAACCTCAGCGGTGATAGACAAATAACCTTGAAACAGGCTCTAACTCACCTCAGCGGTTAGAGGCAAGTGACCTTGACACAGGTTCCAAATCACAACCTAAGTCATGATGGGCAAGTGACCTTAAGACAGTTTCCAAATCACAACCTCAGCCGTGATGGGCAATTGACCTGGAGACAGTTTACAACTCACAACCTCAGTGGTGATAGACAAGTGACCTTCAGACATGTTCCAACTCACAACATCAGCCGTGATGGGCAAGTGACCTTGAGAGAGGTTCCAACTCACAACATCAGCAGTGATGGGCAAGTGACCATAAGACAGGTTCCAACTCACAATCTCAGCAGTGATAGGCAAGTGACCTTGAGACAGGTTCCAACTCACAACCTCAGTGGTGATGGGCAAGTGACCTTAAGATACGTTCCAACTCGCAACCTCAGCAGTGATAGGCAAGTGACCTGGAGACAGGTTCCAACTAACAATCTAAGCGGTGATGGGCAAGTGACCTTAAGACAGGTTCCAACTCACAACCTCAGCAGTGAGTGGCAAGTGACCTTAAGACAGGTTCCAACCGACAACTTCAGCGGTGATGGGCAAGTGACCTTGAGACAGGTTCCAACTCACAACCTCAGCAGTGATGGGCAAGTGACCTTAAGACAGGTTCCAACTAACAACTTCAGCGGTGATGGGCAAGTGACCTTAAGACAGGTTCAAACTCACAACTTCAGCGGTGATGGGCAAGTGACCTTTAGACAGGTTCCAACTCACGACATCAAACATGATCGGCAAGTGACCTTAAGACAGGTTCCAACTCACAACCTCAGCAGTGATGGGCAAGTGACCTTAAGACAGGTTCCAACTCACAACTTCAGTTGTGATGGGCAAGTGACCTAAAGACAGGTTCCAACTCACAACCTCAGACATGATGGGCAAGTGACCTTAAGACAGGTTCAAACTCACAACCTCAGCGGTGATAGGCAAGTGACCTTAAGACAGGCTCCAACTGACAACTTCAGTGGTGATGGACAAGTGACCTAAGACAGAGCCTGTGGCCACTCTGCCATTGAGGAGCCACTCCAGTGACTGACGGAACCATATATTATACATGTTCCAGGTACATAATGGTGCAATGGGGAAAAAAAAGTCCAAATTCACTCTCCATGAACAATAACAATACAGATTAAGTAAAAGTCTTCAGCAAAATAATGAATATTCAAAATCTAGAACTTTGATACAACAAAGTTCAGTAAATTTCCTCCATTTCTCAGTTTGCAGCATATGAGAGAGAGTGGTCCTACTTTCTTTTTATTGGAATTCTCTTTCAGAACACGAGTAATTTTTTTGTTCTCTGTCAAAAATATACAGAAAGCTACAAACATCATGCATAAAAAACTAATTACTCTCAACCAAGTTTACTTTAATGTTTTTGTTGTAAAAATGTTTGTGACAGTTATGTTTATGTCACCTGATATTGGCAGTGTCATGTCGCTAGAATCAGCTCGGATAAAAAATCAATTTCTTGTCTATTCTAGTGTTTCTAGTCATATTTCAACAGTTTGTGTTGTCAACTTCTAGAATATATCTGGATTTTTTAGTGAGTGGAGTTTTCTCCAGTCTTTCACTCTGCCATGACAGGACTTCAAAAGACTGGTAAAGTTTTGAACGGCCAGCTAGATTACAACAATGGCGGTGCCCGTGGACACGTCGGCGACCTCGTGTTTGACAACAAGTGTGAGCTAGATGACAATGGTTTCCAGTGTGTCACACACCAGCGTAAACGTAAACACAGGAGCACAGGTGGTGTACAAAGTGAATCTGTGATCCTGTATGCAGGTTTGTACACTGATGAGAAATTGTCACTTATTTTGACTAAACTTTTGACTAATGAGACACGTATGCATACTTTACAAACTAAATTGGACACTATACTAACGAGTAACGGGTGCTTACATACACTAGAAAAGCAAGTCACTTCACATAACAGCAGACTTCAGCAGTGATAGGCAAGTGACTTTGAGACAGGTTCCAACTGATAACCTCAGACATGATGGGCAAGTGACCTTAAGACAGGTTCAAACTCACAACCTCAGACATTATGGGCAAGTGACCTTAAGACAGGTTTCAACTGACAACCTCAGACATGATGGGCCTTAACGAGTAACGGGTGCTTACGTACACTAGAAAAGCAAGTCACTTCGCATAAAAGCAGACTTACTACGCTCGAATACAGGTTGATTGACTTAGAGGCCCGTGCAAGGCCAGAAGCACGGGATGAAAATTGTCAAACTACTGTTAAAACATTCTTATTGGACAAGCTCGGTTAAACTGATGACATGATTATTCAACGCGCTCACAGACTAGGCCAATTTAAACGTGATAAATCTTGATTCACCATTGTGGCATTTATGAATTACCAGCACACGGAGCTAATACTCGCCAACACTAATAAGCTAAAGGGTAGTATAACTTTGCAATTAGCCGAGATTATCCTGCTGAAATCGAAGAAGCCTGGAAGTCGCTATGGCCATTGTATAAGGACCTACGCCATCGTAACCATGACAAAGTCACTATCGCATATCCGGCAAATCTCATCCACAATGGACGCGTTGTGAAAACAATTTTCAAGAATGGGACAATGCCATGTATCACATCTTCTGCATGTTAATAGCAACAACCGTACCAAGCGGCCATCACAGGATGTTACTCGTGACCCAGCACAGATACACTCACTATCTCAATCTCGATCCACTAGTGCCACCTGCATATCACCAACTACTAGTGATAGCGATAGTATGGATATGGAGGCCAACACACCTAGTGGCAATGACATATACATCATGCCCCACCTGAGCCTCTGCACAGTTCTAGGTCACAGTCCCAGCATATGTTTTTGTCAAATCCACAGCCTAACTCAACTCTTGCTACAGCCTCAATCATCGATCCAGCCTAAGCCCTCGCTTCCATCACAGCATTCATGCCAGTCTCTGCCAGAAGTCGGTCCCAAACCCATGGAACTCACATCACCATCTATCATCCGACCATTGCTACAGCATTCTGACACTATAAATGCGTAGGACTATCAGGGAGAAGCTATTAATAGTTTATTACATTTTGGGACACGTGATCTGAATATTGCAGGGTTCGTTAAAAGTTAGAGGTCTTAAAAGAAGATTGACATATCCAGAATTTATTTATGACATTTTTTGTACAATGGAAACAAATCTTGATACACTTGATATTGCAAATCTAAAAGGATATGAATTTGTTGCTAAAAATAGGCAGAAATTGTTTGCTAGGAAATCTGTGGTAAAGGCATGTATTTACGGGATGATATAATGGACTCTGTCTAAGTTATTGAAAAGAGCTGCGAGTAAATACTTTGGTTAAAAATAAATCGCCAATTACTTCATTTTGATGAAGATCTTATACTAGGTGTAATATATATATCCCGCTCTCGGTTGCGATATCTTGACGAGTACGAGTTAGTTAAATTTAAGAATAAAATAAGTCAATTATGTACAAATAATAAAATATTGTCTGTTGATTGGCGATGTCAATGCTCGCACTTCTCAACTGCCTGATTTTTTAAACGCTGATAGTTTTCTTACCGACTATTTTAATTTTGATGACGAAACCATTGCGCAATTCCAAAAATCACACATTATAGAGGGAATGGGGTTCCATTTAAATCGCCATTCACAAGATACTAAAACAAATACGCTTGGGGTTATGCTTATCGAGTTATGTAGATATAGTAACCTATTTATATTGAATGAGCGAGTAGGTAGTGATAAATCCCACGGTCTTTTTACATAACGCAATACATCGGTAATTGACTATGCTCTTGCTACAGCTGAATGCTTCCAATACTTTAGGGACTACAAGTTCGTCGAGACTGATCCATTGTTCTCGGATGGTCATAACCTTATAAAACTTTCATTGTCTACAAAACGTATGGTTAAAAGTGTGCTAGTGGACACACAGGGGCATAGCAACCGCAAGTGGGATGTGACACTTAAACAAAATTTTATAGACAATATCGACGTAAATCGATTATGTAAGGTAACTGAAATGAATAACTTAAACTCGAAAGTTGCGATCAATTCTGTCACAAATGAAATATGTTTAATATTTGAACATGCAGCATCGGCCACATTTCCCTAACCAATTTATCGTAGCACAAACAATGATAAACTGTGGTTTGGGTCTGACTGCAGAAAAGCACGAAATGTGTACCACAATGCTAAACTGAATTATTCTTGTCACAAATCCCAATTGAATAAGTCAGCCTTCAAGCGATGTGCTAAACATTATAAGCGGACAATGAACACGTATATTAATAAATACAAATACAACAAATCTCATAAATTGCGAAACATGCATGATAGCAATAGTCTCAATAGTATTAAATTGAAAACTAAAAATAATACACCCCCGTTAAACAATTTGTATAGTTTCTTTAAGATGAGAAATGGAAACCCCGATCAAAGCGAAATTTTATAGTACCTGATGATTTACTTGAAAACAGTCAGGAAGTACTTAATTCGTCCATAACCAAAAGCGAGGTTACGAAACATATATCAAAACTAAACAATTCAAAGTTGCCAAGTCCATCAGATAAAATTATTAATGAATATATTAAATCTACTCAAAATCTGTTTTTGCCATCGTATACTGCTTTATTTAATAATGTGCTTAATACTTGCCATATACCAGAATGCTGGCTGGAAGGATATATTGTCCCGATATTTAAAAATAAAGGGGACCCCATTGAACCCTCCAACTATCGGCTTATCACATTATTAAGCTGTCTAGGGAAACTCTTTAATAATACATCTATTTTAAATACCAGAGCAATCTTTTTTATGTCTGAGTATGATTTATGACATGAAAATCAGGCTGGTTTCCATAAAGGCTACTCCACAGCTAACCATGTATTTTTGTTACACGCCCTTATAGAAGTTCTTAAAAAGAAAAAACGTAAACTATATTGTGCAATAAACCATTTGGATTCTATTTATATATGATAATGAGATACTTTTCATCAATTTAAAAAAATAATTTTATATTTTAAGACATTTATAGCATTGTTTTCGTGATATACGCGGGGGGATCAGAAAGTTTGTAGACTTTTGCCATAATTTATTTATATCAATTATACAATGCACAATTGTGTTATTGTATTTGAAATTAATATAATGGACATATTTTGAAAATTTTAGCTTGATACGTCAACTATTAAGAAAATAAAGCACTATTCAAAACTTAGCAGTTAGATATGTCGGGGCAAAATGATGACGTATTGAACAATGTCAATATTTTAAACAGGTGCTTTTGTATCAAATTTATTGAGTCACTTCTTCTCAAAATACTCTCCTCAATGGTCTATTTTTGCCATCATTTACTCCATTCAGTGAACATGTGAAAAAAAATCAGAAGATTGTATACTTGACACAAAATTCTGTAAAACATGCTTTGATTCCAATTTGTCTTCAAATCGACTTCCCATTTGCTTTTTTTTTAATGACGGATTCCCGGCCATCTCAAAAACATAAATTTTGTAACATTTAAACACTAGAGTCCTTGAAACATTAGATTCACTGTATATACTTTTGTTTCTCTTTTTGAGCAGGTGTATTAACTAACATTAAGCAGAACTTTACGGAACTGCGGTATTTTGCTTGCTAATCCATTTTCAAGTGCCCTCAATGTCATTTTGTTTCAAAGAAAAAGGCATACCATAACATCATAATACTGACTTCATTTTGAGATGCGCATAATTGGTGCCATTTTTTTAAACAATGTAAACAAGCATACAATACAGCACACATTGATATTTTTATTTAAAAATAAAAAGCGTTTTGGCAACGCTACGCTTGTTTGCATAGTAGTGGTAGGAAAAAAGCAAAAACTGCCCCGACTACGTAAATTGACGTTTCCACAGTTACTATAGAATATCAACGAATGATGAAAAATTACTGCAAATATATAGAGGCACAGGCTCCCAGAGAATTATAAGAATACAATGATAAATAAAAAAGTAATGGCAAAAGTCTACAAATTTTCTGATCCCCCCTCATATAATAAAATAATATGGGGGTTCAAATCACTTGAGTTAATTGAAAAAGTCCATCGCGATTTTCTTAGGAAAATCACTATTTCTCACAAAAGTACACCCATGTATATGTTATACGCCAAATTAGGCCGTTACCCGATTTCAATTTCTATCAAATGTAGGATGATAGGGTTCTGGAACCGTCCAATATTAGGTAAGAAAACCAAATATTTGTCCCTAATATATCACTACATGTTAAATAATAATTCACAAAGTTTTAAATGGATCTCATCCATAATCAATACACTACCGTCCGTTGGCAAGTTAGACATATTCATTAACCAATCAAATGTAACCTGCAAAACTATAAATAGATTCATCAAACGGACACTAATTGACCAGCACACGCAATCATGGAATGCAGATCTGAGAAGTTCTAATAAAGGCATAATATACAGTCATTTTAAGAAAACAATTTGCTTTGAAAACTACTTGAAAATCCTCCCACGGAACCTTTAATAGTCATTATCTATTTAAACTGTGTACATCTAACCATAGGTTCCCTATAGAAACAGGGAGATGGGCAAATACCTCCATAGAAAATAGAGTATGCTTAAAATGTAACTGTAACAAAGTGGGTTCAGAAATACACTATTTATTTAGATGCTCACACTTTCAACGAAAACGCGGAATTTTAATTGAAATAAATATCTAACCACACATGATATACATGCGCTGCATAATTTGCTGTCCTCGCAAAACGAAACTGAACTGATAAACTTATGCCAATTTGCACGCATACTTAATATGAAAGTGTGTAACTAATTCCTTACAAGCATGCTTAATACCGGCTTCTTGGTTCACCATGAAAAAAAATAAATAATAGTATCCCACACTGTCGATTATATTCTTGCCTCAAGTGCACATGGCACACTTTCCATAGCCAAATAATGTAATTTCATTCACGGCGAACCGACCAATAGTATTCACTATTTCATTTATTATGCAACCTGATAACGTACAAACATGTACTTCACACTTCCTCCCTGACTAAAGACACTTAAATTCATGATTATAACGATAAAATCCACGGCTACCTCACTGTGTCTTCTGCCAGTGTGTGTCCAGATCGGTGTTTGCATGTTGGTTTAAGCTGGAGACAATGGCGGTATCAATACCTGGCTACACGCCAGAGACTAATGACGACGGTCATTGACAGCCATGCACAGACCTCACTGAGTAAACACTGGATGTGACAGAATTAACACTACCTGTTATTAAAAAAAAGGTATTTTTTTTCTTCATTTTTACATGTAAATGTAATGAGAGAATAAATGTAATTGTTGTTGTTGTGGTTGACAGTGAATCTTTTATATTAAAACAGACCCATGGAGGTTTGAACAAAAAGTACACTTTTAATGTATATAAATAATTAAAACTAGTTAAACTGTCCCATAAAGCAGCAGAAGGGTAGTTTTAATGACGTCTACAGAATCAGGATGGTCTGATATATGTCATTTTAATTGAACAAGAGCATCTTTTGTACTTGGTATTTCTTCTGGAATGTTCCCATTGATTTCTGCAATATTTTGGTAAGGAAACAATGGTGTATAAAGAAGTGATACAATTTTTTTTTAAAGATTTATTCCATTTTTCAACAAATGATTAGGCCGTCCTTAAAAAATAAATTATTTGCCATGCTCCTATGTACCATACTCACTCAAATTTCCACTACCAAAACTTTATATTGACTTTCAAAGCATATAAAACAAGAGGCCCAAGAGGGCCTGAGGATGCTCTACTGACTCATAGTGGCCATAGCACTTTTTGAAATTCTACTATGCAATAGAAACATCGGGGCGGGGTAATTTTTAACTCTAGGGACACCATTTGAACAAATCTACCAAAACTATAGTTGGTCATCATTATTACATAAACATTTTGAAAATCTGTTGGACCGTTCATGAGAAGATTTTTTTAAGGTTTTGGACTATTTTTAGTAACGGTGGCCATCTTGAATTTTAGATAGAAAAAATAAATCTTTTGTATAGTCCCTATGCAATATAAACATTCATGTGAAGTTTCAGTTTAATTGGCCTAGTGCTTTCAGAATAAATGAAAAAAAAAAGGATAATTTTCTGTTTTCCCACAGTATCCCTATGTAAAATTCTAAGTCCCCTTACAGGGCCCCTATATATTTTAGCCCCTAAATTCTTATCTGCAATCAAACCCCTACACTTAAGGATAATTTATATCAAATAGGTACAAATCTGACAAAGCAGTTCTTAAGAAAACAATTTTACTAATTCCCTCCTGACCCCTTAAGACATAGGAACCCAGTTATTTTTACAAATCTTAACCTCCTTCACCTAATAATGCTTTAGTGAAGATATAGGCAAAATGAATTCCATTTAAAAAAAAAAATTAAAAAAATATTATATTGACATGTGTCCCCTAATTTAACCCTAGGGACACCATTTGAACAAATCTAACAGAACTATAATTGGTCATCATTACTACATAAATATTTTGAAAATCTGTCGGGCCATTCATGAGGAGAAGATTTTTTAAGTTTTGGACTATTTTTAGTAATGGTGGCCATCTTGAATTTCAGATCGAAAAATAAATCTTTTGTATAGTCTCTTATGCAATAGAAACACCCATGTAAAGTTTCAGATTGGTCTATTTATATCTTACGACAACATTACATATGCTAATACTCGATTTGCCATAATCCACGAAAACAGAAAGACTTAACTATCCTCTATAAGTAAAGAGTTACTATCCTTTGCTATAAATATGCGCATGCGCGAAAGCAACTTCCTCTTTCTGTTTTCGTACCCTCGTGCGAGGTAGGTAATTCGAATTCACTCGTAAAAATTGCTAATTTTCCACGGTTTCTTCGTTATATAGTGCGTTTTATTGTTTTATTAAGAAGCACATTCATTAGTTTGTAGTTGTGTTACTTCTTTTCAGCGAATAAATTCGCTTTACAGTTTTAATTCTCAATTTAATTTCGCGAGAATTTCACTGTTAAATTATTAAAAAGTAAATAGTCGACGAGTTTCTTCGTCATTTAACTGTTTTTACAAATAATATGTGCAAACTAACCGGCAAAATTGTTCGCCAATTTTGTTTTATATTTCAGGATATTTGTACAACCTGCGTTTGTACAAAATGTCCTAACAAAGCTCAATCTTGGAAATCCAGGGATATCTCGTAACCCAGGTATCTTCACCACGGGGAGATATCCCTCAGATTCCAGGGGCCTTCCCATGGAGCTATGTCTCTTGGAGGAAGGCACCGTTGGTGTTAGAGCTACACCCTCCGTAGACCTTCGACCTCCAGGTCAGTTTACAAGGAGTCTCAATGGGCTAGGTCTTGTACCGAAACCCAGAGAGTAACGGGTGGACGAAGACGCTCCAGGAGCTCCTCCACATTCGCTAGCTATCACTGTCCCAGCAGCTCTCTGCAGCAGCACAAGGACTTGAACAGCAAACGATCGAGAGATTTCCCTCAAAATCAGCTATCACTGTCCCAGCAGCGCACAGCAGCACAAGGACAGGAACAGAAGGCGATCGAGGGAAGACTTCCACTGAGAGTGGAAGGGAACATAGAAGAAATAGAGGTAAAGTTTCTTGTTCTTCATCTAAGGGAAGAGACACCGACTTTCGGTTTTCTTTTACCCTTCTTATTATAGGGAATATAGGGACAGATCTAAGGGAGTCTCTACACTAGTTCTAATAGTCTTGGAAACTAACCAGTGGAATTCCAATGACATATCTATACATTACCCCCAATAATATATGTATACCTTACCGGAATTACCGGAATCAAATTTACAAAGGCACGTGGGGGGTGCCCTTTAAATAAAACAATGGTGTTTTAACCATGAGGAGTTTTCCCTAATTATTATAAGGGCCTTCCAATGGAGCAATGTATCTTGAAAGAAGGCATCTTTGGTGTTGGAGTTACACCCTCAGTTAGACCTTCGACCTACGGGTCAGTCTAAAAGGAGTCTCATAGTGCTAGGGCTGGTACCACAACCCAGAGATCTCGAGTACATTCTCACTCAACTAGATCTAATTTTTCCAGGGGTTTCACTCCTGACCACGTAGTCCCTTCACTCCCTGCTAACCAACTGCCAGTCCCCTTTCCAGGGGCGATGGTTGCTTCTCTTTCCATTGATGACAAGGCCATTTGGTCGAGAAATTGGGAACACCCTTTCCCCATTACTCAGAGATGTTTTCTCTGCTTAGAGATATATTTGGCCCTGAACTTTGTCTCACAGTGGTTAATACTTACACTACTGTTCGGGGTAACTCAGCCTTAGAATTTTATTTAAGACTCACACTCCACCTAACTCTATCCTTTGGCTACCACAGAGTAGTCAGGTACCTCATTTGATGACTATTTTACATCAGAGCTTAGAGAGGAAGATATGGTCCCTTATGGCCCTTCCTCTCACTTTTCTAAGGCTATTACGTCAGACAGGTTGGGCACGGATTTGAAGAACTGTAATTAATTCTTTACATTCGTTGGCATGTTAAGAAGTTCAGGCCCAATTTCACGCGGATATTATGGGGGCGGAGGTTGCTCTTCCGCAAGAGGGTTCGCCGGTCAACAGCACTCGATCGGTGTCCGCTTCCCTGAGGATGGTCGTTCGCACTCCTGTTACATGGAGGGGAGAACCCGTCGCTTTATAGCATCTGTGGTATCTTGTCTATCCGGCAGGACCATAAACCGTCACCTGAAGCTCTCCTCGAGCTGCATCTATTCCTATAGTCAATGGTTAAGGACAACGCCAATATGATGGAGTATTTCGTCAGGCTTTCAATATTTCCTTTCTTTAAGGAGTCAGACTTTTCTGTTGGAGCAGAGTTCTCTAAACCAACAGCTGGTTTCTAGTCTGTAGGATGGACCATTTAACTCTTATACACTTCTTGGACTTAATTTCCAAGAAGTGGTTAAGATTCGTAGAATAGAGTTTGAGAACCCCTCGTTTCAGCAATTAGCCATGGCCAAACTTCATACCAGACCTCCAGTATGGTTCCATTCATAGCTCCTCAAGCTCCATTCAGTAGGACTCCAGTAGTTGGGTCTTAAGGCCCCATTTTACTCGGGATCTTTCTTCCAGGGTTACTTTTAACCATAAAGGAAGCAAGTCATACAGAGCCAGGGGCGAGGGCAGAGGAGGTCTAGTGCCTGACCAATAGGGGTGCCCTTTCTGGAAATTTCCAGGTTCTTTCCAGTTTTGCTGGGTTCTTCCAACTTAAATTTGAAGATCCCAAGGCTAGACATTCTCTCAAGAGGTAGACTTTCTACCTTCTCAGAGTCCGGGGAAAATTATTTTTCGCAGACCCTTAGACCCTTTCGGTGATCCAGAGGGGTATCTAATGCTTTTTTTGGGTCAATCCCCAACGGTTTCTTTTCACCCAAGATGCTTAGTAATTCTCTGGGATCCAATGAAGCAGTAGATTTCGACACATATGTCTAGAATTTTCTGTCTCACTGCAATTGAACCGGTATCCCCGTCCTCTCCCAAGCAGGGGTGCTACAGTCGTCTTTTCATAGTTCCAATAGAACAGGGGTATGGAGAACCATTATCGATAGAACTACAAAGAACGAGTGGGTAACTTCTCTTGATCTGCTTACATTCACTTTCCTATACAACCAGATTCAGACGATACCCTCGCTTCCCTTGGCAAGGTTCAACCTATCAGTTCGAGCTCTTCCCTTCAGTTTATCACTAGCACCTTACGTTTTCACTAGAAAAGTAAAGTGCTCATGATTCCAGGTGCATTATACAGATATTTGTCTCCATTCTTATCTGGAGGACTGGCTCCTAACCTCCAATTCCAGGGACTTGGCTCTGCAACACTCAAGACATCTTCTATGTCTAATTCTAGAGCTGGACTTCTTTCCCAATGGGAACAAGTTGGTATTGGTTCTTTGTCAAATATTTACTTGCCTAAGAGCACATTTCCAACTACAGGAAGCTTTTTTGGATCCTTCTCTAGAAAGATTAAGATTATGTCAGGTAAAACTGGAACATCTTCTTTCAGTTCCCTCTGCCTCAGCCAGGGAACTTAATTCATTCATTCAGTTATTAACGAGCCATATAAACATATTGCAGATGAGGGCAGTATTTCCGTCCCTACATCCTTTCTAGTGGGGGGGGGGGGGGGTGCTCATGCTCAGGAGCTCTCGAACTTTGCAAAGGAGACTCTGACTTGGTACTCCCAAGTAGGGATCTCTCTCAGAGCCAGGTATATTACAGGCAAACTGAATATTCTGGTATATTCCCTTTCCAGGAAAACCCAGATATTTCACACAGAAGGGATGGTACATCGATCTATACTAGATCAGGTGTTCCAACTTTGGGACACACCTTGTAGATCTATTTGCTACTCGGTTGATCAATCAACTCCCAACCTGGTTTCTCCAGTTTCAGATCCTCTGTCAGGGGCAGTAGACGCTCTGTCAATTCCTTGGCAGGGTCTGTTCAAGTAATACCATCTTTCGTGGTGTCCATCTCGAAAGCAGGTGGTCAGAGGTTCAAACCGCCTGGGAATTCCGGGTGCTGTAGACTAAAATGCATACCCTCCACCTCCACTTCTATCTTGGGTACTTCTGAAAGCACAGAGAGAAGACGGTTTGCTGCTGATGATAACACCATTTTGGACTGGACATCCATGGTTTCCTACACTGTTATCTCTATTAGTGGCTCCTCCAGTAGTATTCCCTCTCAGATGAGGCCTGGTGTGTCTAGCTCTTGATCGGCTAGTTCACGCCAAGACAAGTGTTTCATCTTTACGCCTGTCTCTTATCTAACGACATCTCAAAACAGAATGGTTTGCTACTCGAGTTCTTTCAGTCGGTATTTCTAGAAGTTTTTCTACAAATGTGTTTATGAGTACAGATGAAAAGGTTGGTTGGAAAAGGGTGAGTCAGGGTCATTGGATCTATGCAATCACACTTTTCAATTATCTATCAGATTTCTTGTGTCACTTTCAAAGATAAAGGTCTTTCACCATCTTCAGTTTAAGATTATTGTTCAGCCATTTCTGTAACACTTAGGCAGGTTACAGGAAAGTCCGATAGTCGTCTACTTTCTAACATAGTTAGAGAATCCCGCTTCTTTTTATGTCACTCCAGAAGGGGACTGTCTCCAGGTCCTGTAGGCTATTTCAGGTCCTACATCCGAACCACTTATATCTTGTTTGAGATTGGGATTAACTTTTAAAATACTTTCCTGTTAGCTATAACTTCAGGTATTGACGTAGTGAGCTACATGCATTATCAGGAACTTAAGATTCCATTTACTTCGCGGTAGGTGGCCCTTCCATTACGTTGCTTTTCTTTCCAGGGTTTCTCTCATAGCATTAACCTCCTTTGGTTTCTATTCAACAACTGGTTATTCCAGCCCTTCCTACAAACACCTCAGGTAACGAGATTTCTTCTTCTGGTTTATGTCCAGTGAGAACATTAAAATCTACTGAGATAGCTCTCTAAGGCATGGCGCAAGTACAGGAAACGGCTTTTCGTTGCTTATCTCCCAGAAACCACAAGACAGTTTTCTCTTGCTTTCATATCAAGAAGGATTGTAGGGACTATTATGTCTTCTTATGAGTTAGAAGTAGTACTTCCATGAGCAAACCCAACAGCACACGAAGTTAGAACATTGTTTTCTTCTCTTGCTTGGCTGAATTCTAATTCTCAGGATCGTATCCTATGAGCATGTTACTGGAGTTCCCATAACTCCTTAACTAAGTTCTATATAAGCGATTACTCATCTTTTAATATTTCCTGACTCTAAGTTCTGTTGTGGTAGCTCAGTTTGTGATCAGAGGTGAACCTCTAGATTGAGTTTGTTTTTAACAAACTTTATGGTTTTAGACTACATAATCTAGCTCCTTTTGGTGGGTGTTTTATGTATCAGGATTCCTGATCAAATAAATTTATTTACATTTTAATTTTCATCTTACTGATATTCGTTAATCTAGGATTTATGTTATGTTTCTCTAACATAATATATCAATATATCAATACATGGATCTCCTAAACAACTTCTGAAGTTCTGATTTTGTAGATTTATGTAAGTATATATATAAGATAGATATATATTACTAAAAATATTTTGACCTTTTGACTGCCGTGTCTCCAGGTATCTTTGACTAGAGTTTCTTCAGTCTACACAGGCAGAGTAAGTTATTTCTGCTACTTTATAATATGGAATGGATTACAAGCTGTACTTGTTGGAATGAAGGTCTTCTACAACTAGACACTTTGGTCTTCTCCTACTTCGGAGATATTACAGCACTTCCAGATGGTTCTACAAAGTATGTAAGTATCACTGTTAAAGTTTATTTAGTTTAGTTCTATGTTAAAATTCATAACTGATTTTTACATGACTTATCTTAGTTTCTTAAGATAATTTTTTACAGGCTCCCCTGTTCCCTTTTATTTTGACTTATCTATCCTCTCCTCCCCAGGCTTTTATGTTAAAGTCAGCATATGTAATGTTGTCGTAAGATATAAATAGACCAATATAGAAAATTTGAGTTAATTTTACTATTTGTCTATAGTATACTTACGACAACATTACAAGCCCTCCCCTCCTCAGAAAGAGGAAGTTGCTTTCCCGCATGCGCATATTTATAGCAAAGGATAGTAACTCGTTACTTATAGAGGATAGTTAAGTCTTTCTGTTTTCGTGGATTATGGCAAATCGAGTATTAGCATATGTAATGTTGTCGTAAGTATACTATAGACAAATAGTAAAATTAACTCAAATTTTCTATTTTAATTGGCCTACTGGTTTAAGAACAGATGAAAGAAATTGAACCCTTTGGGCGGGGTCATAGTTAACCCTAGGAACAACATTTGAACAAATCTAACAAAACTATAGTTGGTCATCATTACTACATAAACATTTTGAAAATCTGTTGGGCCATTCATGAAAAGAAGATTTTTTAAGTCTTGAATTTCAGATCGAAAAAAATAAAATCTTCTGTATAGTCTCCTATGCAATAGAAACACCCATGTGAAGTTTCAGTTTAATTGGCCTAGTGGTTTCAGAGAAAATGCTGCTAACAGATGACAGATGACGAACGATAGACAACGCGCCATCGCATAAGCACTTCTGGCCTTTGGCCAGTAGAGCTAAAAATTCTTGATTTATATCCATTTTTCTTTAAAATCCAAAATTAGCTATCTCCCCAGCCACATGAAAAAAACTGGGTCAGAGCAGAGCAAACAAATATTTTTTTAATGATGGCCCTATTTATATAATTATCCTGTTTATAGGTCGAGAAAAACGTCAAAATGATATTAAAGTAGAAGTTCTATGTTATTCTATGTACAACACGCTTATAATACAACAGACAACGAGCAATTAACTTTATACATGATTGGTACGTCAGATGGTGCTAAATATAGAATGATATTCAGACTTTATGGTACAGAATGCAACATACATTAAACATATTTATGCTTCGCAAATGTACCGCCATTCTAATTTGTAACTGATGATAATATGTACACTACGTCATTATCGTGTCAAACCTGTTAAAGTTCATGCTTCTACAATAGAACTATTCTTTTCATGATAGATTCCATGCCTGTGCTTTTGTTCAATATTGCATGCTGAATATTATTATATCATTATAAGTATATAAAAAAAATGGCACATGCGCATTTAAAACAGACATCAATTCCTCAAAATTCACATAAGAATACTTTATTCCCCGAAATATCAGACAGCATTGATATAATTACTATAGTGTATTAAAAATGCAGCTCTAGTATATTGGACAGAGTGTTAGCTGCTCACAACAGAGGATGAGCTTGGCTGCTTTTATAAATGTGGCAATTAAAGTGAATGAATGTGTAAGTTTGGTTCTTTGTACAGGGTACTTAATACATTGGTGATACCGAATCCTCACAATTTATGTTCCGGCTGACACAGCGAATTCCTGGCTGCCATTTGTATATTTAAAAAGAAACTTACCTTATAAAAAAAACATATTGTCTAACCTACTTACTGCTATGACCTATACAATTAACTACTGTGATCGGATATAATTCGGATACATATTTAAGATTAATTTGTTGATATATCATTTTTGGAAAACAACAGTTAAAAATTACTGTTTTTTCCAAAACTTGATCATGTTTGGAGATAAATCTGATTCTGACGACTTGCTGAAAATATGTCACACCTGTAAAATATCTTTATATTTCTGTTGTATTGAGTAAAACAAACAATTGTAGCTGTTTAATATTGTTATGGGTTCAGTCGCACTTATATTTTCTTTTTAGCGGGAAAGTGGTCGGAACAGCCGGAACATGACCAGCTGGTTTTAATATTAATACCGGTTTGTACATTCCCATAATGCACTGTTTAGAAAAACAATGGCGACCTCCATGTGGTGAATGCCGTGTTTTTAACTCGTGATCGTGACGTTCAATATGACAGTGCCCAGAGTCGATATCTTTACTGGCCCTTATATAGGGTTCCGTTGTCAAGGGACCTAACCAACAACACCAGGATGTGGATGGGAGAGCAATTCAAATAAGCTTTGCGCTTTCTTCACAATCATTAGCTAAAATAAATTAGAAAAGACAAAAAACAGTAATTGTTAACTAGTGACATGCACCTGGGTCAGTGCAATTGATTGATTGATTGTTTGATATTTAGCGAAAATCTTATGCTATCGAGGGTTGACAGAAGATCAGTTAACCTAACAACTGTTTCCTGGGAATCTGAAAGGTTAACCAGTACTCAAGCACACCCCATCACCACAAGTGACTGATAACTTTCCCACTTGAATCAGTGGTGAGAGACAAATGATAATGTGACATAATGTCATATATTAATCATCAAAGACTGTTGCCGGGCAGAGATTCGAACTCACGACCCCTGGATTGGTAGTCAGACAGGTCAGTACAAATTCACGCCACTATGACTATTAATTGACAACTGCAGGTTCTGCCCAGGAAGACTTTGAGCGTGATTTGTCCAAGCCGTAAGAACTTGTTTCACAATCGCGGTAAAATAATATTTCACAATCAAGGTAAATTAAGTCATTTAAGCTAAACTGCATAATCATCCGAACTGATCTGTAAAAAAAATAACATTCTATAGAATTCTTATACAACATCAAAAGTATCATTCAACTAGACATTTTCCACTCTGGGATTTGAAATTGAAGGAAAATTGACAGAACGAGCTTTGACTGATATATTGGTTGTGTTTTAATACTGATTATATTACATCCCACATTGTAGAGATTTTGGAAGATTTCATTAGCTTTACAAAATCTTATACATCATTAAATCAATGCAATCCAATCAAATATATGAGATGTAACTATACGAAATGAATTTCAAACAAAATATCTCTGCCATTTTCATTTTGAAAAGGCAGCAGTTATCAATGTTAGGGACACTGCAGCGATAGTAGAGCATCACCCACTCATACAGAAGATCGTCGGTGCGATCCTTGGATCATATCAAATACTTGAACAAGAACAAGAACAACTATATTGCTCACCTGTCTGACCTTGAGTCACCCAACTTAAGTAGATTATATAATACATGTACATTCAAAATTCCAGAAAGATGAGATGGGCAGCTATAGTTAGAATTTCGATTTGTTTTGAAGATGTAACAGATGCGTAGAAGAGTTCAAACTTGGTAGAGGTTCACCCATGGTAAATGTCAGTGAAATTACATTAAAATCAGGTCAGTAGATTCTGACAAGAAGGCTTTTGAAGTTTTTACTATAGCTGCCTATATACCGTACATTCCCTTATTAACGCCCCCGGGGGTGTTACATTTTCCAAGGTGGGGCATTTATTAAAGATTAAAAAAAAGCAAATATAACATCAGTTAACAATACAATAAATCCATTAATGCCCTTGAAAAAACCCTTAAATCTGGTTTATTATATAAATCCCCGAAAAGTGGTTCAGAATTATTTGAGAGTGAATGAAATAATCCACATAGGATGAAAAAAAGCTGAAAATTTGTATGAAACTACTGCATAAGTCCGCGTACTGGAATATCCGAATTTATGGTCAGTGAACTCTTCACTTTAAATCACTTGGACGCTTGCTCTTAACATTTCTGTGAAATTATTTTAAAATCAAGCCAGTAGTTTCTGATGAGAAGGTTTTTGAAGTTTTTACCATAGCTTATATAGTAAACTAACCCCACCCCTGGCGGCCATGTTTTTTTGATGAATCAAGATGGCTTAAACAAACTTGGTAGAGGGTCACCCAAGGAACATTTCTGTGAAATAATTTTAAAATCAAGCCAGTAGTTTCTGACAAGAAGATTTTTGAAGTTATTACCATAGCTTATATAGTAAACAAACCCCACCCCCTGGCGGCCATGTTATTTTACAAGCTTACTCAATCACTTGGCACTCAGCACTTAAAGGAAAGTTCTAGGTCTGGCAAATGAAAATAAAATGGGCCAGAGCAGCATGAAAATTAGTGGGTGGGTGGGGATGGTAATCTAGCTTTTAATTTATTTTGGCCTAAACCAAGCAATGTTCTTGTCTATAACAAACATCAGTGGACATTGTACTCAACTTTTGGACGCTTATCTCAAGACAGTAACTCAAATGAAGGATGAACTAGAAAATAAATAACACAAAGCCTCTCTCAAACAAATCGATGCGATGGTACGAGTGGTAGTAAATACTAAGATAGGAACATGTCACAAAAATGTATCCCAATTTTCTAAGTATAGAAAAGTAGCAAAGAAAAAGCACTACCATTCATGGGTGATTATACTTATGGAGTGTTCATGCTGACTATAATATGTTTTGCATGGTTTAGGTCTAAAAACCCACCAATGATTTTTGTTCTTTATTCTATTGTAAATAAAACATTCATTCTCCACTGCATGGTATAAGAAGCCAATTACCATTTTTAATGTCCCTGGAGTTTCTAGAGAAAGATTTTTAACAGTGATTGGTATTCTAGTTTTATTTTACACATTATGATGGGTCTCCCAAGCCTCCTGCAGTGTAATGTGCACCTATTTCTCAAAATTTGCCTTGTACTGCTGAATATTTTACTAATTTGCTGTGTCCCTTGGTGAAGTGTGCATTTCTCATGTCTCATAGTTACAGGTGCAACTTCTCTTTGATCGATTTTATTGTTTGTTTCTATTGACGGAGTGTCCAGTTATTCAAATAAAGGCTTTTGAAATACTTTTTCTTCCAAATTCTTTTCAAAATACTGCAAATGAAGATGTTCCTGAGTTTCTAAACAGATACATTACCAACATTTAGCTGGATCTGAGACCATAGTTATGTATATATTTAATAAACACTAATCACTTTGGCATACTACATAATGGGTACAAACATAATAATAAATTTAGTGAACAGTTCTCATATTTCTTCATAAAAATGCAGTCATACAACTGAACCTAGAAGAATTCTGTTCAAATAGGAACAGATACGTTACCATATTTGTTTTAACTACACTCACAGTTTTGTATATATTACCAGTTTTAACTATTTAACCTTGCAATAGTCTCTTTCTAGCCATTGAAAAATCACATTTGAAGTAATCTTTAATAAACCCATGCAAATTTGTAATGATAACACCTATTGTACAACAGATATGTTACCAACAGATACGTTACCAAGCTATTAATTTGAATTTATGCACCACATTTTGGTGTAAATTCTCTCATAAAATTGCTATATTTTAGCAACCACATGTCAGAGACATCATATTCATCTTCATGGTGACGAAAGAGAAAAGTATAAAGCTCAATATTATACAAAAACACTTTTCTGTCAAGATGCTGAATATATCATTTAGTTTTTCTCTTAAACTCTATCTCTGTATACTCCATATATTGATCATACTCATTTAAATGCCTTGTGCACCCTTCATACACTGTTTTGTTCATGTTGATGTGGTGAAGTATTTGTGTATGTCTCTACACCTGGCATCAGCAAACATAATGTATCTTTCAAATTGTAGCGTATCTGTGCCTGGAATGTCTATAAGAACATGATAGGACTTTGTCAGTTATGTAGACTATTGAATGATAATCAACATGTTTTATCTTTACCTTTTATCAGGTAAACACATTATTATAATCACCAACCTGAGTATTTAATTTGAAAGCCATATTAAATATGTAAAGTATGGTAACGTATCTGTTGGAAGTGGTAATGTATCTGTTTAAATTATCGAATATTATGCAACATGTATATATTGGTTAAATTTTTGACCACAACAACAAAACAACATCATCAACAACAACAGTAGCAACAACACAACAATAGCTGTAGCAGTAATGTTAACATCAACAAAAATAACATTAAAAAAAATAAAACTATATATCCTATATATCGGTATAAACATGTATGAAGGGACATAGCTAAGTCTAGAGCTGAAATACAGAAATCCTACAGAAAAGACAATTAAAAATTACACTAATGGAAGTATATATACTTTTTGTGTTGTCTATAATGAAGACATGCCATTTCTTGAGCTAATTAAACATTGTATTCACATATATAAACTGTTTTTGTCATATTTATTGAAAGCCTTTAGTTATGGACATATACGTTAGTTCTTGCAGAACATTTAATTAGTTGCTTTGGTAAAGCTATTAAAGAGAAAATCCATCCATTACAATTTCTATCCTGTATTTCATGTTTGGGGTTTCAAATGTAAACACAATTAATTAATGCTGGATAAATCAATACATACAAAAGTGAAATCGTAAATGTACTTGAACTACAAAATTTAAAACTGCAAATTGTATGATTTGTTCAAATAGTGCAGTAAAATACTAGAAATCGTAGTATTCACCGGAACATGTTGTAATGCAAACTCTGATGTATGTCATATCAAAATACTATAATAGCATGGAAAATGCCATTTTTGCAGTTTAAATCTAATGACTTGAACCTTGTTCTGTTAAGAGGTAACATATCTGTGCATGGTAAAATTGGGTTTATGTATTGCAAGTATCATTATCTTTGAAACCCCGACTTATCTAAGATCAACCAGTATGGATTTGAATTCTTCAAATGTGTGGCTTTCATGATATTGAGGAGTGAAATGAGTCTGCTCTGGTCATATTTTCACTTTTTCCTAACCCCTGGTGGCTCACGTTAGCGGAGAATGAATGAAAAACAGTTTGAAGGCTTGTCATTCATAGAGAGGCCCAAATGAAAGAAGAGAAACTTACATTTTATTGTTCCTGGGAAGCATACGTAGATAAAGTGTCTTGCTCAAGGACGCCACACATAGCTGTGGCTGTTCCAACATCTTCACAAACTAACTAGAAAGCACTACCAAAATATGATGAGAAAAGAAGTGGTCATTTAACATATAAGAGATTTTTTCTGATCAGCATGCCACCCTTTTGACACAGTGAAAGTAGACTTCTGAAATCACGCATTCATACCCCAGTTTCCATTAGCATCAATTGTTTTTCTTAAAATTCTCAATTCAAACAAATACATCAATAACGCCATTTAAATATAAAATGAGCATCGAAATAAAGAACAACATTTTTAAAGAAGAAGATACAACATTTATTTATAACTGCCATTATGCAACTACCCCACAGTGGCATTAATTTCCTGTTTCAAATGGTGATTCTATGTCTTTATAGTAACACTCAGTGAGAGAATGTTTAATCCTTTACTCCATAGATATGTGTTTTCTGCACCAATCACAGAAGGCCTTTCCATTTTGTCAGTAAATATAAATATAATTCACCCAGTAATTCAAAAGCCTTCTGTATTAGAGGTGTCCAAAGGCGTCTATATTAGAGGTGTCCAAAGGCTTCTATATTAGAGGTGTCAAAAGACGTCTATATTAGAGGTGTCCAAAGGCATCTTTATTAGAGGTGTCAAAAGGCGTTTATATTAGAGTGTCTTAAGGCGTCTACCGGTATATTAGAGGTGTCCAAAGGCGTCTATATTAGGTATCCAAAGACGTCTATATTAGAGGTGTCCAAAAGCATCTATATGAAGTAAAAGGTTAACAGTTTCTCATTCTTATACACTCATATGGAGGAAAACTGTAGTGGCAAATATTTGATAATATTTGGCAAATGTTTGCTGCTATACCAGAATACTTCGGCAAATTTTAGAGGAAAATGAGGCACAAAATTTTAGAGCAAAATGAGGCACAAAATATCTGTTTGATTAACTGTTTTCATTGTAATGAGTTACTGTCACCAATAAATAAATTGAAATATTTTTGACAATAATGCTAGTATCAATAATTTATGGTGGACATTTTGATGTCAACATGATGTTCCAGGATTTAATATAGCAAGCTGGCTTGAACACTTAAACATTAAGGTTTTAGCCTAAAGGTTACTGGCAGGTCAAGTTAATTACATGGGGTCAAACAAAAGAATAGCTTAGCTCAAAGTTTACGATACAAAAAATGCTTATATTGGTCAAACTGATCTATTTTACCTCAAATTGTGAAACCATTTCTTACATCTTGGACATATTTAGTAGTAGCTCTAGGTTTCCTGGGAAGCATACGTAGATAAAGTGTCTTGCTCAAAGACGCCACACATAGCTGTGGCTGTTCCAACATCTTCACAAACTAACTAGAAAGCAAAGTTTTACGATATACTTTTATTCCTACATTATTGTACAAGTGCTCTATCTCTTAAGCCTAAACCTAAAACTGAGAGACTTTCTCCTTTACATCTTTTCTTTAAACTTTCATGGTCACTATTTAACATGCATATACACTGCAACACATTGTTGAGACAAGGCTTCCCCATCTTCAAACAAACCCTTAGAAAACAACCCTTGAAAACTAGACTAGACTCGACTATTCTCTACCGAGTTATTTTGCAGCTTTTTATAAGAATATCCACTGTTACTTGTCATAAAAGAGTGACAACTAATTATAATATACAAAGGTCACCTTTTTACAAGCTGGTAAAAGTTCTACTGCTGGACCATGTGCTCCACATTGGTCAAAAACACAACAAAAGAGAAACAACCAGCAAATGCTTGTTGTAGTGGTGACATTTACATTAATTCTTAATTCTCTTTATACCGCTAATAATATTATATGGGGAATTATCTTAAACATTCCTCGGCAAGTCTTAAACTGAACATCATCAACTCATTGTTATGAGGATTTTCACCTTAAAACCTGAAATAATTCCAGAGGATTTGTTATTTAATCTATAACCATTTATTTCTCCCAATTTAAAGAATTTTCTGATTTTATTATTCAATTAGTTATATTATGGCAAAGGTTTAACTGTTCAATTGCTGGGAAATTGTTGTTGTACCAACTCTCTGTTAAACACAATAACAGCCAGTATTTGTAAAAGCCAACTGGTTAAATATAGGATCTTACATTCATGCCCATTTATTATTGAATTTATTAAATGTGTTTGCAATATTATATTATGTGAGGATTTGCCGAGCGTTACATCCCAAGAGTTTCAGTTATTTAAATCAAATAAAACAAGTATGTATTTTGTTATCCAGTGGTTCAATTGTTTTAGGACTGGGCCTAGATAGCTCGGTGACAATGGCACATTCTGACTATCAATCCAGGGGTCCTGCATTTGAATTTCTGCCCAGCCAATGTGTGAGTCTCAATGATGATCAATTCATTATTGCCATTCCACTCTCTCCATCACTGATTCAATATAAAGACTAGATGAGTGTGCTCGCATACTGGTTAACCTTCCAGGATCCACTTAAAAAGAGTGGTTAAGTTATATAGCCTCCATTGCACAAAAAAAAAGACACGAAATATTAAAACAAACAAATCAGTCTATAAAATCCAACAAATCCTGGCAGAGAATGAACATAATATGAGCTCACATTCAGTGTGTCTTTTTTTGGTTTTGGGGGAATGGGGGAGATTCCATTCCTTAAGGGGAAAATCGCGTCAAATTGACGAAAATTGAAAAAAAGAGAAAAACAATGAAAACTGTAACTATGAACCTTCCCTGTTTTTCATTGTTTTACACTGTTAAACTGGCATTAAATCTAATTACAAAATAAAACAGTAAGAATTAAAAAAAAAAGAAGAATTTTTTCATAAATTAGAGGAAAAAACATGTTTTATGGAGGGGATTGGGGCCAAATTTCATCACTATATTTTATAAACATCCCTAACTAAAAACATCAGCAAGAAATAGTTTCATCTTGTATGTATTTGTCACCGAAGTCCAAATCATGCCTAATTATTGTCGACCTTTTGGTTCTAACCAGTTGGTGTAAGCTTAAGCAAGTGGGGAATTAGCTGGTAGGCAGCCTACACACAACTGGTATTTCGATGACACACGTGGGGTCAGTCTAACTTCTAGCTGTAGACTTAATTCAATGTCCAATACAGTATACAAGTCTTTCGGTGTTTAACACTTTTATTTTGGTTTGATTAATAACAATAAAGTAAGATAGTTAATAAGTTCCTAAATATTAAATTAACACAGTTTGAATAAGTTGTTAAGTAAGTAATCATAGTCCTTAGTAATAATTTTAAAATAACTGACTAAAGATTTAGTTCCGTTTAGCTATTGTAAATTATATAATGGCTAGCGTTATGCCATTTAAAATACTAAGTCCTATCTCTCCCTCTATTACTTATCTATATGTAATTTCTTCTCCTCTATATTTCAAAAACCTTTCTTTATATAATAAGTTCCTAAAATGGATTAGCCAATAAAATTAACTTTGAATATTTAACAAATAAAAATCATTTTAACAATTAACCAATGAATTCTAATTTTACTATTATTTTGACCTAAAGCTGTTAAGCTGCTAGAAGTTAATAATTAAGATTTTCTTATCAAATGTAATCAACATTATATAATCAAACAAACTATATCAATCAAACAAGTCCTGGAAATGAGCAATGATGTCATTCTCATGTCAACACATGTCAACTCAAAATCAAATGATTATATCAACATCTGGAGGCTTTTCTCCAATCAATAATACTTGGATTTTATAACTGATTGACTAAGATTTCAAAATTTGATATTACATACAAATGAAAATTTAAATACCTTCTCTTATTAACTAATATACAGTTGTTTTTAACACCTCAAGGGTTTCTTGTTACACCATGGCTTGTGTAATGATTACTATAATGAAACTTGTATATACTGCATATTAACAAAATTCTCACCTATTAACAAAGCTCTACAAACACCAGATACATATACTATTTTACAATAAACATAGATAAAAATTTAGGTTTTACCTTTTTAATTAAAATTTATTATTTTTATTTATTTTATTATTTTTTTTATTTGATAACAGCAATAAAATTATAACAGTAATTTTATGCCTGTTACATATACCTGGCACAATTCTTAACAAAATGTCCAATTTTTCCCCAGTAAATGTACAAAACATATAATATAGAACGTGTCAAATCCTCGTTTTTCACTTTCTTCTTCGTTTGACCTACTATATCAAATGAAAGTCCTGACACATATGACTTTGTAAGAGTTCTCCTAGACATATTTGTACATTATGTGCACTACACTCTGAATTAGCTATTGTCTGACCTAAGAAAGCCTTATTTATTAATAATAATGTATCTTTCCAAGACTACATTATGATGAAATGGTTACATTTAATTCTTATCTACTGAATAACATTACCAGTTTCAATACAATTTATTTACCCATTACATTTAATTCCCGAATTAAAAGTCAAATGCTATTGAACCTGTCATGTTTGATAATTGCTGATTTAATAAAGTCAAAGTCTATTTTATCTATCATGTTTGATATTTGCTTACTAATTGAAATCAAAGGCTATTTTGCCAGTCATGTTTGATAATTGCTTACTTAATAAAGTTGAAAGCCATTTGCCTGCCATTTTTGATAATTGCTTACTAAATAAAGTCAAAGGCCATTTTGCCTAACATGTTTGATAATTGCTTAATAAACAAAGTCAAAGGCATTTTGCCTGTCATGTTTTATAATTGCTTACATAATACAGTAAAAGTCCATTTTTCCTGTCATGTTTGATAATTGCTTAATAAATAAAGACAAAGGCATTTTGCCTATCATGTTTAATAATTGCTTAATAAATAAAGTCAAAGGCCATTTAACCTATCATGTTTGATTATTGCTTACTTAATAAAGTCAAAGGCCATTTTGCCTGTCATGTTTGATAATTGCTTACTTAATACAGTTAAAGTCCATTTTTCCTGTCATGTTTGATAATTGCTTAATAAATAAAGACAAAGGCATTTTGCCTATCATGTTTGATAATTACTTAATAAAAAAAGTCAAAGGCCATTTAACCTATCATGTTTGATTATTGCTTACTTAATAAAGTCAAAGGCAATTTGACTGTCATGTTTTATAATTGCTTACTTAATACAGTAAAAGTCCATTTTTCCTGTCATGTTTGATAATTGCTTAATAAATAAAGACAAAGGCATTTTGCCTATCATGTTTGATAATTGCTTAATAAATAAAGTCAAAGGCCATTTAACCTATCATGTTTGATTATTGCTTACTAGATCAAGTCAAAGGCCATTTTGCCTGTCATGTTTGATAATTGCTTACTAAATAAAGTCAAAGGCCATTTTGACTGTCATGTTTTATAATTGCTTACTAGATAAAGTCAAAGGCCATTTTGACTGTCATGTTTGATAATTGCTTAATAAATAAAGACAAAGGCATTTTGCCTATCATGTTTGATAATTGCTTAATAAATAAAGTCAAAGGCCATTTAACCTATCATGTTTGATTATTGCTTACTTAATAAAGTCAAAGGCCATTTTGCCTGTCATGATGGATAATTGCTTGATAAATAACGTTGAAGGCTATTTTACCTGCCATGTTTAATAATTATTTACTAAATAAAGTCAAAGGCAATTTTACCTACCATGTTTGATAATTGCTAACTAAAAGGCTATTTAAATCAGTCATTTTTGATAATTGCTTACTAAATACAGTCAAAGGCCATTTTGCATGTCAAATTTGATAATTGCTAACTAAATAAAGTCAAAGGCCATTTTGCCTGTCATGTTTGATAATTGCTTACTTAATACAGTCTTTAGAGCCATTTTTCCCGTCATGTTTGATAATTGCTTAATATATAAAGACAAATGCCCTTTTTCCCATCATGTTTGATAATTTCTTACTAAATACAGTCAAAGGCCATTTTGCCTGTCATGTTTGATAATTGCTTACTAAACAAAGTCAAAGACCATTTTGCCTGTCATGTTTGATAATTGCTTACTAAATACAGTCAAAGGCCATTTTGCCTGTCATGTTTGATAATTGCTTACTAAATACAGTCAAAGGCCATTTCGCCTGTCCTGTTTGATAATTGCTTACTAAATACAGTCAAAGGCCATTTTGCCTTTCATGTTTGATAATTGCTTACTAAACAATGTCAAAGACCATTTTGCCTGTCATGTTTGATAATTGCTTACTAAATACAGTCAAAGGCCATTTTGCCTTTCATGTTTGATAATTGCTTACTAAATACAGTCAAAGGCCATTTCGCCTGTCCTGTTTGATAATTGCTTACTAAATACAGTCAAAGGCCATTTTGCCTTTCATGTTTGATAATTGCTTTCTAAACAAAGTAAAAAGGCTATTTTACCTGTCCTGTTTGATAATTGCTTACTTATTAAAATCAAAGGCCAGTTTACCTGTCATGTTTGATAATTGCTTGATAAACAAAGTAAAAAGGCTATTTTACCTGTCCTGTTTGATAAGTGCTAACTTATTAAAATCAAAGGCCATTTTACCTGTCATGTTTGATAATTGCTTAATAAACAAAGTAAAAAGGCTATTTTACCTGTCCTGTTTGATAATTGCTTACTAAATAAAGTCAAAGGCCATTTTACTTTTCATGTTTGATAATTGCTTACTTAATAAAGTCAAAGACCATTTTGCCTGTCATTTTTGATAACTGCTTACTAAATACAGTCAAAGGCCATTTTGCCTGTCATGTTTGATAATTGCTTACTAAATAAAGTCAGAGGCTATTTTGTCTGTCAGGTTTGATAATTGCTTACTAAACAAGAAAATATCAGTGGAACCGATGGATGCTCCCAAAGTGAGTGTTTGACTCTGTACCATGTTCCCTTAGTGCTGATGGCTAACAGGTTGAAAAATACCAAACTGCATAGAAGGAACACTATGTGGCTCTTCACTTGACAGAACTCATTTGCAAATCATTGAACCGGAACAAAATGACAATATATGCATATCCTAGTTAGTTTTTACAAAATTAAAACCAGAGGTTGTAGCAAAATAGCATCATGAAGACAATATGCACATCTCCACTTGGTAATCATGCATCCTAGCAAGTTTCATAAAATTCTAACCAGAGGTTGTAGAGAAACAGAGCGAAGAAGAGTTTGGTCATAGACAGAATGAAAGGGCCACAACTCTGTAAAAAATCATCGCACTGAAACACAAACAGCAAATTTCATAAAATTCCAACCTGAGGTTGTAGAGAAATAGCACAGACAATAATTTGGTCACAGACTCAATCAAAGGGCCATAACTCCATGAAAATCATCGAACATGAGCACAAAGACAATATGCACATCTCCACTTGGTAGTGATGCATTCTAGCAAGTTTCATAAAATACCAACATGGGGTTTTAGAGAAATAGTGCGGACAATAAATTGGTCACAGACTCAATCAAAGGGCCATAACACTGTGAAAAATCACCGAACCGGAACACATAGACAATATGCGCATCCGCACTTGGTAATGATGCATGTTAGCTAGTTTCATAAAATTCCAACATGGGATTGTAGAGAAATAACATGGACAAGAATTTGGTCACAAATAGAATAAAAGGGCCATTACTCCGTGAAAAATCATCGAACCCACACAGAGAGACAGTATGCACATCTGCACTTGATAATGATGCATCCTAGCAAGTTTCATAAAATTCCAACATGAGTTTGTAGAGAAATAACCCGGACAAGAATTTGGTCACAAATATAATCAAAGGTCCATAACTCCATAAAAATCATCGAACTGGAACACAAAGACAGTATGTGAATCTGCATTTGGTAATGATGCATCCTAGCAAGTTTCATAAAATTCAAACCAAAGGTTGTAGAGAAATAGCCCGGACAAGAATTGGTGACACACAGACGGACGCACGGACAAAGCGGCGACTTTTTGCTTCCCCCTTTTGGGATAGCATAATAAAGTCAAAGGCTATTTTACCTGTCATGTTTGATAGTACGTAGTAAGTAAGTAAAGTTTATTCAAGTACATATAGGCCTCCAGCGTATCATACAACTATACAATAAGAACATACACAAGAATGACCAACAAAATTAATGTTAGTACATGTATAATAGTGTTCATGAAAAAGATTGTTTTACATATTATTATACCAGCTGAAATAAAGCATCACAATTATATTAAAATATTTCGTTTTTCAAAGGCCTATACATGAACCTCGCAATTTCGCATAATGACAGTTTTATCATAATTGGACATTAACCTATGAAAAGTGTTTGTGTCTCTTAAATTTAGATAGTTTTCACCAAAAACATTCTTTCTTAAATTTTCATACACTGTACATTCCATGAAAAAATGAAATTCAGATACAATTACTAAATATTTCTCTGAGAACATATTGAACAAAATCTAAAATAAATATGACGACTTTTTTCAATCATAAGATTATGGGTAGACGTTCTAAATTTTGCCAACGTTTGTCTTAAAGGAAATGATAAGTCTAAAGATAAATAATTTTCAGGATTAAACAATGATTTAAAGTTTCTGTATGTATCGGCTTTACTTGTACCATTTAAGGATTGAAACCACTTCTGCAAGTAACAGTCGCGTATCCTTTGTTTAAACAATTCAATGAAAGCACTTGCATTACCAACACCTTGAGCAATCCAAGCATATCCAAATCCTAGTGAAAATAATAAGTAATGTATATGACTAGCCCACGTTTTGCGTCCGGCGTCATCAAAACGTTTTAGCATGATATAACATTGATATGGATATATCTTCCTATCCATATGTAATATTTTGAGCCAGTATTCAATACACTGTGGCATATATGTAGTGCAAAGTGGTAACAGTCACATTCGCCATAAACAAAACAACTAGCTGTCTGTTGAGGTAAAGAACAGTTTTGTCTGCAAAATTTTAAATGAACTTTCTCCAGCTTATCAATAAACTGATACCCCCATATTTCTGCACCTTAGCATAAAATGGGCTTGACCATGCTATCAAATAATTTGAAAATATCCTTCTGGCTAAACTGTCCAAATTATGCTGATATTTAAATATACATGCAATAGATTTTAGGGCTTGTTTCGATGCATATTCATGTGTCTTAGTCCACACAAGTTTTGGTGTCATATAAATGCCTAAATATTTGTACACAGAAACAACCGCAATAAACTTTTGTTTGAAATACCATTTTTCGTAGTTTCTTAAAGCACCCCCATTAAATTGATTTTCATGTGGACTGAATCACAAAAATTAGATAACCAGTTGATTTGCTGTTGTAATTTGATAGCTGTTTCACTTAAATTAGAAACATCATCAGCGTAAAAAAAAGCAGTCGCACATGTCCTCTGTTACATTTATTCCTTGACTAAAAGTATTTTTTAAGTTATCTACAGGATCATTGATGAACAGGCAAAATATAATAGGACTGCAAATACAACCTTGCCTTCCGTTGTTCCGATGTTACATTCAAAAAAGTCTGAAAGCCCATGACCAACACTTACACATGATCTTAGTTTACTGTATATTGATTGGAACACAGCTAATAATTTATCATCTATACATTTCCTTTTCATCGAATCCCATGAAATATTGTGATGAATAGAGTCAAAAGCTTTCAAAAAATCTATGAAAATACAATAAATCTACCTCTCGGTTTCGATAAGTATTTCTGATATTGACATAAACTATGGTTGAGTACCCTTTTAGTAAAGCTGCCCGAGATTCATCAATGATATTGTTTTCGTCACACGAGGTTTTCAATCTGTTATTCAAAATTCAAGTAAATATTTTACAGAGAGCATTAATATCAACTCCTATAATTATTTGGGTCTAATGTGGAACTATGTTTGAGTATGGGTGTTATGATACCTTCACCGCATGCATTGGGTACATTTTCACTTGAAAAAATATCATTAAACAATTTAGTTTAATATGGTAATATGAGAACAGCTGTGTGTCTATAAAGAAGCATCCCCACCCCATCGGGCCCTTTAGCCCTTGGGCCCTTTTGCCATGAACTTGATCAATAGATTGCAAAATTTCATCGTCAGTTATATGTATTAAAATACTCATATTCAACATTACGAGTTATATTCGAGAAATTATTAGTACCAAAATTCGTATTTTGTTTGTTAAACAAATTTTGAAAATTATTTAATCTGTAATTTCTTGCTAGATATAGATTTGGTACTGAGTGACATTATTTTTAACGTTTGAACTTTTAATTGTATTCCAAAACATTTTTCGGTTCTTACTGCAATTTCGACAAGTTTTTAACAATTTTTCTGTTGGAATAAAATTTAGCATTTTTACACACTTTTTTATTTATAAGCATTGCACTTTTGAACAGTTGGAGGTTTGTTCTACTAATCATAAATCTAAATTTTCTTAGATAAAGAAACTTTGTACTTTTTGCTTGGCTGCATTCATCATTCCACCAGTTTGACTGATTATTTTTACTCCGTTTCGTTTCTGGTTTACCTTTACATAACATGGACTCGAGGTCGATTTAAATATATATCAATAAATTTAGAAACCATATCAATTGCATTATTATCATTAACACTGTTTAAAAAGGGCAAAAATGATTTGTTAAAGCCTAAAAAAATGATTCTCTACAAAAATCTTTTCACATGATATACGTTCATAGTCATTTACAGGGTTATTAGAACTATCCTCCTGTCTGTCATATGACTAAAGCATAAAATTCAATTTACAATACAATGGACTGAAAATATATTCTCATCCACACCAAAATCTGTGACATGCTGAAAGAAGAGGCAATCATGTAGTCAACGACACTTGCTCCGTCATTTGCAAAACATGTAAATTCCCCATATTTATCATTAAAAAACACAAATCAATCAATGATCTACCAAAGCGGTTATAAGAGTTATCTTTCGCGTTTCTGGGAATATCAAATTCATCTGCAGGGTAATTTATGTCTTCATTAAATGTATAATCAATATTATCAAACAGAATGAAGTCTTGAAAACCTTTAATCTAACTATTCATGTTCCCAGCGATGATTAAAAAAACAGCGGGAAAATAACTAATGATTTTGAAGATTTTTTCATTTAACAGTTCAATACCATTATCATTGTGCACGCTATTATAAACCAGAGAGTTTTCCAGGGACAGGTAAACAAACACCATTATAATATCTTTCAGGTTATTAAAAAAAGAGTCCTCTGATAGTAGTACCACTCACTCTTCATTATTAAATTCTCACAAATATATTTGATAATTGCTTACTAAATAAAGTCAAAGGCCATTTTACCTGTCATGTTTGATAATTGCTTACTTAATAAATTCAAAGCTATTTAACATGTCAAGTATGATAATTGCTTACTAAATAAAGTCAAAGGCTATTTTACCTGTCATGTTTAAATAATTGCTTAATAAATAAAGTCAAAGGTTATTTTATCTGTCATGTTTGATGATTGCTAACTTAACAAGATAAAAAATATCGATAGAACCGATGGATGCTCCCAAAGTGAACGTTTGACTCTGTACCATATTCCCTTAGTGCTGATGGCTACTTGGTTGAAAATTATGAAACTGCATAGCAGGAACAATATGTGGCTCTCCACTTTACAGAACTCTGGAACAAAATGACAATATGTATATATCCTAGTTAGTTTTAAAAAATTAAAACCAGAGGTTGTAGTAAAATAGCGTCATGAAGACAATATGCACATCTCCACTTGGTAATCATGCATCCTAGAAAGTTTCATAAAATTCCAATCACAGGTAGGTGAGAAATAGAGCGGAAAAGAATTTGGTCACAGACTGAATCAAAGGGCCATAACTCAATGAAAAATCATCGAACCGAAACACAAACATAGCAAGTTTCATAAAATTCAAATGTGAAGTTGTAGAGAAAAAGCCCGGACAATAATTTGGTCACAGACTCAATGAAAGGGCAATAACTCCATGAAAAATCATTGAACCCAAACACAGACAATATGCGCATCTGCACTTGGTAATGATGCATCTTAGCATGTTTCATAAAATTCCAACATGGGGTTGTAGAGAAATAGCAGACAATAATTTGGTCACAGACTCAATCAAAGGGCCATAACTCCGTGAAAAATCACCGAACAAGAACACATAGACAATATGGGCATCTGCACTTGGTAATGATGCATCCTAGCAAGTTTCATAAAATTCAAACATAGGATTGTAGAGAAATAGCATAGACAATAATTTGGTTACAAATAGAATCAGAGGGCCATAACACCCTGAAACAACATCAAACTGGAACAGAAAAACAGTATGGGCATCTGCACTTGATAATGATGCATCCTAGCAAGTTTCATAAAACTCCAACCTGAGGTTGTAGAGAAATAGCCCAGACAAGAATTTGGTCACAAATAGAATCAAAGGGCCGTAACTCCATGATTTATCATCAAACCGGAGCACAAACACAATATGCGCATTTGCACATAGTAATGATGCATCCTAGCAAGTTTCATAAAATTCCAACCTGAGGTTGTAGAGAAATAGCCCGGACAAGAATTTTGTTACAAACAGAATCAAAGGGCCATAACTCCGTGAAAAATTATCGAACCGGAACACAAAGACAATATGCACATCTGCACTTGGTAATAATGCATCCTAGCAAGTCTCATAAAATTCCAACCAGAGGTTGTTGAGAAATAGCCCGGACAAGAATTTGGTCACAAATAGAATCAAAGGGCCATAACACCGTGAAAAATTATCGAACCGGTACACAAAGACAATATGCGCATCTGCACTTGGTAATAATGCATCCTAGCAAGTTTCATAAAATTTCAATATGGGGTTGTAGAGAAATAGCCCGGACAAGAATTTGGTCACAAACAGAATCAAAGGGCCATAACTTCATGAAAAATTATCAAACCGGAACACAAAGACAATATGCGCATCTGCACTTGGTAACAATGCAGCCTAGCAAGTTTCATAAAATTCCAACCAGAGGTTGTAGAGAAATAGCCCAGAAAAGAATTGGTGACACACGGACGGACAGATGCATGCACGCACACACGCATGGACGAAGCGGCGACTATATGCTTCCCCCCTATGGTCAATTTTTATCAGTCTAATTTTTAACTAATTTATAAAGTTAATGTCTTTATTTAGTTGTTATATTTAGTTCTTGCTGAATACAGTTAATGGTTGCTGTATCTGTTACATTTATTTCTTGCCTACTGAATGAAATTGTTTGCTATTTTACATTTAATTTTTGCATACTGAATAAAGTCAAAGGCTGTCTTTATTTACCTCTTAAATTTAGTTCTTTTTACTAAATAAAGTTAATTGCTATCACCAACTACTTACTTCTCCACATTATCCAAAGGTGGAATATTCAAATGTTTTTGGCAGAATGGAGATTCATGAGCCCTGGAACAACAATCATTATATATATATTGCCTGAGCTAGCCAATGCTAAGATCAAAAACCAAACAGATGAAATGAAATATGGGGTAACAATAATTAGACTTTGAATTTAAAACATCCAATATTGTTTCCTGATGCATTGACAGAAGATGCCTTTGCTTCAGACAGACCATGAGTACAATCATGAACTCTGGAGAAGTAGGAATAATTCCACACAGAAGTTTAATACAATATCAAAATGATGATACCATTGTCAGTTTCATAATGAGCATTGGTGTGATTCTGTCAGCTCGCAATTCCATGTCGATGATAAATGGAGACAGTTTGTTATTTACAGTCTTCAAGTTACATCAAAATTAAAGTGAAATTTTGTATCGCTTTACCCGTTACTCCATAGATACGCGTTTTCACGCATCAATCACAAAAGGCCTTTGCAAACAGTGCAGGAAGAACTCTTCCTGCACTGTTTTCCACTCTGTCAGTTAATATAAACATAATTCACCCATTAAATTCAAAAGCCTTCTATATAAGAGGTGTCCAAAGGCGTCTATATTAGAAGTGTCCAAAGGCGTCTATATTAGAGGTGTCCAAAGGCGTCTATATAAGAGGTGTCCAAAGACGTCTATATTAGAAGTATTCAAAGGCGTCTATATTAGAGGTGTCCAAAGGCGTCTATATTAGAGGTGTCCAAAGGCGTCTATATTAGGTGTCCAATGGCGTCTATATTGGAGGTGTCCAAAGGCTTTTTATATATTAGAGGTGTCCAAAGGCGTCTATATAAGACGTGTCCAAAGGCGTCTATATTAGAGGTGTCCAAAGGCTTCAATATTAGAGGTGTCCAAAGGCGTCTATATTAGGTGTCCAAAGGTGTCTATATTAGAGGTGTCCAAAGGCTTTTTATATATTAGAGGTGTCCAAAGGCGTCTATATAAGACGTGTCCAAAGGCGTCTATATTAGAGGTGTCCAAAGGCGTCTATATTAGGTGTCCAATGGCGTCTATATTGGAGGTGTCCAAAGGCTTATTATATATTAGAGGTGTCCAAAGGCGTCTATATAAGACGTGTCCAAAGGCGTCTATATTAGAGGTGTCCAAAGGCTTCAATATTAGAGGTGTCCAAAGGCGTCTATATTAGGTGTCCAAAGGTGTCTATATTAGAGGTGTCCAAAGGCGTCTATATTAGGTGTCCAAAAGTGTCTATATGAAGTAAAGGGTTAAAGCTTTCCAGAGTGAAATAAGGGATGTATATGAATTTGTAGCACACTTGTTTCAAATATACGACGAGAACTTATCTATCTACACCTTAAAGGGGATATTTTGAGGATTTTTTAAAAATTTATAATTAGTTAAAACATATTTTTTCCAGTATACACACTGACCACAGTATTGCCAAAAAGATATCTATTCAAACATGCGAAAATAATATACTGAAAAGGGATTTCCCAACTTGTGCCACGTGCCCAGGTTAGACCAAAATAGATTTCCCGCATACATTGCAACATATTTTGTGAAGTATTGAATGAGTCACATAATTCTGTTTTGTTTCACTTTGATCCATTATACAAGTTTCATCTCAGAAAGAGTCAATATTACAATGCAAATATCAAAAACAGTATTTTTAGAATGGGGAATTATTTCAAGTTTACCATTCCAATTAACATATCAATTTTTGTCACATTTTAGTGGATTTGACATAGTGAACTATTCAGTCTCTATTTATGAATGGTATCAAGATGCTATTTATCCATTTTAATAATTGTTTTAATTTTTAAGACAATCATACCATTTAATCCTAATACACCCCCTTAAAGCTTTCACACAATGTTGACAAACTGTGTTGTTTATAACTTTCTAGAGGAAAATAGGTGTCCTTCATGGCAGAGTGGTCTAAGGCACTGCTCAAGATCACTTACCTCTCACCGCTAAGGTTGTATGTTCTTGTCCTGCTCACTCTAAAAAATTTATGGGAGAAATTTGCCAGTTTCTTGCAAAAGGACAGTGGTTCTACTCAAAATCATTTTGAGGTCTAATCCTAGTGCACCAATAAAACTTGTTATGACATAATTATAAAACATGATGTGTTGAAAATTGTGTTATACCCCATTAAAACAAGAATTCCACGGAATGATATGTCTCACCGTGTCAAATTTGACCGTTAATACACACATGGGAAAGAAAGAAATTCAAATACAATGACAACAAGAGGCCCAAGAGGGCCTGAGGACGCTCTACTGACTCAAAGTGGCCATAGCACTTTTTGAAATTCTACTATGCAATAGAAACATCGGCCATCTTGAATTTTAGATAGAAAAAATAAATATTTTGTATAGTCTCCTATGCAATAGAAACATCCATGTGAAGTTTCAATTTAACTGACCTAGTGGTTTCAGAATAAATGGAGTAAAAAAAGAGAATTTTCTGTTTTCCGACAGTATCCCTATGTAAAACTCTAAGTACCCTCACAGGGCCCCTATATATTTTAGCCCGTAAATTCTTATCTGCAATCAAAAACCCACACTTAGGGTTAATTTATATCAAAAATGCACAAGTTTGACATACCGGTTCTGAAGAAAACAATTTTACTAATTCCCATTTTGTACCCTTTTGGGGCCCCTCCTGACCCCTGAAGACATAGGTACCCAGTCATTTTTACAAATCTTAACCTCCTTAACCTAACAATGATTTAGTAAAAAATATAGGCAAAATCATTTCCATTTAAAAAAGAAAATAAAAATATTATATTGACATGTGTCCCCTAATTGAACTCTCGGGGCAGGGTCATTTTTAACCCTAGGGACACCATTTGAACAAATCTTACAGAACTATAGGTGGTCATCATTACTACATAAACATTTTGAAAATCTGTTGGGCCGTTCATGAGAAGAAGATTTTTTAAGTTTTGGACTATTTTCAGTAATGGCGACCATCTTGAATTTCAGATCGAAAAAAAAAATCTTCGGTATAGTCTCCTATGCAATAGAAACATCCATATGAAGTTTCAATTTAATTGGCCTAGTGGTTTCAGAATAAATGAAAAAAAAAGAGAATTTTCTGTTTTCCCATAGTATCCCTATGTAAAACTCTAAGCACCCTTACAGGGCCCCTATATATTTTAGCCCCTAAATTCTTATCTGCAATCAAACCCCTACACTTAGGGATAATTTATATCAAATATGAACAATCTGACATACTGGTTCTTAAGAAAACGAATTTAGTAATTCCCAATTTGTACCCTTTTGGGGCCCCTCCTGACCCCTTAAGACAGTGGAACCCAGTCATTTTTACAAATCTTAACCTCCTTAACCAAACAATGCTTCTGTGAAAATATAGGCAAAATCATTTCCATTTAAAAAAAAAAAAAAAAAATATTATAATGACATGTGTCCCCTAATTGAACTCTTGGGGCAGGGTCATATTTAACCCTAAGGACACCATTTGAACAAATCTAACAAAACTATAGTTGGTCATCATTACCACATAAACATTTTGAAAATCTGTTGGGCCATTCATGAGAAGAAGATTTTTTAAGTTTGGACTATTTATAGTAAAGGCGGCCATCTTGAATTTCAGATCGAAAAAAAAAAATCTTCTGTATAGTCTCCTATGCAATAGAAATACCCATGTGAAGTTTCAGTTTAATTGGCCAAGTGGTTTCAGAGAAAGTGCTTCTAACAGACGACAGACGACGGACGACAGACAACGCGCCATCGCATAAGCACTTCTGGCCTTTGGCCAGTAGAGCTAAAAATGGTTCATGTATCTGTAAAGCTCAAATTATTGTTTTAATCCAGTGGTAACAGAGAAATGACATAACAGGCTATTTTAAAATCCCTAAATGTAAGTTACAGATCAATTGTTGACCAATTGATAAATTGAACCAAGTGTTTTTTGAAATCCATCCATGTATGATAAAGTAAAAGGACAGATTTGAATCTTAAACAGATTCAAAGTGTTGTCATACATACTCAAAGTGTGACAGTGTCTAGATTTTACTATGACACATCGTCATGTCATCTTGATAAATTGAGTCAAGTTAAAAACAAAGTCACAGACCAGACACGCAATATCAAACAAATTGAAAGTGTGACCTCAACCTTTGACGAAAGGTTCTAGGTCTTACATGTGACACTTAATTATGTCATGTTTATCAACTGAGCCAAGTGTTTTTAAAATATATCCATAGATGATAAAGTTATAGATCAGACAAGAAATCTCACGTAAACTGAAAGTGTTGTCAAACAAACTCAAAGTGTGACCTTGACCTTTGAGGTATGCATGTGGGTCTTACATGTGACACTTTGTAATGTCATGCTGATGAATTGAGCCAATTTTTTTTGAAATTTTTCTATAGGTGACAAAGTTTCGCACTGGACACGAAATCTCAATCAGACTGAAAGTGTCATCAACCAAAGTTAAATTGTGACCTTGACCTTTGAAGTGGGATTCTGGGTGCAACGTGCAACATATGGTCATGTTATGTTGGACATTTTAGCTAATATTAACAAATCAATCTATGCATGACAAAGTTACAGGCCAGACATGAAATCTCAAACAGAGTGAAAGTGTTGACAAGCAAACTCAGTGTGACCTTGACCTTTGAGGTATGGGTATGGGTCTTTCTCGTGACACGTTGTCATGTTATGTTGATCATTTGTAGCAAGTATTTAAAAAACCCATCTTTACGTGACAAAGTCACAGACCGGACACAAAATCTCACACAAACTCCAAGTGTTATCAAACAAACTCAAATTGTGACCTTGACCTTTGAGGTATAGGTGTGGGTCTAACTAGCAACATGTCATGATATTATGTTGATCATTTGTAGCAAGTATCATTAAAATTCATCTATGCATGAAACAGTTACAGGCCAGAAAAGATATCTCACACAAATTCAAAAAGTTGTCAAACAAACTTAAAATTGTGGCCTTGACCTTTGAGGTACGGGTGTGGGTCTTACTCCCGACACGTCGTCATGTTATGTTGATCATTGGTAGCAAGTATCAACAAAATCCATCTATGCATGACAAAGTTACAGGCCTGACATGAAATACCAGATGGAAGGATGGACGGAAGTTCTCACGAATGGGTATTTAAGTGGCTTCTTTGTGTCAATCGTATACTTGTGTGGCTAAATTTTAGATAATTTTAGCCACGTAAGAGAAAAAAAGCCACATAAATGTTGTTTTTTAAGTGTCTAGAAACAGCTACATAATTATTTTTCAACAGCTTTTCAACTGTCCATAAAAATTACTAACCCTAAACCCTAGACACTTAACTACCCATTTGTTTGCCCGGACAGATGGAAGGACGGACGGAAAACTTGTTGGAGGTAAATGCAAAATTCAGCATCAAACAATGTCAATGGACCATGAAATGTAGGTCACACTCAGCATCTGCAGTATATTATGTGATGCAGGATGTTAGTTGCAACTATGATCCAAATATGAGTGTCCTAGCACTTGTACTTGTTGAGAAATAGTGTAAAAACGAAAACTTAACGTTGGTGCTAAATATTAATGTTTGATGCCCCAACTGTCGATGGAAAAGCAACACATTAATCTAGCTTTCGCTCCTTCGTCGCAGCGAGACAAAAACAGAGTAAAATATGTAGAGATTGATTGTTTATTGCTCTCTTGTATTGAATGTACTGAGACATTTTAATGGTTACTGACAGTGAGCGCCATCATATTGAAATATCAGGTAATCTGTGTGATATCCTTCAACAAATATCAAATATGTAATAGTTGATTAATAATAAACCGAGACAATTTGTAATTTACAGCTTCAAATTCAATATTGAAATACTGTGTTATTTATAGCTTTTAAGTGTTATAAATATGTTTGGATTGTGTTCATTGTTAACTATCAGCTTTTTCATTTCATGTACTACAAAACAATTTATTTAAAACTTCATGTCCTTAGTAACAGCTGTCAAGAGGCTGTCTGGATACATTTTTCAAGAGACAAATATGTTGGAATTATCTTTTGTTGTTTATCGTGTTCTTGTTTTGTATATATTGTGACCTTTGTTGTTTACATTAGCAAGTTCTAAATCCATATATACTGAGACACTTTGTTACTTATATACCAAGTTCCATATATACTGAGACACTTTGCTATTTATATACCAAGTTTCATATATGCTGAGACACTTTGCTATTTATACACCAAGTTTCATATATACTGAGACATTTTGCTATTTATATACCAAGCTTCATATATGATACACTTTGCTATTTATATACCAAGTTCCATTTATACTGAGACACTTTGTTATTTATATACCAAGTTCCATATATATTGAAACACTTTGTTATTTATATACCAAGTTCCATATATACTGAGACACTTTGCTATTTATATACCAAGGTCCATATATACTGAGACACTTTGCTACTTATATACCAAGTTTCATATATACTGAGACATTTTGCTATTTATATACCAAGGTCCATATATACTGAGACACTTTGCTATTTATATACCAATGTCCATATATACTGAGACACTTTGTTATTTATATACCAAGTTTCATTATATACTGAGACACTTTATTATTTATATACCAAGGTCCATATATACTGAGACACTTTGTTATTTATATACCAAGGTCCATAATATACTGAGACACTTTGCTATTTATATACCAAGGTCCATATATACTGAGACACTTTGTTATTTATATACCAAGTTATATATATACTGGGACACTTTGTTATTTATATACCAAGGTCCATATATACTGAGACACTTTGCTATTTATATACGAAGGTCCATATATACCAAGACACTTTGCTATTTATATATACTGAGACACTTTGCTATTTATATACGAAGGTCCATATATACCAAGACACTTTGCTATTTATATATGAAGGTCCATATATACCGAGACACTTTGTTATTTATATAGGAAGGTCCATAATATACTGAGACACTTTGCTTTTTATATACGAAGGTCCATATATACTGAGACACTTTGTTATTTACATACCAAGGTCCATATATACTGAGACACTTTGCTTTTTATATACCAAGTTTCATATATACTGAGGCACTTTGTTAATTATATACCAAGGTCCGTATATACTGAGACACTTTGCTATTTATATACCAAGGTCCAAATATACCAAGACACTTTGCTATTTATATACCAAGTTTCATATATACTGAGGCACTTTGTTATTTACATACCAAGGTCCATATATACTGAGACACTTTGCTTTTTATATACCAAGTTTCATATATACTGAGGCACTTTGTTGTTTATATACCAAAGTCCGTATATACTGAGACACTTTGCTATTTATATACCAAGGTCCATATGTACTTAGACACTTTGTTATTTATATAAGAAGGTCCATATATACTAAGACACTTTGCTTTTTATATATGAAGGACCATATATACCGAGACACTTTGCTATTTATATACCAAGGTCCATATATACTGAGACACTTTGCTATTTATATACCAAGTTTCATATAAACTGAGACACTTTGATATTTATATACCAAGGTCCATATATACTGGGACACTTTGCTATTTATATACCAAGTTTCATTATTTACTGAGACACTTTATTATTTATATACCAAGGTCCATATATACTGAGACACTTTGCTATTTATATACCAATGTCCATATATACTGAGACACTTTGTTATTTATATACCAAGGTCCATATATACTGAGACACTTTGCTATTTATATACCAAGGTCCATATATACTGTGACACTTTGTTATTTATATACGAATGTCCATATATACTGAGACACTTTGCTATTTATATACCAAGTTCCATTTATACTGAGACACTTTGCTATTAATATACCAAGTTCCATATATACTGAGACACTTTGCTATTTATATAAGGTCCATATATACGGAGACACTTTGTTATTTATATATGAAGGTCCATATATATTGAGACACTTTGCTATTTATATACAAAGGTCCATATATATACTGAGACACTTTGCTATTTATATACAAAAGTCCATATAAACTGAGACACTTTGCTATTTATATACCAATGTCCGTATATACCATTACACTTTGCTATTTATATACCAAGTTTCATAATATACTGAGACACTTTATTATTTATATACCAAGTTTCATATATACTGAGACACTTTGCTATTTATATACAAAGATCCATATATACTGAAACACTTTGCTATTTATATACCAAGGTCCATATAAACTGAGACACTTTGCTATTTATATACCAAGTTTCATATATACTGGGACAATTTGCTATTTATACACCAAGTTTCATATATACTGAGACACTTTGCTATTTAATTTTTATATCAAGTTCCATATATACTGAGACACTTTGCTATTTATTATATACACCAAGTTCCATAATAAACTGATATGCTGTGTTGTTTATATCCTTATTCTGGTTAAATTATCAGCATCTGTGTGGTCCTGGGGTGTTCTACTCTAGTGATGGTAAGAAAGTTGTAAAAGACAAAAAAGTTTAATATTATATACTTGGAGAGTGATCCTAGAATCTTCATTTCTGTTGGTGTTACATAGTAAACCTTTTTCTGTTGGTATGAAATAAAACCATAAAAATATTCATGCATTCTTATATTTCTTTAACTTTTGTCTCAGTCAGGAATTTTGTTTCACTACATAGAAGTGACAGTCAGAAAGCATTTCAGTGTAATGGAAAGTAAGGACACACAACAGTTTCCACAGATTTTTACTTTACACCTTTTCTGAAGTTAGAAATTTAAAATTAAGTGTTTGGTATTGCATGATGTTCAGTGTCAATTTCAAACTATTTTCAGTAATATCACAATGGTGCCTACTTGAAATAGTATTCCAAGCGCTGCATGCTACACATGAGCATCATTAGAGGAATGGTTTTGTACAGTGTACCCTGCCCAATCATATTATACAGAATGAATGAATAGGGTATTACGGCATACCAATACATTATAGGTTATCCAATGCCAACAGGAAGGAAGATTCCAGGTTCACTCTACATGTACAAAACGACAAATAAACATACAAATTTAAACAAAAATACACCAACAAATGATTATGCAAAAGAACCAAGAACATTGATACCTGCAGAACTGCAGAGTTTCAGCAAATTCTCATATTGTTCAAGAGCCACAGTGGTCCTATTCTTGCCATCGCTCATATGGCTCCCTGAAACCACACTGGGGTTGATAATTTAACCACAATAGTGAACATGACAAAAAATGATAAAATAAACATGACACCACTTCGGAGGATTCCTACCCCTCTGCAGAGATCGGCATTGATTCTAATCTTAGCCGGAACCACATGGGCCCAAATTATACAGACATACATAATGAAGTTTCATTGATAGTGTATTGTAACTGAAATATAAGCATAAACATGTGGTATAAAAGAGGCCACCATTCTGCCTATTAAAAATCGAAACAGAGTTAATTCACTTGGCCTTTTGAGTCACCTTTAAATTATGATAATGAGAACATACTTGAAGTTTCATTGATGTATGGGTAGCGATGAACTGAGATAGAGCATGTCTAAAGACATTTGTTGTGTTTTTTTTCCAAAAAATCTAAGTATAAAAAGGGCTATAATTCTGCTTAAAATAAAAATGGAGATATCCCACTTGGTCCCTCAAGTCCCTTTATGGTCGTGAAAATACACACCGAGACGAGTACAACAGCTCCCCTTTTATAAAAAGTCAATGTAAAATTGTCTTTTTACCTTGTTCCTAACCTTAAGCCACTCAAATTGCAGCTACCCAAACAGTTTTATTGACTATTGAAAGCATAAAATGTTGTTGATTTTTTCATGAATTCTGTCCATTTTGGTCAAAAAGACAACTATGTATAAAACAATCAAAACCTTGCCAATAGAAAAAATTCTACTAACCCACATTAAAAAGTACTGGTACTGGGACAACAAACAGTTTTTGAAAAATGGCCTATTATTTCTAAAATATAAAATTTCAGTAATATTTGCAGATTAATTTCAGATATCTTCATATTCATGGTAAGAAGTAAAATTTAATTTCAACAGTGCTGTGTGTTTCTTCAAAATATTAATTAACGTGTCTATTATGCAACTGACATATTTCACAGTTAAGGGATTATCAGCAGCTATGATGAATTGCCTGTGGCTTGTTACATATTTTCAGACAGAAGGCATCTGTTTCATTTAACATTTGATGGTCTATCCACACACTGTACAAGTACACAAAGTGGTGAGGCATAATGACGGTTCAGGAGAATTAACAAAGATCCTTCATTCCAACATCTCGAAATGCTGAGAAGAATAATGGACAAAATTTTGATTTCAAAAATGCAAAGGGCTATAACTCAGTCATAAATCATTGACCCAGAATGCAAATATGCAACTGAATCTCACATTATTGTTCTTTCCCAGCAAGTTTCAGATCAATCAGACCACAGATATTGGAGGAGTTCCTCTGACAAGATGTTTATTTTAGAAAATGCAAAGGATCAATACAACTTGACCACACAGTTTCTTCCCACAAATATTGGGCTAAATTTTTTTTTTAATAGGGTTCAACACATTTCAGGTTATATATGGCATATCCAGTTTTATTGGTGGAGGAAGACCAGTCTGTAACTGGAAACTTTCTCACATTAAGTTTTTGGAGCAAACAGGGTTCGAACCTACGACCTTAGCGGTGAAAGGTAAGTGATTTTGAGATGGAGCTTTAGACCACTTGGCAACAGAGAACCCATATATTAGAATAAAGATTTTGTGTCACAGATCATATGTTTGAACAGATGGATATTTAGGTGACGGTGAAATTCTTTGCAACAAGAAGATTACTCATCTGGCTAATGTTATAGCCATAAAACAGATATTTGCCACATAAAAGCTGTTTTTTAAGTGTCTAAGAAGCAGAAACTTTTTTTTTTCAACTGTTTTTCAAAATTTTAACCCTAAGTCTTAGCTTCTCAACTACCCATTTGTGTGTGCGGATTGCCAGGCAGAATGGCGGATGGACAGGCGAAAAGAACAAGTACAATTGGTCTCCCTGGGTTGGTGAGACATAATTAGACATAATGTGGTGCAGCTATTGGGGTGGGGATGAGGCGTGGTGATGATATTTTCAGTTTCCCTTTAATAGTTACAGATCTGGGACTGATGAAGAATTTTAGCCATGAAACGTGCTGTAAATTTTGAATTTTCATCGTCATTTGGGCACTTACATTATGATCAACCTGTGAGAAACATAATAAGTGACGTGAGATGCAGGTGATGGGATGTGTGTAATCTTACATGAATATATATTACGTAATCCACCCTTTTGAGAACACACAGGACCATTGAATTTGTTTGAAATATACACCTTAACAATTTTAAAAATTCAAAAAAAAATTTGATATTTATTTTTTTCCCCCCCAGATCTGCTATCATTTTAATCAGTACTTATAATTTTGTTGACCACAATAAATTTGTTAAATTTTTTATTTAAAGTGATGAAATTGCTGGAAAAAAATTGAAAAACAAGGTAAAGGAGTTTTGTCTTGGTTTTTCGTTCATGTCATAATATTATCTAGATTTGATACAATACCTTACTTTAATTTTAAAGGTGTTACGTATATTACATTAAGTGGATTTTGAGATGTCAGCTCAGATATCATGAATGACAAAGAATGATTGAAAATGACGAAAAACAACTGGCTGCGGGGGAACCTTCTGCACCATCAGGTTACTTGAAAAAAACATTAAAAATCATGAAGAATCAATCCTTCTGTGCATTAACCCAGAAGCAATATTCCTTGGAAATTAAAAACAAGAAATTTTCAAATTAAAATAAGTCACTGGGAAATAAAACACGAATATAATCAGTGAACAGTGAAAAAAAAAGTTTTATGAGGTGTTTGGAACACTGTGCGTGAACATAAACATGGAATAAAAGCAAAGAAACATTAAATTATGCTCAATATAATTTCCTTCGAACACTAATGAACGACAATTAACTATAATCTAAGGATAATTTATATTTTGACGAATTCCTCGCAACTTCTATGAAATACATTTAAATTTCTATCAGCTATTTTTTGCGTCACATGATAATTTATTTAATTCACCATTTATTCAGGTTATAATTAAGGTGTCAATGGAATTCAAGGTGTTTTCAAATACTTTTTCTAAGATTTAATGGTAAATTTGAAACTCAAGTTGTTTCTAATTGGTTACTTAACTACATTAGATGTTTTATTCTAATTAGAAATCGTCTTATTAACACATCATGCACTTTAATGAAACATTTTTTTTTTATTTTTCAAGGCACTTAATTTGTAAATAATTTAAGCTAGTTAATATCTCAAAATACTTTCTGAAGAAATATGTCCTTTGAAATGTGCTTCAGAATGATATAAAGTACCTGTTGAGCCATTAATTAGCTCAGATGAGCTAATTTAAAGGGAATATATATCACCCAAACAATGCTATAAATGTCTTAAAAAATAAAATTATTTTTTAAATTGATGAAAAGTATCGCACTATCATAAATAAATAGAATCCAAATGGTTTATTGTTATAATTTTAGGTGGGAAATCTATTTTAATCTAACCTGTGTAGACCAAATCTAAGGTAACCCCTTTTCAATACAGTCAAACCTGTACTAACGGTCACCTGTTATAAGCAGCCACCTGCCTTAAGCGGCCAGTTTCAGACCCTCCCGTCGAAATTTACTATATAATTTAACTGCAATAGGCGGTCACCTGGTCGACGCGGCCAGCGGCCAACATCTTTGGTCCCAAAGTCATTAAAAACCTCCTAAAACGGCCACCAAATGAACAAATTGTACTGTAAACTATCAATTTTGGCATATAAAAATTTCATTACGGCCACAGAATTAATATTTAATTTAAGTACTAAAAACCAAATAAATCAAATAATTATAATATATCATTAATTTAAAATAAATTTCTTTAAGTTTTACTTTTCTTAATTGGCCGTAAACAAACCAAACAAAGCTGTTATTGTGTTCTACATAATCGCCATTTTTCAGACTCAAACCAAACAAAGCTGTTATTGTGTTCTACATAATCGCAATTTTTCAGACTCAAACACGAGTGTAGTGCATGATAATTTTCACATCTCTATTTTTAGCTCGCGTCATTGGTAAAATAGACTGATCAAAGTGTTTTGTGTAAACACGTTAACTGTGAAAAGGTCGGCATATAAAAAGATTAAAGAAGCTAACGTTTTTGAGACGATAATTAGAATGGCAGTTTGTTCGTGCTTTTAACGAACGATAGGGAATTAACTCATTAAGTTCACACTTGTAAAAAGCGCTAATTGTGGAAAAATATAAAATTTGGAAATGATTTATTGTGACTTAAATCATAAATGTTTTGATTGTCAGCGTGTTAACAATGCCACCAAAACGGAAGTGTTTGACTTTGGATGAACGTGTTGAGGTTGTGAAATTGTGCCAATATACAAAAATACTTTGCTAATCTGGGTAAAAATTGATGACCCTGTAGTAGGCAGCCACCTGTCTTAAGCGGCCAATTTGGCCCTTTCCCTTGGCTGGCTGCTTAAGACAGGTTTGAGTGTATATTATTTTGTCCAATTTAAATCTATGTCCTTTTGACAATATCGGGTAAATGAGTATAATATATAAACATGATATATCTGAAAAAATAACTATAAATGTCCAAAAAAAAAAATCACATTTTCTTTAAAATAGATACAAAGTATCTCATTATATGTATTAAAAATATGCCAAAATTCGACAAAAACAAGAAATGTCACTGGTAAGTGTCGCATGCCCCCCAAATGGTTGTTGAAAAATAACAATATAATTATGTTATAATAGGTAACGATGTATCCATGAATATAAAAAGTAATGGACTGATGTTTCTGACTAGACATGCAATTTCATATTTTTTACATTAAAGTGTGACCTTGACCTTTGTGTAACCTTGACCTTGACATCTGATGTAATGGTCTGGGTATTTCAAAAGTTAAATGCTGCTGAAACATCGATCATCATGACATGCTGATCACTTGTGTCAAGCTATTTTAAAATCCCTAATGTAAGACAAAGTTACAGATCAATTGTTGATAACTTAGTGTTTTTGAAATCCATCCATGTATGATAAAGCTTAAGGACGGACTTGAAATCTCGAACAGATTCAAAGTGTTGTCATACATACTAAAAGTGTGACCTTGACCTTTGAGGTATGGGTCTAGGTCTTACTTATGACACGTCATCATGTCATCTTGATAAATTGAGCAAAGTTAAAGGCAAAGTCACAGACCAGACACACAATATCAAAAAAATTGAAAGTGTGATCTTGATCTTTGAGGAAAGGTTCTGGGTCTTACATGCGACACTTAATTATGTCATGTTGATCAACTGAGCCAAGTGTTTTTAAAATTTATTCATAGATGACAGACCGGGCAAGAAAGGTCAAAATGACTGAAAGTGTTGTCAAACAAAGTTAAATTGTGACCTTGACCTTTGAAATAGGGGTTTGGGTATTAAGTGCAACACGTCGTCATGTTATGTTGATCATTTATAACAAGTATTTATAAAAATCCATCTATGCATGACAAAGTTACATGGCCAGACACAAAATCTCACACAAACTCGAAGTATTGTCAAACAAACTCAAATAGTGACCTTGACCTTTGAGTTTCGGGTGTCGATCTTACTCGTGACATGTTGTCATGTTATGTTGATTATTTGTAGCAAGTATTTATAAAATCCATCTATGCATGACAAAGTTACAGGCCGGACACGAAATCTCACACAAACTCAAAGTGTTGTCAAACAAACTCAAATAGTGACCTTGACCTTTGAGTTTCGGGTGTCGATCTTACTCGTGACATGTTGTCATGTGTTGTTGATCATTTGTAGCAAGTATCATTAAAATCCATCTATGCATGACAATGTTACAGGCTGGACACGGAATCTCACACAGACGGATGCTGCGATTACTATATACCACCCCAAAAAAAATTTTTGCGGGGGAAGGCATAAAAACAATATTTTAATAGGAGTGATGAAATTGAAAGGAAATCCCCATTCTAAAAAAGGATAGCAAGTAAATACTGCTTACCAACTTTCACTTTGTTATTCGGAATATTTCTTAGATGAAACAAATATACTTGATCAATTTGAAATCAATATGAAATAATGCGACTCAATTCTTTGAGTATGTCACAAAATGTCGTAAATTTAAGCAGGAAAACCTAATTTGAATCTAATTTGAACCCGCTGAACCTGATTCGCTCAGTCAGTTTAGCGTCTGACTATCAATCCAGGGGTAGTGACTTCGAATCCCTGACTGGCAACAGTCTCCGTGATGACTGATATTTTTTTTTTTTTTTTTTTTTTTTGAATGGGGTTTAACGCCATTTTCAACACATTTCAGGTTATATATGGCATATCCAGTTTTACTGGTGGAGGAAGACCTCAGACTGAGTCAGACTGAGTAGAACCACCGTCCTTCCGCAAGTAACTGGAAACTTTCTCACATAAAGTTTTTGGAGCGAGCGGGACTCGAACCTACGACCATAGCGGTGAGAGGTAAGTGATCTTGAGACGGCGCCTTAGACCACTCGGCCACGGAGGACCCCTGATGACTGATATACAACATTGTGTCTAAATATCATTTGTTTCTCACCACTGATTCAAATGGCAAAGTTGTCAGTTATTTGCCAAGATTGGTGGCTCGAGTGCTGGCTAACATTACAAGATCCCAGGAAAGATTGATTGATTGATTGATTGATTGATTGAATACTTAGCATCATTTTTATGCCATCGAGGGCTAACAGACAATCAGTTAACCTTAACACGGTTTCCTGGGATTAACCAGTACTCGAGCACACCCCATCTCTGCAAGTAACTGATAACTTTCCCACTTGAATCAGTGGTGATAATGAGACACAATGTCGTTCATCAATCATCATGGAGGAAAGAGTGATTATGTTAATTGATCATCTGTTAGCCCTTGACCGCATAAAAATGACACTAAATATTCAATCAATCAATCAATATAATTTGAACCTAGGTGTCATTATTATTATAGGCCAAATTAGAAAATCTTTTTTTTTTAATATAATATTTTGGCTTGTTTGATCAGATATCCAAATGGCAATATAATACAGGACCAGTGAATATATATATTTGCATTACTATTTTTGTATATATGTTGGATACATGACTAAGTCAAATAAAATTTATGTTCTGTGTTGTTCTGTTCTGTTCTGTTCTGCTCTCATCAGATCTGCAATCACCATATAGCCTAGATCCTAGATCAAGCCATAAGAGTTTATATATAAAACTGTTTACTGCAATTGTTTAAAGCAACACACTACCAATACTCATTATCAGTGCATTAAAGGGACACTCGGAATTGTTGGAATAAATTTTTACTCTTGCTCACCAATCAAAGCAATCTTCTCATCTATGACGTATGTATAACCAGGCCAACCCGATTAGCTCAGTCAGTAGTGCAACTGACTATCAATCCAGGGATCGTGAGTTCGAATCCCCACCCGACAACAGTTTCAGTGATGACTGATATATACCACACTGTGTCTCATTATCATTCGTCTCTCACCACTTATTTAGGTGGGAAAAATATCAATTACTTGCGGAGATGATAGGGTGTGCTCGAGTACTTGTTAACCTTTCAGGATCCTAGGTTAGGTCAACTGATTGTCTGTTAGCCCTCGATGGCATAAAAAAATGACACTAAATATTCAATGTAAAACCATACGGAAGTGTTTATTTCCAAGTACATGATTGTATTACCGTAAGAAGAAATTACTAACTTTTTCAATTCATTTAAAACTTCTAACTTCCCCATGTGAGGTGGACAGCCTCTAGCCCTAGATCACTGCTGCGTTTTCATTGGAAGATAAAAAGATATTTATAATTGATAACCTTGTTACATAAATATGTACTGGGGTATTCACATTTAGAGACCACACACATACTGAGGTATTCTGAATTCATATCTGATAACCTTGTTACATAAATATGTACTGGGGTATTCACATTTAGAGACCACACACATACTGAGGTATTCTGAATTCATATCTGCACCGTTCCGATATACAAGTACAGTCAAACATGTGTAAGTGGTCATCTCTTTTAAGCAGACACTTGTCTTAAGCAGCCACATTTGCTATTTCCAATTTCTATGATTTCAGAGCAAATTCACATGTATTAAGCAACAACTTGTCTTAAAAGGCCACTTTTGTTCCTTAGGAGTCCACTGACTGACTGCTTTAAATTGATAAGAAAGGTTCAACTTTATATAATTTCAGAAAATGAAATTCATAAAAATGGCCAATGTGTCCCTTTAACTTCATCCTGCAGGAAAATTGTGCTCCAGCAGCAGTGATAGTGGTAACAGGAGCAATCACTTTATTTCTCTGGGATGATAATGGCTAAGTTAATGGCCAAGTTAATGACAAAGTTCATGCATTTTTCAATCACCCTGAAGGGGCAATTTTAGATAAGCATATAATGAAACTTTCCTCTAGATGAACAATCACAGACCAGTGAAAATCATTCAGGAATACATTTAAAACAAGAAAATATCGGTGTTTGACTCTGTACCATATTCCCTTAGTGCTGATGGCTACTTGGTTGAAAAATACCAAACTGCATAGCAGGAACAACATGTAGCTCTGTACTTGACAGAACTCATTCCAAAATCATTGAACTAGAACAAAATGACAATATGTGCATTTCCTAGCTAGTTTGACAAAATTAAACAAGAGGTTGTAGTAAAATAGCATCATGAAGACAATATGCACATCTCCACTTGGTAATCATGCATCCTAGCAAGTTTCATAAAATTCCAACCAAATGTTGTAGAGGAATAGAGCGGAAAAGAGTTTGGTCACAGACAGAATGAAAGGGCCACAACTCTGTGAAAAATCATCAAACTGGAACACAAACATAGCAAATTTCATAAAATTCGAGCCCGAGGTTGAATAGAAATAGCACAGACAAGAATTTGGTCACAGACTCCATGAAAGGGCCATAATTCCGTGAAAAATCATCGAACCGGAACACAAAGATATTATGCACATGTCCACTTGGTAGTGATGCATGCTAGAAAGTTTCATAAAATTTCAACATTGGGTTGTAGAGAAATAGCGCGGACAAGAATTTGGTCACAGGCAGAATCAAAGGGCCATAACTCCGTGAAAAATCATCGAACCAGAACAAAAAGATATAACGAACATCTGCACTTGGTAGTGGTGCATTTAGAAAGTTCCATAAAATTCCAATATTGGGTTGTAGAGAAATAGCGCGGACAAGAATTTGGTCACAGACAGAATCAAAGGGCCATAACTCTGTGAAAAATCATCGAACCGGAACACAAAGATATTATGCGCGTCTGCACTTAGTAATGATTCATCCTAGCTAGTTTCATAAAATTCTAATATGGGTTGTAGAGAAATAGCCCGGAAAAGAAATTGGTCACAAACAGAATCAAAGGGTCATAACTCCATGAAAAATCATCGAACTGGAACGAAAAGATATTATGAGCATCTACACTTGGTAGTGATGGATCCTAACAAGTTTCATAAAATTCCAAACCAGAGGTTAATGTAGAGAAATAGCCTGGGCAAAAATTTGGTGACACACAGACGCACTCACCAAGTGGCTTTTGGGAAGCATAAAAAGTAAATGACTAGAATATGTTATTTATTTCACACTGACTGCAATATTTAAATCAGAGTGATAATCTTGAAACGAAATCACCATTCTTAAAATAAAACAGTACTTAAATACTGACGGTTTCTAAAATGAAGTTTACAACATGTAAACCTGCTTTCAGATGGATGAAACTGACATAAAATTAAATTAAACGACTCATTTAATATGTCACAAAATGTTGTTATTTTAAACAGAAAATCTATTTTAGTCTAACCTAGGTGTGTAGCCCAAATTAGGAAACCCCTAATGCATGATATAATGGTAAAAAATGTTTTAAACCAATTTTAAATTTTTAAAAAATCCTGATATACTCACTTTAATGTCTGTTTCAGTTCTGATACAATCTTTCATCCCTTGGGATAACTGTTATTGCAGGAACTCAGTTACGACTTATGTTTCTGCCAAAACAGTTATAAATATCTCAAGACAGAAATTTCTATCTGAACCTCAAAGCCACGTAAAATTCTTATATTATCTGAAGGGGTCAAGGTCACCTAAAACAAGAGGGCCAAAATGGCCCTATATCGCTCACCTAACTGACCTTGAGTCACCAAACTTAAGTAGATTATATAATACATGTACACTCAAAATTCCAGAAATACGAGATGGGCAAGTAGTTAAAATTTTGATTTGTTTTGAAGATGTAACAGATGCATAGAAGAGTTCAAACTTGGTAGAGGTTCACCCATGGTAAATGTCAGTGAAATTACATCAAAATCAGGCCAGTAGATTCTGACAAGAAGGCTTTTGATGTTTTTTTTCTATAGCTGCCTATATAGTAAACTAGCACCTCATTGTGGCGGTTATGTCTTTTAACGAATCACAACGGCTTGAACAAACTTGGTAAAGGGTCATTTCTGTGAAATTGTTTTAAAATCGAGCCAGTAGTTTCTGACAAGAAGATTTTTAATTTTTTACTTATTAAACTTGCCCCAGCCCCTGGCGGCCATGTTTTTTTACGAATCAAGATGGCTTGAAACAGTTAATCCAGTTCCAGCACAAAACTAACTTATTATGTTTCAGAAAGATTTCAAACAAAAGCATCAGACTAAACTATCGTGCATGAAACATTCCACAGTTCCAGCACAATAAATATTATGAGTTTCAAACACAAGCCTTCCCAAAGCCTATCGCTAGAAAGAAACTTTGTTGCAGTGCACTCACCCCCCAACACAATTAAGCTCCTCCTCCTAGATTTCAAGTACACTTTCACACTGAAAATCTCAAGCAGACTTCTTGCTGTGATGAAACTAGCTAAAAAATATGGTATTTCTTTATTATGAAGCAGTAAACCATCCCTGTCTGAACCATAAAAAACTCTGACTTTTATATTCAGGAAAACATTTATTTTAAAATGGTTAATGATTTTTTAATAATAATTCAATCATTGATTGTAACTGTATCATTCATCTTTTCATGATGAATTTTCTTTTAAAACTTATATCTGGTATAATATAGTATAATTATAGCAAAAAAAAAGTTTATTTAAAGAGTTTATTACCTCTTCTTATAGTAATTGCTATATACAGACATTTATGCTATAAAACAATGACATTAATTTGACATAAAAATAACCCCACCCCCTGGCTGCCATGTTTTTTGATGGCACCTTAGACCATCTTGCCACGGAGGACCCTCACTGGATAACAAAAAGTGAGGCAGAACTAGTGAAGCCGATAGAGATGTTGTCTATCATGGTCTCTCAAAAACAACAATCAGTATACTGGTTCTCAGTAACATAGGAAGTAAACTCGAGAATTATTCCTATAAATCATGAACCTTTCTTACAATCAAGCTGAAGGCCATTATCAATTAATTAGTAGATTCTCATTCAATTTTTTCTTAAAAAGTGGCAGATGAGAGTTTATTTATTTATTTTATTTACTTTTTTTTTTGTAGTTTTTAAAAAAATATAATTTTTTTTTTATGAAAATAAAAAGGGTCATGGCGGCAAGAAAATTAGGGGGCACCTGGCAAGGATGATAATCAAGCAATTAATTTAATATTGCCTAAAATAAAGTAAAGAAGTAAAATTATACATTGACAGCTGTTGGTCTAAGCTTGACAATATCCCAGGACATAGTATTTAGTTTAAACTGTCCATCAAAAAAAAAAAGTTAGACAATGTATCAGGAATAACTGACCGGAAACCATTATAGAAATAATTAATATACAGACATGATCCTTTCCTCACGACTGCAAGAAACTGAATTCTCCAACCAAACTACGCTCCTCTTGTAATGAGATAACGACCAAGTCTTCATTGTTAATGCCTGGTTCACATTTGCCCCGGGCACCGTGCGATAAATAGGTCTACGGTTTTCTATACAATTTTTTAGTCATTGTAGGTGGCTACGGGCTATGGTGTATGTGTCCACATTGTGTACGAGCATCATGCTATTTCTTGTACGGGCCCTTTGAGGCATGCCTAAGCAAAGTCGTACAGAGGCTGACTGTTATCAATCCAAGGGTCGTGAATTTGAATTCCCATCCGGCAACTCCCTGATAATTGATATACGACATTGCGTCTAATTATCATTCATCTCCCACTGCTGATTCAAGTGGGAAAATTATCAGTTACTTATGAAAATAGGTGTGCTCGAGTACTAATTCACCAGAATCTCTATATTCACCAAAATACTCTATATTGTTACCAGCAGGGCCTAATTAATATCCATTAGCCAGGCCCAATTAGCTCAGCCCGTAACACTTTTAACTATCAATCCAGGGGTCATGAATTCGAATCTCTGCTCGGCAACTCTGCGATGACTGATATACAACATTGTGTCTCATTATCATTCGTTTCTCACCAGTGATTCAAGTGGGAAAGTTATTAGTTACTTGTGAAAATGGGTGTGCTCCAGTACTGATTAACCATCCAAAATCCATTAGTCAACTGATCATCTGTTTGCCCTTGATGGCATAATAATGATGCTATAAATATTCAAACAAATTCAACCAAAATACTCCACATTGTTACCTGCAGGGCCAGTAACACAACAGCCTGTTTTCACTGTGGAAGTATAACACTCTAATGGTACCAAAACAACTGTTATTGCCAGCCAACCTTTTAAAGTATGTGTTATTTTTACAATAATGACAATAATTGGATAAAAGGTGTTTTGAGACACCATTAATGTCTCATAAAAGTTGGGTGGTTGTCTTCATGATGATCTAACTAATATAATGGCTGCTGTTTGCCAGGAAAACACTGTAAATTAGCATATTTGTCCTAAAGTTCTTTGTTGACCAAAGAAACTTGATTGTAAAAGAAAGTATAAATAACCTTCAGTAACTAAAATTTTCCAAGTGCATACAGCAAACATAAAAAAAAACAAATTTTGCATTCATTTTTCTTGCAAACAACTTGCATGCCACATTTTAGAGTATTATTGCAGTATCCAGCAAAAAGCTGCCACCTGCCAGAGCCTGAGGTGTGGCCACATAATCATGAGTTAAGGCCATAATAAATTAATTGCTAGATTATCATCCAAATTTTTCTTAAAAATGGGGAGGGCGGGAGTATATTATTATTATTCTTTTTTTAATATATACTTTTTTTTTATGAAAATAAAAAGGGTCGGGGCGACATGAAAATTCAGGGGAGGGAGTGATGATAATCTAGCAATTAATTAATTATGATCTAATCCAATGTATGTTAATATTTTGTATGTTACTGCATGTAGGGAGAGTTGTTATTTAAAAGCCGAACAATGAACATCATGAGCCAAGCTTGCATTCATTTACTTAGAACATTACAGATATTACAATTATATTACTTTTAATTTAATTTACATCAATTGTGAAATGAATTCTTACAAATCGCATTCAAAATTTGTCTGTCTTGCTAAAGGGCCTACACAGAGCTGTAGCAGAGGATAGAACCTCCATGCCCCCAATCCTGGTACCAATGCTCTACCACTGGACATGTGCGCCGCTGAACAACATAATGTGTATCACATGTGTCTTGATTAATAAAGTCAATTATCATTTACAATTAAAGAAATGATGAGCAAATATGGAGCAGCCCACAAGAGAATTAAATAGAGATGGCATTGTTTGCCTGATGCAAGAGTGAATTGTAATGAAGTTTAATTGAATCCGATATTAATTGAAATAAAATGGGAAGTAATTTTCTCTCATGGGCTGCTCCATTTTTTGCTCATCATTCCCTTAATTGTAAATGATAATCATAGTGAATAAGAAAAATGTTCACTAAAAGTCATTTTATGTACAATATCGTGTTAACTGTGATGACATGGGATATGTGGGTTTATACTAAAGGCTAATTAAGAACATCTGACATAGGAAGCAAGAGATGTGGTCATGAGACACCCACATCAGATCAGTGATTTCGTGAGACACTCACATCAGATCAGAGTGGTCGAAAAACACCCATATTAGATCAGGTTTTTTTTGAGACACCCACATCAGATCAGTGTGGTCATGAGACACCCACATCAGATCAGTGTGGTCATGAGACACCCACATCAGATAAGAGTAGTCATGAGACACCCACATCAGATCAGAGTAGTCATGAGACACCCACATCAGATCAGTGTGGTATTGAGACACCCACATCAGATCAGAGTGGTTGTGGGAAACCTACGTTAGATCAGTGTGGTTGTGAGACACCCACATTAGATCAGTGTGGTCATGAGACACCCACATCAGATGAGAGTGGTTGTGGGACACCTACATTAGATCAGTGTGGTTGTGATACACCCACATCATATCAGAGTGGTCATGAGACACCCATATCAGATCAGAGTAGTCGTGAGACGCCCACATCAGATCAGTGTGGTATTGAGACACCCACATCAGATCAGAGTAGTTGTGGGACACCTACGTTAGATCAGTGTGGTTGTGAGACACCCACATCAGATCAGTGTGGTCGTGATCGAGACACCCACATCAGATCAGAGTGGTTGTGGGACACCTACGTTAGATCAGTGTGGTATTGAGACGCCCACATCAGATCAGTGTGGTTGTGAGACACCCACATCAGATCAGAGTGGTTGTGGGACACCTACGTTAGATCAGTGTGGTTGTGAAACACCCACATCAGATCAGTGTGGTCGTGATCGAGACACCCACATCAGATCAGAGTGGTTGTGGGACACCTACATTAGATCAGTGTGGTTGTGAGACACCCACATCATATCAGAGTGGTTGTGGGACACCTACATTAGATCAGTGTGGTTGTGAGACACCCACATCATATCAGAGTGGTTGTGGGACACCTACGTTAGATCAGTGTAGTTGTGAGACACCCACATCAGATCAGAGTTGGTGTGAAACACCCACATCAGATTTGGCTATAAACAATATTTTCCTATATGTCATATGTATACTCACTGACCCAGTGTATTGCTAAGGGTGAAACGGTTAACCGTGGTACACAGAGAATCGTGATTATTTGTGCTCGGTTCGGTTCTGTTTTGTAACACGCCAAAACAGTTTGGTTCACACTATGTTTTCAGGGGCAATAATAAAATACTTATCATACAGGCCCTTCCCCAGGCGCTTCATTTCCAAACTCAATATCCCGCAGCGTCTAGATTTCGGCAAGCGTATTATCTTCATCGCAGTGGAAACAGCAGACTGGTCTTTCAAATTACCTTGATTTGACCTACATGTTTGCTACTGACACAGTGTTGTTGCCGATTGTAATACACAACCTCACAACATCAGCAGGACTAGGTTGCATAATACGTGACTCCACAGTTGGGCACTCGATACACAGGTGCTGTATGTATGTATATGTAGGGGATTATCTTCGATTTTTAAACTTTTTCATCCCAAACTGACTTTTCTTTTTTGTTAAGATCACCATTATATAATTACATCACCCGACAACCACATAATATTAAGTTGGTTTGTTAAAAACAAAGTATAATAATTATCTACCCGCATACTCTGGGTCATGAATAATTTATTTACACAGAAAAGTATGAGCTAAACAGAAGTCGGAATACACTCGTAGCAGGCCATAACCCCGCCAATAACCCCGCCTACTTAAAAATTTATACCTTGATGCCGTGTCACAGCACAATGTAAGACACGCTATTTCCTCAAGTAAATTTCACCAATTACATACATATCAATATTTGACGTATCGGATACGTTTACAAATCCTCCACTAAGGATATGAATATAAAAAACGTGTATATGATTGTCTGAAAAAAACATTGAACTTTTCAGCGGCATGCGCATTACTATAACTGCACGCGTATTCCCGCTGTTTGTCATGCAATGTCAAGCGCTAATTTCTTCGGCACAAAAAGAAACACCAATTAATGCAAAGTCTTGTGAATAAAAATCTAAATTAGGATATTGCGTCAGCAGTGAAAATAATTTTACACTCGCAGATTTGTTAAAATTGTGGCTACACTTTACCTTAGGCCCTCGAAAATATGCACATATAGCTGAAATTAGATATTTCTGTTTCTAGCCAAAGTGTGACTGATATTAATTGTGGTCATGTGATTACTTTAATTTGTTTTATTTTTGTTTTTTTCTAGTCAAGGTATGACTGATATTAATTGTGGTCATGTGATTACTTTTATATGTTTTATTTTTGTTTTTTCTAGTCAAGGTATGACTGGTATTAATTGTGGTCATGTGATTACTTTTATTTGTTTTATTTTTGTTTTTTCTAGTCAAGGTATGACTGATATTTATTGTTATTTGTTATTTTATAAAACTTTAATAACTTTAATGTGTTTTCTTGTTTACTTAAAAATCAAACCGAAAATAACCAAACCATGAGCTGTTAACCGGAAATCGAACCGAACTGTGGATTACCTGAACCGTTTCACCTCTATGTATTGCAAAATGGATATCTATTTAAACATACCAAAATTATATATTTTGAAAAGGGCTTTCCTAACTTGAGCTACACACCTAGGTTAGACTAAAACAGATGTCCCGCTTAAAAAGGCAACATATTTTGTGACGTATTTAGATGAGTCATATGTGATTTTATTTTGATTTCAATTCGATTCCTTATACAGGTTTATACGTAGACGCTGTGAAGGTCTTCAAACAGTATTTAAGTGTTTTCTATATTTAGAGTGGGGATTTCTCTTAAAGTTTACCACTCCAATTTAAATATTGATTTTGTCATGTTTTAGTACATTCGACAAACTAAATAACTCGAATTACCTTTATTAATGATACAGAGAGGCTTTTTATCCATTTTGAAAATTATTTCAGCAGTTTGTGGAGAAGTCTATAAAAAGAAAGGAGTAAACAACTCGAGTCGAGTCTGGTTTTGGGAGGCTGAGTTTTAAGACATGTTAGAGTCTCGTTGGAAGATCGAATAGCGATACAATTAAGTTGAAATTATGTTAGGTTATGTTACTTGTTCTTAATAAGTAAAGCGTACTTGTGAATCAACTTTATTATCTTTAGAATATCTGTGATGTATTGTTCACATCGTTACAGACTATCATTCCGCCCACTGGTCACATGGCATTGTTTGTCCAAGTAGTACAATGTAGTGTTTACGTAGAGGCGATTGTCTAAGGAAAATGGTGAAGCCCTGGAAACAATATTGATCACTGATTGGATTATCTACTTGTTTGATTGACAGTCAACGTCAGGTCAATTGTCAACAATAACCAATGCATAATTAATAAAAAGTTAAACTGTATCCGAGTGAAGTAATTCCTTGTATTAAACAGGAATGTCGCCTTTGTATGCCAGGTAACTCATTTGCTTGGTGTCACTTATCCTTGGTGCTGTGATATTTAGCATCTTGTGAGATTCTGTAAGTGTTCCGGCGACCAAGGAGGTTCTTATATTCAATATTCAGTAAGGTGTGAAAAAAACAACTCTTTTTTTTTTTTAGAAAATTAACAATTAACAAAAAAACAACACTTAAGGACAACTTACATACACATTTAATATAGCTTCCCCATTCCACTGCTTTTCTGCTGGTATGCTATTGAATTTGTTCACTCGGGTTGCTCATCATGCGGCGACTTCCACAATCATGAAAGCATATCTTTTTTTTTTAGTAATATCAAATGGATTTCAGATTTATTTCAGTTTGTTGATGGTTTTTTTTTTTCAAATAATTGTTTATAGTTTTGATGTTTGCATATTTTTGTAAATCGATTAGAGATATTAATGCGGGAACTGCGAGTCTAAGGTAATTAATTGTTTTCATACATTTTTGTTCCTCCATTGCCTGGTTGCCAAATTAGCCTCAATTACTAGAAATAATTTACACTCGAGAAAATGGAATTTTATGGAATTTGAGATATGGCCTTAGGCATCTCAGCCACAGGGGACACTTCTTAAGGAGAGTATATCAAGAAATTCAAAAAGTGTTTGTTTTCCAATACACCATGCCTTAATTTATATACTCACTTATCCACTATAGCCATAAGCAATCTATTTAAACATGCCAAATTGATTTATTGAAATGGGATTTCTTAATTTGACAAATGGTGCCCATTGTTAGACTAAAATACTCTCTAAAATTGGAAAGTATTCTGTGATGTATTTAATGAGTGATATGGTTTCATTTTAATTTTAATTAGATCCATCATATTCGTACACATTGAAGAATTTATTTCATCCTAAACAAAGTCTGAATGATGAGGTGAATGTCGTCAAGCAGTATCTGCTGGCTTTCTATTTTTAGAATGGGGATTTCATTTCAATTTCACCACTTTGATTAAAATATCATTTTTGTCATATTCTGACAGATTTAAAAAACAAAGTCATTCATATTGATTTATTAACGATAATAAGATGCTCTATGTAATCATTATAAAACTAGTTGTATTTTTAAAGCATTTATTATGATTTTTCTTCATATACACTGTCTTTAAAGCTTATATTAAGCTCAGTCTCAGCTTATTCTAAGGAATTGCTCTGCAAGCTCCAGTGATAATAGTGAATCTGTGCGTCACTCTCTAGGTTGTTTCCTGGATAAAACCCCGAGTACTGAGTGCTATTTTTAGGTCATAGGTTCAAGCCCCAGTGACTGAACCTGTGACCTCTGGCATGAGCGGCCAACACTATATCCTCAGCACTACTGTCCAGTTTAATCTCCATTTCTATATTTTCTCCGTGATTGTATGTTGGATGCACTATGATTGAAATGTCTGATTTAATTTATTTACATGTCTCAAAATGTGTGTGTGGGGTGTGGGGGAGTGTCCTCCATGACCAAGTGGTCTATTAGGCCATGTCTCAAGATAATTTAGATCGTAGGTTTGAGTGTCGCTCGCTCTTAAAACATTATGTGAGAAAGTTTTCCAGTTAGTTGCAGGAAAACTGGATGTGCCTTATTACATGTATAACCTGAAATGTGTTGCAAATGGCATTAAAACCCATTAAAAAATGTCTCAAAATGTAATACAGAATAGGAACTTGCATGATTGTAATATTATGCATGTTTGAATATTAACTAGCTTACTGTATTCCCAGCATGTAATTTATATTATCCCACAATACAGTACCAGTATCAAACATATTTATGTCTCCTATCTGGAATATTAAACAGAGAATAAATATTACTTAAGTTGTCTCATTGGAAATGATGGAGCTGAGTTGAGTTATTACAAAATATTAGCCTTGAACAAATGTTTACTGCAGCTATATGGATTCCAGGAGATCAAAGGAATTAAGGGAAACAGTAAGTATTTCATTTCTTTGTTTCATTTATAATAATTTATTTAAGCTGGATTGCAAAGTAAGCTCATGGATTCTCTGAGTCTCTCTAGTAGTGTCCATTTTCTGGGTAAAACCAGTACTGAGTGTTGATTTTGTGAGGCCATCAGTTCAAGTCCCTGCAAGGATCAAACTCTGACCCCTGGCATGAATGGCCAACACCTTCTAGGTGTTAGCCCACCATTGATTTTTGTTCTTTATTCTATAGTAAATTAATAAAAGTTTGAAGGCTTGTCATTCATAGAGAGAGAGAGAGAGAGAGAGAGAGAGAGAGAGACAATTGAAAAAAGTGAAACTTACATTTTATTGTTTGTCAACCTGGCTGCACTACCAAAATATGATGAGAAAAGTAAGGGTCACGTGTCAGTGTCACACTGTTGACAAAGTGAAAGTAGTCTTCCAAAATCATGTATTCAAAATATTTACCCCAATTTCCAAGCATCAATTTTTCTTTTTCTAAATTCACAATTCAACCATTACCATGCTTTCAAATACATCAATAATCCTATTCAAATAAAAAAAATGAGGATTAAAATAAGGAAAATGCATTTTAAAAGAAGAAAAAAACAAGGATTATTTATAACTGCCATTATGCAATTACCAAACTGAAGTATAATTATGGTGGTACTATGCCTCTATCCAGTACACACTATAACTGCCTTGTTATAGATCTGGGCCCGGTTTCTCGAAAAAACTTAAGTCTGCTATTTTACTTAAAACTCAAATAGTGTGCTCAATTTAAGTATAAAATTTAGCACACAACTGAGTTTAAGTAAAATAAGAGACTTAAGTATTTTTGTGAAACCGGGGCCTTAATATTAAATTATGGAACTGGACTATTTGAAATTCATACTGAGTATCATATAGATACAGTCAAGCCTCTGTAAGCTGTCACCTCTATTAAGCAGCCACTTGTCATAAACAGCAATATTTGTTATTTAACATTTCTATGCTTTCAGTCTCTGAGCCCACTAACCTGCATTAAACAACAAACTGTCCTAAAATGCCACTAATCTGCCCGGCTTCCCTTGACTGGCTGCTAACTATTATAATCTATAAAAATAGTGTTGTCAGTAATCTTTTGTCAAAATTGAAATTTGAGGCAAGGGTCTCCTTTGGTTACATTTGGTTACCGGTAACCTTACTATGATATTTAGTCATACATAGTCTTGAATGCCAATCTACAACTGTATCTAGATACCTGTAGATTAGTCAGAGAACATATGCATTATGGGAAAGAGTAAGTATTATCTTCAACTGTACATATGTAACAACCCTCATCGAATACATCAATCATACAAGTCGTATATAGGAATACTTGAATATGCTTAATAATTCAAGTCATCACATGTACTGAGAACTTATTTTTTTAATTAATTAAGCTTTCAGAACTTGCCTGAGCCAGTGTAAGAAGAGAAAATCACGGACAATGATTAGATATTGTGCTAAAATGATTGGAAATTTCAAGTATTTCTTTGTATACTAGATTAATAATGAATAAATGAATGAATTAACGGGGTTTTATGGCATACCAACACATTGTGGATTATTCAACGCCAACAAGAAGGATGATTCTAGGTTTACACTGTATGTAGTCAAAAACAACAAATTAACATACAGATTAAACAAGAGGGCCAAGATGGCCCTATATCACTCACCTGACTGACCTTGAGTCACCCACCTTAAGTAGATTATATAATACATGTACACTTAAAATTCCAGAAAAACGAGATGGGCAAGAATTTTGATTTGTTTTGAAGATGTAACAGATGCGTAGAATACTTCAAACTTGGTTGAGGTTAAATGTCAGTGAAATTACAATGAAATCAGGTCAGTAGATTCTGACAAGAAGGCTTTTGAAGTTTTTACTATAGCTGCCTATATAGTAAATTAGCACCTCACTGTGGCAGTCATGTTTTTTAACAAATCACAATGGTTCGAACAAACTTAGTTAAGGGTCACCCAAGGAACATTTCTGCGAAATTGTTTGAAAATTGATCAGGTGGTTTCTGACAAGAAGATTTTTTTAAGTTTTTACTATAGCTTATACAGTAAACTAACCCCATCCCCTGACCACCATGTTTTTTGACAAATCACTACGGTTTGAACAAACTTAGTAGGGGTTCCTCCAAGGAAAATTTCTGTGAAATTATTTTAAAATTGAGCCCGTTAGTTTCTAACAAGAAGATTTTTTACGTTTTTACTTATTAAACTTGCCCCGCCCCCTGGCGGCCATGTTTTTTGACAAATCAAGATGGCTTGAACAAACTTGGTAGAGGGTCATCCAAGGACCATTTCTGTGAAATTATTTCAAAATCGAGCCAGCAGTTTCTGACAAGAAGATATTTTAAGTTTTTACTATAGCTAATATAGTAAACTAACCCCACCCCTGGCAACCATGTTTTTTGACGAATCAAGATGGGTTGAACAAGCTTGGTAGAGGGTCACCCAAGGAACATTTCTGTGAAATTATTTTAAAATCGAGCCAGTAGTTTCTGACAAAAAGATATTTTAATTTTTACTACAGCTTATATAGTAAACCCCACCCCCTGGCCGCCATGTTTTTTGATGAATCAAGATGGGTTGAACAAACTTGGTATTGGGTAACCCAAGGAACATTTCTGTGAAATTATTTTTAAATTGAGCCAGTAGTTTCTGACGAGAAGATTTTTTAAGTTTATACTTTAGCTTATATAGTAAACTAACCCCACCCCCTGGTCGCCATGTTTATTGACGAATCAAGATGACTTGAACAAAATTAGTAGACGGTCACCCAAGGACCATTTCTGTGAAATCATTTTAAAATAGAGCCAGTAGTTTCTGACAAGAAGATTTTTAAAGTTTTTACTATAGCTTATATAGTAAACTAACCCCAACCCCTTGCCACCATGTGTTTTGACAAATCAAGATGGGTTGAACAAACTTGGTAGAGGGTCACCAAAGGGACATTTCTGTGAAATTATTTTAAAATTGAGCCGGTAGTTTCTGACAAGAAGATTTTTTAAGTTTTTTACTATAGCTTATAAAGTAAACTAATCCCACCCCCTGGCTGCCATGTTTTTTGATGAAACAAGATGACTTGAACAAATTTGGTAGAGGGTCACCCAAGGACCATTTCTGTGATATTATTTTCAAATCGAGCCAGTAGTTTTTGACAAGAAGATTTTTTAAATTTATACTAATAAGCTTATATAATAAACTTACCCCACCCACTGGCCGCTATGTTTTTTGACGAACCAAGATAGGTTGAACTTGGTAGAGGGTCACCCAAGGATCATTTCTGTGAAATGATTTTAAAATCAAGCCAATAGTTTCTGACAAGAAATTTTTTAAGTTTATACTATAGCTTATATAGTAGACTAATCCCACCCCCTAGCTGCCATGTTCTTTGACAAATCAATATGGTTTGGACAAACTTGGTAGAGGGTCACCTTAGGAACATTTCTGTGAAATTATATAAAGTTGAGCCAGTAGTTTCTGACAAGAAGATTTTTTAAGTTTCTACTAATTAAACTTGCCCCGCCCGCCCCCTGGCAGCCATGTTTTTTGAAGAATCAATATGGCTTGAACAAACTTAGTAGAGGGTCACCCAAGGTACATTTCTGTAAAGTTATATCAAAATTGGCCTTGTGGTTTCAGAGGAGAAGTTGTTAGAAGCTAAAAGTTAACGAGGGACGATAGACAACTTATGTCCATATCGTAAAAATGGACAACAATAAAAATACTGTTTAATGATCCCACATTGCCATTCTCATTCTTTCTAAGATGACAGATCACAATGAAATCAAAATGTAACACATGACTCATTTAAAAACGTCACAAAATATGTTAAGCACCAAAGAATCCATTTTAGTCTAACCTAGGTGTGCATACAAGCCCAAGTTTGGAAAGACCTTTTAAATTTACTAGTTTTGGCAGGTTTAAATTGATATAATTTTGGCAATGTGAGGTAACTTTTTAGCCAATTTTAAAATTTTGAAAAATCCTGATGAATGAAAGGCATATGATGTGTACTATGCAAATTTCAATACCCAGGGGCATTTCATTAATCTTCAGTAAGGTCATTATAAATTAACTGTTAGATTCTGATCTTAATTTTTCTTAAAAAGGGCGAGGATGGGGGTGGGGGTGTTGGTGGGGGAGAGATTTTTCTTTTATTATTATCATTGTTAAAAATATAAAAAAAAATTAGTAAAAAGGGTCATGGTGGTATGAAAATTAGGGGGCAAGTGGGGATGATGTTATTGTATGGTGTTTAGCATCGCTTTCAACAATTTTTTAGTCATATCGCGACGGTGTCTACTTGAGATAGTATTCTGAGCGCTCACAGTCACACTGGAGTATCATGCCACAGACACATGATATGATACCCCACCCAGTCACATTATACTGACACCGGGCCGACCAGACCTAGAACTCTCCTCTAAATGCTGAGCGTCAATCGAGGAAGCTTCTAGTACCATTTTTAAAGTCTTTAGTGGGGATGATAATCTAGCAATTAATCTATCATGGCCTAAGTAACTAAAGTCTTATAATAAATAAAAGTTACTGACTGTTAAAGCCTACGAATGTTGCAAACTGATACTAAGACCACCTTGTTATTAGTGGACAATATTTGTTACCCTGCAGAGTACAGCTGATGCCTCTATCTCTCCTTCCATCACGACATAATAAAGATTAAACGCCATCATAACTACAGTATTCCTTTTAGGCACTTTTCAGATTTGGTGGAAATTGAAATGTGCATGGTGATTCATCAAAATTGACAATGTTATTACTTTGTAATTGGTTGTAATATTCCCATAAGAAATTGATTTAGATTGGTGGCTTTATCCGGAGACTTTTTGTAAGTTTTGACTGGTTACTGCTGCAACATGAACTTAGTTTACAGGTTTCCTTGTCTTTGTCTAAATTAAATATCTTGTCTTAAAGGGAGACTCTTTAACTGTTGAAACAACTTTACAATAATTATCTGTGTCAGTTATTGCTTTTCTTGAACATATCAATTATGTTTGTTTTTGTTATTTGAGAAGTCTGATGGTGCCAAAGGATGTGGTATTGGACATTTCCACTGTTCTGTTATTGATCAACTTGTCAGTGAATGACAGTACAGAAAACCAGTCTAGATCTGAGCTTAGATGCAAATGCTCAAACAACTGATCTGCATATTTTAAAGGAAACCACCTTTTGAACCATGATTTGTCCATCAGTCATGAGCCATAATTCTACCCATTCTGGTCAAACATACCATCATTCAAGGGCCATAAATCTGCACATCCTGGTAAAACATACCATCAATCAAGGGCTATAACTCTGCCAATTCTGGTCAAACAAACCATCAATCAAGGGTCATAAATCTGACCATTCTGGTCAAACATACCATCAATCAAGGGCCATAAAAGTCTGCACATTGTGGTAAAACAAACCATTAATCAATCCATAACTCTGCCCATTCTGGTTAAACATACCGTCAATCAAGGGCCATAACTCTGCCCATTCTGGTAAAACATACAATCAATTAATGTCCCTAACTCTGTCTATTCAGGTCAAACATACCATCACTCAAGGGCCACAACTCTGCCCATTCTGGTCAAACATACCATCACTCAAGGGCCATTACTCTGTCCATTCTGGTCAAACATACCATCAGTCAAGGCCCATAAATCTGTCTATTCTTGTCAAACATACCATCACTCAAGGGCCATAACTCTGCACATTCTGGTCATACATACCATCAGTCAAGGGCCACAACTCTGCCCATTCTGGCCTGACATACCATCAGTCAAGAGCCACAACTCAGCACATTCTCATCAGACATACCATCAGTCAAGGGCCATAACTCTGTCCATTCTGTTCAAACATACCATCAGTCAAGGGCCATAACTCTGGCCATTCTGGTCAAACATACCATCACTCAAGGGCCATAACTCTGTTTATCCTGGTCAAACATACCATTAATCAAGGGCCATAACTCTGCCCATTCTGGTCAAACATACAATCAATGAAGGGCTAAAACTCTGTCAATTCTGGTCAGATATAGCCATCAATCAAGGGCCATAACTCTGTCCACTCTGGTCAAACATGAAGGTGCCATGGTGTTTACAAGAAAAGTTAATGGACTGACTGGCGACTGACAGATGACTGACCAATTACCAGGATATATCTTGCCTTTTGGCTAGTACAGTTACAACCAATGTCAACCCCAGGGCAAGTACAATAGCTTATCTTTTCTTCAAAGGTCGAGCAAAAAAAAATTCCCTGCACTTTTCAATCATCTCACCAAAACAATTACTGGGGCTTGCCCCAAAGGCCATTCTAAGAACCAATGCTGGATTTCTGCCTATCTCTACTTTTGGCTGACTGTCAACCCAAACAAGCAAAGTACTCCTCTATAAGAATGAATGCATGGAGAAAAGTAGTTCAACACCTGTGTAATAAAGTTGATTACCTGGGCTGTGTTCAGATCGGTCAAACGTTTGATAACGTTAGCTAACATATTTTTCTGGACACTGGCTCAACCTCATCTGAGCATGCAGTATGGGTTAATTTTAGGGAACATGGGGCATTAAACATGTTTGCTGTTTAACGGTGCTGAACGCAGCCGACAGTACTTATTTGAACAGGATACCTAATATTACACACTAACTCACTGCCAGTGCTCTAGTTGCAAGATATTCTATAAATTAATGTATACAAATGAACGGGGAATCTGTTCTCTTCTCATTTTTATTGGACTATTGTATATTCCTCAGTGCCTTTGATTTTCTGTATTTTCATTTACTTCAGTAAATGGAATACGTAACTAATACAGATGAGTTACAACCCCTGAAGACTTAACTTGCTGGCATCAGTTCTTATACTTAATAATTTGCAACATATCGTGATGTATTCACGATTCGTCAGACAAGATTACGTTTGATTCCCTGAGATAATTATGGAGATTTTCTAACTTAATGAATATAGCTGCCTTATGGCATTGGTCATTGGAAGGTAGTCAGTGCTGAATGGTGTTTAATGTCACTATAAAATTCAACAATAGATCAGTTATTATTATGGGATCAAACCCACGACCTTTGGCGTGCAAGGCGAATACTCTATCCCTACACCACGCCTGTCGTTTCACCGGAAGATAAAGAGATATTCATACTTGATAACCTTGTTAAATAAATCACATCTAACCCCGAACATGCAAAGTAGGGTCATTAAAACAATCCAAAGGGAAGATAAGTAAGTGGGGAATATATTACAGAAGACCAGGTGTGTGCCCTTGGAGAAATTACTATATGTTTATTTGTATGTGTGTATTCTCTCTTTTTTCAACATTATTTGAGTTATAATAAAACAACAGTCAGGACATCTTATCTTCTTTTTTCAGGACTCTTCAGGTTGTTAACATATATTCATATATAGTTCAGCGAGAATAATACTGCTATTGGCTAGTCTGTTTAAATGTCACATTCAATAAAAAATGCTTCTGACAATGTTCAAAGCATTGAATGTGGCATCGACTCAAGACGATACGAGGCTGTATCGGGTATTATGCGATACTCCCTGTTTACATCCTGAACCTATTTTTTGCATGAAATTGATTGAAACTGGTTCATTTAAAGGAGAATTAAACACAGATGAATAATAATCAAACTGATAAAACTGTGCAGTTGGTGGGGTATATATATATATATATATACAATGTTCCAATTTTTCAGTAGGTTCATCGATTGTTATAACCAGGTATTTACATGAATCTTGTTGACAGGATCAATTTTAAATTTGGGAAGCAAAAGAAAAAAAACATGTTACAATGAGTTTGTTGTATGTCTTATAGTGGGGCCCAGGTGCAAATTATAAACTAAGGTAGCTTGGGCTGATGAAATCACTAAGTGTATTTCTAAAGTATCTGTTTGTAAAAAAACAGTAACAAAGTTTCCATCATCATTTATAATACAAACAATGACAATTACAACAAAGTTCAATGAAAATATTTCCTAACAACTGCCTGTGGACTTAGACAATCAGTCCACGAATATCTAGAAGAATTGCCATTACTAATTAGTTTATTTCAATGCAAAATATTGTGATGTAATGGCTAATTGGTCACATTTGAACAGGCCTAAGGAATATTCATTTTATACTGATGCCTTTGATCTCCATATTCATTTCAAAATATAAATCCTTTGTTACAGTAGCACCTAAAATATCCCCAGGCCGGGACATGGCAGAGGGTTCTAAGTGTAGAATTCTTCTGTATTCAATGCCACTGCAGTGCTGTAGAAGTTAGTCTATCCCAGAATTTGATATCTTGTAAATCAGGTCTATTTAACCCTTTACTTCATATCAATATAGACGCCTTTGGACACCTCTAATAATATAATATAGACGCCTATGGACACCTTATATGGAAGGCTTTTGAATCGTTTGGTGAATTATGTTTATATTAATTTACAGAGTGGAAAACAGTGCAGAAAGTGTTCAGATAGCTCATTACGAGTAACGAGCAATCTGAACTCTTCCTGCACTGTTTTCAAAGGCCTTCTGTGGTTGGTGCAGGAAAACGCATATCTATGGAGTAAGGGAATTCTATGCCAAAAAACACCAAATGCATAAAAAACACAAATGCACAAAAAGCACAAAATGTACCAAAAACACAAAATGTACCAAAAACACCAAATGTACCATGTACCAAAAACACCAAATGTACCAAGAACACCAAATGTACCAAAAACACCAAATGTATCAAAAACACCAAATGTTCCAAAAACATCAAATGCACCAAAAACACCAAAATTAAATGCACCAAGAACAGCCTACATCAAAGCGGTACTAGGATCATGCTTGGGATTATTTCCGTTATATTTCTCGTAAATCATGGCAATGAAATCACACGAGATTTGACAAACAGAAAAAGTAAACAATGGGAAAATATGTCTACAGCAACCATATCAAACATTAATGGCAGCTCAATGCAAAATTGAAAGTTTTCAGCAAACTGAGAGATCCCCGAGTTTAGCAGGACTTTTATAGAGTGTCCCCTGCAGAGTAGAGCCTTTACCTCTGGGGCTTTGCAGTCATCCCCACCAGGTCTTCTAAAATTCCAAAATGCAAATTGGTCCAGGTTTTTTACTACCGTAAGAATCGCACTCATTTTCAAATAATCACTAAAATTGCCTTACATTATGCCTTTACATGTATGCATACCCCACCCACCATGTCAGCTGCATCATGTATTTTCTCCGTTTATTTATTAATAGGGAACGATTTAAAGTTTATTTGTGTATTATTTATAACGTATTTTATCACAATGTGTACATTTTAATGACTGACATTATGTTTCCGCTTTACTGAATAATTTTCATTATATTAAAAATGTTCGATCAAACCGGAAGTGTTGCAAGTTCTGGAAGCTGCTTGAAATAATCACCGTGGAAACCAATGTAACAGTTCAACTACCAAAATAAATCATTCAGAATCTGTCCCGTATCAAAACAAAATCGGTCCGGGTTTTATCACTTTCATTAATAAATGTCATTAATTTTATAATTAAAGTTATTTTTAAAAAAAAAATGAAACAAACAAGTAACAAAGCACGTTTTATCAAATATTTTAATGACGTAAACAATATTCGGTCCAACCGTCCCAGCTTTGGCTAGCGGTATATCAAAGAAATTACGGACGCAAACACAGTCTTGATGAACCGACAGAACGCTATGGGTCGCTGATCACAAATCGAAGGCGTGCTACAGAGCGATAGACTCTTCCGATAAACTCCCCTAATACCATCAATGGTTTAGTCGAAATTGACATCATTTCGCACAGCAGGTGACAAAACAAACGGATTATTGCGTAAAATGATATTGCCGGAATGCGTTTTTCACAGGTCAGTATGGCATGGTAAGAGCAATTTGTGAGATTTTATACGACCGATAGAAAATATCAGGACCGATTTTTTATTGAACTTTGAAAACATCTGGACCGATTTTTTATTAAAACCAGTTTTGAACTTCAGAAATCGGTCCAAAAACCGAAAAACCGGCAATTTTAGAAGGCCTGATCCCCACTATGTCTTGACACCTGGGAGTGTAGGTGTAACAACAAACTGGTACATAATTGTTACTTATACAGTCAACGTACATCTGGAAGACTCAACTTGTTGGCGACATTGCTACATATACTTGATAATTTGCATTATATTATAATTCAGCTATTGGTCAGACTTGATTTTTTTTGATTCCCTGACAATTATGGAGAAATTCAAATGGATTTAGCCACCTTATGGCTATTGATCATGTGATTCCCTTGAGATACAAAGATATTTAAACTTTCTGGATATGGCTATTGGTCATTGGAATTCCTGAAGATATGGAGATATTCAAACTTGACGGATTTAGTTACCAGACAAGATCATAAATGATAACAAGACTCAGTGCATGATAATACAAATATTAGTATAGGCACAGAAATATCTTGAAAAAATGTTTTAAATACTTTAAGGCCATAAAAAATATCTATAAAAGTATTTCAATTAAAAGAGTTAAATACAAAAAACTTGGCTAAATATAAGATATATGTGTATTCACCCATATCAATGTCACCCCCTCCAATAAAACCCCTCCTCTCACCAATTTTATTCCAATAAAAAAAAAAAATAATAATAAAAACAAGAGGCCCAAGAGGGCCTGAGGACGCTCTACTGACTCATAGTGGCCATAGCACTTTTTGAAATTCTACTATGCAATAGAAACATCGAGGCGGGGTCATTTTAAACTCTAGGGACACCATTTGAACAAATCTAACAAAACTAAAGTTAGTCATCATTACCACATAAACATTTTGAAAATCTGTTGGGCCGTTCATGAGAAGAAGTTTTGGACTATTTTTAGTAATTGCGGCCATCTTGAATTTCAGATAAAAAAAACAACAAACTTCTGTATAGTCTCCTATGCAATAGAAACATTCGTGTGAAATTTCAGTTTAATTGGCCTAGTGGTTTCAAAACAAATGAAAGAAAAATAGAATTTTCTGTTTTCCCATAGTATCCCTATGTAAATTCTAAGTCCCCTTACAGGGCCCCTTTAAATTTTAGCCCCTAAATTCGTATCTGCAATCAAACCCCTACACATAGGGATAATTTATGCAAAATATGAACAAATCTGACATACCCCTTCTTAAGAAAACAAATTTAGTAATTCCCAGTTTTCACCCTTTTGGGGCCCCTCCTGACCCCTTAAGAGAGTGGAACCCAGTCATTTTTACAAATCTGAACCTCCTTCACCAAACAATGCTTCTATGAAGAAATAGGCAAAATCATTTCCATTTTAAAAAAAACAAATAAAAAAATATTATAATGACATGTGTCCCCTAATTGAACCCTTGGAGCGTGGTCATATTTAACCCTATAGGGACACCATTTGAACAAATCTAACAAAACTATAGTTGGTCATTATTACTACATAAACATTTTGAAAATCTGTTGGGCCGTTCATGAGAAGAAGATTTTTTAAGTTTTGGACTATTTTTAGTAATGGCGGCCATCTTGAATTTCAGATCTAAAAACAAAATCTTCTGTATAGTCTCCTATGCAATAGAAACACCCATGTGAAGTTTCAGTTTAATTGGCCTAGTGGCTTCAGAGAAAGTGCTGCTAACAGATGACAGACGTCAGACGACAGATGACAGACAACCCGCCATCGCATAAGCACTTCTGGCCTTTGGCCAGTAGAGCTAATTATCAAACAAAAATGTTTGTAAAATTAAAAAAAGGTAAAAAAAAAAAAGTTTTGGTACCCAAATACCCTCTTTTTTTTATCTCAGAAAAATACATCATCAACTGGGGCATTTATACTGCGGAATACTGTACAAAGAAAAGAAAAGTTTCCAGAACAAATAAAAGCAGTTGGTATTATTCTTTTTCAAAAACTAATCCAAACAATTACACGGCTTAGAATCTTGACAAGATATTTTGTTTTTTGTTGTTTCAAATTATTAAATTTAATCCCTGTTAATCAGTTTGCTGTCAGAGAAGTTTAGGATTTCTTGAAGGATTGCTGCTGACAAATAATTTATAATTATCGTGTGGTATTAGATGAGAGAATATAATACCATTTGTCCCTTGTTAATAATTCAACCTGATGCAAAACTTTTCAACCAACCAACTTTAAGCACAAAGCGTAAACTTTATGATTTAGAATTATGGTACATCCTCATTTAAGTACCATATCCATAAACTAAACATAAGTGAAAGTTTGGCCCATTTTTTTTCCATAGTGTTGTTTTTTGTTTTTTTTCTGAAACGTGTGCTATTTGTTATATTCTAATTTTAGTAGGAAAATAAAAATAATCTTAAATGGCCCCTCTTACTATTGATCAGCCACTCAAAACGTGGCTTATAAAAATACCTTGATTGATCCTTTAGGTTATGCTCATTCAGTTTAGCACGATTGTGAAGAAATCTCACAGCTTATATGAACCACTCTCAAGTCCACTTGCCCAGAGTATAACTAAGAACCAGCACTAAGAGTTGCCTTTTGAGGGACATCTTCGCAAACAAAGGATCACGCTGCAAACTCTGGCGTCAGCGGTCAACAATCTACCCACTACACTACGTCATCTGACAGAAAATAAAAATGATATGATTCATTTCTATTTTTTTTTTTTTTATAAGTACATGTGACCACTATTGACCAATGAAAAATGGTGTCATGTATCAACTGGCATTTTAGCAAGGTCATGGTAATTTGCCCATCCAACAAAGAAATGTAGAAGCAAGAGTGCAACACTGACCCTGTTGAGTGCATAGTCCAGTGGAAAAGCACCAAACCTATGTTCTGAGGGTCGTGGAATCGATCCTCCTCCACAGCTATGTGTAGTGTCCTTGAGCAAGACACTTTTCCACATATGCTTATTACTGGTTTTCCCCTGGAACACTTCAAGCATGATTTGCTTAAGTTGTTAGAACTTGTTTCACAATCCAAGTTTAAACTACATGTAACAATTACGAACGCTTGTCTTTACTGAAGTCCATTAATGAATGTGTTTATTAAGTTTAGTTACTATAATGGAAGCAGGTTATTCAGAAACAGAGACAAAACTGAGCTAAACATAAAACTTTAACTAGATAATGCAAGTATTAACAAAGTCCATAAAATAGATTAAGATCAGTGATGTAAGCAATTTTTTAGTTGATGAGGTCAGTTTACAGAATCAACAGTATTACAGTACTGAAAATTATATAGATTTTAAAAATTCAAACCCAAGCTAAACAAAAACATTTGACCTACGGTTACAGAGCCCAAAGTATGGAAATTTAGTTGAGTACATTGTTTCTATAACATAATATGAATGTGCTAAATATAAAGTTTAGTCACCATAACATGAATAGTTTGTTCATGAACAGAAAAAAAAGAGGAGCTAACATAAAACATTTACCGGCAGACGATGGCAATGACAACGCCAACACCGCTGACACCAGGGTTTAATAATGACAATAGCTCTTTGATGTTTTTTTTCAAAAAGCATAATAACAACTTATAAATGTATGATCTTTGTACAACAGGCCTAATAGAACATCTCTTTCAAAGGTGACTGCATCGAAGTACATTCTGTTTACAATACATAAAGGAGCAGCTGTTCACGACAGTCCGAGGATAGAACTGACAGAACAGAAACATAATCATATCAACATTATCATCTTTTCCACTTATAATTCATTTATCCTGTCTATAGAGATATCTGGCAACTTCGCCAAACTTGATTAGCAAACTTCAACACCATATTAAGGAGAGCACCATCAGAATTTGATTACACTAGTGTGAGATGGTTCTTCCAGCCAGAGATTATCAGAGCTTGGGGATATTACTTGTGAAAGTGCTGTTATAGTATCACAGGAAAAAAATGCCACTTGTTAAACATATGTATGATAAAACATATGTTGGACAAACCATATGTCAAATGTATATTAAACATATGTTTTACATGCATTTTGCTTACTGTGCATTCCCTCAAAACATATGTATCATATGTTAATAATAATTAAGAAATTTATGTAAAACATATGTAAACATAAATATATGCATGGTACTATTTCCATGAAAAACATATGTATTTGACTGTATGCGTGGTACTATTTCCATGAAAAACATATGTATTTGACTGTATGTGTGGTACTATTTCCATGAAACATATGTATTTGACTGTTTGCGTAGTACTATTTCCATGAAACATGTATTTGAATGTATGTGTGGTAACTATTTTAATGAAACATATGTATTTGACTGTATGCGTAGTACTATTTTCATGAAACATGTATTTGACTGTATGTGTGGTACTATTTTAATGAAACATATGTATTTGACTGTATGTGTGGTACTATTTCCATGAAAAACATGCATTTGACTGTATGCATGGTACTATTTCCATGAAAACATATGTATTTGACTGTATGTGTGGAACTATTTCCATGAAACATATGTATTTGACTGTATGCATGGTAACTATTTCTATGAAACATATGTATTTGACTGTATGCGTGGTACTTTTTCCATGAAACATATGTATTTGACTGTATGCGTGGCACTATTTCCATGAAACATATGTATTTGACTGTATGCGTGGTACTATTTCCATGAAACATATGTATTTGACTGTACGCGTGGTACTATTTCAATGAAAAACGTATGTATTTGACTGTATGTGTGGTACTATTTCCATGAAAAACATATGTATTTGACTGTATGCGTGGTACTATTTCCATGAAACATATGTATTTGACTGTATGCATGGTACTATTTCCATGATAAACATCTGTATTTGACTGTATGCGTGGTACTATTTCCATGAAAAACATATGTATTTGACTGTATGTGTGGTACTATTTCCATGAAAAACATATGTATTTGACTGTATGTGTGGTACTATTTCCATGAAAAACATATGTGTTTGACTGTATGCATGGTACTATTTCCATGAAAAACATATGTATTTGACTGTATGTGTGGTACTATTTCCATGAAAAACATATGTATTTGAATGTATGGGTGGTACTATTTCCATGAAAAACATATGTAATTGACTGTATTCATGGTACTATTTCCATGAAAAACATATGTATTTGACTGTATGTGTGGTACTATTTCCATGAAACATATGCATTTGACTGTATGTGTGGTACTATTTCCATGAAACATATGTATTTGACTGTATGCATGGTACTATTTCCATGAAACATATGTATTTGACTGTATGTGTGGGTAACACTTTATGGCGGTACTTCACCATTTTTCGAATGGTCATATGGTGGGAGAGCGCAAAAAAAAAAAATCTGTCGCACTTTCTCATGATTAACATATATAACTGTGTAAGCTTGCAGGTATTTAAACTTTATGTCTCACTTCACAGTTATGCCCCTTTTTTCTCACAGTAACATGATTCTTACACTGAAAAAAAGTCCTATGTAATTCGGTTTTGAAATACAAAGTGGTTGTGATTTCTTGCTGCAGATGAGTAGAGCAAAAGTTGGCTTAGCATATAATATATTATATAAGACATCGCTGGTGCTAAAAAGTGACTTTTATAGGATATCAACATATTATTACATGTATTTATGACCATTTGAGGACTTCACCAAACCTTTTACTAAACCCAAGCTGGTCACCCTACTTAAAAGCTATTGTTCATTTTTTTGTGGAGATACATATTCCTGCTATGAGAAAAAAAATACTAAAAAAATTCTATGTGGAAAACTTTTTTTACCGTGAAAATCCTAGACCTTATTTTATAAAGAACAAAATTAAACTATGTAGTGAAACCTTCACTGATAAATGTCTTTGCTATAATCCATACAAGGTTGAATGGAGCAATTTAATGTTTGCCAATTCAAGGGTCATCATATAACTCTGACATTAATTAGCTGATTTGGCCAGTAAAAGAACTAATTTGTTCAGGATCTTAAGTTTATAACTTAACAAATGTAAACTTTTTCAATACCTAAAATGGTATCAACATCTTACATGATTGTAAAGTTAAGTCAAGTAACTCAGCACCAACATTGAACCAAAACACCTACGCTTTCTAAACACCATTGAAACGGAAGAGAACTGTACTAAAACCAATATTAGAGCTTAAGTGCACATTTGCCAGGCCCAATTAGTTCAGTCGGTAACACATCTGACTATAAATACAGGGTTTGTGATGACTGATATATGACATTGTGTCTCATTATCATTTGTCTCTCATCAATGATTCAAGTGGGAAAGTTATCAGTGACTTGCAGAGATTGGGTATGCTCTAGTACAGGTTAACTTTCCAGGATCCCAGGAAACAGTGGTTAAGTTAACTGATCGCGTGTTAGCCCTCAGTGGCATAAAAATGACACTAAATATTCAATCGATCAATCAATCAAATTTTCATAAATTTTAGGGTAATAAGTCAAGGACATAATTTATTTATTTGGCCACTTGAAAATGTCTTATGTCATTATAAATTAATTGCTACATTATCATCCTAATTATTCTAATCTTTTTTTTTTTTTTTTTTTTTTTTTAAAATAATTATAGTGTATGGATAAATTTTGCTTAAATCTTCACAAAATACTCTCTGATACCTATTCTAATGACAATCAAATTAAAAAAAACACTTTACCAGGTAATCTGAGAACAATTTATAGCTCTTAAAGTATTCTATCTTTAAATAAACTACAGTTGCAAAATTAACATTTTTATACTAATTGAGCATATTTGTATAAATATTAAGATTTCTATTATATTTCATATTCAGGTTAAATTGCTATAAACAATTATTTTATACCAGTATGCATATTCAACATATTGAACACAATATAAGAGACCAATTTTAGACGTATCTGTAAATGATTGTGCCATCCGAAATAGGGTCATTTTTAGTAAAGTGGTATGTAGTGACTGGCAGGTCTCGACAAAATTGCTTCCCTTAATTGTGCGCAGAGTTGGTGCGCATGAAAAACTATAGCAATCATCTTTAAATGTAAAGCAAGGGGTCGATATATACATAATTTTTTATATAAACATTATAATTATAACTCCAGCTCAACCCACCAAGCAACACAACTTTTTGGTGTAAGGCAATTATAAATTAATTGTTAGATTATATTCCGAATATTTTTTTTAAAAAAAAGGGCGAGTTGGGAGGATTTTATTTTTTATTTTTTTACTTTTTATTTTTTTATGAAAATAAAGAGGGTTTGGGCGGCATGAAAATTAGAGGGTGGGCGTGATAGTAATCTAACAAGAATTTATTGTTGCTTATGGTTATATTATGTACTATACCAATTGCAACTTGTCATTCATCTCTCCCTACTGCTGATTCAATTGGATTAATCTATGTATTTATATATAGAACGATTGAAGTGAACTTCTGCCAAGGCATTCAAAGAAAGTAAACAAGTCTTTGAATGAATTTAACAATTGATACATTAGGTCTGATGGTATGCAATATTGATTTTTGTACCTTGTACAGAATGTAATAATCATTAATCATTTTTATCATTTTATTTCATCAGTCTTTGTATTACTGTGAGGCAGTTTATTGCAGAAAAAAAATGTTCTTTTTTCTTAGGAACAACTGATGGAAGCTTTATGGATGATCGTTTCCACAAGCGTCATATACAGTCAAACCTGTGTAAGTGGTCACCTCTAGTAAGCAGACACATGTCTTACTATACAGTGTCATTTGCTATTTCCCATTCCTATGCTTTCAGAACAAATTAATCTGTATTAAGCAACTGTCTGTCTTAAAAAGCCATGTTTGCTCATTCTCTTCACTGGCTGCTTAAGACAGGTTTTACAGTATTGGATCCTCACATACTAGATAACATATCTATTATTTTACAAGACCAAGAAATGTCTATACAACGCTACAATTGAGATAAAATACTGCATATACCAGACAAGGATTTCCACATATTTCCACACTCGTAATGCTATGACATAATGTTACTGCTGCCTAAACGGTTATCATTTGGGATGGAATTTTCCATCTGTATCTCAGATGCAAGAAAGATACCTACCTATATAATGCTAAGACTGTTTCTCCTTTTGATAAAAAATATTTCTTCAGATATTCTGCCATAAGGTCATAATGATAATGTCCACAATGAGGCCGCTAATCATAGAGGCAGCAACAACAAAGTTAATGAAACCATCCAATGACGATCCTACATGTAATTGATTGCTAGTTTGTTGTTTTCCTCATTTCCACAATTACCTGCGGTTACCATTGGTTACCAACACTTTGTCCTGAGACATCAAGGTGCATGCTGGTACAATTTTACTTTAATGTCTTTATACCATATATTTTATGCATGTGAACAGAGACATTCCAAATGTCATCTGAAGCATATCATGGCATAAGGGACTATTAATTCATAAAACATTTAGGTCTAACGGAATCTCTTTTTTGCCATCATTATATTTTATAAATTTTCCTTATAAAATTATTTTGAAATACTTTACACTGTAGTTTTTTTGTATAATTGAAGTTTTGCAACATTCAACTTAAATTGTTCATTTTTTTTGTGCTAGAAACTTTATACACTAAAGATGTTTTATCATTCAAATGACATAACTCAGACATTAATTATCAAATACAGCCTATTCATAGAATAATCAGAAATATAATTAATAATATTTTTATGCAACTTCTGCGTATAACCACTGAACAAATTTTGTCAAGATCAAATAAAAAAATAATCTTGGCAGTAGTGTAGTGGATATATATATAGTGTTGCCTACTCAGTAGTGTAGTGGATAGAGTATTGCCCACTCAGTAGTGTAGTGGATAGAGTGTTGCCCACTCAGTAGTGTAGTGGATAGAGTGTTGCCCACTCAGTAGTGTAGTGGATAGAGAGTTGCCCACTCAGTAGTGTAGTGGATAGAGTGTTGCCCACTCAGTAGTGTAGTGGATAGAGTGTTGCCCACTCAGTAGTGTAGTGGATAGAGTGTTGCCCACTCAGTAGTGTAGTGGATAGAGTGTTGCCCTCTCAGTAGTGTAGTGGATAGAGAGTTGCCCACTCAGTAGTGAAGTGGATAGAGTGTTGCCCACTCAGTAGTGTAGTGGATAGAGTGTTGCCCACTCAGTAGTGTAGTCGATAGAATGTTGCCTACTCAGGCAAGTGTTTGGGGGTTTGATCCCAAGAGCAATGTTTTGCCACTCAGATAACAAAACTTGATCGCAATTCATAAAAGCTTTGAAATTTCTTCTCAATCAAGCTAAAATAAATTAGCATAAAAAACAAAGCCAGGGTGCATGCACTCAAGGTCAAAACGGGCAATGAGAATGCAAGGGCCATTATATATAAGCGAAGACATTTATTGTCAAATGGCTAAGAGATCTCGTTTTTGTATAATTACGTAAAGGTTTGGTCAAGATCATGTGAAAAATGCACGTGCCAGAGAAGCAATTTATGTTCATATGTTTGTTTACACAACCAGCCATTCATACTCTTCCCATATTGTTTTTTTTTCATTTTGATATTATGATAATATGAATTAGGGCACTGCATGCCTGCACAACAAATAAAGATTTATATTTGTTTTCATTTTAAACGAGAACCATTATTAAATATCTGATACTAAATATGACGTGATATCCAACACAGTAGCACTATCATCACATACCACAGCGATGGGCTAGGGGTGGACCATCCGTCTTGCATGATGATGGTTGTTGGTTCGATCCCAAGTTGGGTCATACAAAAGACTTGAAAAATGGTACTAGAAGCTTCCTCATTTGGTGCTCAGCATTTAAAGAATAGTTCTAAGTCTGGTTTGCCTAGTATAGTCAGTATAATGTGACTGGGTGGGTCCATCACACCATGTGTCTGCGGCACTCAAGTAGACACCATCACAATAAAACTGAACAATTGTTGAAAGCGACACTTAAAATACCACACAACATTATTATAACACCAGTGGACAATTCAAACTAACCAATACATCAAGACTTTTGTGCAAAAAGAGAAATCTGTCATGCTGTATGCTAAGGCTCCTTTTTAGCCTGTCCAGTTAGTAATGCTATTTTCTTCATATTGTTAATATTTCACTGATATAGTCATAAGTTTAAGTCAAGCAAAACATTGGCCAAAGATTATAAAATAAAATAAGATGCTAATAATATTTTGTTTATATGATGTTTTTTTCAGGTGGAACAAAAATATACTTCTCTCAAATAGTTTGATAATTACAGACTTGAAAACTTGTATTTAGAAAAAATAAAGATATTCCAATGTTTCTTTGTAGTCATGTTTTACAGCAAAGTTAAACGGTGTGTTGCTTCAGCATTTTCAGGTGCTTTTTTGTGAAAAAAGTCCTCAATTTCTATTTTACTTTGTCATTTCAGCCTTAAGAAGTTGTATGTTCTGCATTTTAATATTGCAGGTTCATCTCTTGTACATTTTGGACTTGTTCACTTGAATGTTTAAAATGACCTAGATGTTCTGATCGGATATCAACTTCGTTGTTTTGCATGTAGATGCAGCATGAACTTAGTTCATCATTTTGTATGGAGACCAACAACATCTGTGTTAAAAGTATGTGCTGGAAACATAAATCTCCCCAGTCTGGTCTGTAACAAGGAAATGATGCCTCATGACCAAATAATGACATTTTCTATCATTACTGTGACATCAAAAGAAAAATCAATGCTTTGTCCACATGTTATGTTGTACGGTACAAATCTGTGTCCCACGGCATTGACAACAACAAGTGAGGAGTAAATGGCAAACGGCATCGCAAAGCAATTACAGTTTAAAATTGTAATATAATAACTTCATTACGGTTTTCCTCAGTTGGTCACAGCTTGGTAACTTCATTATCCAGAAGCCAGTGTGGTTCCAACTATGAATAGAATCACTGTCAATCTCTGCAGAGGGGTAGGAATCCTCCGAATGGGTGTCATAATCATTTTGTCTTTTTTTGTCATGTTCACTATTGTGGTTAAATTATCAAAGCCCTGTGTGGTTTCATGGAGCCATATGAGTGATGGCAAGAATAGGATCACTGAGGCTCATCAAAAAATATTGATAACTGTCAATGATATTTATTCTTCAAGGGCGCGTGTGGTTCCGGCTAAGAATAGAATCACTGCCGATCTCTGCAAAGGGGTAGGAAGCCTCCGAATGAGTGTCATGTTCACTATTGTGGTTAAATTACCGTCCCCCGTGTAGTTTCAGGGAGCCATATGAATGATGGCAAGAATAGGATCACTGTGGCTCATGCATGTCTTAGGAAGCGACAATTTGAGTAATACAATAGAATTTGCTGAAACTCTGCAGTTCTGCAGGTATCAAGGTACTAGGTTCATTCTGCATAATCATTTGTTGATATATATTTTTAATCTGTATGTTAAATTTATTTTTTTTACATGTAGAGTGAACTGGAATCTTCCTTCCTGTTGGCATTGAATAACCTATAATGTGTTGGTATGCCATGAAACCCTATTCATTCATTATCCAAACTACTCATATCCTAAGGCCATAATAATTTAATTCCTAGATTGTCATCCCCGCCCACCCCCTAATTTTCATATCATCCCAACCTTCTATATTTTCATAAAAAAAATTTAAAAAATTTAAAACTAGAACTATCACTGAAGGTGATGAATATCCCAAACACTGCCATGACAGAAAATGGTTTACCATTGTATGAAGTTTTATTAAATTATATCCAAAAGTTAATAAAAGAGAATGTTATGGATTGAGTTTTTTGTATTGTTAATTTTTTTATGGTTTTGTTAAAATTAAAAACGGTCTTTTTAATTATTGTGCCGTGTACAAGCTTTCATGGCAATCAATAAATGTTATACTTTTTCGAGTTATGTTGAGGGACAACAATTTTATGGATAAGAAACAAACAAGAGCACTAGGAATACAATATCGAACCTGCTTTGCTCGAACTCCATGTATTCATCAACTTGGTTCTTTCATGAACTTTATTAAACTGTTATCACTGATGGCTTTTTATGAAGAAGACAGTTTATAAACATTTGGCAAAGTCTTTGTATACAGTTCATTACAAATGACACTGCTATGATTTTGGAGCAAATGAAAGTTTTGAACATTTATGCATTGTTTGTTAACAAATAGCATATGTTCATTAAATTTTTGACACTTGAACTCTATTATTAAGTATGGAACAGTTACTACGGTGCACTTGTGGGTTTAGTGCACTTTATAACATAGTTCTGAGTGGAACTGCCAATGACACTATGAAATGAAATTCCATCCAGTACTTTAAAAGTAATGCTCCGGACAAGGGAAATATATCAAAGGGCAATAACTCTGTAATTAGCAAGAATAGAGTTATGTTTCCTGTACACTGCACTTCATGTCATTATATTCTACCATTGTATGAAGTTTGATGAAATTCCATCCAGTACTTTAAAAGTAATGCTCCGGACAAGGGAAATATATCAAAGGGCAATAACTCTGTAATTAGCAAGAATAGAGTTATGTTTCTTGTAAACTGCACTTCCTCTCATTATATTCTACCATTGTATGAAGCTTGATGAAATTCCATCTGGTACTTTTCAAGTTATGCTCCGGACAAGAAAAATATCAAAGGGCAATAACTCTGTAATTAGCAAGAATAGAGTTATGTTTCTTATACACTGCACTTCCTCTCATTATATTCTACCATTGTATGACGTTTGATGAAATTCCATCCAGTACTTTTCAAGTGATGCTCCGGACAAGAAAAATTGCAACGGACAGACCGACCGACAGACAGACAGACTGACAGACCGACCACAGGGTGACTCTAATATACCCCCTCAAACTTCAATTGTCGGGGGTATAAAAACAAAATCCTCCCTTTTCACCATTTTTAAAGATAATCTAGCAATTGATTTATAACGGTCTTATACAAGTAGTTGTGTTGGTGGTTTTATCTAGCAACTGATTTATATAAGGTCTTACACAAGTAGTTGTGTTGGTGGTTTTATCTAGCAATTGATTTATAATGGTCTTACACAAGTAGTTGTGTTGGTGGTTTTATCTAGCAATTGATTTATAACGGTCTTACACAAGTAGTTGTGTCAGTGGTTTTATCTAGCAATTGATTTATATAAGGTCTTACACAAGTAGTTGTGTCGGTGGTTTTATCTAGCAATTGATTTATATAAGGTCTTACACAAGTAGTTGTGTCGGTGGTTTTATATAGCAATTGATTTATATAAGGCCTTACACAAGTAGTTGTGTTGGTGGTTTTATCTAGCAACTGATTTATATAAGGTCTTACACAAGTAGTTGTGTTGGTGGTTTTATCTAGCAACTGATTTATAACGGTCTTACACAAGTAGTTGTGTTGGTGGTTTTATCTAGCATATGATTTATAACGGTCTTACACAAGTAGTTGTGTTGGTGGTTTTATCTAGCAATTGATTTATATAAGGTCTTACACAAGTAGTACAGGGTTTAAATTTAAGGGTTTTGGGGCACAATGATAAGCAACGGGACAAGGAGAATTCTATATAACCACTGTTTGGTGGTGATATAACAAGATTAGTTTCTCATTAAGACAGCAAAAGCATATTTATAACATTTACAGACAATAAGCAAAAGCATATGACCTTGACAATGTGACCTTGACCTTTTGGGTAGAGTTATGGTTCCTTAGAAACCTAACACATTCAGTGTTTAGGACATTCTGTGAAGTATGAAACAAATTCCTCAGCTAGTTGTAATCTTTATTTGCCTTGGCAGAAAACGTTCTGAACAAGCAAGCAAAAACGTGATATTATAAACCTGTACAATCATTGTGACCTTGACCTTTTGGGTAGAGTTATGGTTCCTTAGTAACCTAACACATTCAGTGTTTAGGACATTCTGTGAAGTATGAAACAAATCCCTCAGCTAGTTGTAATCTTTATTAGTCTGGGCAGAAAACATGTTCTGAACAAGCAAGCAAAAACGTGATATTATAACTTGTACAATCATTGTGACCTTGACCTTTGCAGTAGAATGGTTTCTTGTAACCTTAGACACAATCAAAGTATTGGACATCTGTGAAGTATGAAACAAATCCCTCTACTAGTTTTATTCTTAATTGGCCTGGCCACAAAAAAAACATGTTCTAAATAAGCAAGCAAAAGCATACGACATTTACAATCAATGTGACCTTGACCTTTAAAGTAAAAAATTGGTTCTTGGACATAACATTTTACTTTTATGTAGAATATAATAATAATATAAAGCATAAAAACAAATTCCATCCCCAGTTGTAAAAATGATCTTCTTGGACACAAATTGTGTCCTGAAATTGTGTCCTGAATAAGCATAGAAAAGCATATGACCTTCAAAGTCAGCATGGCCTTGACATTTAGAGTAAATTAATAAATGTTGATACATAGACATTGTATCCTGCTTCTGTCTAGAACATAATGTGTGCAGCATAAAACAATCTATAGAAGGACAGAGGAATTCATGATATATTACATAAATTAAGGACTGTCAAAAGTTAAAACTATATAAGGACAGAGGAATTCATGATGTATTACATAAATTAAGGACTGTCAAAAGTTAAAACTATATAAGGACAGAGGAATTCATGATGTATTACATAAATTAAGGACTGTCAAAAGTTAAGACTATACAAGGACAGAGGAATCATGATGTATTACATAAATTAAGGACTGTCAAAAGTTAAAACAATATAAGGACAGAGGAATCATGATGTATTACATAAATTAAGGACTGTCAAAAGATAAACTATATAAGGACAGGGAATTCATGATGTTTTACATAATTTAAGGACTGTCAAAAGTTAAGACTATACAAGGGCAGAGGAATCATGATGTATTACATAAATTAAGGACTGTCAAAAGTTAAAACTATATAAGGACAGAGGAATCATGATGTATTACATAAATAAAGGACTGTCAAAAGTTAAAACTATATAAGGACAGGGAATTCATGATGTATTACATAAATTAAGGACTGTCAAAAGTTTAAACTATACAAGGACAGAGGAATCATGGTGTATTACATAAATTAAGGACTGTCAAAAGTTAAAACTATATAAGGACAGAGGAATCATGATGTATTACATAAATTAAGGACTGTCAAAAGTATGGTGGATGCAGTGTCCAGGAAACAGAGGGTAGTGATGTTGGTTTGGGAACAGTGAGTAGTTGAGATGGTATGGTGCACATAATGGGTAAAGTGAGTAGTAATGTTGATATAAAGTTAATTATGATTAATGGAGTTGATACTGTTGATGTTTAGGGCACAGGTAGTGCTGTTGGTAGCATTGATGTAGAAGGTACAGTATGTAGTTGAGTTTGAAAGGTGGGTGTAGTGGGTAAAGTCAGTAATGGGGCTCTGGTTCATATTATAGATGGTTGTTGGTAGAGAAAATACAGTACCTACATAACTGAGTAATGTAGAGGGTGCATTGGAGTTCATATAGTGAATGTAGACGTTACAGTGGATAATGGTATTGGATTGGTGGGTGTAATGGTTCAGTAGTTAATTAGGTCAATATGATGGATGTAGTGGATACAATGGGTAGTGGGGTTGTTGTGATGGATGTTGAGGGTACAGTGGATAGCTGAGCTTGTATGGTGATGGGAGTTGATACATTTAATGAATATAAAGGACAGTGTCTTATGGATTTGGTTTGGCAGATGTTTAGGATGTAGTTGAAAATGGTGCTAGTATACTAGATGTAGAGTGTAGAGTTGGTGATGTTGGTATGGTGATTGTAAAGGTTAGTTGGTTGGTTGAATATTTAGCGTCATTTTTATGCCATCGAGGGCTAACAGACGATCAGTTAACCTAACCACTGTTTCCTGGGATTAACCAGTACTCGAGCACACCCCATCTCCGCAAGTAACTGATAACTTTCCCACTTGAATCAGTGGTGAGAGACGAATGATAATGAGACACAATGTCGTATATCAATCATCACGGAGACTGTTGCCGGGCGGGGGATTCGAACTCACGACCCCTGGATTGATAGTCAGACGCGTAACCGACTGAGCTAATCGGGCCCGGCTGATTGTAAAGGATACAGTGGGTATAGTGATGTTAGTTTGGTGGGTGTAAAGGTATAATACCATGACGGTGGTTGAGTTGGTACATGTATGAAGACTATAACGATACTTAGTTGATTTGATATGATGGATTTTGAAGGTGCTGTTGGAATTGTGGCTAGTATGATGAATGTAGAGGATACAGTGGGTAGTTATGTTGATTTGGTGGTCATATGGGGCACAGTATCGCTAGTATAAAACACAGTTCTCTTGTTGTCTATTTGTCTGAAAATGAGGTTTTAACCGAAAACAATTATGTATTATACTATTTCATCTCAACTGCCAATTCCATCCCAGGTTAAAAATTCATCAATTAATCTATATTACTGAAAACAAGAGTTTTATAATCTTGTTTGATATTAAATATATCAATATCAAAATGTAACATTTTTAAACACAACAATTAGTTATGCTTATGCTGTGGTCCATATCAATTTACACAATATTAATTTCAAAATATGAATTTAGAAATATATTGCAACCAAAGAAGGTACAATTTGGTGTTTTTACAAATTTTGCCAAATTAATAATCTTTTTGTTCCAGATGTAATATTATGAAATATTTACACAAATGGCCAAAAAATGAGAATTTTCCATTTTCCCAAAGTATTCCTATATAAAACTCAAAGACCCCTTACAGGGACTCTATACATCCAAGTGTCCCTAGATTTGTACAAACTTAGATTTCTTTATCATAGGAATAATTTATATCAAATATGAACAAAATTGACTCACCGGTAATAGAAAATCCATGTGAAGTTTCAGTTAAATTGGCCTTGTGGTTTCAGAAAAGATGAAAAAAAAAGAGAATTTTCCATTTTCCCAAAGTATTCCTATGTAAAACTCAAAGACCTCTTACAGGGACTCTATACATCTCAGTGTCCCTTGATTTGTACAAACTTAGATTTCTTTATCATAGGTATATCCATGTGAAGTTTCAGTTTAAATGGCTTTGTGGTTTCAGAATAGATAAATAAAAGAGAAAATTACAGGGCCCCTATAAGTTTTAGCCCCTAAATTCTTATCTGCAATCAAACCCCTACATATAGGAATATGTTATGCCAAATACGAACAAATCTGACATACTGGTTCTTTAAGAAAATTATTTTTGTAATTCCCAATATTTACCCTTTTAGGGCCCCAACTGACCCCTTAAGACAGTGGAACCCAGTCATTTTTACAAAACTGAACCTCCTTAACCAAACAATGCTACTGTGAAGATATAGGCAAAATCATTTCCATTTTAGAAAAAAAAAATTATTATAATGACATGAGAACCCTAATTGAACCATTGGGGCGGGTCATTTTTAACCCTAGGGACACCCTTTGAACAAATCAAACAAAACTATTACTGGTTATCATTACTACATAAACATTTGAAAAAAATCTGTTCGGCCAAAGACGATTTTTTTAATCTTCAATTTCAGATACAAAAAAAATCTTCTGTATAGTCAGTTTCCAATGCAATAGAAACATCCATGTGAAGTTTCAGTTAAATTGGTCTAGTGGTTTCAGAGATGGTGCTGCTAACACACTCCAAAGACGACAGATGACAGACGACAGACACAGACAATGCGCCATAGCAAAAGCACTTCTGGTCTTTGGCCAGTAGAGCTAAAAACATAGGCCACATGTTTAGAACAGAAACTTTGACAAATTTGTATAGTGTATTTCTGAAATCTGATTTTAATTAAGTATATGTATGAATACTTTAACAATAAGCCATTAGTGATCACTTTTATTTTTATTGCTTAACAGGCAAAAGGCAAAATTACAATGAGACTTTCATGTACTGGACAATCACATGCATCTACTGCATGGACAAAGACAACAATTGTTGTTAGGTATCATACCCCTGTGGTGCTGGATATTGAATGAATGATGGGTTCCTTTTTGCATATTGTCAGTGATATATCTACACTGTTATTGTGTACCAAATGAATACACACATGCTTAAATAGAGATATGTCCTAAAAACACACACAAAAAAAGTAAACACAATAAAGTGCCCATATTCTTTGCTTAAACATTTTGCTTTAAGATACAGTTTAAATAGTGATTAAGCAAAGTCATAAAAGCTTAATAAAACAGCATTTTAATGTTCAAATATTATGTTTAGCCCACTTTGATTTAAATAAAGAAAAACAGAAACAAAAACAGCCTATTTTCAACCAGACTATTTCATCTGGATGTGCATATATTCCAGGGCCTAAGGTAACTGAAGCCACAACTCTACAAATCTGTGAATGTGCAGGGCATGAAAAAATATTTCATATCCTACTCGTCATGTATGACTAGTGGATTGGAAATCTTACTCGTAAATCTATTTGTCCTTTAAAAAGAACAAGTTATATCATGACAGGTGTTTATTAACCAATCCAACAGTGAGTCTGTACAGGGCTTCCCCAGGAATTTCTGAAGGCATGTGTATTTGAGGGGAATCCCCTCTTGCATTGAAATTTTTTGAATTTGACATTCATGAGTGGTGCATTTGCAAGTATGAGTTTCTATTTTATAATAAGAATATTGATGCCATAGAATGAATATAAAGATATTAAAGTATTTTTTAATTGAAGTTTTTTAAAATTTCAAGTAATATATGTTTGTATTTTTAATGTTTGATTCTACTTTTCACTAAGTATTTTGGTATTTCAAAATGAATACCAATTTTATAAAAGTAAACATAAAAAGCTAATTCTTAAAATTCTTTCCTAGAACATCCTGCATGAACAGAACCACAGAAAGAATCTGAAATTCTGATGGCGTCAACTTTTAATATGTCACCTCATCTGGGTCCACATCCGGGTATTTTCGTATTTACAATGAAAATGCTTTAATTTATGTATAAAATATACCGTTGAAAGTGGTGACTTTATCCTAACTTTGTGGAAATAAGATGCTGAGAAAACCCTCAACAATTTCATTGTTTTGTTTACTTGCATTATGCCTTAACTTATGTAATTTCTTTTTCACCATCGATTTTATGTGCCACCACTGACACATCGAGGCCAAATTTGAAGAGTCAATTCTATTTTGAAGGAATCCCTCATGGCCATGGCAGAACACTGAATTTAGCTCATCAATTTTTTTACTAATCCAACAGGTAGACCAGACAGGAAAACTTACTCGTCCTGCACAAGGTGAATGAGTGGAATTTTCCTGCCCTGGTGGGAATGTTTATTTCAAAGTTATTTTCACTGCTGCAATGTCCTACTTTATATTTTTTTATCACAATGCATTACTTGATGTTTCTTTTTTTGTCAAAGAATTTAGTGTTTAACACCAGCTGACAAATGGTAGGATCAAAATTATACTGTGTATAGTGCATGCCACTGTAGAGAATGTTATGTTGCAGAATTTAATATGGGTATTTCTATAAAGTCATATCTGTAGCGGAGGATTTGTAAACGTATCTACCAAGTCAAATATTGATAAATAATTTGTGAAATTTCTGGAGTAGATAACGTGATCTATCTTGTGCTGTGATACAGCATTCGTAAAATGCGACTTAAGTAGGCAGGGTTATGGGAAAATAGCTGCAGGCTTTTAGTCAGCCCTGCTATAAGGACCATGCACTTATCAAGCGCCTATACGCAGAGACTGACTAATCATTCGTATTGGAAAGTAGCAATTGAAACGCTAAAACTATATGAAGACAGAGGAATCCAGGATGTATTACATAAGTTAAAAACAGAGAAAAGCTAAAACTATATAAGGACAGAGGAATTCATGATGTATTACATAAATTAATAACTGCCAAAAATTCAATCTAAGGAGAGAGGAATTCATGATGTATTACATAAATTAAGGACTGCTAAAAGTTTAATCCAAGAACATGAATTCATGATGTATTACATAAATTAAGGACTGCTAAAAGTTTAATCCAAGGACAGAATGAATTCATGATGTATTACATAAATTAAGGACTGCCTAAAAGTTTAATCCAAGAACAGATGAATTCATGATGTATTACATAAATTAAGGATTGCCTAAAAGTTTAAGCCAAGAACAGATGAATTCATGTTATATGTTACTAAAACCGGGATATGAAGTATGCATAATGCACAAAATTATTAGTTCAAACATCATTATTTTCAGAAAATAAGAGAATAAAAAAGTTAACTGATTGGCCATGAAGACATAAAAAGCACATTAAATGCCATAAAATAAATGACCTGTCATGTTATAAAGAAAGCAAAAAATTGGAAATGATTCCCCCTTGGCAACGATGTATTAAAATTTAATCAAGAATCCTTGTGGAATGAAAAAAATGAATTTCCAGTGTACTGCATGCTCTGATTTTGATTTGAAAGTTGATAGCTACAGGCCTCAATATTCATGGATGCCTTGGGAATGGGATATTTCTTTTAATGAGAAGCTGACGGCATCAAAGCAATTGTTTTCAATCTGAAAGAAAACATTCCGACTGTCTATTTAGACAAAGGGGAAGAATTAAACAATAACATTGCAGAAGGTCATTAATCATCAATAACTAGAAATTGTTTTTCTGCAAAGAAATATGTCTCCCCTTCATGCAGTAGCGAGAATTATTGGCATTATTGTTAATGTTCAAAACTGGCCAGTTTCTATTAGGTCTGGTGATGGTACTGCCAGAAAACTGCAAAGGCACTTAGAAGCAATGTGGATATACACATTAAGGTTTCACATCAATTATTGGCAGCAAGTTTTGTTAAAACAGTTGTTAGTTCTAAAGAAGCAGCAAGATTCTTCATACAGAAAATTCAAAGGGCCACAACTCTGCCAAAAATCACTGAACCGGAAAAGGGCACGGTAACCAGCATATGGAAGGCGAGGCTCCAGGCTGATTCCAAGAGCTGACGAGAATTTTAGTTCTGAAAATGCAAAGGGCCGCAACTCAATAAAAAATTTGAACCATAACGCGAAAAGGATATGGACAACTAGAGCTCAGCAACCTTTTGCCAAATCAGGTCATGAGTTGTGGGTTTGATCCTCCATCACAGCTATGTGTTATATCCTTGAGCAAGACACTTTTTCCACTTTATCCTTATATGCTTCAAGTTCTGGTTCTACCCTGGGAGCCGGGCCGGATTAGCTCAGTAAGGTAGCGTGTCTGACTATCAATCCAGAGGTCATGAGTTCACAGTCTCAGTGATGGTTGATATACGACATTGCATCTCATTATCATTCATCTCTCACCACTGATTCAAGTGAGAAAGTTATTAGTTACTTGCAGAGATGGGGTGTGTTTGAATACTTGTTAACGTTTCAGAATCCGTGGAAACACTGGTTAGGTTAACTGATCGTCTGTTAGCTCTCGATGGCATAAAAATAACTAAATATTCAATCAATCAATCAATCTACTCAAGTGTGAATTGTCTTAGTTGATAGAGCTTGTTTCACAATCAATATTAAATAGATAAGTTTAAAACAAATAAATGGCACAACCTGTTTTAATGATGGAAGAAGACCTCAGATACAGTCAAACTTTTCTTAAGCAGCCAGCCAAGGGAAAGGGCCAAATTGGCCGCTTAAAGACAGGTGGCTGCCTACTACAGGGTCATCAATTTTCACCCAGATTAGCGATGTATTTTTGTATATTGGCACAATTTCACAACCTCAACACATTCATCCAAAGTCAAACACTTCCATTTTGGTGGCATTGTTTACACGCTGACAATCAAAACATTTATGATTTAAGCCACAATAAATAATTTCCAAATTTTATATTTTTCCACAATTAGCGCTTTTTACAAGTGTGAACTTAATGAGTTAATTCCTTATCGTTCGTTAAAAGCACAAACAAACTGCCATTCTAATTATCGTCTCAAAAACGTTAGCTTCTTTAATCTTTTTATATGCCGACTTTTTCACAGTTAACATGTTTACACAAAACACTTTGATCTGTCTATTTTACCAATTATGCGAGCTAAAAATAGAGATGTGAAAATTATCACGCACTACACTCGTGTTTGAGTCGGAAAAATTGCGATTATGTAGAACACAATAACAGCTTTGTTTGGTTTGAGTCGGAAAAATGGCGATTATGTAGAACACAATAACAGCTTTGTTTGGTTTGTTTACGGCCAATTAAGAAAGTTTAAACTAAAAGAAACTTATTTTAAATTAAAGATATATTATAATTATTTGATTTATTTGGTTTTTAGTACTTTAATTAAATATTAATTCTGCGGCCGTAATGAAATTTTTATATGCCAAAATCGATATTTTACGGTAAAATTTGTTCATTTGGTGGCCGTTTTAGGAGGTTTTTAATGCATTTGGGACCAAAAATGTTGGCCGCTGGCCGCGTCGACCAGGTGACCGCCTATTGCAGTTAAATTATATAGTAAATTTCGACGGGAGGGTCTGAAACTGGCCGCTTAAGGCAGGTGGCTGCTTATAACAGGTGACCGTTAGTACAGGTTTGACTGTATATTAATGTTTTCGGCTGTGCTCAAACAAATGAAAAGTAAAAAGAAATCAAACTCCATCGGTACTGTCCTTCCATTTCTCTTAAATCATGTGATTAAACACAAGCAAACAGCTCTCAGAGGTGGTTGCTCTCAGTAAGCAAACATTTAAACCAAACATGTCGTTCAGTTGACTTTTGTATTAAACGTTTGCAAACATTTAAACCAAACATGTTGTTCAGTTGACTTTTGTACTAAAATTTTGCAAACATTTTAACGTTTCAGTTTGCCATTTACTTACAATAGGACGGTAGTTTTACTAAGATTCAATCTGAGGTCTTCCTCCATCAATGAAACTGGATATGCCGTATATAACCTGAAATGTGTTGAAAATGGCATTAAAGCCAATCTTAAAAAAAAACAAAACAATATATGGTTTCCTTCCTAACAATTGTTATACACTTGTCAACTTCTGGTTATAGACTGACAACATGCTGGACACACACTGACAAGACGTTTAAGAGTTAACTGACATATGACATTACACTGGCATGAAAATTACATTGCCTGTTTGTATCTTGATACAATATTTGGGGATATAATCAACTTAAACAATTTCTGGATGGGGATAGTGACATTACACAGACATGGAAGTTTTAATATGTAGTTAACTTGTTGCTTAGTTTAATTTTTATCTCCCTTAATATGTAGTTTATACGTAGCTTAGTTTGTTTTTGATCTCCCTTAATATGTAGTTTATATGTAGCTTAATAGTTTGTTCTTGATCTCCCTTAGTATGTAGTTTATATGTTGCTTAGTTTGTTCTTGATCTCCCTTAATATGTAGTTCATATGTAGCTTAGTTTATTTTTTATATCCCTTAATATGTAGTTTATATGATAGCTTAGTTAAATCTTTATGTCCCTTAATATGTAGTTTACATGTAGTTTATTTGTTCTTTATCTCCCTTAATATGTAGTGAATATTTACTGTAGTTTGTTCTTTATCTCCATTAATATGTAGTTTATATGATAGCTTAGTTAAATCTTTATGTCCCTTAATATGTAGTTTACATGTAGCTTATTTGTTCTTTATCTCCATTAATATGTAGTTTATATGTAGCTTAATTTAATCTTTATATCCCTCAATATGTAGTTAACATTAACCTTAGTTTGGTCTTAATCTCCATTAATATGTAGTTTATATGAAACTAGGGTTATCTTTATCACCCTTAATCTGTAGTTTACATTTACCTTAGTTTGTTCTTAATCTCAATTAAAATGTAGTTTACATTTACCTTAGTTTGTTCTTTATTTGCATTAATATGTAGTTTATGTGTAACTATGTTTATCTTCATCTTCTTTAATATATGTAACTAGGTTTATCTTTATCACCCTTAATATGTAGTTTACATTAACCTTAGTTTGTTCTTTATCTGCATTAATATGTAGTTTATATGTAACTAGGTTTATCTTTATCTCCCTTAATATATAGTTTATATGAAACTAGGTTTATCTTTATCAGCCTTAATATGTAGTTTACATTAACCTTAGCTTGTTATTTATCTGCATTAATATGTAGTATATATGTAACTAGGTTTATCTTTATCTCCCTTAATATGTAGTTTACATTTACCTTAGTTTGTTTATTATCTGATCTGCATTAGTATGTAGATTATATGTAACTAGAGTTATCCTTATGTCCCTTAATATGTAGTTTATATGAAACTAGGTTTATCTTTATCACTCTTAATATGTAGTTTACATTAACCTTAGTTTGTTATTTATCTGCATTAATGTGTAGTATATATGTAACTAGGTTTATCTTTATCTCACTTAATATGTAGTTTACATTTACATTAGTTTGTTCTTTATCTGCATTAATATGTAGTTTATATGTAACTAGGTTTATCTTTATCTCCCTTAATATATAGTTTACATTTACCTTAGTTTGTTCTTTATATGCATTAATATGTAGTATATAATAATGTAACTAGGTTTATCTTTATCTCCCTTAATATTTAGTTTACATTTACATTAGTTTGTTCTTTATCTGCATTAATATGTAGTTTATATGTAACTAGGTTTATCTTTATGTCCCTTTATGTCCTTTAATATATAGTTTATATGAAACAAGGTTTAACTTTATCACACTTAATATGTAGTTTACATTTATCTTAGTTTGTTCTTTATCTGCATTAATATGTAGTTCATATGTAACAAGGTTTATCTTTATGTCCATTAATATGTAGTTTATAATTGAAACAAGGTTTATCTTTATCACCCTTAATATGTAGTTTACATTAACCATAGTTTGTTCTTAATCTCCATTACTATGTAGTTTATATGTAGCTAGGTTTACTTTATCTCTCTTGATATGTAGCTTATATCAAGGGACTATAGAATAATCTCTTATTCTTTGTCATTATGGTAGATTCGTCGGGAATATAAAGAAATAATTATAAAATTTATTAGATCTAACAACTGGTTTTATTTTGCTTTATATTATCAGGGGTGTAGCTTCCTAAAGGCACGTGTCTGCACTTTTTTCTGAGAAATAAAAAACATAAAAATGCCAAAATGCAGTAATACTCTGACCCCTAGGAAGGCCTCTTCATTTTCCTTTTATTAAAGTGAACAAACATTAAAACATTACATTAAATATCAATGTTAATATATTAAGGAGAACCAGGTCCCTAAAAACAAAATTCACCAAAACGTACAGTATAGCCGATTGTTTTTTCGATCCTTACCCCTGGACTTCCCTAAAACTGTGCCTACACATCGTATTCAACCAAGCTACGACCCTGATTATTTGCAAGTTTAATAAACCTACTTGCTAACTGTCTTAATTAAGTTATTTGTTTATTTTAAATAGGTCACAATGTCATGTGCACATACAGCAACGAGAAATCATCGTTAACTCATTTTACCATTTTCATACTTCAATCAGTTTCAATCTTTATAGGTGTCCTTGTCATACAATTATGATAGAGGTAGTTTTTTTCTGGGTTTTTTTTTCGTAATTTGGCACAAGGCGCCTATTTCAAGGTCACCAAGATATTTGGTGTTCCTATAAATTACATCAAATTAAGTTGTTTCCGGCATCATTATAACTGTATTCTATCGATACAATAAGAGTATTCTTCTAGGTGTTATCTATTTTAAGATCTGAAATATCCAGAAGTTGTTCTCTTGCGATATTAATAGTCTGATCTGTCTATATGTTTGAAAAACATTTGTAGCCTGATAAAAAAATGTAATAACCTGGGTCTTGGACTATATTTTTTGCAGACTGAATTCTTCCGTTCTTTACCGGAAAGGTATTTTTTTAGCGAAAAGAGAAAATGACCAACAAGGGTAATTTTTAACCTTAGGGGAAAACAAATCAGTGAGGGGAAGATGCTGTTAAGCGGCGTCTGCTATAGAAGGAATAAAAAACCCTGATAACATCACAGATTTAGTTAGGAAATGAGTTCACTATATTACTATTAACATCACAATACACGGAGGGGCTAAAACATAGGGAAGTCATTTGTATAATACCACATGTAAGTTCAGAGCTTCTGTGAACCTGGGCAGAATCAGTTCAGGGTGTTTTTAATGAAATGTCAGCAGGTCGAGTCTGACTGAACCCAGGACCTTTGGCATGAGCTGTTATTTAAACCCTACCCACTATACTGTCACCCTGAAAAATAACAAGAGGGCCAAGATGGCCCATATCATTCACCTGACTTACCTTGAACCACCAAACTTAAGTAAATTATATAATACAGTCATGTACACTCAAAATTCAAGAAAGACGAGTTGGGCAAGTAGTTAAAATTTTGATTTGTTTTGAAGATGTAACAGATGCGTAGAAGAGTTCAAACTTGGTAGAGGTTCACCCATGGTAAATATCAGTGAAATTACATGAAAGTCAGGTCAGTAGATTCTGACAAGAAGGCTTTTGAAGTTTTTACTATAGCTGCCGACTGTTCCAAACCTAAGTCCAGTTCCAACATAAAACTAAGCTGTTATGTTTGAGAACGGTTACCTGTGAGCCTTTGGCTCAGGTGAGCTAATAATTCCCCCAAATCTCAAATTTAATGCAATTATTCTGTTTTAACCCTTTACTTCATATAGACGCCTTTGGACACCTCTAATATTGAAAGCATTAATTCACCAAGTATCAGCAATGGGTGAATTATGTTTATATTAACTGACAGAGTGGAAAACAGTGCAGGAAGTGTTCAGATTGCTTGTTACGAGCAATCTGAACTCTTCCTGCACTGTTTTCAATGGCACTCTGTGATTGGTGTGGGAAAACGTGTATCTATGGAGTAAAGGGTTAAGCCAATAATTGCAATACAACAGACCATTAAATTTTTTTTTTTTTTTTTTGATACTCTGAATTTTGCTTTGACTTTTTTCTTATAATCCCTTGTTTGCATGTCAGTTCCACTTAAATAAGGCAAATAAATAATTTCTAAGGATGCACTTGCAACAGAGATAATTGACTTATGCAGGCAAACATCACTTACAGTAATCATTCTGTCACTGGTTCCCCCATTACCTGCAAATAGCATGACAAACTAAACCACTGGTGTTTTGTTGGAGGATAACTAAAGATTCAACAAGACTGAAATGACAGAACTAATGAACAAATCAACAAATGAAAGAACAAATTAATTGATGATTTTATGGCATATTAACACATAAAATAGAAGAGTTTAAGTTCAATCTATCCAACAAGACCACTGGGCCCTTCTAGGGGTTTTGGAGAACTGGGGAACATGGCCAATTATTTTTAGGGATCTTTGGAACATTGGTCATTACTTTAAGGGATCCAGGGATCAAAGGCCTTATTTAAGAGATCTTGAGGGATATAATTTTGGGGAACTATGGAAAATACTTTTGGGGATCTGGAGAACATAATGGCAATTACTTTAAGAGATCCAGGAAACAGGGACCCCCACTGGTTAGGCCTTACAATTCTGCGGACAAAAATGGCATGTCTATGAATAGGGGACCCGCAGGGTGGATCGGAGAAAATCATGCTACTATATACATGAGTGGCAACTGGCCACTCCCTTTATGATGGTCCCTTCTCCTAAGTTGAGAGTGAGTGGCAATGTGGCAACTGGCCACCCTATAAAAATCTCCTGGTAGTTCCGAAGGAAATAAAAAAAGCGCGGGAAAGTGTGGCAACTGGCCACCCCTCTCTCCTGGTATTTTTTTGAGCGGGAAAAGAAAAAAAGCGCGGGAAAAAGAGTAAATGGTGACGTCATCATCACAATTAAAATCAACCAATCAAAATCGATTAAATTCGGTGTTCCTTTGTGTTTATTCTACAATAGAGAAAACTTAGCGTTATTTCCTCATTCTGATACAACTCACCCTAGAGGAAAGTTATACGGAAAATTCTCTTTGGAGATCTCACTCTTAAAAGGAATTTATTAAATAAAAGGAAGGATTTAATATAAAAAAAATATAAAAAAAGGTAATTTATTTATTATACAGTAGTAATAAGTAGATTTATATATATTCATTATGGGTATATCAGATAAAATTGTAGAGCATGGAGCACCTATTATAAAAGAAGTGATTGCTAGAAATTTACAAAAATATGGTTCTGGAGATGCAGGAGCGGGTCCTAAAACACAAGAAGAAAGAGAACAAAACTTGGAAATTAATTCCATTCGACAGGATGCCATGAGCACCGGTGAAGGTGTTGCTTCGGGTGGTGGTTTAAATGCAGATCCTGGTTTTACGGTCGAAGAACAAACCGGACGTTCTAAAACGGTGCGTTTCTCCTATACCTATACCCATATTCTCGGAGCAGGAGTGGAATGCGACGGTGTGACCGTCGGATCCAATGAACAAAATCAGCTCTGTTTCTGTTATGATTTTGGAGCAAGTTTCTTACCCTATAACATTTGTAAAGCAGCAGTAAAACCCTCTCGCTTACAGCAATACATGAGTAATGCCGATTCCTTTGAAATTCTAGGTCACAGTGCCCATTTAAGCGATCTCATGTGTAGTAAAATAGAAATACAACCCGATGGTAGAACGGTTACTACTCCCCAACCTGATTCGATTGAAGTGTTTCAGGATTTTGCTCGTAAATTCCGACCTCAGGATCTCTCTTCTGTATGTAGAAAAGGATTGTTTGGTATTAATAATGGATTCAGAGAAAGTACGATGAATAGTGTGGATGCGATGACCCTTCCACGTGTGAAACTCATGCTGCCACCCGAATCTTACCAGAGTACCCAACTGGAAAGTTTGGAACTCTTAAACACCGGTGCATTTGATGTGTATAACGGACTCTTTAAACTCAGTTATTGGAATACAGGTGAAACCTTTGATGTATCTCATAAATTTAGGGGCGGACGTATGCCCTGTGCTAGTTTTGCAGGAATGATGGACCAATCCTGTAATAAAACTTCTCTTACTTTAGCAACACGATTACCACCGAGCGCTTGGGGTGTGCAAGCAAACATGGCCACCCAAGGAAACCGATTCCCTATTCTCCCTGCACCGATTACGATGTTTCGATTTAAACCTATGTTCACGCCCATGGGCAAGGCCCATAGAATGGCACAATTTAAATGTACTTATTCTACTGTGATCAAATTTTACTTTCCACCTCATCCGGGTATTGAGATGCTGTTCCAAGGAGAACAGGGACAGCTGAACAATTTCCCTCATGAGGATCCCTATGATAATTGTCAAAGTAGTGCTAAGCGATTTTGTTTCGGTGTGCACGCCGAAGATTTTGTGATACCGTTAACTTCCTATGATGTATTTGATAATGCAAAAACTACTAACTTGGATGAACGTGGAGCAAAGGATCTCATCGATTCTGGACGCATGGATAAAACAGCACAGAAGATTATTGAACAAACGTACAGAGATGCAGGATTTCAGATCAGGGAACCCATGTTGGGTGATGATAATACACCGGTCACCACGATCAAGAGTATAGCAGCAGAACCAGTGAAAGGACAAATCGAAAACAAACCCATGAATGTGGCGTACTTGAAACAGATGGGATTGGATAGTGCTCAAATAGCGGATGTATTTAGTAAAATTGCGTATAAAGAACCGTCGAATGCACCTGCATATGGTGTGATGAAAGATGGACCAGGGAAAGGATTATTTGCAGATAACGAACAAGCACCGACCTTGCCCGCGTCAGCACGGATGAGTGGACCAGAAACCGCGCAAATCATCAACTTACCTTGTATTAACCCAGAAGATGCATGGATCAGGTTGGGTGTACCCGAGCGTATGGTGAAGAAATCAAAATCGGACCAGTACAAGAACTGGCCGCAGTTTGGAGATCAAGGATTGATTGCGGATGATATGCTTACCATTAAGAATGTACACGCCGTGAGAGAGATGAACAAAACTGTATTAGGAGCTGCTTCGAAAGCATATAACAGATGGGTATCCAGGAACAAAAACCCAGATATGAAACCCACATTTAACGTGATGGAAGCGAAACCGATCGATTCCGTGCTGTATTCGTCAGCATATACCCCACTTCAAATCAGAGGAGATAAAGTTGGACCTCCTTTCCCAGAAACAGAGCGACCCTCCATACCGGATGATGTTAGCAAGATCACTTCTGTAGATACTTAGAGGGTGTGTAGTTTTATGTGATAAATAAATTACTTAAAACTTAGTTTTAACCGTGTGTGTTTTATTTTCTCTTTCCAGTATGAGTTCTGACAAAGCACCCGTACTTAATCATGAAGAGGAACCTATGCAACAGGATGTTCCAAAACCTTTGGTGGCGCCACCTACACAATCATTGCAGTACCCCGATGAAGCTTACGTAAGCAGATACTGTTACAATTTAAAATCAAGAGGATCTGCTTGGTCCAGTGTGTGTCCCTTGAGAGCAATGGCCGATTCGATTCTGCATGGTGTATCGATGGCCAGCTTTGATAAAACCTGCATCAAAACTCAAAATTTCAATGTAGGAAAAAGAGGATTTACACGTTATACGTATGATAATTGTTTGAAACCCCTGCTTCCTTTCAACATGAAATCCCATGCCGTCAAACCAGAATATACTTATACCAACAAAACGGGACAATTCGAACATTATCAGGATTATGATTTTGCATATCCTAATTATGTAGCAACCGTGTTTGCCAATTATATGGAAATTGTATGTCCTGGAAGTGCATTCAATTGGGGATTGAAAACAGAAAGTGGATTGGATTTAAAGAAAAGGTTCCTCTCTTACATGCTGTCAGAACCCAAAGATAACTTTATGGAATTTAATTTCCAAGTAGTGTATCCTGTGCATGATTCTCAATTGATTGGCGATCCACAAACACCTTCGGTGCTGTACAAAGGAAATATCTTTATGATGCTCACCGATTGTTATGTGGCCACGCCCTCCAACAAGATATGGATGATGGATCTTAATATTACACCTGAAACCAGTTTAAATGATAATACGATCAATCTGATTGCGAATGTCAGTAGTAGAAACAATCAGTTTATTACCAAAATTATGCGAGGACAAGTACAGATTGCAGAAGTACATGGGATTCCAATCTGTTTGTTTGTGAAAGAATTTAATTTGGATCGAGCACAAAATTATATCTATGAAAAGAAAGCACAAGGATTACAGCATATTATCGCGGATATTGACCATGAACATAACTCGATGAATCGACGCATAGCAAAGGTCATTGCTACTGCTGCAGAAAACAAAGCAACGTTGGCCACCTCTTCTTTTAGTAGTGAAACGGAAACACAAAGAGCTCAATTGTATCTTATGAATATGGATAGAGTAACGACCTTAGAAGATCAGGTTAAAAAATTGCAAGCACAACTGGATCAAACCCAAGCAAAAATTGTCACCCAAGGAATTGATGTGGATAACTTGAATACCGATGCAGCACTACAAGATGCCGTAAAAATATTGATTGGGGATGTCACTCAAATCAAAGATGAAATAGATATGTTACTGGATGAAATGCATGCGGGTGCGCATGATGGATTAACGATTGAATATAATACAGGAAAATTTCCCTATGGATATATTGAATCCGAAGCAGAATTACAAGCACGTAATTTTAAAAGTTCAGATCGCACGGTACATCATCGCATGCGAAAGAAGAGAAGTGTTCCAGATGAAACACCTACGATTATTATTCCCACCTTGAATAATGAATGGTTAAAAAAACAAAAATTAATGAAATAAATGAATGATGTTCATCCTGGTGTTCTTTTTATTTCATTCCAGAAAAACCATATTCTCCCTATTCAAGATCGCAGTTTACCTGACATTATTGAGATGTATAAAGAGGTTCGCACGTATATGGAAACCACTCGTTACCAAGAAGAATTAAATACAAGGGAAACAGAAGCAAAAGAAGGAGAACATAAAGAAAACCTTACCTTTCCACGTCGTTTTAACAAACGCAATCAAATGGGCATTAATGAAGATTGGATACGCACTTTATTTGCTCCTTTTCCACGAGAGTATATGTTCTTTTTTGAATTGAACAAAAAAGAATATCCTTATCTCACACAGGACACATTTTCAGCGAAAAGTATGCTCTTTAGAGCGAAAACACATCATCCTAAATTAAGAACCGATGGTAGTTTCGATACCTTATATAATAAGGAACGTAAAATGGACAGAGGAAGGTGTATGAAGAGAAAACCGGTCGTGATGTTTTCTACTCCTCTGATCCATTTTAACGAAATTGATCCACCTGAACAGTATCGTATTAATAATATTAAACATACCATTAATCATGTTCCTTCTATTGTATTTTATGATGAAGATACAGGTAATTATACATTCATCTTGTGTATGGATGAATATTATTATAAGAATAAGTTTCATGGATTTACTAAATCCTATGTGAAAGCATTTGTATTTTATGATCATCTTGTTACTTATTTACGTACTTGTTTTCTTACAGAAACATTAGTAGGATCGAATAGTTTTCATTTTCTGAAAATGCTCATGGATTTTGATAATCCACAAGCTATTACGAATATGTTTGAAATAAAGTAAAAAAATCTATAAATAGCTTTATTATTCTTTCTATTACCATTTACTCTTTTTCCCGCGCTTTTTTCTTTTCCCGCTCAAAAAAATATCAGGAGAGAGGGGTGGCCAGTTGCCACACTTTCCCGCGCTTTTTTTATTTCCTTCGGAACTACCAGGAGATTTTTATAGGGTGGCCAGTTGCCACATTGCCACTCACTCTCAACTTAGGAGAAGGGACCATCATAAACAATTGCTTTGTTTTTTTGTCTTTAAATATTTTATTTCTCATAGTACATATACATTCAAGTAAATAGCAATGCATTGTACATAACACAATAAGAAGGATTAGCGTGAATATTATACTAAGCATGTTAAGATATTTAACTGATTTACAAGTCTATTCAGGCTGTTTTTATATGTTAACAATAATATTGTAAGGGTTTCTGAATTGCTTTGTTACAAAGTATAAAATAGTCTGACTTGCCCATGCAAGGTCAAAAAATAGATATACATATCATGGCATAGTTGTCTGTTGACTTATAATGAAAGAGGTAATTATGTGCATGGAAGCAAAATAAATGCAATTATTGGAGTCGCAGCCCATTGATTTCAATTTTCCTTTGCTAAACCCTGTCCAACCCTTCCTGGATAAAAAGTTACTTACTATATGAATCGGAAATGCTTTAAATTGCACACTGCATTCTTGTGTAAAATATAGACTCCTTGCAGAACCCTCTATACATTTATTGACTAGTCCAAACTTCAATCTTCCACTATCAAGCCAGGAGTGAATTGTGAGTTGGAATCCCTGTCTGGTAACAATATCTGTGCATGATGATTAATATACGACATTGTGTCTTATTATCATTCGTCTCTCACTGCTGATTCAACTGGGAAAGTTATCAGTTACTTGCGGAGATGGGGTGTGCTCAAGTACTGGTTAACCTTTCAGGATCCCAGGAAACAGTGGTTAGGTTAATTGATCGTCTGTTAGCCCTTGATGGCATAAAAATGACGCCAAATATTCAATCAATCAATTAATCTCCCAATCGTAGGGATTTGTGCTTCAGAGTGAGGCTGTGATGTCAAATTTGTTTTTTTCCAACACATAGAAACATCCATTTTCCCTATAGTATTCCTATGAAAAAGTCTTTTTACAGTGTTCCTATAATTATTAGCCACTTGATTTGTACAAACTTCAAACCCTTGACAATTTAAATCAAATATGAACAAATTCGACTTATATATAAGGTTGTTGAGAAGATTTTTGAAAATTTGACACTATAACCCTTTGTGACCCCTACCTTGGTTCCTTGTGGAAATTCAATTCTCCTGAATTAACCAAATTTTATTCGCTATGACAAGATCATACTTCACACCTCAAACTGAAGAATATTTTTGGGTAATTGGATGAAAAAATGAGAACTTTCAGTTTGCCATAGTATTCCTACGTAAATCTCCTTCTATAGGTACCTCATATGTAGTGGTGATCTAGTGGTAGGGCATCTGCCTTGCATGCGAAGGTTGTAAATGCAGAGTAAATGCATTTAGAATACTGTCTCAAGTTACCAGACAGCATTGCAATATAGCTGAAAAGTTATTGAAAGCAATACTTTACACCACACAGCAACAACATAAATTTCTACTGACCTCTTGATTCATATAAACTTCGAAACATGTGTGATAGTTTTATTGGTGAGGGAAGACACACTGTGCATATTTATCAATCCATACTCACACTAGCCTGAACATAACTACCATCCTTCTGCAAAGAGCTGGGGCCTGTTTCACTAACGTTAATTTAGTGTAACATTTGAATTTATGAAAAAAGTCTTTGAATTCATTAAATGTTTAACTTACATCATTCTACAAACTTTCACTTTAAGCCTTATAAATAGTACTCTTTTTAAAATTTTGCAAATGAAACGTTCCTAAGCGTCACAATTTGTTTGTATGAAAATCTTAAGACAAATACAAAGATTTACGTGAAACAGGCCACAGGTGAAAATTTATTTAGCAAATCCACAGAACTACTTCTTTAAAAAGAATCCAAAGGACAGGTCAGCAAGCCAGTTGATTAGGTTGAATTTGGTAAAAAAAGTTGGGGTGGTATGTTCACCTAATGTTAATAAACTAGCCACGGTGCCATGTGCCATATATACCCGCAAATGTAGTCCATGATTTCGGATTTTCAACTAAGCATGATCAAGACTGTGTTTCTATAATCTAATCCACAAGACATGATCCAAAACAGAACACAGTCTGAATGCCCATGCATCCCAGTCAAACACTATGTAGAGGTCTGAAGACTTCAGACATATTGGATTAAAAGTGATAAAAACTGCCAATGACTGCAGTGCCAAAGGGTCTTGTCTGTAGCATTAGCTCAGCTCTACTTTACTGATATGGTTATCTTCTAGAAACATATTTGGAGTATATTTAGCAGCCTTGTTGTGAGGATTAAAGGTGTTTAATTTGAACTCTATGAGTATTTTCCTAAGACAAAACAAAAATTCTCTAAGTAAACACTTAATTGTATTACATTGTATTTACTTGGACAAACAATGTCACATGGACAGTGGGCGGAGCAATCCTCTCACATAAAGCCAACTGAATATTCAAAGTTGTTTTAAAAACTTTTTTTTTCCTTTTGCCAGAGGTTCTTAGTGATAGTCAAATTGTGATGGTAGACAACTGTTTAAAACTTCACTGATTATTGATGAAAGAGTTATTCCCCATTACAAAATGAACACCAGTGTTGGTCGAACATTTGATAATGTTGGAAATCTGAGAGGAAAATTTTAAATGACAAGAGTCAAGTATGATTCATCAATATACAAAACATCTGTTGTACAGGAATGTCTAAAAAAAAACATGGAGCTCGGAAAAGGTGTGTAACATTTTTTGGACACCCTGTAGACAACCGTGCTGGTGACTCTTGGTAACAATTTGTTGACTAATAGATTAATTGGAACAACAATACCCTTTTATAATAATTATCTTATTCTTTTTCCTAGACATCGGTTCAATCTCATATAGAGTCATGATAACCTGGCCCCGGTTTATAATATTCCACAAGCTCAAATAGTGAGCTCAATTTTAGTGCAAAGTGTCCCCTTAAAATAATTATGTTTATGCTCATGCATTATATGAACCAACCAGATTTTTACACTTTTGCACACATAATAATTATAGTCACATGGAAATATCTCAAAAACTTCATTTTGATATTTCAGAAAAATATTAAAAGTTTTCGTGAAACTTATGGTTGTTTTTCTATGACACTCATTAAATAGTAATCCGTGAGTACCGTGACCTTGATGTAATCCATGACCTTGATGATGTAATCTTTCCGATAGAATGTTACGCTGAGTACTAAACAGAAATAAGCAAAGGAATCTAAGGTAGGATTAATTTTTCTCAGTAAATTACATCAAATGCAATTAAACTTTTCTATATTAGTTACATAGCCTTCAGGTAATTGACGTCTGGCTGAGTAGCAAACCTTGGGCTTTTTTTTGATAAAACAATTCCCACATGAAATTTGATTACAATATCTAAATAGGAACATACTACATTAAATATTGCTCTTATTATATTAAACATTAATTGTTACAGATAAATTTCTGTGAAGCAGTAAGTGTTTGGCAAAATTATATTTTTTTTTATGTGATATGATGTAAATATTACTGCCGGCCAATAGCTATACATGGTTTAACCCGTTACTTCATATAGACGCCTTTGGACACCTCTAATATCGACGCCTTTGGACACCTAATATAGTTCCAAGGCTTTTGAATTATTGGGTGAATTATGTTTATATTAACTGACATAGCGGAAAACAGTGCACTGTTTTCAGACGCTTTCTGTGATTGGTGAGGGAAAACGCGTATCTATGGAGTAAAGGGTTAAAGTTGTTATAAATAATATAACTATAAATAACATTTTGCATCCTGTATCTTGTATTGTGCAGAGAAACATCTTATTTTTCTATTATAAGTAACAGTGACCTTGGCATTGAGCTAAAGACTTTAAAAAAAAATTCAAACCTTTTTGACATAAAAACAGTTACCTAGAGTATGAAATAAAATACTGCACCGGTTGAGCAGGTAAAAATATTGTATAACAAAGGGAAATAAATAAGTTGTGGTTATTTACTTAATAGTAAAAATGAATTATTTCCCTTCCTAACTTAATGATTCGGTATTTAAAGCACAATGGGAGTTGTTTTCAAAATTTAAGTAAATTTTAGCATTAAACATTTTTTCTAGTACAGTATACTTCAATGTACCCATGGAGTGCAATAATGATTTCTATTAATATACTGGAAAGGCGTTTTGCAAACTTGGCCCACACACTGAATGAATGAATGAGGTTTTACGGCGTACCTACAAATTATAGGTAATTCAACACCAACAGGAAGGAAGATTCCAGGTTCACTCTACATGTACAAAAAACAACAAATTAACATACATTTTAAAAAAATACACCAACAAATGAATATGCAGAATGAACCTAGAACCTTGATACATGCAGAACTGTAAATTTTCAGCAAATTCTGTCGTATTACTCAAAATGTCGCTTCCTATGACATGCATGAGCCACAGTGAACATATTCTTGCCATCACTCATACAGCTCCCTGGAACCACACAGGGATTGATAATTTAACCACAATAGTGAACATGACAAAAAATGATAAAATGAACATGACACCCATTCGGAGGATTCCTAATTAGCCCCTCTGCAGAGATCGACAGTGATTCTATTCTTAGCCAGAACCACCCAGGCTGGGCCCACAGTTTAAATTATAATAGATTTCTCCGCTTAAAACTGATAACATTAAATGAGTTGTGTGCCTTCAGTTTGAATTTGATCCATTATACTGGTCACAAAATTGCTTAATATGGTTTTCCAGGAAAGTGTTTGAATGAATGATGAGATTTGAGGTGAAAGATACATTCATTTTGGAATGGGGGTTCTGTTTGATTTCACACACTCGGATCAAAATATGTGCATCAGTCTTCTGATCTTTGTAACCAGAAGAGCTAAATCTGATGAAATTAAAACACATTGTACATTTATCATCATAGATGACAACAAATACGAGATATGGTAAACCTTCAAACACTCCACGAAGGAACTTCTGCCATTAGACAACAACACGTCATTTTTATGCCATCAAGGGCTACCAGATGATCCTGTGAGATTAGCCACTAGTGAAGCACACACAAATTCTCATGTCACTGATAACATTCCCGCATGAATAAGTGTAGGGCATCTTATAATGTTTCAATTAATTTACTTTATTAGAAGAGTCAGGGGAGGCAAAAAGTTGATTGTCCTCTCAAATATACCAGAGCTATGTCACATTTATATAGCGGCACTTATCAACTCTCAATGTCCGCCTCAACATTCAGTCATTTGTTCATCTCTGTTCCAGTTCAATTCCATCTCAAGTTTTTGTACAAGCCAACATCTAATAAAGCAAAAAAACAATTTATATTCAAACCCAATAACAATGACTGGCATAAACGCCATTATCTAAAACTATCTAAAACAGTCACTGATTGTGGACATCCCAATGTCAAATACAGACAATCAGATATATAAAAACACTGACAGGGCATACAATTGAGCACCCTTAATGCAATTGGCACATACAACAAAAAATGGCTATCTCCATACCAATAAATAAAAGTAATCTGAGGAGAACGACATATTGACTGAATAAAACAGTACGGGGTGATAAGAAAGTTCATAGACCGTCAGTTAAATAAAAAAAATTCTGCTGCAACTGTTTTACTGACTAGATTTATCAATACTATTACTGTCACTATTTCAAAAATGCTTCCTTAGATTTATGACAGTTTATTTTTAATTTTTTATTTTATTTGAATAAGGTTTAACACCATCTTCAACATATTTCAGGTTATATATGGCACATCCAATTTTATTGGAGGAGGAATACAAGTTTTATTGGCGGAGGAAGACCTCCGAATGAATCTGAGTAGAACCACCATCCTTCCATAAAAAAAATGACAAACATTTTCATATAAAGTTTTTGGAGTGAGGGAGACTCAAACCTATGACCATAGCAGAGAGAGAGAGGCAAGTGATCTGGAGATGGCGCCTTGGACTACTCAGCCATGGAGGACTCTCATGGCAGTTTAAAATATCTTAGATAATACCTTCATGACAATAATTTTTTGTTCTTCACATTCTTCAGATGAAAAAAAAATTGGTGTATAAAGTCATTCTTGACACCCTGTATATTGAACACAGAACATTTTTTTCTGCTACCTAACAGTACAGGGAATTGTACAGTTCACATGGGTGACCTGTGCAGACTAATGTATAAAACTTCTTTATGTAACTGAAACATCTTTTCTGCAATATAAAGATGCTTCATAAGATTATCAACTACAATTGCAGCTTTTTTTTTCAAAGACAGGTTTACTCTTTAAACAAGTAATGTCACTGGTAAGTGTCTAATGCCCCCCAAATGGTCAGTGAAAATAATAATATCTATTATTATAATAGGTAGGTAGCAATGTATCAATATCAAGAGTAATTGACTGATGTTTCAGACTAGACATACAATATCATGTTTTGTTTTTTTTACATTAAAGCATGACCTTGACCTTTGTGTAACCTTGACCTTGACATCTGATGTAATGGTCTGGGTATTTCAACAGTTAAATGCAGGTGAAACATCATCATGACATGCTCATCACTTGTGTCAAGCTATTCTAATTGCCTAAAAGTAAGACAAAGTTACAGATCAATAATTGTTGATCAATTGATAAATTGAGCCAAGTGTTTTTGAAATCCATCCATGTATGATAAAGCTAAAGGACAAACTCGAAATCCCTAACAGATTCAAAGTGTTGTCATACATACTAAAAGTGCGACCTTGACCTTTGAGGTACGGGTCTAGGTCTTACTTATGACAGGTCGTCATGTCATCTTGATAAATTAAGCCAAGTTAAAGACAAAGTCATAGACCAGACATGCAATATCAAATAAATTGAAAGTGTGACCTTGATTTTTGAGGAAAGGTTCTGGGTCCTACACACGACAATTAGTTATGTCATGTTCATCAACTGAGCCAAGTGTTTTTAAAATTTATCCATAGATGACAAAGTTACAGACCTGACAAAAATCTCAAAATGACTGAAAGTGTTGTCAAACAAAGTTAAATTGTGACCTTGATCTTTGAAGTGGGAGTCTGGTTATTAAGTGCAACACGTCGTCAAGTTATGTTGATCATTTGTAGCAAGTATTTATAAAATCCATCTATGCATGACAAAGTTACTGGCCAAACATGAAATCTCACAGACTCAAAGTGTTGTCAAACAAACTCAAAGAGTAACCTTGACTTTTGAGGTCCACATGTGGGTCTTACGCGTGACACATCATGTCATGCTGATGAATTGAGCCAAGTGTTTTTTTACTTTATCCATAGATGACAAAGTTACAGACTGGACACCAAATCTCAATCAGACTGAAAGCGTCATCAAACAAAGTTAAATTGTGACCTTGACCTTTGAAGTGGGAATCTGGGTGTAACAGGCGACAAATCCTCATTATATGTTGGTCATTTGTAGCTAGTATTAACAAAATCTATCTATGCATGACAAAGTTACTGGCCAGACATAAAATCTCACAGACTTAAAGTGTTGTCAAACAACCTCAAAGTGTAACCTTGGCCTTTGAGGTTCACATGTTTGTCTTACGTGTGACATGTCATGTCATGCTGATGAGCCAAGTGTTTTTGAAATTTATCCATAATGACAAAGTTACAATCTCAATCAGACTTAAAGCGTCATCAAACAAAGTTAAATTGTGACCTTGACCTTTGAAGTGGGAATCTGGGTGTAACAGGGGACAAATCCTCATGTTATGTTGGTCAGTTGTAGCTAGTATTAACAAAATCCATCTATGCATGACAAAGTTACAGGCCAAACACGAAATCTCACACAGATTGAAAGTGTTGTTAAACAAAAGTGTGACCTTGACCTTTGAGGTACACATGTGGGTCTTACATGTGACATGTTGTAATGTCATGCTGATGAATTGAACTTAATGTTTTTGAAATTTATCCATAAGTGACAAAGTTTCAGACCGGACACAAAATCTCAATCAGACTGTCATCAAACAAAGTTAAATTTTGACCTTGACCTTTGAAGTAGGAATCTGGGTTAACGCGTGGCACAATGTCATGTTATGTTGATCATTTGTAGCTAGTATTAACAAAATCTATCTATGCATGACAAAGTTACAGGCCAGACACGAAATCTCAAACAGACAAAGTGTTGTCAAACAAACTCAAAGTATGACTTTGGTACGGGAATGGTGGGTCTTACTCTCGACACATCATCATGTCATGTTGTTCACTTGTAGCAAGCATTTATAAAATCCATCTATGCATGACAAAGGTACAGGTCGGACATGAAATCTCACACAGACTCAAAGTGTTATCATACAAACTCAAATTGTGACCTTGACCTTTGAGGTACTAGTATGGGTCTTACTCATGACACGTCATCATGTTATGTTGATTAATTGTACCAAGTATCATTAAAATTGATCTATGCATGACAAAGTTACAGGTCGGACTAGAAATCTCACACAGACTCAAAGTGTTATCAAACAAACTCAAATTCTGACCTTGACCTTTGAAGTACGGGTATGGGTCTTACTAGCGATATGTCGTCATGTTATGTTGATCATTTGTAGCAAGTATCAACAAAATCCATCACATTATACAGACACTGGGCCGACCAGACCTAGAACTCTCCTCTAAATGCTAAGCGTCAAGCGAGGAAGCTTCTGGTATTATTTTTAAAGTATTTGGTATGACCTGGCCGGGAATTGAACCCACAACCTTCCACATGCCAGGCGGATGCTCTACCACTAGACCATGCAGTATGAGTTGAGTCTGATTAGCTGAGTATGTCTGACTATCAATACAGGGGTCATGAGTTCGAATCTCTGCCCGGCCACAATCTCCATGATGGTTAATGTACGACATTGTGTTATCATTCGTCTCCCACTGCTGATTCGAGTGGGAAAGTAATCAGTTACTTGAGGAGAGTGTGCTTGGTAACCTTCAAGAATCCCAGGAAACAGTGGTTAGGTTAACTGATCATCTGTTAGTCCTCAATGTCATAAAAAAAGGTGACTGCTTAAATACAGATTGGTCTATTTATATCTTACGACAACATTACATATGCTAATACTCGATTTGCCATAATCCACGAAAACAGAATGACTTAACTATCCTCTATAAGTAACGAGTTACTATCCTTTGCTATAAATATGCGCATGCGCGAAAGCAACTTCCTCTTTCTGTTTTCGTAACCTCGTGTGAGGTAGGTAATTCGAATTCACTCGTAAAAATTGCTAATTTTCCACGGTTTCTTCGTTATATAGTGCGTTTTATTGTTTTATTAAGAAGCACATTCATTAGTTTGTAGTTGTGTTACTTCTTTTCAGCGAATAAATTCGCTTTACAGTTTTAATTCTCAATTTAATTTCGCGAGAATTTCACTGTTAAATTATTAAAAAGTAAAGAGTCGACGAGTTTCTTCGTCATTTAACTGTTTTTTACAAATAATATGTGCAAACTAACCGGCGAAATTGTTCGCCAATTTTGTTTTATATTTCAGGATATTTGTACAACCTGCGTTTGTACAAAATGTCCTAACAAAGCTCAGTCTTGGAAATCAAAGGATATCTCTTAACCCAGGTATCTTCACCACGGGGAGATATCCCTCAGATTCCAGGGGCCTTCCCATGGAGCTATGTCTCTTGGAGGAAGGCACCGTTGGTGTTAGAGCTACACCCTCCGTAGACCTTCGACCTCCGGGTCAGTTTACAAGGAGTCTCAATGGGCTAGGTCTAGTACCAAAACCCAGAGAGTGACGGGTGGACGAAGACGCTCCAGGAGCTCCTCCACATTCGCTAGCTATCACTGTCCCAGCAGCTCTCTGTAGCAGCACAAGGACTTGAACAGCAGACGATCGAAAGATTTCCCTCAAAATCAGCTATCACTGTCCCAGCAGCGCACAACAGCAGCACAAGGACAGGAATAGAAGGCGATTGAGGGAAGACTACCACTAAGAGTGGAAGGGAACATAGAAGAAATAGAGGAAAAGTTTCTTGTTTTTCATCTAAGGGAAGAGACACCGACTTTCGGTTTTCTTTTTCCCTTCTTATTAAAGGGACAGATCTAAGGGAGTCTCTACACTAGTTCTAATAGTCTTGGAAACTAACCAGTGGAATTCCAATGACATATCTATACATTACCCCCAATAATATATGTATACCTTACCGGAATTACCGGAATCAAATTTACAAAGGCACGTGGGGGGTGCCCTTTAAATAAAACAATGGTGTTTTAACCATGAGGAGTTTTCCCTAATTATTATAAGGGCCTTCCAATGGAGCAATGTATCTTGAAAGAAGGCATCTTTGGTGTTGGAGTTACACCCTCAGTTAGACCTTTGACCTACGGGTCAGTCTAAAAGGAGTCTCATAGGGCTGGTACCACAACCCAGAGATCTCGAGTACTTTCTCACTCAACTAGATCTAATTTTTCCAGGGGTTTCACTCCTGACCACGTAGTCCCTTCACTCCCTGCTAACCAACTGCCAGTCCCCTTTCCAGGGGCGATGGTTGCTTCTCTTTCCATTGATGACAAGGCCATTTGGTCGAGAAATTCGGAACACCCTTTCCCCATTACTCAGAGATGTTTTCTCTGCTTAGAGATATATTTGGCCCTGAACTTTGTCTCACAGTGGTTTATACTTACACTACTGTTCAGGGTTACTCAGCCTTAGAATTTTATTTAAGACTCACACTCCACCTAACTCTATCCTTTCGCTACCACAGAGTAGTCAGGTACCTCATTTGATGACTATTTTACATCAGAGCTTAGAAAGGAAGAGATGGTCCCTTATGGCCCTTCCTCTCACTTTTCTAAGGATATTACGTCAGACAGGTTGGGCACGGATTTGAAGTACTGTAATTAATTCTTTACATTCGTTGGCATGTTAAGAAGTTCAGGCCCAATTTCACTCGGATATTATGGGGGCGGAGGTTGCTCTTCCGAGAGGGTTCGCCGGTCAACAGCACTCGATCGGTGTCCGCTTCCCTGAGGATGGTCGTTCGCACTCCTGTTACACGGAGGGGAGAACCCGTCGCTTTATAGCATCTGTGGTATCTTGTCTATCCGGCAGGACCATAAACTTACCTGAAGCTATCATCGAGCTGCATCTATTCCTATAGTCAATGGTTAAGGACAACGCCAATATGATGGAGTATTTCGTCAGGCTTTCAATATTTCCTTTCTTTAAGGAGTCAGACTTTTCTGTTGGAGTAGAGTTCTCTAAACCAACAGCTGGTTTCTAGTCTGTAGGATGGACCATTTAACTCTTATACACTTCTTGGACTTAATTTCCAAGAAGTGGTTAAGATTCATAGAATAGAGTTTGAGAACCCCTCTTTTCAGCGGTTAGCCATGGCCAAACTTCATACCAGACCTCCAGTATGGTTCCATTTATAGCTCCTCAAGCTCCATTCAGTAGGACTCCAGTAGTTGGGTCTTAAGGCCCCATTTTACGCGGGATCTTTCTTCCAGGGTTACTTTTAACCATAAAGGAAGCAAGTCATACAGAGGCAGGGGCGAGGGCAGAGGAGGTCTAGTGCCTGACCAATAGGGATGCCCTTTCTGGAAATTTCCAGGCTCTTTCCAGTTTTGCTGGGTTCTTCCAACTTAAATTTGAAGATCCCAAGGCTAGACATTCTCTCAAGAGGTAGACTTTCTACCTTCTCAGAGTCCGGGGAAAATTATTTTTCGCAGACCCTTAGACCCTTTCGGTGATCCAGAGGGGTATCTAATGCTTTTTTGGGTCAATCCCCAACGGTTTCTTTTCACCCAAGATGCTTAGTAATTCTCTGGGATCAAATGAAGCATTAGATTTCGACACATATGTCTAGAATTTTCTGTCTCACTGCAATTGAACCAGTATCCCCCTCCTCTCCCAAGCAGGGGTGCTACAGTCGTCTTTTCATAGTTCCAATAGAACAGGGGTATGGAGAACCTTTATCGATGGAACTACAAAGAACGAGTGGGTAACTTCGCTTGATCTGTAAGTTGCTTACATTCACTTTCCTATACAACCAGATTCAGACGATACCTTCGCTTCCCTTGGCAAGGTTCAACCTATCACTTCGAGCTCTTCCCTTCAGTTTATCACTAGCACCTTACGTTTTCACTAGAATAGTAAAGTGCTCATGATTCCAGGTGCATTATACAGATATTTGTCTCCATTCTTATCTGGAGGACTGGCTCCTAACCTTCAATTCCAGGGACTTGGCTCTGCAACACTCAAGACATCTTCTATGTCTAATTCTAGAGCTGGACTTCTTTCCCAATGGGAACAAGTCGGTATTGGTTCTTTGTCAAATATTTACTTGCCTAAGAGCACATTTCCAACTACAGGAAGCTTTTTTGGATCCTTCCCTAGAAAGATTAAGATTATGTCAGGTAAAACTGGAACATCTTCTTTCAGTTCCCTCTGCCTCAGCCAGGGAACTTCTTTCATTCTTTCATTCATTCATTCAGTTATTAACGAGCCATATAAACATATTGCAGATGAGGGCAGTATTTCCGTCCCTACATCCTTTCTAGTGTCAGTACGAGGTCACTTGGTCACGCTAACCACGGACAACACAACCTTAGCTTCTTATGTGTACAAGAAAGGGGGGGGGGGGGGGGGGGGGGGGGGGGGGGGTGCTCATGCTCAGGAGCTCTCGAACTTTGCAAAGGAGACTCTGACTTGGTACTCCCAAGTAAGGATCTCTCTCAGAGCCAGGTATATTTCAGGCAAACTGAATATTCTGGTATATTCCCTTTCCAGGAAAACCCAGATATTTCACACAGAAGGGATGGTACATCGATCTACACTAGATCAGGTGTTCCAACTTTGGGACACACCTTGTAGATCTATTTGCTACTCGGTTGATCAATCAACTCCCAACCTTGTTTCTCTAGTTTCAGATCCTCTGTCAGGGGCAGTAGACGCTCTGTCAATTCCTTGGCAGGGTCTGTTCAAGTAATACCGTCTTTCGTGGTGTAATGGTTAAGGCGTCCATCTTGAAAGCAGGTGGTCAGAGGTTCAAACCACCTGGGAATTCCGGGTGCTTTAGACTAAAATGCATACCCTCCACCTCCACTTCTATCTTAGGTACTTCTGAAAGCACAGAGAGAAGACGGTTTGCTGCTGATGATAACACCATTTTGGACTGGACATCCATGGTTTCCTACACTGTTATCTCTATTAGTGGCTCCTCCAGTAGTATTCCCTCTCGGACGAGGCCTGGTGTGTCTAGCTCTTGATCGGCTAGTTCACGCCAAGACAAGTGTTTCATCTTTACTCCTGTCTCTTATCTAACGACATCTCGAAACAGAATGATTTGCTACTCGAGTTCTTTCAGTCGGTATTTCTAGAAGTTTTTCTACAAATGTCTTTATGAGTACAGATGAAAATGTTGGTTGGAAAAGGGTGAGTCAGGGTCATTGGATCTATGCAATCACACTTTTCAATTATCTATCAGATTTCTTGTGTCACTTTCAAAGATAAAGGTCTTTCACCATCTTCAGTTTAAGATTATTGTTCAGCCATTTCTGTAACATTTAGGCAGGTTACAGGAAAGTCCGATAGTCATCTACTTTCTAACATAGTTAGAGAATCCCGCTTCTTTTTATGTCACTCCAGAAGGGGACTGTCTCCAGGTCCTGTAGGCTATTTCAGGTCCTACATCCAAACCACTTATATCTTGTTTGAGATTGGGATTAACTTTTAAAACTACTTTCCTGTTAGCTATAACTTCAGGTATTGACGTAGTGAGCTACATGCATTATCAGGAACTCAAGATTCCATTTACTTTGCGGTAGGTGGCCCTTCCATTACGTTGCTTTTCTTTCCAGGGTTTCTCTCATAGCATTAACCTCCTTTGGTTGCTATTCAACAACTGGTTATTCCAGCCCTACCTACAAACACCTCAGGTAACGAGATTTCTTCTTCTGGTTTATGTCCAGTGAGAACATTAAAATCTACTGAGATAGCTCTAAGGCATGGCGCATTAGTACAGGAAACGGCTTTTCGTTGCTTATCTCCCAGAAACCACAAGAGATTTTTCTCTTGCTTTCATATCAAGAAGGATTGTAGGGACAATTATGTCTTCTTATGAGTTAGAAGAAGTAGTACTTCCATGAGCAAACCCAACAGCACACGAAGTTAGAACATTGTCTTCTTCTCTTGCTTGGCTGAATTCTAATTCTCAGGATCGTATCCTATGAGCATGTTACTGGAGTTCCCATAACTCCTTAACTAAGTTCTATATAAGAGTTTACTCATCTTTTTATATTTCCTGACTCTAAGTTCTGTTGTGGTAGCTCAGTTTGTGATCAGAGGTGAACCTCTAGATTGAGTTTGTTTTTAACAAACTTTATGGTTTTAGACTACATAATCTAGCTCCTTTTGGTGGGTGTTTTATGTATCAGGATTCCTGATCAAATAAATTTATTTACATTTAATTTTCATCTTACTGATATTCGTTAATCTAGGATTTATGTTATGTTTCTCTAACATAATATATCAATATATCAATACATGGATCTCCTAATCAACTTCTGAAGTTCTGATTTTGTAGATTTATGTAAGTATATATATAAGATAGATATATATTACTTAAAATATTTTGACCTTTTGACTGCCGTGTCTCCAGGTATCTTTGACTAGAGTTTCTTCAGTCTACACAGGCAGAGTAAGTTATTTCTGCTACTTTATAATATGGAATGGATTACAAGCTGTACTTGTTGGAATGAAGGTCTTCTACAACTAGACACTTTGGTCTTCTCCTACTTCGGAGATGTTACAGCACTTCCAGATGGTTCTACAAAGTATGTAAGTTTTGTAGCACTGTTAAAGTTTATTTAATTTAGTTCTATGTTAAAATTCATAACTGATTTTTACATGACTTATCTTAGTTTCTTAAGATAATTTTTTACAGGCTCCCCTGTTCCCTTTTATTTTGACTTATCTATCCTCTCCTCCCCAGGCTTTTATGTTAAAGTCAGCATATGTAATGTTGTCGTAAGATATAAATAGACCAATATAGAAAATTTGAGTTAATTTTACTATTTGTCTATAGTATACTTACGACAACATTACAAGCCCTCCCCTCCTCAGAAAGAGGAAGTTGCTTTCGCGCATGCGCATATTTATAGCAAAGGATAGTAACTCGTTACTTATAGAGGATAGTTAAGTCTTTCTGTTTTCGTGGATTATGGCAAATCGAGTATTAGCATATGTAATGTTGTCGTAAGTATACTATAGACAAATAGTAAAATTAACTCAAATTTTCTATGTTTGACTGTATATTAGATCATCAGTATATATAAGTGTTTGTCCTTCCCTCAATCTATTCATCAAAGCCTGCATGGGTTAAGGCTTCAATATTGTTTTAGATTCATGTTTATTTGTTGGTGAAATAATTATGTTCATGCTAATATTTCAGTATCATTAAAAACAAAATCCTTTTATATAATATATGGATTTAAACATCAGCAGCTGCTGAAATTCACATCTGATTAATTTTCCATACTACGATATTTATAAATAGATTGCGAGTATCAGTCTGTTTGTATTGTGTAAAAGCAGTCAAATATTTTGTACTTGTCAGCTACATGTTTATCAATGGTTTTAAAGGGAGTATTATCGGGAATTTTCCAAATTTCAAAATTGGCTAAAAACAATATATCATGCCTATATCTACTCAGTGATCATGTATTACCAAAGGAATATCTATTTAAACATGCCATAATAGTAGATTGAAAAGAGCTTCCCGAACTTTGGATATGTACGGGGTTATATATCTTAAGACTATTGATTGATTGACTGAATATTTAGCATCATTTTTATGCCATCGAGGGCTAACAGATGATCAATTAACCTAACCACTGTCTCCTGTGATCCTGGAGGGTCAACCAGTACTCGAGCACACTCCATCTTCGCAAGTTACTGATAACTTTCCAACTTGATTATAAGCAGTAAGAGACAAATAATAATGAGATGAATGTCGTAAATCAATCATCACGGAGATTGTGGCCAGGCGGGGATTCAAGCTCATGACCCCTGGATTGGTAGTCAGATGCACTAATGACTGAGCTAATCAGGGCCCGGCTATATAAAGACTAAAATAGATTTCCGACTGTGATGGTCGCCAAGCAGTACCTTTATAAGTTCTGTCTATATTTAGAATTGAGAATTCATTTTAAATTTATATATCACCTTGATTTAAATATCATTTTTGTCACATTTTTGTGAATTTGACATATGGATTTTGTTTATTAATGATAATTTTATATTGTTCAGTCATAAGTTGTACTACAAAATATTGCAAATAGATTAAAATTGATACAATGACTAGAATACAGTCAAACCTGTCTTAAGCAACCAGTCAAGGGAAGGGGCAAATTTTTACCTATTAAGACAGGTTGTTGCTTAATACACTCAATTAATTTGTCTAAAAGCATGGAAATGTGGCTGTTTAAGATAGGTGGCTGCTTAATAGAGGTAATCGCATACACAGGTTTGACTGTATGTGATCCAATAAATTGTCCCATTAATCTTTAAATTACTCAAAATGAAATGAGTTAAAGTTTGGACTAATTAAAGTGACGAAACAAATTGGAAAATTTTGCCAAGATACTATTTAGATACATTTGGAGACAATTAATTTATTTTTTGAAATGAATATGGACAGTTTTAAAAGGATTCCTTGTCACCAACCAATACATGCTTTTTATATTGATCTTACAAACTGTTGGATTCAAGTGAAAAAACAACAAATAATACCCGTGTAAGGACTTTTAATCTATCAGAAAACAAATAATATGTAACTGTTTAATATTCAACAATTGGATAAAATATAAACTTTATATTTGTGAACGATATCATTAAACAATAAATGGAGAGATATTATTATCAGGAAGGAATTTTAGATAAATTAATTGATAAACCCAATTGCATATCTCAATTAGGTACAGTTACATTAGCAATACCAAAATGATGGAAATTTATATTAAAATCAGAATAAGCAAAACAATCACTAGTTAAAACTGAAGACATTGTTAGTGTTAATACTCAAGATGGAAAAGTAATTGACTTGAAAACAATAAATAATAAACAATTATACAACTATTTAATTAACCTTAAATTTACAAAACCACGATATGTTCATAATCATTGGAATACACATTAAACGCAATATTTATTTGAGAAAATAGTTTTATTCACACTTTACATGATAATAGAATTAAACAGTTTAAATATAAACTTATTTTTAGAATAGTTCCTTAATCCAAGGAAAAGCAAAACATGAGGAAAATAAGTCAAACTAATTGTTTGTAATGTATGTGGTGAAAAATAAACACACACCAATCTTGTCATTGATTGCCAAGTAGTAGAAACTCTCTAGACTCATAAAAGATATTTATAAACATTGTGGTGTATCAGCAGTTGTAAAAGCAGGAAAAGTACACATTTAAGTCCGGTATAAGGCAGTAGGTCCAAAGCACATCAATATAGATATGTGAATACCTTGGTGGTAAAATAAGATACATATCTTATGAATTTAAGAAAATATGGTGTTTGTTGGTCCCTGGCTATACAGTGGAAAGTCAAAGGGATCAAGTTGGGGGCTGAGAAATAATGAATACAATCATGTATCCAAAGGTTACTGTGTTACCCAATCTATACTACAATAACTGCTGCAGTATATGCTTACCGAAGTATCGACATATTGAGCAGTTTTTAAGCCTATATTGGATTATATGGGACATATATGTGACATATATTTGTTTTTCATTATAAGTGACATATAAGGAGCATTATTATATGTAGATCTCATATATGTCTGAAGCCTTATAAGGGACATATATATTATATGTAGATCTCATATATGTCTGAAGCCTTATAAGGGACATATATATTATATGTAGATCTCATATATGTCTGAAGACTTATAAGGGACATATTTATTATATGTAGATCTCATATATGTCTGAAGCCTTACAAGGGACATATTTATTATATGTAGATCTCATATATGTCTGAAGCCTTACAAGGGACATATATATTATATGTAGATCTCATATATGTCTGAAGCCTTAAAAGGGACATATTTATTATATGTAGATCTCATATATGTCTGAAGCCTTACAAGGGACATATTTATTATATGTAGATCTCATATATGTCTGAAGCCTTACAATGGACATATGTATTATATGTAGATCTCATATATGTCTGAAGACTTACAAGGAACATATTTATTATATGTAGATCTCATATATGTCTGAAGACTTACAAGGGACATATTTATTATATGTACATCTCATATATGTCTGAAGACTTATAAGGGACATATTTATTATATGTAGATCTCATATATGTCTGAAGCCTTACAAGGGACATATTTATTATATGTAGATCTCATATATGTCTGAAGACTTATAAGGGACATATTTATTATATGTAGATCTCATATATGTCTGAAGCCTTAATATAAGGGACATATTTATTATATGTAGATCTCATATATGTCTGAAGCCTTATAAGGGACATATTTATTATATGTAGATCTCATATATGTCTGAAGACTTATAAGGGACATATTTATTATATGTAGATCTCATATATGTCTGAAGCCTTATAAGGGACATATTTATTATGTGTAGATCTCATATATGTCTGAAGACTTATATAAAGGGACATATATATGACACATATATCGAGGGCTTGGCGCAAAACTATTGTAGCTAAGTTTTTGCAAATTGTTCAGGAGGAGGAAAAAAATGTTTTTTATTTTCTTCTTTAGATTTTTTTGCTACAATTTTTCAAAAGTCAAATGAAAACTGCATTACTTACAATATTAACAAGTGTTATCAATTAAAGCTTTAATATAACTCGATTTATTTGTAAAAGTTTGAGTTACAATAGTGTTACGTTAAAAATTCAATAAAATTGAATTTATATTTGGTGCAAAACTATTGTAACTTGAGTTACAATAGTTTTGCGCTAAAGAATTAGTGTATTTGAGATACAATATTTTCACCAAAAGTGAATATCTTCAAAATTATTTAAAATATCAGGACCAAATTTTAACACAAGATGCATATTGTAAAACTGTAGTTATTTATGCAAAAAAAATATATAGGGTATATATTATGTGAAACATATTTATAACCAACATATATATATTGCTTATAAGGGTATTATATCTCATTTACATTTAAAATGACAATGAGACATAATTTTGTATACAAATCATCACTGAGACGTAATACTCTAAGGCCTGGCAGGGCTCAAACTAAATAAGACCCCTGGATTGATAGTCAGAAGTGCTACCTCTATAGCTTAGAACTGTGACCATGCCCTGCTGTCATATTGATTGTGTTGAACCCATTCTAATAAAAACATAAATAACAATTTTCAAAGATAGACATTTTTATTAACATTGCTAAATACCCCTTTAACAGTATTATTACAACTGCCATTAATCTGTCTCATTTACACCGAACTAGAACTCCATGTTTAATGTGTAACTGAACATGTGCTTTTTTTCCCAGGCAGTTAGCCGACATATTTTAATCATAAATACAAGTTTATTGCTATCTAATGTATAGATATTTGAACGATATGTTATATTTATTTCTAAGCATGCCCCACGGTCAAATTATGTTTGATTTATTACACGCAAAGTTGTCTAGGAAACCAAGGAATAAAAACCCAGAATGCCTGTTATTTTTTGGCATAAAATGCAAATCAACAAATAAACATTGATCATTGGTCTTTTATGAATGCAAAATAACGCTGAATCGACACAAGTAAATGCCTGATGTGTTTTATCATCATCATAAATGAATATTTTTCGAAATTCAATTAATAGATTGGAGTTTGTTTTACAGCTTTCAAACACATATTTCAGGTTATACGACGTCAACAGGAAGAGAGATTCCAGGTTCACTATCCATGGACAAAAACAAAAAATTAACATACAGATTGAAAAATAAACATTAACAAATGGTAAGTCTGGAACCGTGACACCTACAGGACTGTAGAGTTTCAGCAAATTCAATATGAATAATCTATCTTGTAACCTCTAGTGACATGCATGATCTTGGAAGAATGGAATTTTATAAAATGTTTTACACTTCAACACCATAAACAATCATTCAGAAGTAAGTCAGCTCAGATATAAATACCCGCCATCTTGAAACTTAATAATTCTAGTATTTTCTACTTTTACCATTGCCTATTTTATAAATACTTATTTTTTTCATATTCATGACAATTCAATAAATCTAACTCAGCCTCATGAATAAGCAATTAAATTTAAAGATAGGTTTATATTTTTACAAATACAAATGGCTTTGTAACATTCCTCTGTTGTGCAGTGGACTGTGGGCTGTGGCTTGCCATGCACTCAGACAACCTGTGAGGTTTGAATCCTGGTAGAAAATGCATTTCTTTTGTTAAATTCGCTAGCAACATTATATTTTACTGTAGTACTCCATAAATGATTCCCTCTATCTAAACAGATTTACCAGGTTCCATCAAGATATTGGTGGAAGTGATGAATGCTTCCCAAACAAGTGCTTGATTGAGTAGTAGGTGTATAATTGTTTGTAAAGGGAAAGAGGGCGTAAAACGTGCAGATAATTTTGGAATAAATTTTTGGTGCTTCCACACATTGACCTCTTACAAAAAAGAGCAAAAACAATGGCTTGATAATGGACAGAATCAAAGGGCAGTAACTCTGTTAAAATCATCAAAGTGAAAGACAAGGACAATCTCCATCTCTCCACTTAGCAAGTAGTTGCATCCTAGAACGTTATGTGAGTTATGCCAGTCACTTGTGGAAGGACAAGGGTTCTACTCAGATTCATTCTGAGGTCTTCTCGTCCAATAAAACTGGATATGCCATATGATAGCTGTCATGTGTTGAAAATGGTGTTAAGCCCAATTCAAACAATAATATTTTATATAAAATACAATGACCGACAATTTCAGTAACCTTCAAAAGCTTGCATTTTATAACACCAGAAAGACAACAGGTTCAGCAATGTTCAATACAACTGTTTTGAACTCCAGTTTGACCATTACAAGCATGGATTGCACCAAAGTCATTACATCAAAAGTTACGTAAATTACAGCTTTATATGCAAATGTGGTGTAAATATAACACACGCATGTTCAGGCGCCGAAACAAAACAAACAACTTAATCATTGGAACAGGACTTATTTCTTTAATTATTATTCATTATTGTTTTTGCCTATGTCTTCATGTCAACTAATTTATCTGAATTTAATATAAAAATACATATTTTCGTCAGTAACTTAATTACAATGAAATCTATGCGTAAAAATCAATATCAATATTATGCAAGGATGAAAGTAGTCAGGGTGGCACCTTTACCATTTCTTTAATAACTTTTTGTCTGAAACTTGTCTGAAACCATTGTGAAACAAATTCTTACAACTTATACTTAATCCCTTAAAAGCATTTAAAACATAAGTTTATGCAGTTAAGGCCATTATAAATTAATTGCTGGATTCTCATACAAATTTAGGGGGAGGTGGACATGATAATGAAGCAATTAATTTATTATGACTTAAACTGTTCGAGGACACCACACAGTAGTTTCTAACAAGATGATTTATTAAGTTTTTACTAATTAAACTTGCCCCGCCCCCTGGCGGCCATGTTTTTTGACAAATCAAGATGGCTTGAACAAACTTGGTAGAGGGTCCCCAAGGACCATTGCTGTGAAATTATTTTAAAATCGAGCCAGTAGTTTCTGACAAGAAGATTTTTTAAGTTTTTACTGTAGCTTATATAGTAAACTAACCCCACCCCCTGGCTGCCATGTTTTTTTACCAATCAAGATGGCTTGAACAAACTTGGTAGAGGGTCATGCACCAAGGACCATTTCTGTGAAATTATTTAAAAATCAAGCCAGTAGTTTCTGACAAGAAGATTTTTTAAGTTTTTACTAATTAAACTTGCCCCGCCCCCTCCCCCTGGCGGCCATGTTTTTTGACGAATCAAGATGGTTTGAACAAAATTGGTTGATGGTCACCCAAGAACATTTCTGTAAAGTTATATCAAAATTGGCCCAGTGGTTTCAGAGGAGAAATTGTTAGAATATGTAAAAGTTAACGACTGAGGACAGACGACAGGCGACGGACACCAGGCGATCTCAAAATGATTGAAGCTAAAAAGGATTGAAGATTATTCCTGTTTTTACTGTTTCTAGACATGATTAAGGAATGATGTGAAACAAGAAATGTCACTGTTTTAAGTGTCACATGTCCCCCCAAAATGGTCTGTGAAAAATAACAATATATGATATTATAGGTAGCGATTTATCAACAAATATCAAGAGTAATGGACTGATGTTTCAGACTAAACATGCAATTTAATGGGTTTTTCTACATTAAAGCATGACCTTGACCTTTGTGTAACCTTGACCTTGACATCTGATGTAATGGTCTGGGTATTTCAACAGTTAAATACACGCAATATCAAACAAATTGAAAGTGTGACCTTGACCTTTGAGGTATGGGTCTTACTAACGACATGTTGTCATGTTATGTCGATCATATGTAGCAAGTATTTATAAAATCCATCTATGCATGACAAAGTTACAGGTCGGACACGAATCTCACACAGACTCAGTGTTGTCGTGACCTTGACCTTTTGGGGGTCAGTGTGTTTCTCATCATGCAGACACATCGTCATGTTATGTTGATCATTTGTAGCAAGTATCATTAAAATTCATCTATGCACATCAAAGTTAAAGGCTGGACACGAAATCTCACACAAACTCTTTGTTATCAAACAAACTAAAATTGTGACCTTGACCTTTGAGGTACTGGTGTGGGTCTTACTCACTATACGTCGTCATGTTATGTTGATCATTTGTAGCGAGTATCATTAAAATTCATCTATGTATGACAAAGTTACAGGCCCAACACGAGATCTCACACAAACTCAGTGTTGTCAAACAAACTCAAATTGTGACCTTGACCTTTTAAGTACAGGTGTGAGGTTACTGTGACACCTCGTCATGTAATGTTCATCATTTGTAGCAAGTATCATTAAAATCCATCTATGCATGACAAAGTTACAGGTCTGAAACGAAATACCGGACAGAAGGGTGGACAGACAGACAGATGCTGCAATTATTATATGCCACCCAAAAAATTGTTTAGGAGGCATGAAAATAACCGCGGTTTATTTATACCTGTTAACCACTTGGTTGCTTGATCAAATGATCACTCGATAATAACAAAGTTTGCAAATGGCTTCCTTTTTTGGCGAGTGTAAGCATTTATTGAATCACTCCGATTATTACAAACTGTTTATACTCAATGCATGCATGAATCAATCGCTGAAATTATCCTTTAAACCACCATGAGGTAAAGGTTATAATAATTGTTCTATGATTAACCCTTTACTTCATAAAGACGCCTTTGGACACCTCTAATACAGACACCTTTTGACACCTCTAATATAGAAGGCTTTTGAATAATTTGGTGAATTATGTTTATATTAACTGACAGAGTGGAAAACAGTGCAGGAAGTGTTCAGATTGCTCGTCACGAGCAATCTGAACTCTTCCTGCACTGTTTTCAAAGGCCTTCTGTGATTGGTATCTATGGAGTAAAGGGTTAAGGTAGTAGAAGACGAGCGATTATCAAAACAAATCATGGTGACGTTGTATTGTTTGGTTGTCATTGTTTTTGTTATTTGATCATTCACACATATTTTCAAGTTTTTATCATGACGTTTCCATCCCTCAACCCCCTACCGCAATGGGAGCAGAGCAAAAACTGCCTTGTAATGGAATTCATGTTATAACGGACTGCATTATAATGGGACCGCTGTGTACTAGTTTGAACAAAAACCTTTGTCGTTTTTCTCAAAAACATAAAAATATCACTTGGTACCTTCTGGCATTTACCCCACGCATTGTAAATTTCTTAAAGACAAATTTAAGGAAATCATAAATCATATTTTGTGATTATTACAATTCTAGTTATAATATACAAGAGAAGTTTTATAATAGTGCGGTCATGTTACAAAATATAACATTATGACTGTTTAATTGTCTGTGATCCACACAAGCTTTCAATGCATCTTAATGTAAAAACAAAAGATGAAAAGAATATTTGATAATAAGAACAGAAATCTTTGCATAAGAAACTGAAAGAGGCCAAATGAAAAAATACCTTTGTTTCCTGTGACATGCTCGAAAAATTGGGTCTGTAGGTAGGATTTTTTTTTCTCCATTTTCTCCATTTTTTTCTCTATGGTTCATCGAACAAATAAGAAGTGAATGATAAAAAAAAATTCATAAAAAATGTGTAACTTATGTATACACTCAGATCCCATTATTACAGATATAATTACCTTGAAAAAAATTTATGTTGGTTATTCACACTTACCATGCTGTCCGACTCTAAATGAATGGTAATGTTTGCATTGTAATGTGATACAACGCATATTTGGTTACACTTACAGACACCCTTAGATATGTACATAATTAATGAGAAAAAAGAAAGAAAGAAAACATTTTTGTGTTTCTACAAAACTAAAATTGGCAGCCATTTCCGTTTACCCGGAAGGAGAAAAAATGGAAACAATCGCGCTTCAATTTTAACTCAACGCTATTAGTGTTAAAATATTGAAAATATATATCTGAAGTATTTAAAACAATAAAATAATAAAAATAAGTTTGTGTTTTAATGATCCGATAAGATACCGCGATATATTAATACCTGTCAACCGCTTAACCTGGAGCTTGCTTATCACGTGATCACTCAATAATAACTAAGTTTGCATATGGCTTCTGAAAATGGGAGCCAAACAAAGACAGCGTTATACCGGAATTCGTAATATACTGGACTGCATTATAACTGGACCACAGTGCATATAAAACTATGTTTGGAGTTTAAGATTCACAAATAACATTTGTTCTGATAAAACTGTGTAGGCAGTTTGGGGTTCACATATATAACTTGTCTTGATAAACCTATGTGGGTTACATTTGGGGTTCACATAATATGATTGGTATTGATAAACCTGTGTTGGCAGTTTGAGGTTCACATATATAACTTGTACTTAAAACCTATGTTGGCAGTTTTAGGTTCACATATATAACATGTACTGATAAACCTGTGTTGGCAGTTGAGGTTCACATATATGACTTGTACTGATAAACCTGTGTGGGCAGCTTGATTTTCACATATATAGCATGTACTGATAAACCTGTGTTGGCAGTTTGAGGTTCACATATATAACTTGTATTGATAAACCTCTGTGAGCAGTTTGAGGTTCACATTATATAACGTGTACTGATAAACCTGTGTTGGCAGTTTGATGTTCACATATATAACATGTACTGATAAACCTGTGTGGGCAGCTTGATGTTCACATATATAACTTGTACTGATAAACCTTTATTGGCAGTTTGATGTTCACATATATAACTTGTACTGATAAACCTTTGTTGGCAGTTTGATGTTCACATATATAACTTGTACTGATAAACCTTTTTTGGCAGTTTGAGGTTCACATATATAACATGAACTGATACACCTGTATGGGCAGCTTGGGGTTCACATATATAACATGTAATGATAAACCTGTGTGGGCAGATTAGGATTCACATATATAACATGTAATGATAAACCTGTGTGGGCAGTTTGGGGTTCACATATATAACTTGTACTGATAAACCTGTATTGGCAGTTTGGGGTTCACATATATAACTTGTACTGATAAACCTGTGTGAGCAGTTTGGGGTTCACATATATAACATTTACTGATAAACCTGTGTGGGCAGTTGGAGGTTCATATATATACAATTGTAGCTCTTAGGCTCACTCGCCATAGTCTGGTCTGTACATTTATGTCTGGTTATTCACAAATAATTATCTCCATATATATATACATTGTGAATGTGCATCTGAAAAGATCCCAAAAATCGGAAATTCTTTTGTTGTGATTTCAATTATCTCCCTTTATACACTATACATAAACAGAAGCTAGTTTGTACTTCTTTGCATTTCATGTAGATATAAAATAACACATACCTTAGTATTTGTTATTATTCTACTACACCTTTTGTGTATAGCCAATCAGCTACTCCAGATGTTACCACATGACCGTACAATATGTAGAAGTTTTACATTTTATATCATACAGTTCAAAATTCAAGATGGCGTCTTAAAAAAAAAAAAAGGAAATAAATATAAAATAGAAATTTCAACAATAAAAACAAACAACTGACAAAATGTTCGGCATGACGACGATGACAATGACAATGAGAAAAATCCAAATCTGTCACTGCAACTTCCTTCATCTGCCGCTTTGAACTCACGGTTTATTTACTTGATTTTTCTTTACTCTTATGATAAATTTCCTTCAGATTGAGATATAGAATAAAAAGATCATTTTACAGTGTTTTGTACAATATGGGAATATATTGTACGAGTATGTATTGTGTTGAAAATCATATTGGACAGCATCTCGTCCAATATTGTTTCCACCACAATTCATACTCGTACAATATATTCCCATATTGTACAAAATAATTGTAAAATAACCTTATAGTATTTGAGAGCTCCGTCAGTGTCATTAGAAAGGTTTGAAACTTCCTATAACATCTCCAGCTTGTTGGGTAAATGGTTAAAGGGACAAGTGACAATGCTGAAATTGTTGAAGGAGTTTTACTCATGTTTTTTTGTTGTTGTGAAATATGAAGCCTGTCAACAATTAACATGAGTTGTGCCCCTTTACAAAATTGAAACGAAATTAAGAGTCTGAATAATTATATACTGGTCATACCTAATACGAGTCTAAATTTTTTTCAACCATGTAAAGAATGGCGTCAATAATAAACAGTAATAAGGTTACTTAAGTGTGCTGAGTAATAAACAGTTGCCGATACAAAATGCAAACAAATGCTGACGCTAACAGAAGTTGGAGCTTTGCACATGTCTTCTCAGATTATTTTAAGGGGATTTCGCGGTAATAGGTAATTTACTATATCGTGGTATTAGGTATACAATATATATATAATGAAAAGAACAGCTAACCAGCTACTTCTGTATTTCCAATATCATCGTCAAAATATGAAGTAGCGCTTTTATAGTTTGCATAATGACGACAGATCAAGTATGTGGTATGTTACCTCAATGTTCTCACTCAAGTCTAAATTTCAAAGGAAATTGTTTCATTACTTTTTGAGAAAATACATAAAATGTCAGGTGGCAGGTCAGCTGTTCCATTCAGTATACATGTAAGCATGCAGATATAAATTTTTAGGAATATAATAAGTTGAAAATTATTCAAAATTGTCATCTTTCCCTTTAACTTTTATAAAACAAAAAGGGTCCAGAAAGCAAAATTCACCTAACTGTTAAACTCATATTCAAACCTAAAATCTGACATTTTTAAAGAGTTTGAAGCAAAAATAATTTTTTTCTTTTGAGAAATTTTATGTTTTTAAGTAATTTTTTGAGGGACAAGAAAATGTACATGTAGTTATTTTCTTAAATTGATTTTTAACCCAAATTAAATATTTGAAATTTGAATTTGTGTTTTTAAAAACTCAATACTTTGACGAATTTATCAGAGGATAACAAAACGTTAATCTAAACTAACATACCTGTATGTATTTGGAGGTTTGAGGGCATCCTCAAACTGCATGCCTTCAGATTTCCGCCTCATGTCTGTCAGGTATCCATGTTCTTTGATACTTATTACTAATCCAGGATCTGCACCGAAACTCACTCGTCTCCCTTCATCACTGCTCCACGGTTCCTCTAACAAATCCTGAAATTGACAAAATTTTAATGACAAATTGAGGACATCACTGGAGTAACTACTAGACGCAACAATTTACAGGCGATTTGTAATGTTTAAAATAACAGGGAATTTAACTTTGGAATATCAATTCTACTTGGGAATAAATCTTAAACTACAAATCCCCATATACATAATTCACCCTTCATATTATAAAATACCTCCCTGGCACTGAAAAATCTTAGACACGTAATTATCTGAGTTAAATTTATATGTTTTGCCACACAGTTGAATTTCCTAAGTTCTATATCAAAATAACGTCTGGATTTTTTCCATGGACAGAGTATATTTTTCATAACATGATTGTATACTTTAAGCAAAAGCATTAAGTGAGAATTATGCCTTGCTGATAACAAGACTAGTGTTGTGAGGATTACTTGGCAGCAAAAATGGCGACTTTTGATTAAGCTCCTTGTATTTATACCCTTAAATTGTGGCGAATTGCTTAGTTTATGCTAATTTATTTTAGCTTGATTGTGATGAAAGCTCAGAGCTTATATGAACCATTCTCAAGTCCCCTTCCTGAGTAGAACCAGTACTGAGTGTTGTTTCCTGGGTAGAACCAGTACTGAGTGTTGTTTCCTGAGTAGAACCAGTACTGAGTGTTGTTTCCTGGGTAGAACCAGAACTGAGTGTTGTTTTATGCGAGGCATCGGTTCAAGCTGGGGATCAAACCCGCAACTGCTGGCGTGATTGGCCAACATTCTATCCAGAAGACAAATGCCCCGCAAATTGCTGCAAATGCCGTAGCGATTGTTATAATAAGCTTATAAAATTGTTGAACAAAGTTCAGTGATACGGATCCTTTCTAGTTTAAGTTACTGTAAGCTAAAAGTAAAACGTAAATGCACTTTAAAACGTCGGTAAACAATCGCTATTGTATTTGGATACATTCTGATTTTACCATAATCACCTTGACAATAAAACAATAATTAAATATTTAAAATGGGCATGTGCCACAAGACTCAAAACCAAATGTTAATGAAAGATGGACGGCAGACACATTTGAGTGTGGTCCCATCAGGTGAAATAAAAGTTATGTCCTTTAGCTTTTGTTACAAAGGCATTAGGAATAACAAAAATAAAATTGAAATCAAAAAGTAAATTACTAAATTACATATTCATTTACCATGTCAACATTTCCATCCCCATCCGGATTGATGCACTCATCATTTTGTCCTTCTATCCTTGGAATGTCCGATAGTAGTGTTTGTTTAATACTTGTGCTTTTCTTTTCTTTAGAATCAGAGATTTCCTTTTGGTCATTTTGAACATCAACCATTTCAATACCTCTTGATGGTACCTCTGTGCCTTCAATATCCCTAATATCAGCACCACATATTTTGCTTGTTTTGTCAAATTTCTTTACTTCCATGTTTGAAGTTGTAGTATTTTCATTTCCCTGACTGTCCTTAGCTTTAGCAACAATATCCAAATTTTCATTTTCGCTTTTCAAAGCTTCGCCAAGATTTTTCATTTTAACATCTTCAGTTTTCCCACCATTATTGTTTTGGGATTCAGCTGATTCACTAACCTTATTCAACTCTTCTAAACCTGTGATAGAAATGTTTTCAAATTCCTCAGACTCTAGTCTTGGTCCACTAGAAGATGTTTCATTATCTTTATACTCTGCAACATTTTGCATCTCATACATTTCAGAACCATCTTCAACACTTTCAAACACATCAAGTGTTTCTAAAATGTCCTCTTTCAAAGCATTCACCTGCGAACCTGAATGTCCCAATGGATTGCTCAATTCTTCACTTGCTTCCTTTTCTTCATTGGCATCTGCATTCTCATCAGCTGGTTCTGAACAACTTTTATCCGTCATTCTCAAAAATCTGAAAATTGAAAGTGATTTGAAATATTTCAGTCACAATTGTGCATATATCAACTAAGATTTTAGATGCATAATGCCAGATAGACTCATTGACATGTTCACCAATTTCTTTACAAAAATAATTTTATCCTTCTTTATATCTTCAGGCAGAACTGAAACCATGAGTCCATGGGACACAGATGCCCCCACTTTGTAATTACATTGTAGATATCAATAAAGCCGAATATCAAGTTTCATCAAAATCGTTCCATCAATAAAAAATTTTGAGGTCGGAAACCTTCAGCCAATCAGAGTCCAGATCACCTAATTAATATGCGCCAATTCCATCCATTGTCGAACTTGACCTGGGTCTTGTTGATATAAAGCCAAATATACATTTTTGTCACATTCTATCCATAAATAAAGACTTTAGAGGTCGGAAACTATCAGCCAATCAGAGCCCAGAACACCTAGTTAATATTTAGTTATTTTGACAGAAATCAAACTTGAGCAGTAGTTTATGACCATATATCTTTCTACAAAATATTAATCAAATCCATCCAATGCATCTAGAGATATTGAGCAGAAACCAATTTCTTGACATTTGTCAATAATCTAAGTCCAAAAAGGGGCATAACTCCATCAAAAATCATCAGACCATAAACGAAATACAAACCTGACCTGTATTTACCTAAATGTGAAGTTACACACCAAATTTGGTTTAAATCTGTTCATTAAAACTAAAGATATAAGTCAGAAATCATTTTCGTACATACATACGTACAGGATGTACGTACATACGTACGTACAGACAGTGGTGATACTTTATGCCCCACCATTGAAAATGGCAGGGACATAACTAGCATCAATGACCTCAGCATTTAGAGGCTAAGTGACATTTTATATAAGGCCCATTAAGACATGGAGTCGATTTGTAACTGCTGAAGCTCCATATCATATCATATAAAATGAATGAATGAATGAATGAATGAATGAATGAATGAATGAATGACTTAGGAAGAAAGGAATGTAAGAATGAAGGTTTTAAATAATACCAATACAAAAAGGGATGAAGATCCATGTCTAAAGATGTTTAGGTTCTGTATCAAGAATATAGTATTGGCTAAACTGAATTTAATTAATTTATTAATCAATAGAGAGAGAGAGAGAGAGAGAGAGAGAGAGAGAGAGAGAGAGAGAGAGAGAGAGAGAATCTAAACCTAATCTTTTAAATTATAGTCACAGAGAAGAAAGATTCGGCATATTTATTCAGACACAAAACCTAATGGTTCACTATCCCACCAATCTCTGAGTCATAATAGCTTCATTCACATGATAGAGAAACAATTTTCCTGCTTTCCAAACTTTCACATAAATTCCAATAAAACTCTTATAGCTGTCATTTGAATTCTATTTACAGCAGTACCTTTAATACACAAAATAACAGCAACGTTTTCAAAAACAAAAGCCATTTATACAATCATAATAATGCCTAACATAAATTGTATTGTTTTTTTATATGTGCCAGTAAGAAAATTAAACAGATGTCCTTTTTTTAAATGGTGTTTAACGTCATTACAAACACATGAAATTTGTAATTTTTGTGTGATATTCAGGGGAAGAAGCAAAAGTGACCTTGCATTTAAGACAGGTTGTTGTTTCATGCAGGTTAATTCGCTCTAAAGGCATATGAATGGGCAATAACAAATGTGGCTACTTAATTGAGGTGACTGCTTATACAGGTTTTACTAACTTGTAAACTTGTAAAAGAACTTAAAAGTGTGTGCCATGTAGTGTAGTGGATAGAGAGAGTTGCTTGACAGCAATTCATAAAAGCTTTTTTTAGCCGGGCCAGATTAGCTCAGTCGTTAGCACAATGTCATTTGACTATCAATCCTGGGATCTTGATTTTGGATCTCCACTCGGCAACACTCTCCATGATGATTAATATATGACATTTCCCATTTTATCATTCGTCTCTCGCTGCTGATTCAAGTGAGAAAGTTATCAGTTACTTGCAGAGATTGGCTGTGCTTGAGTTCTGGTTAACCTTCTAGGATCCAAAGAAACAGTGGTTTGGTTAACTGATCATCTGTATGCCCTCGATGGCATAAAAATGATGCTAAATATTCAATCAACTGATCAATCAATATAAGCTTTTAGCCTTCACAATTGAATGATAACAAGTTAGTACAAACTAAAAACTTATATATGAGACAGTCTCATGACTGTTTTCCCGTACTATTTCCATGCAAAATCCCCAAAGTCACGATTTTATCAAATTTGAGAGAGCTTCATGTGAGAATTCTTCCCACAAAATTTGGTGAAAATTTGTTAAGTGGTTTCAGAAATTTGAAGCAAAAGTTAATGATGTGCAGATGACAGACACAGGGAGATCATTTTTTAAAAAACAACAACCATAGTGACATCATCAATTCCAATTTTAGAATGGCACCTACTACACATCCGGTTAACAAAAAACCTCTAAATCTATCCTGCCGCCTCTGGGCATCAATTCTCTTGCATCTAACACATCCTCCAAACTAATTTATTTAGCTTGATTGCGAAGGAAGCTCATAGCCAATATGAACCATTCTCAATTCAGCGTCCTGGTTAGAACCTAGTGTTTAGTACTGAGTGTTGTTGTTTTTTACAGACATCAAATCAAGCTAGGATCATACCAGCATGAGCAGCCAAGTTACTCTACCTATCTAATACACTACAGTTCTGCTAGAATTGAATTAACACATCTCTGCATCTTCACAAACCATCATGGGAATCCATTAACTATCCCACCTCCTAGCACCATTTCTATAACATTTAACACGTCCTCTAAACCTAATTAAAGAGCAGCAATTTCAAAAGCATTAAATTCTATGTCAATTTTATCAGCATTGAAAGCACCGCAGTGGTCCTTAGAGTTAATGTAAATTTACAGCATTTTGTGTGTTTTTTAAAAGCAAAATTTTATCTTGTGAACATGAAAGAACACTACATTAAATAGAAACTTTAATTTTATAAAAAGGATCAATATAACGTTGAATAAAGATAGGAGTAGGGAGTTAGACTTGGATGAAAAGTTAACAGATACTACTTAAAGAGATCTTTAAAATTGATAGAATGATTTTTGCTACTTTAAGTGGTATGGTGGAGAAGAATGAAAATAGATAGTTTATATTCAATTTGTGCATAGATGGGTGAGCATTATGTTGTGATATAATATTATTACATCAAAGAATTTATGATAAAGAGAAGGATTTTTTTAAGGCAATTGACTAATTTTTTGTGAACGTCACATATTCACGCAAAATCTAGCAATATCTCGTTTTCAATTATCTTCCATTCATCTCATGAACACAAATTAAATTCTTACATTACAGAATGAAATTTTCATCAAAACAATACCATTCCCAAATATTTGTGTTTAAAATTGTTAAAGTACTTCTGAATACAAAATTTGTATACTGCAGCTAGGCCTAAAACAATAAATGTTGTATTTAAGGTTTCATGCTGAAAAAAAAATTTGGTCGGTAGATAGGACTATTTTTTTGTTTGACTGATTTTTTTAAGATGCAAAATCAAAGGGTCGGTGTTTTTTTGTTATTTTTTTCTTCATTTTCTTTCGCATGTACTTTATTTTGCATGCAAAGTAATTACACCTTTTTCAAAAGCAGTTGGTGACAACATATTGTATACTTTTGTAGTTTGTCTGCTTTTGTAGTTTGAAAGTTTTCCTTTCCACTTTCAATACATTCTCATTTGTTCTGCACCATATTGCAATAGGTTAGATTGAGTATTCAACAGAATCTGTTAAAAAAGGTATTATTAAATATATAAAAGGAATTTCATTTTATATATTTAATTACATGTATTATATCTGAAAATATTTCAAAACTACCAACCAATTTTGATACTTGGACATAATCCTGAATTTCAAAGTTTGTGCCAAAGTTTGTGTTCATTTCACATGTAAAAACACTTCCTTTTTGGCCTTCCTCAGGTGCAGGGTGGAACAGAAAAAAGACCTGTTCCACGGTGAATGAATGGTTGATTGGCTGAATAACCGTTTTGCCAGCGATATGTTCATACATTTGAACCTTTTTGGAAAGCAATGAGGGAAACCTTTTTTTTTTTTACACCTAGCATTCTAACTTCCTAATAAGTCTTAACAAGTGTAGATAAATATCCGCTTTGATCCCGCAATATTCCCGACCAATAAAAATAAGAAAATATTGGTGGAACCAATGGATGCTCTCCAAATGTTTGACTCTGTACCATATTCCCTTAGTGCTGATGGCTACTTGGTTGAAAAATACCAAACTGCATAGCAGGAACAATATGTGGCTTTGCACTTGACAAAACTCATTCATAAATTTCATAAAATTCCAACCTGAGGTTTTGGAGAAATAGCACGGACAATAATTTGTCACAGATTCAATGAAAGGGCCGTAACTCTGTGAAAATCATCGAACCTGAACACAAAGACAATATGCACATCTCCACTTGGTAGTGATGCATTCTAACAAGTTTCATAAAATTCCAACCTGAATTCCAACCTGAGGTTGTAGAGAAATAGTACAGGCAAGAATTTGGTCACAGACTCAATTAAAGGGCCATAACGCCATGAAAAATCATCAAACCAGAACAAAAAGACATTATGCACATCTCCACTTGGTAGTGATGCACCCTAGCAAGTTTCATAAAATTCCAACCAGAGGTTGTAGAGAAATAGCCCGGACAAGAAGTTGATGACACACGGACGGACGCACACACAGGGCAGCATAAAAACAAGGTAAATATTGGAAAATAACCCGACGTTTAAACTGAGATTAGAAGGTTGCGCATGCAGGCCTCAATACCTTATACAAAAAATGGCAAACGATTCGCGATGAATAGATTCCTTTGAGATTTAACAAAAATTTCCTCGTGTTATAACTTATTGCCGAGGAACGTTCAATGTCAAGCCCTAACTTAATAACAATTATCAGAAATTTTACATCAAACCTCAATATCTTTAATTCAAGATTATTTTTCATGATCGAAACATTTTAAAACACCTAAGATTACAAACAACTTACATTTAATATACAAGGAATCAGTTGCCTGTAAATTATGAATTATTAATTTACCAAAAATTTATGTGCTATTTTATCAGTATTTAGTTGGGAGATGCAAGTTGCCTTTATAATGCTCCTATATAAGTCCTTGATTACATGTCTTTAAAAATATATTTTTTGTTTTATTTGATATATCACGAAAAAGCCAAAATATCCAGTCACCCCTTATATAATCATGGTAGTCAGATAAGACAATAGTGTATTGGATAACTGCATAATAAATAGAACTCTTAATTATGTGCTAAATTGCAACACATGGTCTCGTCATAAAAGGTTATCAGACCTAGCATGGCAAAGCTGGTTACCAGTAACTAGTCTGTCCGATGAGTAAACTTTGAAGGAAATATCTTACTGTTATTTCTCAGTCAGGACTGTATCCTGTTATCTGGACGCACAAATCTGAGCCTGTTTAAGTAAATGTGAATTGAAATTTCAGGCACATGAAATTTTTTTGGCCGAGATTGAAAAAATAAACAAACTGTAAAAAAAGAAATGATCTGTAACAGAAATCGTAACAGTATTTATTCTTTCTAAATATCATTTGTAAGTTTGACATTAAATTTTCATCAACTATGACTTTATCACTTTTCATTGCAAAGTGCTTTGCATGTTTTTTTTATATTGTTTCAAGACGCACATATGCGCAGGTTTTTAATGGCGGTTATCAGGAATATTTCACAGTCTTCATCTTATTTCCCAATCTTTTTGTGTCTTACATGTTACGGAGGCTTGAATGCATTAACTTTTTATATTTATATCAAGCTGCTTGTATTCAAAACAATTAATGTTTGTAATAATCCGTTAAAATTTGTGCAAATTTATTTACGACAACTTTTTAGCCCCTAAATAAGCGATTTGAAAGTTGGAGTTATTCAGGAACGGTTGGCTCAATATTTCTTTTGTTGGGCTTATTTTGTCTCATAATACCTCCCCCAGCTAACTGTGCATATTGTATAAGTATATATATTATAGTTTTAAAAAAAAAAAAAAAAAAAAAATTGTGAAATTTTAATTGTGAAATAGAAATGGAAAAAAACAAGAAATGTCACTGGTAAGTGTCGCATGCCCCCCTAATGGTCAGTGAAAAATTAACAATATATGTTATAATAAGTAGCGATGTAAAGCATTACCTTGACCTTTGTGTAACCTTGACCTTGACATCTGATGTAATGGTCTAGGTATTTCAACAGTTAAATACAGGTGAAATATTATCATGACATGCTGATCACTTGTGTCAAACTATTTTAAAATCCTTAAATGTAAGAAAAAGTTACAAATCAATTGTTGATCAATTGATTAATTAAGCCAAGTGTTTTTGAAATCCATCCATGTATGATAAAGTTAAAGGATGGACTTGAAATCTCAAACAGATTCAAAGTGTTGTCATACATACTAAAAGTGTGACCTTGACCTTTGAGATATGGGTCTAGGTCTTCCTTTTGACATGTCGTCATGTCACCTTGATAAATTGAACCAAGTTAAAGATGAAGTCACAGATCAGACACGCAATATCAAACAAATTGAGAGTGTGACCTTGATCTTTAAGGAAAGGTTCTGGGTCTTACATGCGACACTTAAGATCACCTGAGCCAAGTGTTTTTAAAATTTGTTCATAGATGACAAAGTTACAGACTTGACAAGAAATCTCAAAATGACTGAAAGTGTTGTCAAAGTTAAATTGTAACCTTGACCTTTGGAGTGGGAGTCTGGGTATTAAATGCAACACATCGTCATGTTATGTTGATCACTTATAGCAAGTATTTATAAAATCCATCTCTGACAAAGTTACTGGCTGGACATGAAATCTCACAGATTCAAAGTGTTGTCAAACAAACTCAAAGTGTAACCTTGACCTCTGAAGTACACATGTCGGTCTTTTGCGTGACACTTCATGTCATGCTGATGAATTGAGCCAAGTATTTTTTAAAAATTTATCCATAGGTGACAAAGTTACAGACCGGACATGAAAACTAAATCAGGCTAAAAGTGTCATCAAAGTTAAATTTTGACCTTGACCTTTGAAGTGGGAATCTGGGTGTAACAGGCGACAAATCCTCATGTTATGTTGCTCATTTGTAGTGAGTATTAACAAAATCTATCTATGCATGATAAAGTTACAGGCCAAGAACGAAATCTCACACAGTCTCAAAGTGTTGTCAGACAAACTCAAATTGTGACCTTGACCTTTGAGATATGGGTATGGGTCTTACTGCGACACATCATCATGATATGTTGATCATTTGTAGAAAGTATCAACAAAATCCATCTATATAGTTACAGGCTGTACACGAAATACAGGATGGACTGGTAACAAAATCCCCATTCTTAAAATAGACAGCACTTAAATACAGCTTAATGACCTTCACATTGACATTCAGACTCAATTTTAAGATGAAATAATTTTTAATACCTGTAAACCTGCATAAAGATCAAACTGAAAGCAAAATGAAAACTCATTAAATATGTCACACACAAAATATGTTGCTGTTTTATGCAGGAAATCTATAGTATATAGACTAGTAAGTTAGGAAATCCCTTTTTAAATATAATATTTTGGCATGTTAAAACAGATATCCTTTGGCAATGGTAAAAAGTAAAAGATTTAAGCCAATTTAAAAATTCAAAATAATTCTGATATATTCCCTTTAAAACTATGATCAGTCCAATCTCTAGAGACCAATTGCAAACACTATTTTCTTAATTGAAAGGTGCAATATCAAAAACCTAATATTCCACAACCTTCTTTCTCAATTATTCATTTTGATGAGCAGCTAATTATAATGATTAAATAAGGAGTTGCCTTGAGAGACTTAATAAAATATTTATTATACAAACAAGAAAAATTGATCAAAAACATAAAAAAATCTATGCAGGTTTCAATAGCCCAATCTGGTAACAAATAAAGCAGCTTAGGCTTGCTGATAATGAACACAATTACGAAATTTAAATTAAGAAAGATTTCTCTCAATTTTTAAATAATGATGCTGCCATTAAATGTCATCCTCATACGAGGTGTGTGAAACTGAATTTAAATGAGAGAATGAGCATGTGTGTGCCGGTGTGTGGGAGTGTTGCTTTTTCCTTAGATATTGTTACAAAAGTTGTTATTTTTTTTCATTAATTTTAATGACAGAAAATTCTTGTGATCTCGATCAATATCAAAGTGACATTAATCATTTTTCTTGGCTAACTTGCTGAGTACATTTGTAACTTACTGACTACTTACCCATATACTCAGTAGCGGAAGATTCACAGCCATCAGGGCTCTGATTATGATTGTTTGCCCATTTATGGGGCCATTATTCCTTTTCATTCCAAATGGCAAATAGTGTCTTTTTATTTTCAATCCAAAGTATCAAATTCCCAATTTCAAAATGCAAAGAAACCAAAAAAATATTTGTGGGGAATGCAGGGGAAAGTTTGGAGATTTTTTAATATTATGATTTTAATGTAGTCTTCTACAAGAACAACTCATTTTTTATACATTTAATATACATTACACATAAATTATATTGTAACGCATATTGAACGAAGCTTTGCTATGTAATTTTCACAAACTCGTTAAAAATAACGCTCATTTCCCCCCAAGTCAGGGGCCCTGACTCCGTTCCCAACAGTGTGGGCAAAAGCCCTGGGCAATGGAATAAAATTAACAGAGACTGAGCTTGGCTGGGGAGGGATTCTAACTCATGACCCCTGGATTGACATCCAAACGTGATTCTGTCAGAGCTAGTTAGGCATTCAGCTTTATTTCAAAAAGCAAAATAATAGTTTATGTCATTAATGTTGGAACACACCACCACCACAATGCCATCATTCAGAGTAAGCACTTAAGTTTATGGCAAACACTATATGAAACTCAAGACATTCTGATGTTACAACAGCAAAATATAAAATCATGGCATCAATGAATTTCAATCTGTGACATGTAGACTGTTTAGCTCTACCCAGCCATTAGGCTATAACAAATTAGTTGCTAGATTATCATCCCTGCCCACCCTCTGATTTTCATGCCACCACAACCTTTTTTATTTTGGAAAATTTTAAAGATAATCTATGATTCAGAATATTCTTAAAGATACATCAAACTGCAGTAGAAATGTAACAACTTAACATTCAAAAGTCCAATAATTACTGTGAAAATGAGTCCAAACCACACCATGGTTTCAACTGATTTAAACTTTAAAACTTACTTTACGTTGATTGTGAAACAAAGTTTGTACAATTTTGACAAATCACCTTCAAAGTCTACCTGGGTAGAACCAGTACTAAGCATATGCGGATAAAGTGTCTTGCTCAAGGACACCAACCATAGCTGTAGCAGAGGATCGAATCCATGACCTTCTGATACTTAGTCTGATGCTCTGCCATTGGTCCAGGCACTCAATGGGGGTGGGTGTGTGTGTGTGTGGGGGGGGGGGGGGGGTTGATTTGCTGATGTTATACATCTTAGGCATTTTAATGTGAAATCTTTACAAATTCATCCCAACAAATTTTCAGTCAATCGGAGGGACACATGCTCAACTATTTCAATGCTTTTTCAGGAAATTAAAGTACCAAATGGAAGACAATTAAAACTCAGACTCAGAGGTGGTAAAATTAAGCTATAATTATGCTTGTCTGTTAAAAATAAGTTAGCAAAATAATTCACAGACACTATTTATTTTCATTATCAATTGTCTTTTGAAAACAATAAAGTGAATGGATGACGTGTATTGCCTTAATATTCTTTAATTTAGCATTTGTCGTTTCGTTAAAATTTTGTCTTTCAAACTTTAAAATTGCTTTATAAACTCATTAACTATTGCTGACAAATAACCCAATAGATGTGCCAATATGTAACTAATGCCTAATTCCCGTTTGGCCTGCGATGGGTCTTCTTAGCCCGTATCCTGCCCGTATCCCCCTTTCCGTGCGGCCTCTGTCAGGAGGCAGGAGGCGGCCGTGAGATTTTCACAAAGTTATACAAATTTGAAAAATTCTTAAGCCCATAGACATGCTGTGGGTGGCATTGCACAATCCCCTCACAGGCACCGTGTGGAGGCTGTGCACTGATTGTGCAGAAAACGCAAGATTTTAGGTTGACATTGGGGCCTAGGGCCCATAGTACAGGAAATTGCATGATGCCCGTACACAATGTGAACACATATGCCGTAGCCCGTAGCCACCTACGATGCCTCAAAAATCATACAGGAAAATCGTAGACCCATTTATCGCACTGCACCTGGGGCAAATGTGAACCAGGCATTAAGGCACATCATGTACATATAATAACCCTCAATACTTCAATTGCAGGACTAGAATAATAACAGTTGGTCAAGTAATACTAATATACAAATTAGTTTATCAATGTTTTACATATGCGATACAATTGCACTACCTTCAAAATTTTTATTATATGGTAATATACCAGTTTTTGTTAATGGATCTATAGTCTTGTATCAACACATACAGTTTATCAATGCTCGATATCCTTCCACATTCGAAGTTCTTTAGTAATACACATAATATATCCACTAACTTCACACAATATTTCGGTACCTGAGTTCATGAAAAAGATCTAATAGTTTAAATAATCTTGTACCATCATGCACAGTTTATCACAGCTGGGAACCCTTTCGCGAAAAAGAATGAAGAAAAAAGTGCTCCAGACATGAAGTTAATAGAAGTAATACCTAAAATAGATCAGAAATTATTTTTCTTTTCTACTTTCCCATGGTATTCCTTCCTCAGATGTAAAACAAGAGGCCCAAGAGGGCCTGAGGATGCTCTACTGGCTCATAATGGCCATAGCACTTTTTGAAATTCTACTATGCAATATAAACATCGGGGCGGGGTCATTTTTAACTCTTTTAAATTTAAGGGACACCATTTGAACAAATTTAACAAAACTATAGTTGGTCATCATTACTACATAAACATTTTGAAAATCCGTTGGACCGTTCATGAGAAGAAGATTTTTTAAGTTTTGGAGTATTTTTAGTAATGGTGGCCATCTTGAATTTTAGATAGAAAATTAAATCTTTTGTAAAGTCTCCTATGCAATTGAAACATCCATGTGAAGTTTCAGTTTAATTGGCCTAGTGGTTTCAGAATAAATGAAAAAAAAAAAAAAATTCTGTTTTCCCACAATATCCCTATGTAAAATTCTAAGTCCCCTTACAGGGCCCCTATATATTTTAGCCCCTAAATTCTTATCTGCAATCAAGCCGCTACACTTTGGGATAATTTATATCACATATGTACAAATCTGACATACTGGTTCTTAAGAAAAAAATTATACTAATTCCCAATTTGTACCCTTTTGGGGCCCCCTCCTGACCCCTTAAGACATAGGAACCCAGTCATCTTTACAAATCTTAACCTCCTTTACCTAACAATGCTTTGGTGAAGATATAGGGTAAATTATTTCCCTTTTAAAAAAAAATATATATATAAAATTATTATTATATTGACATGTGTTCCCTAATTGACCTGTCGGGGCAGGATCATTTTTAACCCTAGGAACACCATTTGAACAAATCTAACAGAACTATAGTTGGACATCATTACTACATAAACATTTTGAAAATCTATTTGGCCGTTCATGAGAAGAAGACTTTTAAAGTTTTGGACTATTTTTAGTAACGTTGGCAATTTTGAACTTCAGATCGAAAAAAAAAATCTTCTGTATAGTTTCATTATAATGTAACAGAAACACCCATGTGAAGTTTTAGTTTAATTGGCCTAGTGGTTTAAGAACAGATAAAAGAAAAAGAGAATTTTCTGTTTTCCCATAGTATCCCTATGTAAAATTCTAAGTCCCCTTACAGGGCCCCTATAAATTTTAGCCCCTAAATTCTTATCTGCAATCAAACCCCTACACATAGGGATAATTTATGCAAAATATGAACAAATCTGACATACCTGTTCTTAAGAAAACGAATTTAATAATTTCCAATTTTTACCCTTTTGAGGCCCCTCCTGACCCTTTAAGACAGTGGAACCCAGACATTTTTACAAATTTGAACCTCCTTCACCAAACAATGCTTCTGTGAAGATATAGGCAAAATCATTTCCATTTCAAAAAAAAAAATTAAAAAAATATTATGACAGGTGTCCTCTAATTGAACCCTCGGGGCGGAGTCATATTTAACCCTAGAGACACCATTTGAACAAATCTAACAAAACTATAGTTGGTCATCATTACTACATAAACATTTTGAAAATCTGTTGGGCTGTTCATGAGAAGAAGATTTTTTAAGTTTTGGACTATCTTTAGTAATGGCGGCCATCTTGAATTTCAGATCGAAAAAAAAAATCTTCTGTATAGTCTCCTATGCAACAGAAACACCCATGTGAAGTTTCAGTTTAATTGGTCTAGTGGTTTCAGAGAAAGTGCTGCTAACAGAGGACAGACGATGGACGACAGACAACGCGCCATCGCATAAGCACTTCTGGCCTTTGGCCAGTAGAGCTAAAAATCAAAGTCCCCTTACGGAGCCCCTTTATTTGAACAATATTGAAACTCCTAATCATTGAAACAAAATTCTTGAAAAGATTTTTAAATGTTAATTTCCCTTTGTTAAACTGACAATTGTCCCCAGGGTAGGCCAAATTTAACCTGAGTGTCTCACCGGGCCAAATGACGTGAACAAATATGATAGAAACTCATTAGATGATATCAAATGTAAAATGTCAAAGCTCATGGCCTTGCACTCTTGGAGAAAAAGATTTTTAAAATTTGAAAAAAAAATACTGATAAACCCTTTGGGTGGGGCCAAATTTGACCCAAGGGTCATCATAATTGACCAAACTAGAGAGAACTTTGTGTAAGAATGCTTCACACAAAATTTAGTAAAAATCTGTCCAGTGGTTTCAGAGAAAAAGTCGTTTGAAGCAAAAGAAATTGACGGAAACAGACGGACGGACGATAGATGACAGACGACGGACAAAGGTAGATCACAATAGCTCAACCTGAGCTTTGCTAAGATGAGCTAATAAAAAAAATTTAAAATGAAAAAAAATCAAACCCAAGATAACCAAAAAACTTTAACCTATGGTTATAGAGCCAAAAGTATAGACATTTAAGTAAGTTAGCTATACAAACAATGTTTCTTTAACATAATATGGATGTGTTTATGAAGTTAAGACATGATATGATAATAACCTAGGTATAAGTTTGTACAGAAACAGAAAAAGCTGAGCTATATATAAAACTTTGATCAACAGTTGGACGACGACAATGACACCGACGCCAGGGTCATGACAATACCTCTTTGTTTTTCTTCAAAAGACGAGCTTATAATATAATAGAACTAAACAAGAACAGTGAACACATGGTCGTGGTGGGGATTGTACCGACAACTCCAGGATCTGGTGATAAACCACTAGGCCAAGCACTCCACATATTTTGAATCTCACGCACTCCCTTAATCACAGGTTTATGGAGAAAGTGTGTTATCTTCTCTAAGATAATTCATTCTAATTTTTACTAGATATAGTTCACTTTAGTAAATGACAAAACCATTTTACAATAAATAAAAATAAAATCAAGCAGGATTTATTGTAAATTTGCCTAAAACCATTTTTATTGTTACACATAGTTTATGATATATGTAGAGACAAAAGTTTGCCTCCATCCGTCTGAAAACAAGTGTCAAAATAAGCAAGAGGGTCATTGCTCAATTTTTTGTACTGAGGTAGCGAAGACCGTGCAATTTTAATGGCCATTCATACCTCAGATACTGTATAATCATTAATTTTCTTTGGCAGTTAAATTTCCATTGTTTTTGGTTTAAGGATATATTTGTGCAGACTTAATTTCATTGGAAACTAGTTAGACTAAAATGATGAATCCTTAATTGTTCATAATATTGCGAACTTTCGGTTCATTTAAATCAAAGTCAAAATTCTATTATATATTTTAATTACCGACCTGTACCTACCTACACATGCAATAAAGGATAAATGCACTGTTTCGCAACATTGGGTAACTCTGGGGAGAGATGTCAATTAGTTGGCTTTATGGTGTTACGAGTTTTAATCAAACTGTTATGAAAACAACATTGGAGAGAATGTGTCACAAGTTGTATGCTTATTGACAAAAGGTATCGATGGGTTAAACCAGCTATAAACTGGCAACTGACATTTAAAATTACCACTGCAACCATTTGCTGCTATGATGGCAAATCATGGCCACCATGCAAAGGTATAAAATTCAATTAAAACTTCTGTAGCATTTACTGACAAGAAAAGTGTCAATCATATGAAACTACTCTAACCAGAACATGCTGAAGCCATTCTTTCATCATCACATTTATTTTACCTGTTATAATAATTTTCTCAAAAGTGTCAAGGGCCGGCCCCTCGACCCAGCTGAGCTAGGTTTAAAATGACAGTTTTCAAGGTACAGAATCACAGTGGTGACCCCACGGGACTAGAATTATGCTATGGAGCAGTGCAAAAAAATGAAGGAAAAGTGCCTGCTATTATGAGGTAAAGTTTTTGTAGATAACTTCCTTATAATACACGACTCACAAAACAAAGATACATGCCATCTATATATAGAGACAAACCACTGGTTCTATAAAGTGACTATGCAAAATTTGTTTTTATTGCAAAAAAAATCAACAGAGTTTTGTGGTCATTTGAGAAGATTATGTATGGAGCAGAGCAGAGATGGTGTTTCGTCTTTTTTTTGTGTGAATTTTTTCATGCAATATCAAGAAAGTTTTATGCAAAAATGTTACCTGAAATGGGCAGTTTTCTTCCAATATTTTGCAACACTCCATAGCATAAAGACATGTGGGTCTGCCACTGTGAGAATGACTCTAATGACAGTGGTGACAAATGCAAAGTCACATGTTTATAAATCCCAAATTAATGTAAATGGTTTTTAACTAGTCTATCCCAGAACCTGATATCTCCCTTCAATCAGGTCTATTAACCACCAATGGAAAAAGTAGGGAATTCTATGCCTGTCCTACAATACATAGCAATTGAACGCTTACTAAATTATGACGTCATTCAATTTTTTTCCTGGAACCAACTGACCAATCAGCATGCTCATAACAATTGCTATTGAACAGACCCAACCGGGAGAGCTGGGTCTGTTCTACAGGCTGGGTTTTAGCTGACCTCTGCTCATGTACAGAATGACATATTTACCAATTGTTATGGAGTGTCTGGCACCTATAGTAGCTGCATGAAACACTTGTACAAAAAATCAGAGAGACCAGACTTTGTTGCTGTAGCAAATGAATGTCTTTGTTACAATAGGCAGTTGGATAGTATATTGCCATGGCAACTGAATTGTATACTTACACTGTATAATGAATGACAATTTAAAGACATATTGGATTACAAATTTCAATCCGTTAAGTCAACAGACCAATAGGGACAGTATCAGTATACTGTTATTTCTGATCCAATCTGACACGTTCAAGTAATATATATATATATAAATAGTCTGAGATTGGATAAGTTGATCGAGCTTCAATAGGTAATATAACATATAAATATCTTTCATGGGTTTGAGGTGCAGTTGAAAAATTCAGTCCCGAGGGGTAACTACAGAGCCTCATTAACACCAAAACAGTTTTTCTGAGGGACGGGATTTTCGATCTGTACCCATTAAAGATACTTTTTCTTGTATATCCGGTGTTATTTTCTTAAAGATTTTTATTATGGTTTATTTTTTATAGAGCATAACATACACGTCATATTTTTAGGACCTCAACCTGTGAATTAAGTGATTATTTTCTGTGAATTTATGCCTTAAACTGTGGTTTTTTAACGCATATTTTAGCGCACGAAATTCAATCATTCTTACAAAAATTTACATATATGTGGATAAATTGATTTAATTATGAGCATCATAATGATGTTTAAAATGAAGACAGTGTATAATTAAGTAACTTACAACATCTAACAGGAAAAGAAGTTTCAAAAACAAATATTTTCTTTATTTATATAATCATACTTTATTTATTTTCATGATTTATGTCATTCTACTTACTTCTACATTGTTTCTATTACATTTCAGTTCCATACTTTGAGTTTAAAAACACACACCAACGTCCTGTATAGGAGGACTTCTTTTTATAATTCCTTGCACACTATTTCTCTCTCTGCAGTTTTAAAAATACACAGTCTTAGTCTTGTCCAGTTTGATACTTTTGACTGATTATTGATTTTGACACTCAAAAGATTGAATATTTTCACTATTCAAAAGTGGTAGTTCTGTTGTTGGTGGGATGGTGTATTCTTCAGTCTCTTCCTCAACCTGGTTGGTAGACAATAATGGTCTGGAATCATTACCACAGCTTCATAACTGAAAAATATAAACTGTCATATTAAAATAAATATGTTTTTATCTGCAATTTTTCAACTTGTGGTTTCATATAAGATTTTTGGAAGTGACAGAATATATTACAGACAGAGTCTGATATTGATTATTTTTATTCATAATCATTAAATTTTGTAATATTAAATAGAAATCATTTTAAATGTTTTCATTTTTCATTTTTTCCATGTTTATGCATTTCCAGCATCCACTTCAATATGAATGTTTTTCATCCTGGTCTTGTGCATTCACCTAATATATTTATATATACACACCTTCCAAAACAGGCACCTTACATCTAGTCTCTTGACACAGGCACTCCAGGAATCAAAGAACATCTCATGGAATTGACAAACGTGTAATCATCTTTCCAACAACAACCTGGTAGAACATAAATAAATCATCTGAGTAAATGTTATGTATATATTGCTATAAACATACGAAAACAAAACTTCAAAGACTGACCTACTAACACCAAACATCAATACAATGGGTTATATAATTTATAGTCAATTATTAAAATACAATACAAATCTCTTCTATCTCAGTATCTGTTTACTCACCTACGATTGTTCGCAAATCCTCCATCTACCCAAACACTCGTTTTCTATATGATCTGCTGAGACAAATGGATTCCTTTAAGTCATAAACCCACTTCAATTATAAAGATTATCTTCGAGTTGTAATCATTTAATTACATAATCGTAGCACGGGGATAGAGGGATGTCCATGGGATTAGCAAGTGGAGGACGTGTAGAATGAAAAATCCATAACCAGTAAAAATATACAGAAATCCTTGTCCAAGAATGACTAGATCAATACTGAAGGTTCTATGGTGTTAAACGGGCAGAAATAATTGCTTATTTTAATCATCCAAGAGCAGTAATTGTGTTTTTTTGGCAAGAGTTATAGAAATAACTCGATATTTGGTGCTTGGTGCCAGTTACACAACTTCTGTATGTTTTAGAACTTCTAATTGTAAAATTTGAAGTTACAAAAAAAGTCATGAAATTCATTTATTGTTCAACTTACATCATGTTACAACTTTCGCAAGTCTTGTAAATAGTATTCTTTTTAAAAATTGCCAAAATATTCCACATAAAGAAAACACTCCTAGGTGTCACAATTTGTTCGAAGGTAAAGGAGTAAGTGACACGTGTCCCTAATCTTTAATGGGAACAAATCAAGAAAAAATACTTTAAATGTCTTAAAAAATAAAAAATAAGTCAAAAGCATCTCATTATCAGTAATATAATAAATTCCAAATGGCTAAAAATAGTAAGTCAAATCCACCAAAATGTGACAAAATCAATATTTAAATGAGAGTGGTAAACATGAAGTAGTCAGCACTTAAACACTGCTTGACAACCTTCATATCGAATTTGGACTCTTTCTAAGATGTAACAATTTTTACTATAGATGTGTAAACTTGTATAAATGTATCAAATCAAAATCATTATGAAACCATGTGACTCATTAAATATGTCACAAGTATGTAACAATTTTAAGCAGGAAATCTATTTTAGTCTCACCTAGCTTAGCTAGGCCATCACAGCCCAAGGTAGGAAATCCCTTTTCAAAATTATTTTAGCATGTTTAAATAGATATATCCTTTTTGCAATATGGGGTTAGTATTATATAGCTATTCTTTAAAGAGAGCAATTAAAAAAAAAAAAACAGCACTGTAAATGATTTAAAAAACAAAATATTTTTTAAAATGAATAAAATTAGCATCTCATTATCTTTAATTAATGATAGTCGAATGGTTTCGTATGTAAAATCCACCAAAACGTGACAGATTAATATTTCTTTTGGAGTGGTAAACTTGAAACGTAATTCCAATTTTAACAAGAGGCCCAACAATCGCATAAGTCTATTAAGTCATAAGAAATAACGTTTTTTGTCAATTTCTCTTATAAGATTTTAAGTAAAGTAGCCAAACCCCCAGGACCATACCGTGAGACCAAGGGGCATGAAATTCACAAATTTTATGAAGGACCAATAGTCATCAATAATCATGCTCACAATTTGTTTATGAGTGCTTCCTATAATAAAAAATAAGATTTTTAGAGGATACCTTTAATTTTTATAGACCCCACACCCAGGGCCTGAGACCGTGAGATCCAGGGGCATGCAAATCACAATTTTTTATAAGGGACCCATATGTGTTCATAATCAGTCCATTTGTTTCCCAGTGCTTCCAATAGTAAGCTGTTAAAAGTTAACCTTGAATTCTACTGTTTCAGCCCTGCCCCCAAGGCCCCATTGGGGGGGTGGGGGTGTAGGAACCATGCAATCCACAATTTTGAATCACCCGTTAGATACCAAAGCTGCATACAACATTTCATTATGATTGAGCTTAAGGTTTTTGAGAAGAAGTCAAATATGTGAATTGTTTACGGATGCACGATGGACAAAGCAAGGCGTACAAACGGTCATTTGAGACAAAGTCTCAGGTAACGTAAAAATAGGAAGTACTAAAATACTGCTTGATGACCTTTACATCATCATTCAGACTTTCTAAGATGAAACAAATTTTACTACATGTTAACCTGTATAACGGATCAACATGAAATCAAAATGTAATCATGTCTCTCATTTAATATGTCACAAATTGTGTTGCAGGGAATCTATTTTAGTCTAATCTAGACGCATTGCCAAAATTAGGAAACCACTTTTCAATAAATATTATTATATGAGTTCAGTGAGTGTATATAGACATAATATAATATACGAAAAATATGTTTTTAACCAAATTTAAATTTTTAAAAAACCCTGCTATATTCCCTTTAATGGAAAAAATGTTTTTAACCAATCTTAAATTTTTTTTAAAAAAATATCCTTTTAACATGTCTAAAACAATTCTGACCAAGTTTGCCCAATATATCGAGTTCACAAAGCAAAATTCATATTGAGTCAAGTCCTACTATTTCACCTAACACCTCCATACAGCATGGCGCAGCTCAGCAGTGTGAATATAACTATCATGTATATTTGATTATTGAAAATTGAGGGAATGTCATTATTCTTAAAATAAAACATATTAACAGAAAAGTCTACAATCAATAAACCGTCTGATATCTTAAGTACAATGTTTAGATTTCTAAAACCCTCCCTATGAACACTTTGCTGTAATGCAGTCTGAATATGTTTAAAGTGTTTAATAGAATTAGGTCTACAGCCAGGAATTACTTGAGTCATAATGTCTTTGAATTTATGATTATTTCAAATTGACTGAATCGAGTCGATCACAATAAGAACTAACAATGGGCCATCCTTCAATAGTGTTTGGGTAATACTCTATGAAACTAGCAATGTTTGTATAACTTACATTTTAATATGGCAGAACTAAACAACTGACTAAGCCACAAGAATAAAACCATGAATCCGGTCATCAAACTACATCAGTACAACACCATAAATCCTGTCACCAAACTACATCAGTACAATACCATCAATCCTGTCACCTAACTACATCAGTACAATACCATCAATTCTGTCACCAAACTACATCAGTACAATACCATCAATCCTGTCACCTAACTACATCAGTACAATACCATCAATCCTGTCACCTAACTACATCAGTACAATACCATCAATCCTGTCACCTAACTACATCAGTACAATACCATCAATTCTGTCACCAAACTACATCAGTACAATACCATAAATCCTGTCACCATTCTACATCAGTACAATACCATTAATCCTGTCACCATTCTACATCAGTACAATACCATAAATCCTGTCACCAAACTACATCAGTACAATACCATAAATCCTGTCAAAAAACTACATCTGTACAATACCATCAATCCTGTCACCAAACTACATCAGTACAATACCATCAATCCTGTCACCAAACTACATCAGCACAACACTACAAATCCTATCACCAAACTACATCAGTACAACACCACAATTCCTGTCACCAAACTACATCAGTACAATACCATAAATCTTGTCACCAAACAACATCAGTACAACACCACAAATCCTGTCACCAAACTACATCAGTACAACACCACAAATTCTGTCACCATACTACATCAGAACAACACCACAAATCCTGTTTCCAAACTACATCAGTACAACACCACAAATCCTGTCACCAAACTACATCAGTACAATACCATAAATCCTGTCACCAAACTACATCAGCACAACACCACAAATCCTGTCACCAAACTACATCAGTACAATACCATAAATCCTGTCACCAAACTACATCAGCACAATACCATAAATCTTGTAACCAAACAACAGTACAATACCATAAATCATATCACCAAACTACATCAGCACAATACCATCAATCCTGTCACCAAACTATATCAGTACAACACCATAAATCCTGTCACCAAACTATATCAGTACAACACCATAAATCCTGTCACCAAACTACATCAGTACAATAACATGAATCTTGTCACCAAACTACATCAGTACAATACCATAAATCATGACACCAAATTACATCAGTACAATACAACAAATCCTATCACCAAACTACATCAGTACAACACCTCAATTCCTGTCACCAAACTACATCAGTACAGTACCATAAATCTTGTCACCAAACAACATCAATACTACACCACAAATCCTGTCACCAAACTACATCAATACAACACCACAAATCCTGTCACCAAACTACATCAGTACAACACCACAAATCCTGTCACCAAACTACATCAGTACAACACCACAAATCCTGTCACCAAACTATATCAGTACAATACCATAAATCATGTCACCAAACTACATCAGTACAATACCATAAATCTTGTAACCAAACAACAGTACAATACCATAAATCATGTCACCAAACTACATCAGCACAATACCATCAATCCTATCACAAAACTATATCAGTACAACACCATAAATCCTGTCACCAAACTACATCAGTACAATACCATAAATCATGTCACCAAACTACATCAGTACAACACCACAAAAGATGTCACAAAACTACATCAGTACAATACCATAAATCCCACCACTAAACTACATCTAGTATCTTAAATCATGTCAACAAACTACATCAGTACAACACCACAAACCCTGTCACCAAACTTCATAAGTACAATACCATCAATCCTGTCACCAAACTACATCAGTACAATACCATTCATCATGTCACCAAACTACATAATACCATAAATCCTGTCACCAAACTACATCAGTACAATACCATCAATCATGTCACCAAACTAAATCAGTACAATACCATAAATCCTGTCACCGAACTACATCAGCACAATACCATAAATAATGTCATCAAACTAAATCAGTACAATACCGTAAATCCTGTCACCGAACTACATCAGTACAATACCATCAATCCTGTCACCAAACTACATCAGTACAATACCATAAATCCTGTCACCAAACTACATCAGTTTAACACCACAAATCCTGTCACCAAACTACATCAGTACAATACCATAAATCATGTCACAAAACTACAACAGTACAATATCTTAAATCATGTCAACAAACTAAATCAGCATAATACCATAACTCATGTCATTAAACTACAACAGTACAACACCATAAATCATGTCAACAAACTAAATCAGTAAAATACCATAAATTATGTCACCAAACTACATCAGTACAATACCGTAAATATTGTCACCAAACTACAAACTACATCAGCACAATACCATAAATCATGTCACCAAACTACATCAGTACAATACCGTCAATCCTGTCACCAAACTACAAACTACATCAGTACAATACCATAAATCCTGTCACCAAACTACATCAGCTTAACACCACAAATCCTGTCACCAAACTACATCAGTACAATACCATAAATCATGTCACAAAACTACAACAGTACAATATCTTAAATCATGTCAACAAACTACATCAGCATAATACCATAACTCATGTCATTAAACTACAACAATACAATACCATAAATCATGTCAACAAACTACTTCAGCACAATACCATAAATCCTGTCACCAAACTTCATCAGTAAAATACCATAAATTATGTCACCAAACTACATAAGTACAATACCGTAAATACTGTCACCAAACTACATCAGTACAATACCATAAATCATGTCACCAAACTACATCAGTACAATACCGTCAATCCTGTCACCAAACTACAAACTACATCAGTACAATACCATAAATCCTGTCACCAAACTTCATCAGTACAATACCATAAATCTTGTCAGTCATCAAACTACATCAGTACAATACCAAAAATCCTGTCACCAAACTACATCAGGTGGGTTTATTATATTTTTTTTTGCATCTTATGTTGTTTTTTTTTTAATGAAAATAAAAAAGTTGGGGTGGCGTGAAATCTATTGGGCAGGCAAGGATGATAACCTGGCATTTCATTTATTATGGCCTTTATGTAAGTAGATGCCAAGTACCTTCTTATTTTACATACATTTGGAGGCGTGGTAAAATGAGACTGCAAACAAAGAACATTTCAGCTTACATTAACAGCTACTGTTGTTGTACCGTGTTAATAGTGTTGATTTCAAGAATTTTCAGTCATATCATGATGGTGTCTACTTGAGACCGTATTCTGGGCACTCAGCCACACTGAAATATTGCCATAGATACATTGTATGATACCCCACACTGTCACATTATTCTGACACAGGGCCGACCAGACCTAGAACAAATGCTGAGTGCCAAGTGAGGGAGCTTCTTGTACTATTTTTCAAATATTCTGTATGACCCATCTGGGGATTAAGCCCACAACTTTCCACATGTCATCCACTAGACCATGCTTGGTACTATATTTTACTGAAGCCACTCAATGGAAGTCCTTCTTCAATGCTGTGAATTGAAACTACTGCAAATAATATATAACCTTATTTAATTTGAAACGAACATTAAGCTCTTTTTTTTTATAAAAATACTCAATTCCAACCCAATTTTATAAACTGGAGATGGAAAATATATCATAAATTCGCCTGGCGTTGGGAGTTTGGATCCCCGCCTAGCTGAAGACTCTGTGATGATTGATATAAGTGTTGTCATCATTGTCTTATGTCTCTCATCACTTATTCGTATGAGAAAGTTATCAGTTACTTGCAGAGATGGGTGTGCTCAAGTACTGGTTATCCTTTAAGGATTCCAGGTCAGAGTGATTAGAGGAGTTAACTGATTGTCTGTTAGCCAGAGGTTCTCCCCCAGAAAATTTTAAAGTTGTAGATGCTCTGAGATGGCATTTCAGCACTTTTCAGTGATAAAATGTCATGTATTCATTAAGAAATATTTTATAATACCTGATGAAAAAGAGAATTGAGTGCTCGAGTTTTATAGAATAAATTACAAAAACTGGCAAACTGATGAAAAGCGATGCTTTATTGAACATTCAAATTAAGTTATATTGGGATTTAATTACCGACTCATCCATCGGTTGAGTTGTCGCAACCATTGTTGATATTTTCCTTGACGACTATTGACAAGTTGAGCGGGTGATGTGCTGTTTTGTAGCAATGTTTTTTCAAATCACCCATCCCACCGTGAGATAACATAATTTCTGCATTGTAGACCTTGCAGAATGCAACAATGCACGCCCATCCTCTACTTCAAAAAGCAAAGATATGCATTGCTGCAATTTTTAATAAATATTTGTTCATGTTCATACTTTTCTTTGGTGGTGTTGCACCCGTCATATTGGATTTGAAGGTTGTTGAATGGCCTTTTCCAGATCATCCGATATTGTTTTCATAAATACTCGGGTATTTTCCGGATAACCGAATTAATAGCACTTCTAGAGGTGATGTATTGCGTACGGAAATGTCCGAACATGAAAACCGGTGTCAATGTAAACGGTACTGATTATCTGTTTTACACGTGAAATTTATCCGGAACCATTTTTTTTTAAAAAATCGGAGACAATTTATGGAATATCTGAGAGCTGATTTCTCATACAAAAATTGGATTAACTTCGCCAAAATCTGAGGAGTTGGCATCTCTGAGATAACCCATATTGTAATATCTCTGCAACACTGATAGCCCATATCATAATATCTCAGCAACACTGATAACCCATGTTGTAATATCACAGTAACATAGATATTCCATATTGTAATATCTCAGCAACACTGATAACCCATATTGTAATATCTCAGCAACACTGATGACACATATTGTAATATCTCAGCAACACTGATAACCCATATTGTAAAATCTCAGCAACACAGATAACCCACATTGTAATATCTCAGCAACACTGAAAACCTATATTGTGATATCTCAGCAACACTGATAACACATATTGTAATACCTCAGCAACACTGATAACCCATATTGTAATACCTCAGTAACACTGATAACGCATATTGTAATACCTCAGCAACACTGATAATGCATATTGTAATATCTCAGCAACACTGATAACTCATATTGCAATATCTCAGCAACACTGATAACACATATTGTTATATCTCAGCAACACTGATAACTCATATTGTAATATCTCAGCAACACTGAAAACCTATATTGTAATATCTCAGCAACACTGATAACACATATTGTAATATCTCAGCAACACTGATAACCCATATTGTAATACCTCAGCAACACTGATAACCCATATTGTAATGTCTCAGCAACACTGATAACGCATATTGTAATACCTCAGCAACACTGATAATGCATATTGTGATCTCTCAGTAACACTGATAACTCATATTGCAATATCTCAGCAACACTGATAACACATATTGTAATATCTCAGCAACACTGATGACACATATTGTAATATCTCAGCAACACTGATAACCCATATTGTAATATCTCAGCAACACTGATAACCCATATTGTAATACCTCAGCAACACTGATAACGCATATTGTAATATCTCAGCAACACTGATAACTCATATTGCTATATCTCAGCAACACTGATAACACATATTGCAATATCTCAGCAACACTGATAACACATATTGCAATATCTCAGCAACACTGATAACACATATTGTAATATCTCAGCAACACTGATAACCCATATTGTAATACCTCAGCAACACTGATAACCCATGTTGTAATGTCTCAGCAACACTGATAACGCATATTGTAATACCTCAGAAACACTGATAATGCATATTGTGATATCTCAGTAACACTGATAACTCATATTGCAATATCTCAGCAACACTGATAACACATATTGTAATATCTCAGCAACACTGATAACACATATTGTAATACCTCAGCAACACTGATAACGCATATTGCAATATCTCAGCAACACTGATAACTCATATTGCTATATCTCAGCAACACTGATAACACATATTGTAATATCTCAGCAACACTGATAACACATATTGTAATATCTCAGCAACACTGATAACCCATATTGTAATATCTCAGCAACACTGATAACCCATATTGTAATATCTCAGCAACACTGATAACCCATATTGTAATATCTCATCAACACTGATAACCAATATTGTAATATCTCAGCAACACTGATAACCCATGTTGTAATATCACAGTAACAAAGATAACCCATATTGTAATATCTCGGCAACACTGGTAGCCCATATCGTAATATCTCAGCAACACTGATTACCCATGTTGTAATATCACAGTAACATAGATAATCCATATTGTAATATCTCAGCAACACTGATAACCCACATTGTAATATCTCGGCAACACTGATAGCCCATATTGGAATGTAACTTAGCAACACTGATAACCCAAATTGTAATATCTTAGCAACACAAATTACTCATATCGTGATATCTCGGAAACACGGATAGCCCATATTGTAATATCTCAGCAACACAGATAACCCATATTGTAATATCTCAGCAACAATGATAACCCATATTATAATATCTCAGCAACATAGATAACCCATATCATAATATCTCAATAACACTGATAACCCTCATTTTAATATCTTGGCAACACCTATAACCCATATTGTAACATCTCAGCAACACTGATAACCCATATTGTAATATCTCAGCAACACTGATAACACATCATATTATCTCAGCAGCACTGATAACCCATATTATAATATCTCAGTAACACTGATTACTTATATTGTAATATTTCAGCAACACTGATAACCCATATTGTAATATCTCAGCAACAATGTAAGCCTACATTGTAATGTCTCAACAACACTGATAACCTATATTGTAATATCTCAGCAACACTGATAACACATATTGTAATATCTCAGCAACACTTGATAACACATATTGTAATATCTCAGCAACACAGAGAACCCATATTGTAATATCTCAGCAACACTGATTACCCATACTGTAAAACCTCAGCTATGTAGAAAACCCATATCGTAATATTTCAGCAACACAGAGAACCCATATTGTAATATCTCAGCAACACTGATTACCCATACTGTAATACCTCAGCAATGTAAAAAAAAAACATATTGTAATATCTCAGCAACACTGATAACCTATATTGTAATATCTCTGCAACACAGATAACCCATGTTGTAATATCACAGTAACACTGATAACCCATATTGAAATATCTCATCAACATTGATAAGGGTAGTTCTCAGTTATTCAGCAAATTTCCAGACACAATGATATTAAATTATAACTTAGAGTAAATATTTTGGTGTTAAAATGTAGTTTAAACATTCCTCTGTATGATTTTAATAATAAAAAGATAGTTTGTGACAAGAAAATCATGTAAATCAAAATTTATGTATGGTAACCTCAAGGTTTTGGACGTTACATTTTATTTATTGACAATAGTTTATGCATTTAATGGGTGATTTCAATACAATAACTTATGATTATTAGATAAGACTGGAGAATACCTATGAAATAATAAGCATAGAAAAAATCAAACATGACCAGAACAAAAGTAATTATATATATTTTGTAGTTGTGGATGTTACTCAAAATTTATATGATAAAAGTTCATCGTGTTGCTATCTATATCCGAACAAACTGAAATAGTACTCAAAATTTTCAAATAGAGAACATATCCTTGTGATTTTTCATTTTAACTTCAAACTGACATACATATATCAGAATAGTTTGTCACAATTCATATGGACATTACTCTTTGACAATTGACAAATATGCAAATATGTAACGTCCACAACTTTAAAATAACGTCCACAACATACACAAATTACAAGATTACTTCTGTATTGTTTTATAATTGTTGTTATATTGTTGTTAATAGTGTACATCTTATCACACTTGGCCATGTGTTATAACATTTTATCCTAGTATACATATTTAAACTTTTACTTTAGTGGTTTGAACTCGTTTCACTGTTAACTACTGAACTAGTAACTACTAGTAATATTAAAGGGTTATATTAGTAATATTGAAATAAATCAATTATGTTGTCTTACTTCTAGTATATATCTACATGTGCTAACTGTATTATGAGAAGGATTTCCCAACATCTGTGTACTAGGCTGCTAGTAGTATATACTATAGGTAAAGTTTATGAGCCCCACCAACCAACTAGTATAGAAAATCACTTAAAGCCACTATCTGCTCACTGTATTAATACAGTGCTTTCCAAAACTTTGTGAACTAGACTAGCAGCACTTAGTATATCTACAGTATATAAATGAGACCCCCAACCAGAAAAGGTATTGACAAAGTATACAAGTCTCTTCTGACAAATGACAATTAAAATTTATTGGAAGAATAATAAACTATATCCATATATGTCAGTGAATAATATTTCAAAGTTTTTTCTTCTTTTGATCCCTAAAGAATCTTTTGTTGCTATTAAAATGGCATCTTCACAACTTCCAGAGACATCTCAAAGGTCTGAAAATACACAAATGGAAGTTTTGATGTTATTATTAAGTATTTTATACAGTCAAAAAGTTTATTTGTACACATATAACAAAGTTATTGCGCTATAAAAGTAAATTATTAGTATATTAATCCTATTGGGAGAGAGAGAGTAAGAAGGCAATTTACTTTTATTTTATCTAAACTGATATTAAATTGTCTTGGCACTGTTCTTACCTTTGAATACATATGTAGAAGAATCTCCTAAGCCCACTCATAGGCAAATCTGGAGAGGAGATAACACTCACAATATCCTCAAAGATCATTGTGCCTGGTCTCCTAGAGCTGCCAAAGATCTCCACACTCAAGGAAATGGTTTTAATTAACAAACCCATGGCCACTGATCAACCTGGACATAAAAAATTGTTTCTTGATAAATTTGTAGTTATTTTTTGTCTGTATATCTATTAAAATTAAATGATAAAGCAACATAATTATGGGCATGAGATTTTCTTAAAGTAATTAAGAGAACAAAATTAGTATCGTTTGTAGTTATTGTTTTTAATATATATATATATATATTATATCAATAATACTGGTACTTAGCATTATTATTTACAATTAAATTTTTAAAAATTAAACTGTTAATATGAGAATAACATTCTAAAGATTATTTTGTAAACTTAGATCAATTAATTAGTAATTTATGTTTCAGACTTTAACACATAATTGTTTGTTCCAAAATTCTTGTGTCAAATGTAACATCCATAACAAAAAAAACATCCATGAATTGATAATATTTCTTATTTATCGGGAGTACTGGCAAACTCATACTTAGGTCAACTCAATTTCTTCCAAAAAAGGATAATTAATTGTTAATCTTCTTGCCTCTCATATTATTTCAATTAGAGATAATATAAAATCAGTTTTGGATGTTACACATTAAAGTAGAAACAAATGTCAATGTCACATCCACAACATTACCAAACGCCTGCAACCGTAACGTCCAACACATGACGAAGGAGATATTTGGTGACAGAATAGACAAACTAGAATTGTTGTATTCATTTACAGAGAAAATGTTATGATATCAAATACTGGGGTATACATCATGGTTTGTAATTACATTAAAGCGTAGGACATTTGGTATAGACAAGTTGACCATGTCAAATAGTAACATCCAAAACACGATAAGATGTCAAGGTATAACATCCATATATTCATTTCATAACACGGACCGCTAGCTGCGTCAATACGGCAATTTCCGTTTTTTCTTTCGATTAACATTCATTGTTTATTGTTTGCAATCATCACAATAGTACATGGATTCACTTTAGATGTTTTATCAATAGAGTGATGAAATGTTCTGGACGTTACTCTGACTTTTTGATTGACCGACAACACTTACCTCTATATTCTCCCTGCTGGTGGTTGAGCTGTGTACACACAAACTGATGACGCGTTATTGGACACGTTTATTTATCCATTGAGGGGTGTTAGATATGGTACGATCATAAAATTGATAATTAACGACAATTGGTTTTGGACGTTACAAATTGACCGACATTTTTACATTGAGGAAAGTTCCGTGATATTTTTTTATTGTGAAATCCTGTATATCACTCTACTTTATAAGGTAACTTTAAACAAACAACTTAACACCCCCACATGCAAATGATGTTGTCCATGCTTGTAATGTCTAAAAATAGATGTCAGAGTTCCTTACAAAAATTGACCGACACCGTAACGTCCATACGCAGAATTTAATTTCTATTAAAATCAACTTTTTATCGGCATTTTAGTCTTTCAGAGATGCTTACATTTTAATTTTATTTATATTTTTACAGTTACCATAAAAAATGACTTTATAATCCATCGCAAATTAACAATACAACTTCATTGTATATACTGATGGTAAAATGTCCCAAAATGGACCCTGTCAAAACTGGCATTTTTCAATTTAAAAATGTTGTAATTTTTTTCTTTCTGGCCATGTCTCCATAAAACTATCTTTACTATTCATTCAGATTATATCTAAAAGTATTTACACAACAAACATGTCAAATACACTTTATTTTTATTACAAATTATAATCAAACTTCTATGGTACTGAATTGCTGAATAACTGAGAACTACCCATAACCCATATTGTAATATCTCAGCAACACTGATAACCTATATTGTAATATCTCTGCAACACAGATAACCCATATTGTAATATCTCTGCAACACTGATAACCCACATTGTTATATCTCATCAACACTGATAACCCATATTGTAATATCTCAGCAACACTGATAACCCATATAGTAATATCACAGTAACAAAGATAACCCATATTGTAATATCTCGGCAACACTGATAGCCCATATTGTAATATCTCGGCAACACTGATGGCCCATATTGTTATATCTCAGCAACACTGATAACCCATATTGTAATATCTCAGCAACATTGATAACTGATATTGTAATATTTCAGCAACACAGATAACCCATATTGTTATATCTCAGCAACACCTATAACCCATAAAGTAATATCTCAGTAACACTGATAACCCATATTGTAATGTCTCAGCAACACTGATAAACTATATTGTAATATCTCAGCAACACTGATAACACATATTGTAATATGTCAGTAACACAAATAACACATATTGTAATATCTCAGCAACACTGATTACCCATATTGTAATGTCTCAGCAACACTGATAACCCAAATTGTAATATCTCAGCAACACTGATAGCACATATTGCAATATCTCAGCAACACATGTAACCAATATTGGAATATCTCAGCAACACTGACAACCCATTTTGTAATATATCAGCAACACTGACAACCAATAGTGTTGTATCTCAGGAAAATAGATAATCCATATCATAATATTTCACCAACACTAATAACCCACATTGTAATATCTCAGCAACACTGATAACCCATATTGTAATATCTCAGCAATTGATAACCTATATAATATTTCAGCAACACTGATAACCCATATTTTTTATTTTTCTGCAACACTGATAACCCATATTGTAATATATCAGCAACACTGATAACTCATATTGTAATATCTCAGCAACACTGATAACACATATTGTAATATCTTAGCAACACAAATAACCCATATTGTAATATCTCTGCAACACTCATAACCCATATTGTAATATCACAGCAACACTGATAACCCATATTATAATATCTCATCAAGACTGATAACCCACGTTGTAATATCACAGTAACATAGATAATCCATATTGTAATATCTCAGCAACACTGATAGCCCTTATTGTAATGTAACTCAGCAACACTGATAACCCATATTGTAATATCTTAGCAACACAAATAACTCATATCGTGATATCTCTCAAACACTGATAGCCCATATCGTAATATCTCAGCAACACAGATAACCAATATTGTAATACCTCAGCAACAATAATAGCCCATATTATAATATCTCAGAAACATAGATAACCCTCATTGTAATATCTTGGCAACACCGATAACCCATATTGTAATATCTCAGCAACACTGATAACCCATATTGTAATATCTCAGCAACACTGATAACACATCATATTATCTCAGCAGCACTGATAACCCATATTATAATATCTCACTAACACTGATAACCCATATTGTAATATCTCAGCAACACTGATAACCCATATTGTAATATCTCAGAAACAATGAAAGCCCACATTGTAATGTCTCAACAACACTGATAACCTATATTGAAATATCTCAGCAACACTGATATCACCTATTGTAATATCTCAGCAACACTGAAAACACATATTGTAATATCTCAGCAACACTGATTACCCATACTGTAATACCTCAGCAATGTAGAAAACCCAAATGGTAATATCTCAGCAACACAGAGAACCCATATTGTAATATCTCAACAACACTGATTACCCATACTGTAATACCTCAGCAATGTAGAAAACCCATATGGTAATATCTCAGCAACACTGATAACACAAATCGTAATATCTCAGCAACACTGATAAGGCATATTGTAATATCTCAGCAACACTGATAACCTATATTGTAATATCTCTGCAACACTGATAACCCATGTTGTTATATCACAGTAACACTGATAACCCATATTGAAATATCTCATCAACATTGATAACCCATATTGTAATATCTCAGCAACACTGATAACCTATATTGTAATATCTCTGCAACACAGATAACCAATATTGTAATATCTCTGCAACACACATAACCAATATTGAAATATCTCATCAACACCGATAACCCATATTGTTATATCTCAGCAACACTGATAACCCATATTGTAATATCTTAGCAACACAGATAACCCATATTGTTATATCTCAGCAACACCTATTACCCATATAGTAATATCTCAGCAACACTGATAACCCATATTGTAATGTCTCAGCAACACTGATAAATTATATTATAATATCTCAGCAACACTGATAACACATATTGTAATATCTCAGTAACACAAATAACACATATTGTAATATCTCAGCAACACTGATTACCCATATTGTAATGTCTAAGCAACACTGATAACACAAATTGTAATATCTCAGCAACACTGATAACACATATTGTAATATCTCAGCAACACAGGTAACCAATATTGGAATATCTCAGCAACACTGACAACCCATTTTGTAATATCTCAGCAACACTGACAACAAATAGTGTTGTATCTCAGGAAAACAGATAATCCATATCATAATATTTCACCAACACTAATAACCCACATTGTTATATCTCAGCAACACTGATAACCCATATTGTTATATCTCAGCAATTGAAATCCCATATAATATTCCAGCAACACTGATAACCCATATTTTTTTTTTCTGCAACACTGATAACCCATATTGTAATATCTCAGCAACATAGATAACCCTTATTGTAATATCTCAGCAACACTGGTAATGCATATTGTAATATCTCAGCAACAAACATAACCCATATTGTAATATCTCAGCAACACTGATAACCCATACTGTAATATCTCAGCAACACTGATAACCCATACTGTAATATCTCAGCAACAAAGATAACCCATCTTGTAATATCTCAGCAACACTAATTACTCATATTGTAATATCTCAGCGACACTGATAACTCATATTGTAATATCTCAGCAATACTGACAACCTATACAGTAATATATCAGCAACAAAGATAACCCATATTGTAATATCTCAGCAACACTAATAACTCATATTGTAATAGCTCAGCAACACTGATTACCAATACTGTATTATTTCAGCAACACTGATAACCCATATTGTAATATCTCAGCAATACTGATAACTCATATTGTAATATCTCAGCAACACTGATAACACATATTGTAATATCTCAGCAACACAAATAACCCATATTGTAATATCTCAGCAACACTGATAACCCATATTATAATATCTCATCAAGACTGATAACCCACGTTGTAATATCACAGTAACATAGATAATCCATATTATAATATCTCAGCAACACCTATAACCCATATTGTAATATCTCGGCAACACTGATAGCCCATATTGTAATGTAACTCAGCAACACTGATAACCCATATTGTAATATCTTAGCAACACAAATAACTCATATTGTAATACCTCAGCAACAATAATAACCCATATTATAATATCTCAGAAACATAGATAACCCTCATTGTAATATCTTGGCAACACCGATAACCCATATTGTAATATCTCAGCAACACTGATAACCCATATTGTAATATCTCTGCAACACTGATAACACATCATATTATCTCAGCAGCACTGATTACCCATATTATAATATCTCAGTAACACTGATAACCCATATTGTAATATCTCAGCAACACTGATAACCCATATTGTAATATCTCAGAAACAATGAAAGCCCACATTGTAATGTCTCAACAACACTGATAACCTATATTGAAATATCTCAGCAACACTGATAACACATATTATAATATCTCAGCAACACTGATAACACATATTGTAATATCTCAGCAACACTGATTACCCATACTGTAATACCTCAGCAATGTAGAAAACCCAAATGGTAATATCTCAGCAACACAGAGAACCCATATTGTTATATCTCAGCAACACCTATTACCCATATAGTAATATCTCAGCAACACTGATAACCCATATTGTAATGTCTCAGCAACACTGATAAATTATATTAAAATATCTCAGCAACACTGATAACACATATTGTAATATCTCAGTAAACAAATAACACATATTGTAATATCTCAGCAACACTGATTACCCATATTGTAATGTATCAGCAACACTGATAACACAAATTGTAATATCTCTGCAACACTGATAACACATATTGTAATATCTCAACAACACAGGTAACCCATACTGTAATATCTCAGCAATGTAGGTAACACATATCGTAAAATATCAGCAAAACTGATAACCCATATTGTTATATCTCAGCAACACTGATAACCCATATTGTAATATCTCAGCAACATAGATAACCCATATTGTTATATCTCAGCAACACTGATAATGCATATTGTATTATCTCAGCAACACTGATAACCCATATTGTTATATCTCAGCAACAGATAACCCATATTGTTTTATCTCAGCAACACTGATAACCCATATTGTTATATCTCAGCAACAGATAACCCATATTGTTTTATCTCAGCAACACTGATAACCCATATAGTAATATCTCAGCAAGACTGACAAACCATTTTTTAATATCTCAGCAACACTGACAACCAATAGTGTTGTATCTCAGCAACACAGATAACCCATATTGTTATATCTCAGCAATTGATAACCCATATAATATTTCAGCACCACTGATAACCCATATTTTTTATTTCTCAGCAACACTGATAACCCATATTGTAATATCTCAGCGACATAGATAACCCATATTGTAATATCTCAGCAACACTGGTAACGCATATCGTAATATCTCAGCAACAAAGATAACCCATATTGTAATATCTGAGCAACACTGATAACTCATATTGTTATTTATCAGCAACACTGATAACCCATACTGTAATATCTCAGCAACACTGATAACCCATATTGTAATATCTCAGCAACACTGATAACTCATATTGTAATATCTCAGCAATACTGATAACCAATACTGTAATATCTCAGCAACAAAGATATATCTCAGCAACACTAATAACTCATATTGTAATATCTCAGCAACACTGATAACCCATACTGTATTATCTCAGTTACACTGATAACCCATATTGAAATATCTTATCAACACTGATAACTCATATCATAAAATCTCAGCAACACTGATAACTCATATTGTAATATCTCAGCAACAAAGATAACCCATATTGTAATATCTCAGCAACACTGATAACCCATATTGTAATATCTCAGCAACACTGATAACTCATACTGTTATATCTCAGCAACACTGTATTTATTGTAGAATATAATTACCTGATGCTAAAAATGACCATTCCTGGGTATTCACTGAAGGGATATGAACAACACAATTCTGTATAGGTTCAATGAGAGTGCTTTATATATAAGATGCCATGATACAAAGGTCAAGTACAAGCAGTCACCTCTATTGGGCAGCTACTTGCCTTAAACAGCCACATTTGTTATTTTCTAGTTCTATGCTTTCAAAGCACTTAACCTCAGTATTAAATAACAACTCAAGAAGGTCACTTTTGATCCTTCCTTTAACTGGCTGCTTAAGACAGGTTTGATTGTTTATCCACTTGTCTTAAGCAACCACATTAGCTATTTTCCAGTTCTATGCTTTCAGACCATTTTAACTTGCATTAAGCGACTTGTCTTAAAAAGCCACTTTTGATCCTTCCCTTGACTGGCTGTTTAAAACAGGTTTAACTGTGTATCACTTAATCACAGTCCTTAATCTTTATGTTTCAGTACTTACCTCCTGTATGTAAATATCCAACTAAAGTATTATACAAGTAAAATATATATGTCATACGAAGATGTTTTTATTATTATATTTAATGTTTAGGCACATTTTACTTCCTGATTGTAAACTAATTGCCAAACAGATGCTTTTAAGATAATATTCATATTTAACTTAAACAAAACAAACCATGAACTTAAGTAACATTGTAAGACTTCTTTTTAAAGGCAACATGAAAAGAATAATTACCAAATGTTTAAAAATATATATTATGAATAGAAAGCATCTAATTAGCATTCAAAACTAATTTATTATGAATGATGTGGAATTTCAAATTCACCCAAACATGACACAAATCCATATTTTAATGGAAGTGTGAAATCAAAATGTATTGTTTTAAACGATAAATAACATGCATGAACTGCTTGATGACCTTCACCTTGCCATTTAGATTCGTTCTCAGATAAACCAAATATAACAATAATGTGAATAACAAAATGAATCACGCTGAAATCTAATTGCAATCACGTGTCTTTAATACTTCATATAACATTGTCATTAAAAGGGAATATATCAGGATTTTTCAAAATTTTAAGTTTGGCTAATATATAGCATGCCTAAATATACTCACTTCATGACCCCATTTTGCAAAAAGGATATCTATTTAAACTAGCAAAAATAATATATTGAAAAGAACTTTCGTAACTTGGGCAACATACCTAGGTTAGACTAAAATAGCTTTCCCACTTAAAATTGCAACAAATTTTGTAGCGTTTTAAATGAATTGCATGATTTCATTTTGATTTCAGTTTGATCAGTCATACAGATTTACATGTAGTAGAAATGAATGAATCTTAGAAAGAGTCCTTGTAATGACGATGTGAAGATCGTCAAGCAGTATTTAAATACTGTCTATTTTTAGAACAGGGATTTCGTTTCAAGCTTATTACTCCAATCTGAATACGGATTTTGGTGGATTTGATATAATAATAATAATAATAATAATAATAAAGTCTTTATTTAAAGAGAAAACACAGCTGGAACAATCTCCAATCTTCCCTGTGGTCCTCTATTATATACATGGTAACAAAGTAATAACAAAATATATACAACAAAGTTAAACAGCAGAATCAATACAATTTGGAACTTATTAACAAAGTGAATTATTTTTGTTGACATATTAAATTTGTAATGTATATTTCAATTGCAATGAATATTCATTGTTTATTTAACTAATTCAATAATATATTTCAAGGAAGGAAATAGTAGTATTGTAATGTAAAGTTTACACTTGAAAATGATGAGTTCACTACAAAATATATTTAGACAGTCAATGATACATTCAATGATTATAAGAATCAACTGACTGCAATAAGGATACAAGTTTAATGTTTTGTAACACAATGAAAATTTATCTTTGTTGTGACAGGGGACTTTTATATTTAAATGTTATATAATATCTCTTAAATTCTTGAACTGATGAAGCATTTTTAACATGGTTTGGAAGGGAATTCCAGATTTTGGATCCAGAATATATAAGAGTTTTACGATATGTTTCTAACTTTGGTTTTGGTACATATTGAGAATTATTTGACTGTGAGCGTAGATTTTTAGAATGTATATTTTGAGGGCTCAGCGCAACACTATTGTAACTCCGTTTTTTCCAAAAATCGTTTTTTTGCATAAATTACTGTAGTTTTACAATGTGCATCTTGTGTTAAAATTTGGTCCTGATATTTTAAATAATTTTGAAGATATTCACTTATGGTGAAAATATTGTATCTCAAATACACTAATTCTTTAGCGCAAAACTATTGTAACTTGAGTTACAATAGTTTTGCACCAAATAATATCTTGGAGACCTTTATTTATATCAGTGCAAAACTATTGTAACTTGAATTTAAATTTAATTAAACCCAGTTATCCTGTATAACCACACTTTTATTTAGTCCAAGAATATTGCAATACATTAGTTTCAAATGATAGTTCAGAAAAATCTAGCAAGATTTTGAAGAAATACAGGTATAGAGACTTTTTTTTTTTTTTTTTTTACTTATCTTTGAAAACATTTTAATTTGATAATAAAGTAATTTAGTCAGATGAGTATGTTAAATGTTTTATTGATTTGGACATAAGTGACAATGAAATCGGTGATTAATAATTTATTGTGCTATAAAAGAGCCATTTGTTGATATTTTGTTTGAAAATCTGATTATTAAAATTTGCAGAGAGTTGTTTGGTTTGCATTTTTTTTTATAATACGAAGGCCGTCCAATCGAACAATATTACTTTACATACTTTTAATGTTTACCAATTATAACTTTACTTAACCAATATATCCCTTTTGAAAACTTCCAAAATGAGATATTATTCTAATTACCTGGTACACTCAGTATTATTCTATTTAATATATAAGTACTAGAAGTCAACACTGTATCTAATTATTTTAAAATGACTGTTAAAGAACTAAAACAATATATTTTAGATATCAATAAACCTTGGTTTCTCAGAATTAATTTGATGTGTGTAGAGGGTACAGCTGGTACTGTGGTTGGTATTGTGGGTGTATAAGGTACAGCTGATAGTATAGGGGGGTATACTGGGTGTAGAGGGTATATCTGGTACTATAGTTGGTTGTGTGGGTGTAGAGGGTACATCTTGTAGTGTAGTGGGTATGGTGGATGTACATCTGGTACTATAGTTGGTTGTGTGGCTGTAGAGGGTACATCTTGAAGTGTAGTTGGTATGGTGGATGTACATCTGGTACTATAGTTGGTTGTGTAGGTGTAGAGGGTACATCTGGTAGTGTAGAGGGTATGTAGGATGTAGAGGGTACATCTGGTACTATAGTTGGTTGTGTGGGTGTAGAGGTACATCTGGTACTATAGTTGGTTGTGTGGCTGTAGAGGGTACATCTTGAAGTGTAGTGGGTATGGTGGATGTACATCTGGTACTATAGTTGGTTGTGTAGGTGTAGAAGGGTACATCTGGTAGTGTAGAGGGTATGTAGGATGTAGAGGGTACACCTGGTACTATAGTTGGTTGTGTGGGTGTAAATGGTACATCTGGTACTGTAGTTGGTATTGTGGATGTAGAGGATACAGCTGGTAGTGTAGTGGGTATGATGGGTGTAGAGGGTACAGCTGGTAATGTAGTTGATATTGTTGGTGTAGAGGGTACAGCTGGTAGCATTGTTTGTGTTGTGAGTGTAGAAGGTACAGCTGGTAGTGCAGTTGGTATGGTGGGTGTAGAGGGTATGGCTCGTAGCATAGATGGTATAGTGGGTGTGGATGGTACAACTGGAAGCATAGTTGGTATGGTGGGTGTTAAGGGTACAACTTGAAGCATAGTTGGTATGGTGGGTGTTGAAGGTACAGCTGGTAGTGTAGTTATTATGGTGGGTGTTGAGGGTACAGCTAGTAGTGTAGTTGGTATGGTGGGTGAAGAGAGTACAGCTGGTAGTGTAGATGGTATCGTAGTTGTAGACAGTACAGCTGGTAGTATAGTTGATATGGTGGGTGTAGGCAATAGGGAACAGCTGGTAGTGTAGTTGGTAATGTGAGTATAAAGGGAACAGCTGGTAGTGTAGTTGATATTGTGAGTATAGAGGGTATAGTTGGTAATGTGAGTATAAAGGGTACAGCTGGTAGTGTAGTTGGTAATGTGAGTATAAAGGGTACAGCTGGTAGTGTAGATGGTAATGTGAGTATGGAGGGTATAGTTGGTAGTGTAGTTGGTAATGTGAGTATAAAGGGTACAACTGGTAGTGTAGAACGTAATGTGAGTATGGAGGGTATAGTTGGTAGTGTAGATGGTAATGTGAGTATAAAGGGAACAGCTGGTAGTGTAGTTGATATTGTGAGTATGGAGGGTATAGTTGGTAGTGTAGTTGGTAATATGAGTATAAAGGGTACAGCTGGTAGTGTAGTTGGTAATGTGAGTATGAAGGGTACAGCTGTAAGTGTAGTTGGTATTGTGAGTATGGAGGGTATAGGTGGTAGTGTAGTTTGTATTCTTGGTGTGGAGGGTACAGCTGGTTGTGTAGTTGGTAATGTGAATATAAAGTGTACAGATGGTAGTGTAGTTGGTATGGTGGGTATTGATATTAAAGCTAATAGTTTAGTTGGTATGTAGGTTGTATAGGGTACAGCTGGTGGTATAGTTGGTATTATGGGTGTAAAGGGAACAATGGGTGATTAAGATGGTTGATATGGTATAGTGGATGTAGTTAGTACAGCGAGTAGTTATATGGATGCAGAGTGGACATTGAGAAGTGGTCTTGCAGTTGGTATAATGAATGTAATGGTTGCAATGGGTAGTGATGTTGATATTTAGGGGGTTGTGAGTAGTGAAATAAGTAAAGAATTATAGAGGATGTAGAAGGAACAGTGAAGAGTTGAGATGGTATGGTGGATGTAGTGTCCATGAAACAGACGGTAGCGATGTTGGTATTGTGCAGTGGGTAAAGTGGGTAGTGATGTTGATATAAAGTGGATTGTGAGTAATGAAGTTGGTATGTGGATGCTTAGGGCACAGTGGGTAGTGATGTTGGTATTGTTGATGTAAAAAGGTACAGTATGTAGTTGAGTCTGAATGGCGGGTGTAGAGGATACAGTAAGTAATGAGGTTCTGGTTGGTATTATAGATAATGGTTGGTAGAGAGAATACATTATCTATATACTGAAGTAATGAGAGGGAACATTGGAGTTCATAAAGTGAATGTAGATGTAACAGTGGATAATGGTACATGATTGGTGGGTGTAATGGTTCAGTGATTAATTAGGTCAGTATGATGGATGTAGTGGATGCAATGGGTAGTGGGGTTGGTATGGTGGATGTTGAAGGTACAGTGGATAGTTGAGTTGGTATGGCAATGGAGTGGATACATGTAATGAATATAAAGGATCAGTGTCTTATGGATTTGGTTTGGCCGATGTTGAGGATGTAGTTGAAAATGGTGCTAGTATACTAGATGTAGAATGTAAAGTTGATGATGTTGGTATGGTGGTTGTATTGGGTACAGTGGGTATAATGATGTTAATTTGTGAGTGTAAAGCGTACAGTACCATGGTGGTGGAGTTGGTACATGTATGAAGACTAAAAGGTGTTATTAATTTGGTATGATGGATTTTGAAGGTGCAGTTGGAATTCGAGTCAGTATGACAAATGTAGATGGTACAGTTGTTAGTGATGTTGGTATAGTGGGCCCATGGGGCACAGTACCCACTTACTGCTTGTTTAAATTTAAACGATAACTTTTTCCAAATTTTTAACTGAATAAAACACAGGTTTATTTTTGTCTATTTGTCTGTCTATAAATGAGGTTTTAACCAAAACAATCATGTAGTATGCAATTTGATCTCAACTGCCTATTGCACCCTAGGTAAAAATTCATCAATATTTTTTATAAGACTGAAAACAACAGTTTTATTTTCTTGTTTGATATTTACTGGTTATTAATATCAAAATGTTGCATCCTTAAACATGACAGTTAGTTACTATTATGTTGTGGTCCAGATAGTATCTGCACACTAAATAAATTTACACAATATAAATACTAATTTGGATATATAATTTTATATATTAACTTATATTAACATAATTTAATACTTTCATAACTGAAATATAATGCTTTACAATGTTAATGACATAGGTTAATTGTTTGTTAACATGAGAACTATCAAAATTATTGTATTTATAGGCTAAAACATAAATAATACAACTTTATATACTTTTGTATATGTTTTTCTTTATTTCCAATACTTCTTATATGTTTGTGTTAAACTTTAATAGAATTAAAATTGATTTTGGATTAATAACAACATAATTTTAAACATTTTTATATTGAGTTACATCATTTTTAAACTTAGAAATTAATTATTTATCTCGTAAAACTTGGTGCAAAACTATTGTAACTTGAGTTACAATAGTTTTGCACCAAATATAAATTCAGTTTTATTGAATTTTCAAAGCTACACTATTGTAACTCAAACTTTTACAAATAAATCAAGTAATACTAAAGCTTTAATTGATAACACTTTTTAATAATGTAAGTAATGCAGTTTTCATTTGAATTTTGAAAACTGTTTGCAAAAATATCTAAAGACGAAAATAAAGAACAGTTTTTTCCTTCTCCTGAACAATTTGCAAAAACCTAGTTACAATAGTCTGCGCCAAGCCCTCGATTTGGTGTTGGGGTAAAATTATTTTGCAAATACTCTGGGGCCAAGTTGTTGATGATCTTGAACATTAAAATAGCCTTTTTATATTCTACTCTTTCATGGAATTTCATCCATTTTAGATCATTAAATAATGTTTCAGATGGTGTATCAATGTCTTTATCAAGGATAAGTCTTGCAGCACGTTTTTGAAATTTTAATACGTTGTCAGATAGGTCAGAGTTGCAATTTCCCCATATTGTACAGCAATAATCTAGATGAGGAAGTATGTAAGAATTGTAAAATAATTTCCTAATAGGTATTGATAAATAGTATTTTATTCGGCCAAGTAAGTATAATAAGGAATTGCATTTTTTTAGAGTGTTTTCAACTTGTTGAGTCCATGTTAGTGTGTTGTCAATTGTTACTCCCAGAAGTTTTTCACTACTTGTAAATTCAATAGCCTCATCTCCTATTTTTAAGTGCTCAGCTGATCTGAATAGTGGTTGCTTTGGATGAGAGGCTATAAACATTGCTTTGGTTTTTGAAGTATTTATGGTCATCAAATTATTATTACACCATTGTTGGACATTTATTAATTCATTATTAAGAGATTCGGTGATGTCTGATATTGAATTACCAGATAAAGTGATAGAGTCATCAGCAAACATGTTCATTTTTGAATACTGAGTGCATAAGGGCGTATCATTGTTAAAGATAATAAATAGAAGTGGACCTAAAACAGATCCTTGGGGTACACCACATGTTACTGATTTACTTTCTGAAAGTGTACCAGATATTGAAACTTTTTGTGAACGTTCACATAAATAGGATTTAAACCAATTTTGTACATCTTTATGGAAATGGTATACATTTAGTTTTTCAAGCAGTAAACTAAGATCAACCAGATCAAATGCTTTAGATAGGTCAAGAATTATGGTTCCAGATATTCTGTTTTGATCAATAGCTGTGATCCAGTCATCAACCATCACTGTTAATGCTGTTTCGCATGAATGATCAGATCTGAACCCTGATTGTCTTTCATGCAATAAATTGTATGTATTTAAAAAAGATCGAACACTATTACTAACATGTCTCTCAAGTATCTTAGACAGAATAGGAAGAATGGAAATTGGGCGATAGTTATTTTTGTCTTGTTTTAAACCTTTCTTAAAAATTGGTGTGATTTTGGCTAATTTAAACTGCTTTGGGTATATTCCTTTTGTTAAACTAAGGTTAAATATTTTTGTGACTGTTTTAGATATAACACTGGCACTTATTTTCAAGAATTTGGCAGATAGATCATCAAGTCCTGTAGACTTATTCTGTGATAGATCATGTAGTTGTTTATATACATAGTCTTTTAGTGCAGTATTTTCTTGATTTTGTTGTGAATTCAAGCATTTATACAAGGTTGGTAGTTTGGCAAAGTAGTCATTAAATGTATTAGCAATAATTTCTGGATCTAAAATTGGGTTTCCTTCTTCATCATTTATTAAATGAGTTTGATGATAAGTCGTTTGGCTCGAGACATTTTTTAGGTTCTTCTATAACTGTTTGGGATTTTTTTTATTTTCATTTATTTTTTTTGAAAAGTAGGATTTTTTTGCTTCATGGATCATAGTCTTAATTAAATTTCTACTGAGATTGTAATTTTCTGTGTCTCCTGTTTTTTTGAAATAGTCTCTAAGTTTCATGGATTCAGATATATCAATATTAAACCAGGCTGGCTGTTTGGGATGCTTGACACGCTTTTTCTTATTAGGGGCATGATTATTTAAAATGCTAATAAATATATCTAAAAAATATTGAAGTGCATCATCCGGGTCATCAAAAATATCTATAACAGACCATGGTTGATTTTGAAGCTCTTGAAGAAATGCTTCTTCATTAAAATGTTTCATGCATCTGTAGTTAATGATATTAGGTTTATTGCCTTTTTCTGGTTTCTGTATTAATTTCCGTGTCATGCATATTGGGTAATGGTCACTTATAGACAGTTCTGGAACACTAATTTCTATAACATTACTTTCTTTGTTAGTGTAGGCATGATCAATTAAAGAAGATGTGGAAGAGGTAACACGTGTTGGTGTCTCAACCATTTGTTTCAAATGAAAATTATCTATCACATTTAACCATCGTTGGCAAACATTTGTTACATTGTTAAAATTAAAATTTAAGTCACCCATTAAATGTATTTCCATATTTTCTGTTTGAACCTTTTCGAGAATTATCTCAAATTGGTCTATCCAAGATTTAGTTGATGATGGTGGCCGGTAAACATATCCAAACATAAATGGTTTCTGCTGTCCATGTTTAATCTCGAGCCATATAGTTTCTAAGCTATCTGATTCAAGATCACTGCGTCTTTTGCATAAGATTCCATCCCTTACATAAATAACAAGACCACCACCATTTGAGTTTCTATCTCGACGGAATAACTGAAAATTAGATATAGCAATTTCCTTATTAGTAAAGGTGTCATTGAGAAATGTTTCACATTATCCAAAAATGTCAAAATTTCGTTATTCATTTATGATATATTTCACTTCATCTAGTTTGGGATATAAAAAGTGTATGTTTAAATGTATCATATGTAGTCCTTGTTTATTTAACCATTTTGTGCAATTTGGAGTTACTGAGTTGCGATCTTCTTTTAGCATCGTCTGCCCCGGAAGTGTGGTTGAAACCATGGTGCTTGGTACATCATCCATGGGGGTGGAGGCTGGCTCATTAAGCTCTCGGGTCCTTTCTGGTTCGTTGGTTTGTTGTTGGCTGATTTCCTCCCCTGGTATGGGCCATGACGAAAAGGAGTTCTATCAGAATTTTCTCTTCTGACAGCAATGTTTAATTTTTTTAACACTTCTGTTTGAAGGTTAACACCAAATTTTGCTCCTCCTTTAGCATTGAGATGGATTTCATCCTGGTAGAGTGAAGAGTCGCCAACAAAATTCTGTGTATTATCTACATATGAAAATTCTTTGTCTGCACACAGATCTTTCAATGAAAAAAATTGCATTCACTTCATTTATTCTTTGAAGTGAAAGTTTGTCCCTTCTTTTTGGAAGAACTGAGGACATCACAATATTGACATCTTTATTGTGATGTTGCACGACATTTACCAGATCCCTGAAGTCCTCCATTATTGACTCCGGTGCATCAGCATCTGATATGTTATTAATACCAGCATGAATAACAATAACATCAGTTTCCTTGATTATCTCAAGTTGTCTGTGCCATTGTGGTGATAGTATTCTCTATTGCTTTTACTCTGGCACCAGACTGAGATTTTATTGTTAGATCCAATTTGTTCTCAGCTAGTTTTTGTTTGCTAAGAATCCTGGTTACCGAGTCTCCCAGAATTAGCACTTTTGGTATTTTGTTTGTATTACTGTTTTGTGCAGGCTCATTTTTGCCATTTTCAGTTCTGAGTTGGCTGTTGCTGTCTTGTCTAGAAGCATTTTGCTGGGGTTCATTAAGTTGTTTTCTGAGAGATTCTATTTCTTTTTTGAAGTCACTTCTTAGATCTCAGATGTCTTTAGTAAGGTTATTTTCAAGTGCATTTCTTATTGGTTGTATTTCCTTCCTTATTTCTTCTACTAGAGTTTCTTTTAGTTCTTTAATATTTTCACCCAGTTCCAATTTTTGGTCATTTTCAGTGTTTCTTTGCATTAATTGTTCGATTAATTCTAATTTGTCTTTTGACAAGCTCTGATTTATTTTCTGAAGATTTTGTTTATCTTCTTCTATTATCAAACATTTTGCATTTATTTCTGTTAGCTCCTTTTTCGTTGCTCTTGCTTTTTCTTCAAGTGAGGTGACATGTTTAGCTTGTTCAACATTTTTTGTTATTAGCTGCTTATTTTTGCCATTCAGTTTTTCATTTTCAGTCCTAAGAATGACTTTTTCGGCCTTTAGTTTGTCATTCTGTTCCCGTAGCAGTTTTGACAAGTTTATATACTCAGTGATATCCTGAGCATCCATTTCACAAGATACATTCAATTCAGCTTCAGTTTGCTGCGAGACTGTTTTGTGCGTGTTTTCAGGCCCTGGTGTGTTTCCATCTGTATTAGTAGATGGTTTTAGCCAATAACTGTTGATTGGTTGATTTCCAACTTTCCCCTTATGCTTCTTCTGTGTTGTCTTCTGTATTGTCTGTGAGATAGTGTGTTGCATTTTTGTAAAATCATCTTTTTGATAGTTATCAGGTGATGTCACTGTGTTGGGACTTTTTATTTTTGCTGCTATAGAGCTGAGAAGTGTCAATGATCTTGACTTTGTTTTACCTGGGAGTGAAGATGATATGCCAAACCATTTGGATTTTATTTAGTAATGATAATAAGATGCTTTTTATCAATTTTAAAAATGATTTTATTTTTTTAAGATGTTAATAGCGTATTTTTCTGATATACTCCCTTTTAATAAGTGGGAAATCTTTAGTATGTCTAATCAGGGCTTGTAGCCAATTTAAAGGAAATCCCTTTCCAATATTATTATTTTGGCATGTTTTAAGAGAGATCCTTATCATGATTCAAGTTGTTTATATTTTCTAAGCATCATCTTTTCTGGAAAAATGTTGGTTGCTAATTCTAAATTTAAACAAGAGGATCAAGAGTGCCTGAGGATGTTCGATTGACTCATAGTGGCCATAGCACTTTTTGAAATTTCACAATATTTACCCTCTTTGGGGGTCCTCTTAACCACTTATGGATAAATACCCCTACCACACCTATACTAAACAAACACTTAATTGCTATGAAAAGGAAATACTTTAAATTCCCAAACCATTCACTTATAAAACAAATATAGTCCCCATACAGAACCCTTATACAACCCAGCACCTTGATTTGTTAGAACTTCAATCACCCACTGATTATGAGCAGAAATGCTTCAGATTTTAAAAAGAAGTTTTTTTGTACACATGAATGCGAAAATGAAAAAAACAACAGTTTTCACTATAATATTCTTATGTAAAAGAAAAAGAAAATTCTATCCTCTTTATTGAAAGAAATCAAATTTATTGTTACTAGACAATGCTTTAGATATCAAATTGAACAACATATTTACACAAATGGAAGAATAAAAGAGAATTTTCCATTTTCCCATAGTATTCCTATGTAAATCTCAAATACCTCTTACAGGGCCTCTATACATCCCAGTGCCCCTTGATTTGTACAAACTTAGAACTCTTAATCTTAGGGATAATTTATATTAAATAATAACAAATTTGACTGACTGGTTGTTGAGAATAAGATTTATGACAATGTTCAATTTTAACCATTTTGTGACCCCACCAGTTGGCCCCTTTTAAAAAGCCATGCAATCCATTATTAGTATCAAACACAATCTTATTTGTTATGACTAGAAGATGCTTCAAAACTCAAACTGAATAAAAAAAAGTCATAAATGAATGAAAAGAAAGAGAATTTTCTGTTTTCCAATAGTATTCCTTTATTAAACTCAAAGCCCCATTAAAGGGCCCCTATAAATACAAGACCCTTGATTTTTTACAAACTTTAAACCCATACCCATTGAGATAAAATTTGATAGACCGGTTGTTGAGAACAAGATTTTTGAAAATTTTTAACCTTTTTCTGACTCACCCTGGCCCATTATATGGAAAGTCAATTCTCCTTAATGAACTAATCTTATTTCCTATGACTAGATGATACTTCAGAACTCAAATTGAATAATAAGTTTACCTAAATAGATGAAAAAAAAAGAGAATTTTCTGTTTTCCCATAGTATTCCTACATCAAATTCTAAGTCCCCTTACAGGGCCCCTATGAATTTTAGCCACTAAATTCTTCTCTGCAATCAAACCCCTACACATAAGGATAATTTATGCCAAATATGAACAAATCTGACATACCCTATCTTAAGAAAACAATTTTGTAATTCCCAATTTATACCCTTTTGGGGCCCGACCTGAGCCCTTAAGACAGTGGAAGCCAGTCAATTTTACAAAAACTTAACGTCCTTCACCAAACAATGCTTCTGTGAAAATATAGGCAAAATCTTTTCCATTTTAAAAAAAAAAAAATTAATACTTATTATGATGACATTGTGTCTCCTAATTGAACCCTTGGAACGGCCTGGCCATTTTTAACCCTAGGGACACGGTATGTGAACAAATCTAACAAAACTAAAGTTGGTTATCATTACTACATAAATATTTTGAAAATCTGTTGGGCCGTCCAACTTTATCATTACTATATAAACATTTTGAAAATCTGTTGGGCCGTTCATGAGAAGAAGATTTTTTTTAAGTTTTGGACTATTTTTAGTAATGGTGGCCATCTTGATTTTCAGTTCGAAAAAAATCAATGTTCTGTATCAATTGAAATATCAATGTGAAGTTTCAATAAAATTGGCCTAGTGGTTTCAGAGAAAGAACTGTTTACAGACGACGGATGAGGGATGAAGGACGTCGGCCAAGCGCCATCGCATAAGTACTTCTGGCCTTTGGCCAGTAGAGCTAACAAGAGGGCCAAGATGGCCCTTTATCGCTCACCTGACTCACCTTGAGTCACCCAACATAAGTAGATTATATAATACAATGTCATGTAAGCTCAAAATTCCAGAAAGACGAGATGGGCAAGTAGTTAGAATTTTGATTTGTTTTGAAGATGTAATAGATGCTAGAAGAGTTCATACTTGGTAGAGGTTCACCCATGGTAAATGTCAGTGAAATTACATCAAAATCAGGTCAGTAGATTCTGACAAGAAGGCTTTTGAAGTTTTTATTATAGATGCTAAGTGTTCGAACTAAGATAAAAATCCAGTTCCAGCACAAAACTAACCTGTTATGTTTGAGAATGGTTTCATACTAAAGCATTAGACTAAACTATTGTGCATGAAACAATCTGCAGTTCCAGCACAATAAATATTCCTACGAGTTTCAAACACAAGCCTTCCCAAAGTATATCCCTTGAAAGAATCTTTGTTGCAGTGTACTCTCCCCCAAAAACAATTAAGCTCCTCCTCCAAATTTCAAGCACACTTTGACACTGAAAATCTCAAGCAGACTTCTTGCTGTTATGAAACTAGCTAAAAATATGGTATTGCTTTATTATGAAGCAGTAAACCATCCCTGTCTGAACCATAAAAACTCTGACTTTTATATTCAGAAAAACACCTATTATAAAATGGTTCATGATATTTGAATAATATGAATAATATTTCAATCAGTGATTATTATTGTATTATTCATCTTTTTATGATCAATTATCTTTTAAAACTTATATCTGGTATAATATTGTATAATAATAGCAAAAAAAAAAAAGTTTATTTAAAGAGTTTATTACCTCTTCTTATAATAATTGCTATATACAGATATTTATGCTATAAAACAGGGGAAGTAATTTGACATAAAACTAACCCCACCCTCTGGCTGCCATGTTTTTTGACGAATCAAGATAGCTTGAACAAACTTGGTAGAGAATCACCCAAGGAACATTTCTGTGAAATTATTTTATAATCGAGCCAGTAGTTTCTGACAAGAAGATTTTTTAAGTTTTTACTATAGCTTATATAGTAAACTAACCCCACCCCCTGGCCGCCATGTTTTTTTGACAAATCAAGATGTAAAAATTATATCAAAATTAGCCCAGTGGTTTCAGAGGAGAAGTTGTTAAAAGCTAAAAGTTAACGATGGACGACGGACGACGGACTACGGACTACAGACGATGGACGACAGACAACGGACACCAGGCAATCACAAAAGCTCACCTGTGAGCCTTTGGCTCAGGTGAGCTAATAAGAGTCTTTTCTGTTTTCCCATAGTATCCCTATGTAAAACTGTAAGTCCCCTTACAGGGCCCTTATAAATTTTAGCCCCTATATTCTCATCTGCAATCAAATGCCTACACTATAGGGATAATTTATACCAAATATGAACAAATCTGACATACTGGTTCTTAAGAAAATGATTTTTATAATTCCCAATTTTTACCCTTTTGGGGCCCCTCCTGACCCCTTAAGACAGTGGAACCCAGTCATTTTAACAAATCTGAACTTCCTTCACCAAACAATGCTTCTGTGAATATATAGGCAAAATCATTTCCATTTAAATAAAAATAAAAAACAAGAGGCCCAAGAGGGCCTGAGGACGCTCTACTGACTCATAGTTGCCATAGCACTTTTTGAAATTCTACTATGCAATAGAAACATCGGGGCGGGGTCATTTTTAACTCTAGGGACACCATTTGAACAAATCTAACAAAACTATAGTTGGTCATCATTACTACATAAACATTTTGAAAATCTGTTGGACCGTTCATGAGAAGAAGACTTTTTAAGTTTTGGACTATTTTTAGTAATGATGGCCATCTTGAATTTTAGATAGAAAAAATAAATCTTTTGTATAGTCTCCTATGCAATAGAAACATCCATGTGAAGTGTCAGTTTAATTGGCCTAGTGGTTTCAGAATAAATGAAAAAAAAAGAGAATTTTCTGTTTTCCCATTGTATCTCTATGTAAAATTCTAAGTCCCTTTACAGGGCCCCTATATATTTTAACCCCTAAATTCTTATCTGCAATCAAACCCCTACACATAGGGATAATTTATATCAAATATGTACAAATCTGACATACCGGTTCTTAAGAAAACAATTTTGTAATTCCCAATTTGTACCCTTTTGGGGCCCCTCCTGACCCCTTAAGACATAGGAACCCAGTCATTTTTACAAATCTTAACCGCCTTTACCTAACAATGCTTAGGTGAAGATATAGGCAAAATTATTTCCATTTAAAAAAAAAGTAATAAAAAAAAATATTATATTGACATGTGTCCCCTAATTGAACTCTCGAGGCAGGGTCATTTTTTACCCTAGGGACACCATTTGAACAAATCTAACAGAACTATAGTTGGTCATCATAACTACATAAACATTTTGAAAATCTGTTGGGCCGTTCATGAGAAGAAGATTTTTTAGGTTTTGGATTATTTTTAGTGATGGCGGCCATCTTGATTTTCAAATCGAAAAAAAAAAAAATCTTCTGTATAGTCTCCTATGCAATAGAAACACCCATGTGAAGTTTCAGTTTAATTGGCCCAGTGGTTTCAGAGAAAGTGCTGCTGACAGACATCAGACGACAGACAACTGACGACAGACAACGCGTTATCGCATAAGCACTTCTGGCCTTTGGCCAGTAGAGCTAATAATATTTATTATAATGACATGACTGTGTCCCCTAATTGAATCCTTGGAGCGGGGTCATTTTTAACCCTAGGAACAACATTTGAACAAATCTTACAAAACTATAGTTATCTTAACTACATAAACATTTTGAAATTTGTTGGTTCTTTCATGAGAAAATTTATTAAGTTTTGGACTATTTTTTGTAACGGCGGCCAGCTTGAATTTCAGACCGAAAAAAATCTTCTGTATAGTCTCCAATGCAATAAAAACATCCATGTGAAGTTTCATTTTTGGCCTAGTGGTTTCAGAGAAAGTGTTGCTAACAGACGACAGACAACGGATGACACACCATCGCATAAGCACTTCTGGCCTTTGGCCAGTAAAGCTAAAAAATAAAATTAATGTTTATTATAATGACATGTATTCCCTTATTGAACCCTCGGGAAGGGATCATTTTTAACCACAGGTACACCATTTGAAAAAATCTAACAGAACTATAGTTGGTTATCATTTCTACATAAACATATGCAATAGAAACATCCATGTGAAGTCTGAGTTTAATTGGCCTATTGGTTTCAGAGAACGTGCTAACGGACAACAGGCGACAGACGACGGACAACGCGCCACTGAATCAACCCTTCTGGCCTAAAAACAGAGCTAAAAACAACATCTGATATAAAGCTTTAAATCTTTATATATTAGAGTTATTAGTTGACCTGATAAAACTTTCCCCCATGTGGAGTGTCAGAGACATCATCTGTAGAAATTTATGCAAATGTCTATCTTTCTGTTTCTTCCAATATAGCCCAGTCCCCATGATGATTGATAATATACAACATTGCCTCTCATTGTCATTCCTCTTACCACTGATTCAAGCGGGAAAGTTGTCAGTTATTAGCAGAGATGGCTTAATGCTGGACTATTGGTAGAGCATCCACGATCCCTGAAAAGTGTGGTTAATTAATTATCTCACTGGCATAAAAATTTAACTACTTAATACATGTATATATTCATTATTTTTTTCTATTCTTGTATTATATTTTTCTATCATACTGTATTGATAACTTTTTTTATTTTGAAATATTGACATTTTGCATCTGCCATCTTTACGAGAAATTTATATCAAGTGATAAAAACAGGATTCGATTTTAAGATATCTATATATAGTTCCCCATTGGCAATATGAAGGCATTCCGTTGAGAGTAAACAAATGGTTTGCCAAGAAAACATAACAAAAATTTAAGCTTAAAGTTATATATTGTCCTATAGTGCAATAAGGTACCAAGTGTATATAAAATAAGAAAGCACTTGGTACCTTTTTGCACCAATGGGGCAAAGTGATCAATATGGCAAAGGGCTGTTTCACTCAGGTGGCGTAATATTGATTAACAACAGACGTGGAAATTCCCCGAAAAACATGTTTTTCAAACATTTTAGTCACACATGCTCAACTGATAGCAACAATTTCTTAAACACAGTGTTTGATTCTACAAATATATTACAAAATGCATCAAATGAGAAATTATGAGAAATTCAGCTGTGTTGTAAAAATTTTAAATGGACCTATACATTTCTCTAATAAATCATTTGTATTTTTTATAATATTTTTGCCTCATTGCTATCAACTCAGCAAGGGCACCGCAAACTATTTTCAAGATAAAAATGTGCATGTTAATCGAGTTTCATTTTAATATATATCAATACATCAATCCAAACTTTTTTTAGTATCTTCATCAAAGTAACAAAAGAAAAAGATTATTTTTACTTTACCGCTAGAAAAATTGTATAACCTGTATGAAAAATCTACCCGGATTCCAGGCGGAGTCCAGGCGGATTCCGTGTGAAAATCACACGGAATCACTATTTTCCGCCCGGATTCCAGGCGGACACGGAAATTATGGCAAAAGTCCATGTGGACATTCTGTCTTTTCCGCCCGGAATTTCAACCTCGCACACGGATTTTTAAATCTTAACAATTTTTACGCCCGGAATTTCTACAAGTCCGCCCGGAATTTCTATCTTAACACGGATTTTTAATACTTAAACATTTTGAGAACACGGAAATTTCATACTTAGAAAAAAAGAGCAACAAAATGTTACAATTCACACGGAAATCTCATACTTAGAAATTTTCAGTACCCAACATTTTGGACTCATCAAATGCATTAGGTTTATTCATTAGTTTTTTAATTAATGTTTGTAAATCATATGATATATAAAAATTAGCTTTTTGCTGATTTAATGTAGATTTTATTGATTTTCAATATAGTATATAAACATACTGTACCTTTAAGTTGTTTTTTAGACATTAATAATTAATACAAATTATCTTGAACCACAGCTACATATTTGACTTCATATGGTGCATTGCACTTGTTTTATAGAGTACAGAGAAGAGTCAACAATTATAGAAAAGGGCAAGTATATGAAAACAGAAGAACTATAACCACTAATTACTGGTTTATTACAGTGTGAAATAATAATCAGAATACATGAATATATACAAAAAAATGGCATTGTAGATACTTTAAGTACACTTAACGCTGTATTCCTAAACTACCATTTTTTTATTTTATTTTTTTTCAGTGGAAAATAAGTGCAAATTATTGGAAACTAGCACCGGTTACACATCATCCAAAAATATAAGTCAAATCACTGAGGTATAACAAATTAGCACCGACTCTACAAATACAGCATTTTGTCTTGTGGTATTGCATTTATTCATTAAATGAAATTCTTTAAAAAAAAATAAACACACAAAAAAAAAAGAATTATTTTTAAATTTTAAATGTGAATGAGAATGGTACAAAGCAAATAGAATGTTAATGGAAGACTTCACCAAGTTTGTAATTAGAAATCTTGGTTTTTGTTCTTTTACGTTCTTAATCTTTGGTAGTAAGCAAGTCATGGTGTCTTGATTTATTAGTTTAATAATATAATAACATAGTAATTTTCAATACATTACAAGAAATATCATGGAAAAATAAACAAGAAAAACATTATTTCCTGGTTTTCCATAGTATTAAAATCAGTCCCCTTACTAGGCCCCAATGGACCCTATTCCCTTTACTTGAACAAACTCGAAAACCTGATTGATTGAGATCATTTAAAACAAATATAAATAAATTTGGTCTCTCAGTTCCTGTGAAGATTTTTATGTAAGAGTGACCTTGACTTGATTTAACTCAAAGTTAATATCAAATCACTTAAACTATTACTTGAGAACCTTAAATTCACAAACTTTCATCAAATTATGTAATAAGAAAACAAAAGTTGTCAAAGGCAATATTTTTTTTTCTATTGTTTAGCAACAGTGACCTTGACCTTGACCATGACCTGTTTTACCATCACATTAATCCCTTTCCTTTAAAAAAAAAGAACATATACACAATATTTCAATCAAATTTATTTTAAAAGTAAATTAATTTATTACATATTAATATTCAATTTACATAACTATATAAATTAATATTATTTACTGTCTTATTGTTAAACACTAAGCATTGTTTATTTAATTATTCACTAGTTCACATGTTATCTTATCTACTCTAAAATCCTATAAATGCAGCACCTATTTACCATGTTGTGATGACAATAATTAACACATGTTATTAAAAATAGGGAAAATTAGTCATATCCACACCTGCAAGCTTTGGCCTGTAACGTATTATTTCATTGGTCCTCCTTTTGAAATTCAACCAATCATATTGTCGCTTACATAAAATGGCAGTTAAAACTCTTAGTAAACATGAGTGTTTTGAAATTGCTTTCGTGTTGTGTGGCTATAGTAAAGATTTTATGATTTTGGATACAATAAAGAACCCATACATACACTCCAAATGAACCAGCTGTATCTGCTGATAAACTATCCAAAGGTCAAGAAAGTGTCACTGTTTACAGATCTAATTTATACCAACAGCAACAGATATAAACGTGTAATGATGTCTCAACCACCAGGGAAGAAATACATGCATCACATGAGTAATTAACAGGTTCGTGTTTTTTTGTAATGAAATGCATTTGTTTACATGTATACTTTGATAATATTTTTCATAGCAACATATATGTTCATATTTTTTATAATTATAAAAAATTGTGAAAACCCATGACATTGTCAGTGTTTTTTCCCCCCATGAACAGTGATGAAAATTTGTTTTTTTTTCTTCTTCTTCTGCTTCTTCAGTTTTTTTATCAGTTGAAATAGTAAAATCTTGTGTAAACCAAAAAAATAACCCAATAACAATAGCAGTGAATAATTTTGTTGTTGTTGTATTGTGTTTAGCGTCGCTTTCAACAACTTTTCAATCATATCGTGACGATGTCTGCTTGAGACACTATTCTGAGTGCTTTCACACTGGAGTATCATACCGCAGACACATGGTATGATACCCCGACCAGTCATATTATAAGACCAGACTTGAACTCTCCTCAAAATGCTGAGCATCAAGCTAGGAAGCTTCTAGTACCATTTTTTAAGTCTTTGGTATGACCCGGTCGGGGAAAATAACCCACAACCTTCAGCATGTGAGGCGGACCTCTACCACTAGACAACACCGCGGTCTGTTTAATTTTGTAAATTTTATGTCAGTTTATGTTGTTAAGAGAGGCAAACTTTCAATTTCATTTGCTTCTTTATCCAAGTTCAGAATTCAGAATATAAAAGTATAAACTGATGATAATTTGACAACAAATTTTATGATGTGTTTGAGTTACAATTATTTATTTATTGTTTTTTGTGTTTAATATTTCAGATGCCACAAAGTGTGATGTACACCTCTACTGTTTGCAATCAGTATTTGCCGATGAAGGAATGGTACCAGCAAGACTGAAGTGTATTAGTTGAATGACAGTACATAACCCTGCCAGATGACAAGCCGGACATGATGCGAATATAGTTTTGGATGAGTGAAAAGAATTATACACATCTTTTGAATAGACTCAAACATCTGAAGACAGCCTATGCCAGTGCAGCTTGAGAGAATATTGAGTGAACTTCAGAATGTGCCAAACATCTAAATTATGGAAAACATTTGGTAAAACTTAGTGGCGGAGCTGTTGTGGCTCAATCACTATCGTTATTCTTGCGGACAGCTTTGTACATAAAGAAGAGGACTTACCTATATATTAACAATTAAAAAATCAAAAGGAGGAACAACTATATTGAAAAAAGAAAGCACATCCACTTGTGTTTTCTGAGTTTCTCACCTTGATAATAGTAGTGATGGGTTAGACCTGCTATATTTAGACTTGCAGAATATGGTCACACTGTACAAGCTGTGACTCGAAACAATTAGTGATTGATGAACCAAATGTCAATGAAAGCAATACCTATATGCACAAAAAAAGCTGTGGTGTATCTATTAGCTCTGTAAATTATTGATTTCTTATTTAGTTTGCATTGTAGTTAAGTACAGTTTACACTAAATTGAATTGATTTAATTTGGTAAACTAATGATATAACTTACATATGAATGACAACAGAAACACTCTGTCCAATAGCCATTTTATTATCCCTCTTCTTAACCCCCCCCCCCCCCCCCCCCCCCCATTTACTGTTGTAAAATATATTTTGGGAAATTTACTAACACAGTGGGAAGGGGGCATCTGACTGAGTTTGAAAGTTTACGAGAGAAACTGTTGAATTAACACTTGCAAATGAAAATAATTTGTAAATGATATTCATAAGCATTTTTGTTGTCATTCTTGTATTATTCTAATTTAGTTTCATTACGATAATATAGTTTCATTACAAAGTGAGTTTGTAAACTAATAGATGTTGAAGATCAAAAATATAGAAATGTATATTGGAATGGTTTAGTATTGATTATTTTAATGATTGCAAAACAGAAATTTTAAATATAAAGAACTTTTTATGTCTTTACCAAGTCATTATCAATTGGCTTGAACTTTATTCATCACATGATAACAGTGTTTTATTTTAACATAAATTTTATATTTATAGGGTATGACTTTTTCTTTACTCGAGTGGGTGAGGGGTGATTCAACATTTAACTTTTATTTTTTTTAATACACTATTCTTTGATTTAAACTCTAACACTATGATGGTTTTTTTTTATATATAACATGAATATATTATTTTATTTTATTTTTTTAATAATTTACTATTCATTGGTTAAAAAATTGCGCCAAAGTTATATGGATGATTTGTTAACTGAAAAAAAATTGAAGTACCCTTAATGGATATACTTTTACAGGAGACCTTCCTCCATCCATTCAAAAACAACATGCTTTCTTAAAATCCATCAGTATGATTCATTATATAAATTGTCATATAAAAACTAGGATTGAAATGAATTAGAGACATTGTTTTTGCTATTGTGTTTTAGTTTAATACATTTTAAAAGCCTGTATAAAAATTGTATAAGACAGAACCTGTCAAATTTTATTTTCTGTCCATTTCTTTATTTTTAACTCTACTGGCCAAAGGCTAGCAGGGCTTATGTCATGGTAAATTGTCCGAAGTCCGTCTGTTAATCTTTTTCTTGTAAATGTGATAGCACTTATTTTTCATTGAATCTTAACCAAACTTGCACACCAGTTATATAATCACAATATCTCAGACAAGCTCTTGAATCAGCGCGATTCGAGCACATTTTACGTGAAACTTACAGATTTTTTCTGAAAGTTCAGGGCCTAGACCTTACATTTTTTTTCATGTTGCATTGCATGAAGCTTCAAGGTCGCCTAAAATATTTGTTCAAGTTGGGGTCTCTGGGATCCAACAGATGTCACTTTTACATAGAGTTACATAGGGAAAAGGTTGTAGATGCAATAGCACCATCATTTTTCATTGAATCTTAGCTAAATTTGCATAGCAGTTATATAACCACAAGATCTCGGATGAGTTCTTGAACCAGCATAATTCAACCATAAATGCTTCCGTCACAGGGCTCATAAGTACATTTTAAGTGAAACATTAAAAAAAACATATTCTCTAAAAGTTCAAGGCCTAGATTTTAGATATTTTATGTATAGCATTGCATGGTAGTCTCCAAAAAATTTGTTGATGTAGAACTTACAAAAAAACATTTCCTCTGAAATGTTCATCTGTCCTGATGTTGCAAGTAGAGTTATTCATTTCATTTTGATCCTAACGTTTCATTTATCCATTAATAATTTCATATATGCCAGATGGTACCGTAATTTAAAGGGGCAAGATTTAAAAAGCAGCCGTATACCATCTTGTTTGGAATTCATATACCTACAGATTCACTTATAGAATTTTTACATGTAGGAATGCAATGAATTTGAAATTGTGTTTGCTATTTGTGTTTCAGATTGTTAATAAATGTTAAACAAATCATATCATTTTACTTTTTGTATCAGCTATAGAATAGAAAATGCATATTTCATGGTAATTTGTCTGTCCATCCTTTTTGTAGTCAATACAATTTTTTTTATATAAATTTTTAATATATATATAATTATATTAAAAAAAAATTTACAGAAAAAACTGCCTGGACATTTGTAAAGCCTGTATACATGGATATTCTGATAGTCCGGGCGGAATTCTAAAAATCCACCTGGACATTTTAAAATTCCACCCAGACTTTTAAGAATTCCGCCTGGATATTTTAGAATTCCGCCCGGACAATTTAAAAGTCTGCCTGGACATTTTAGAATTCCGCCTGGATATTTTAAAAGTCCGTCCAGACATTTTAAAAGTCCGCCTGGACATTTATAAAGTCCGCCCGGACATTTTAAAATCCGCCTGGAAATTTTTCTGCCTAGGTATTTAATTTCCAGGCGGAATAATTCTATAAAATTCCGCCTGGACATGGTCACATGACCCGGACTAATTTAAATATTTCGTCGATTTTACTATATAAATGTTACTTAAAATAGAAGTCCGTGTCAACTTAGTTTAATTCGCCCGGACATTTAGTCCGCCTGGAAAATTATTATTTTATCAGCCTGGATTCCGGGTGGAATCCGCCTGGAAGTTTTCGTACAGGAAGTTTGGTTGCGAAAATAATCAATTTGAGCATTTTTTACTAATTAAAGGGCCATAACTCTAAATATAATGGTCAGAATTGACTGTTATCAAACTTGGCTCAGATTTTATAGAGATACACACTTTGTGCAAGTTGGCTTCAGTTCAGATAAAAAATACTCTAGTTATTGAGCGGAAACGGTTAATTGTATCATTTTTGACTTAATTAAAGGGCCATAACTCTAAAGATAAAAGTCTGAATTGGCTGGTTATTTTATTTAGCTTAAATTTTATAGAGATACACACTTTGTGTAAGTTTGCTCAAGTTCTGATAAAGAATACTCTAGTAATTGAAAGAGATGGGCAATTTTAGCATTTCTGACTAATTAAAGGGCCATAACTCTAGAGATAATGGTCCTTATTGGCTGGTTATCAAACTTGGCCTAGATGTTATAGAGATGCACATTTTGTGTAAGTTTGCTACAGTTCTGATAAAGAATAATGTAGTTATTGAGCGGAATGGTTAATTTATCATTTTTGACTAATTAAAGGGCCATAACTCTAAAGATAAGTTTGAATTGGCTGGTTATTGTATTTAGCCTAGATTTTATAGAGATTAACACTTTGTGTAAGTTTGCTCCAGTTCTGATAAATAATACTTTAGTTATTGAGCGGAAACGGGCAATTTTAGTATTTTTGACTAATTAAAGGGCCATAACTCTGAAGATAATAATCCGTATTGGCTGGTTATTAAACTTGGCCTAGATTTTATAGGGGTTCACACTTTGTGTAAGTTTGGTTCAGTTCCGATGAGAAATATTTTAGTTATTGAACGGAAACTAAAAAATTGACGCCGCCTATCCGCCCACTCAACCGCCTGCCGGTTTCACCAATCTTATAACCAGGTTTTCAACTTTGAAAAACCTAGTTAAAAATAAATATGCTAGTAAATAGATATATTCTCATGTTATAAGTCTATATTATCAAGATGTAAGTTACGCAGAATTTTCAATTGTGGTTCCTATTACATTGAAATACAAAATAGGGTAGGTAGGTAGGTAAATAATTTATTTATTGTAAATTATTTCTTTTGCATTGTCAAATTTTTTTATTACTATCCATTTTCTGCGAGTATATTTTATGTCTGTATGTGGACACACTTGCCATACACGATGGCGAGGCAGCTCTCGCTGGAGGCCACCATGTTGCTGATTTCGTTACTATGATCACATCCGGCGAACGGGTATAAAAGCTAAAGGTCTATAACACAGTCGAAATGTCACCACCGGGAACGAAAATTGTAGACACAACAGATACTGCCGATTTTTTTTTTTTTTTTTAAGGGATAATAATAAATGTTTAGGGTCCGCGGGAAATAATAGGGATGGTCAGAGAACCGTAACCACACTATTATTTAATTTAGGCCTTAGTAAAAAAAACATGGGGTCATGTGACAACTTCTGTATCAAACTTGACCTGTATTTTATAATTATACAGCAGCCACACACCAAAACCCTTCACTGCAGGTGGTCTATGGGTAGAGTGTCAGCTTGATAGCAAAAGGTCCTGGGTGCAATCCCCGGCTGGGTCAAACCAAATACTTGAAAAATGGTACTTGACACTTCCAAGCTCAGCATTAAGAGAACAGTTCTACGTCTGGTTGGCTCTGTATCAGAATAATGTGACTAAGGGTGGGGTATCACACCATGTGTTTGCGGCATGATACTTTAGTGTGAAAGCATTTAGAATTTACTGTTTCAAGTAGACACCATCCCGATATGACTGAAAAATCTTTTAAAGCGATGCTGAACACCATACAACAACCAAGACCCTTCAGAAATGATTCATCTGAAATCAGATGGATACCAAGGCAGACAGATTAAATGCCCTTTCACCATTCTTCCTAGGAGTCAATGGGAGGTGGAGGGGTAACAAACACTTTTCAATAATCTTTCTGCATGCCACATCACAACTGTGTCTAATAGTGTTTAAGACAAAAGAAAATCATTGTTACACTGTTGCAAAAGAATGTTTTGTGGGTATTAGGTCAAGATTATAAGAATCTTACACGAGTCTGAGGTTCGGATTTAAAATTCCGTCCCGATCGACCTTCGAAGGATGACTGTTTTGGCTTAAAAGAGGCTCTGCTGAGTTCCTGCAAAAACATTTATCAAAAGGGACGGAATTTTCTATCTGAACCAAAAAAAGCTATGTAAGATTATTTTTCTTGCAAACCAAACACCTTGAATAGATTATTTTACTTTAAATTTTAATTATATTTTACCTCAATGACTTTTAGCATGTCAAATTCGATATATTTTGTCATATGTTTTAACAAGTCATGTCATAAAATGTTCAAACGTCACAGCAGGGTAGGATGAGCACGTTGAAGGGGTATAGGATGAAATTCTGTACCCGGTGAAAATACGCGGAAATCCTTGTCCGGTATGCAAGAATGTAAGTATACACATGGAACAGTTATTTCATTATATTTTTACAATGATCCCTTCTTGCAAACTTATATGATTTACATCATATATTTTCTATGTACCGTCATAGATGGTTTGCCACAGAGCTAGCATTTCATCTCTGCCCTAGGGTGAGATTCTGAGTATCTTTCATGGATTGAGGTGAGGATGGAAAATTCCACCCGGAGGGATAAATGTTTTAGCTGTAACGAGGCTCTGCTGAGTAAAATACCGCCAAAATAAACTGAATATTGTGAAAATGGAATATGATGTGGTTAACCAGTACAGACCACATCATTGCAAGTCACTGATAACTTCTTCACATTTTCTAAGGTGGGACACTAATGGCCAAAAAAACAAAATTCATGAATAATAATTGCAAATACTGCAGAGATTCACACTAATACATCCCCAAGTTTGGCAGTTAGCTAGATCAAGAACAATGTACAAAAGGATAAGAAACTTGCATCTCCTCAGACTAGATGTAGCTAAAACAGCACACAAAGGATTAATACTTTTGCAAGTTATAAACATTCATATTCATAGGCAACTGATTTATTTTTACATAAACTGTAAGTTGTATGTTATCTTAGATGTTTAAACATGTTTTGATCACGCAAAATGATCTTGAATTAAAGATATTGTGGTTTGTATGAAAATTTCTCTAGCTGCAGCATACAAATTTTGTAATCAAAAGTACTTCAACAATTATTTTAAACACAAATTTCTGGGAATGGTATTGTTTTGATGAGAATTTCATTCTGCAGTGTAAGAATTTTGATTTGAGTGTCTGAGATGAATGAAAGTGAAGATAATTGAAAAACGAGATATTGTAAAATTTTTCGTGAATACGCAAGCAACTTCACAAAATCTCAATCAGTTGCATTTCTTTCTCTATATAATTCCTTTGACAGATGTTTTAATTAGTCTGTCAGCTAGCCAGGTCTGACGCCTAAGTATTGTATCACAGCAACAAGTGTTTATGAAAACACAACACAGAGAGAACGGAAATAATAACTAATTTGGTTTAAACAATATTTACTCCATAATTATTACATATACATATATTCATTACAAAACTAGATTTGACATAAAATTTTGTAATACACCATTTTGAATGTGATTCTAACAGATACTGTTTAATAATTCCGCAATCAAATAAAATCGCAAATAACAGACTCTCAGATATGGATAAAATTCAGTCCAATGAATTATTTGCATATCCCCAGAGATGCAACTGAACTTTTCATCATACCAGCAGATAATTATTCTAATTAATTTCCTGTAGGAATATGTAGGATTGAATACATTTTTCATAGCTTCACAATTTACTACATGTATATTTAGTGATTTTTTTTTATTAATTTGGACCTACATCGAAATTATAATGACCATATGTTTACAGTCAATTACCACCATAGTAATGAAGCATTACAATATTTTCAATGATATGATGACACAAACTTTATGAATTTTGTTTGTAAAGAATATGCCCCCACAAAGTGAGTCAATGAAAATGATCCACCAGAACTTTCAGTGCCAAATTTCTCACAATGCGCAACTGATCGGATTTATAATGTTCAGTGTATCAATATAAACTGCTGTTAAAAGAAATTTATTTGAGATATCTGAATGAAACTTTCAACGGATAATTGTTGATCTCTGCAGAGGGTAGGAATCCTCCGAATGGGTGTCATGGGCATTTTATCATTTTTTGTCATATTCACTATTGTGGTTAAATTATCAACCACTGTGTTGTTCCAGGGAGCCATATTAGTGATGGCAAGAATAGGATCACTGTGGCTCATGCATGTCATAGGAAGCAACAATTTGAGTAATACGATAGAATTTGCCGAAACTCTGCAGTTCTGCAGGTATCAAGGTTCTAGGTTCATAATCTGCATTATTTCATCTGTTAAATCATTTCTTTTAATCAGTATCTTAATTTGTTGTTTTTGTACATGTGGTCAGAGAGAACTTGGAATCTTTATCCCTGTTGGCATCGAATAACGTATGTGTTGGTACACCATAAAATCCTACTCATTTATTTATTCTGTTAATAATCTAAGTCTCTGGTGGACTTCCTCAGGTTCATGAACATGCTACTATGCCTTGCATAACAAATGAGAGAAACAGCGCTGAAGATGAAGAGAATTATGTACCTGCAGTTACTTATCTCTGTTTATAATAGTCTCTGGTGGATTGCCTCAGTTTCATGAACATGCTACTATGCCTTGCATAACAAATGAGAGAAACAGCGCTGAATATAAAGAGAATTGTGTACCTGCAGTTACTTATCTCTGTTTATTATAGTCTCTGGTGGATTGCCTCAGGTTTATGAACAGGCTTCTATGCCTTGCATAAAAAATGAGAGAAACAGCACAGAAGATAAAGAGACTTGTGTACCTGCAGTTACTTATCTCTGTTTATAATAGTCTCTGGTGGTCTGCCTCAGGTTTATGAACATGCTACTATGCCTTGCATAACAAATGAGAGAAACAGCACTGATGATGAAGAGAATTAAGTACCTGCAGTTACTTATCTCTGTTTATAATAGTCTCTGGTGGATTGCCTCAGTTTCATGAACATGCTACTATGCCTTGCATAACAAATGAGAGAAACAGCATTGATGATGAAGAGACTTGTGTACCTGCAGTTACTTATCTCTGTTTATAATAGTCTCTGGTGGATTGCCTCAGGTTTATGAACTGGCTACTATGCCTTGCATAACAAATGAGAGAAACAGCACTGATGAAGAAGAGAATTGTGTACCTGCAGTAACTTATCTCTGTTAATAAAAGTCTCAAGTGGTCTGCCTCAGATTTATGAACAGGCTACTATGCCTTGCATAACAAATGAGAGAAACAGCACTAATGATGAAGAGAATTGTGTACCTGCAGTTACTTATCTCTGTTTATAATAGTCTCTGGTGGTCTGCCTCAGATTTATGAATAGGCTTCTATGCCTTGCATAACAAATGAGAGAAACAGCACTGATGATGAAGAGAAATGTGTACCTGCAGTTACTTATCTCTTTTTATAATAGTCTCTGGTGGTCTGCCTCAGGTTTATGAACAGGCTTCTATGCCTTGCATAACAAATGAGAGAAACAGCACTGATGATGAAGAGAATTGTGTACCTGCAGTTACTTATCTCTGTTTATAATAGTCTCTGGTGGATTGCCTCACGTTTATGAACATGCTACTATGCCTTGCATAAAAAAATGAGAGAAACAGCACAGAAGATAAAGAGACTTGTGTACCTGCAGTTACTTATCTCTGTTTATAATAGTCTCTGGTGGATTGCCTCATGTTTATGAACTGGCTACTGTGTCTTGCATAACAAATGTGAGAAACAGCACTGATGATGAAGAGAATTGTGTACCTGCAGTTATTTATCTCTGTTTATAATAGTCTCAAGTGGTCTGCCTCAGATTAATGAACAGGCTACTATGTCTTGCATAACAAATGTAAGAAATAGCCCTGATGATGAAGAGAATTGTGTACCTGCAGTTACTTATCTCTGTTTATAATAGTCTTAAGTGGTCAGCCTCAGATTAATGAACAGGCTACTATGCCTTGCATAACAAATGTAAGAAATAGCGCTGATGAAGAAGAGAATTGTGTACCTGCAGTTACTTATCTCTGTTTATAATAGTCTCAAGTGGTCTATATCAGATTTATGAACAGGCTACTATGCCTTGCATAACAAATGAGAGAAACAGCACTGATGATGAAGAGAATTGTGTACCTGCAGTTACTTATCTCTGTTTATAATAGTCTCTGGTGGTCTGCCTCAGCTTTATGAACAGGCTTCCATGCCTTGCATAACAAATGAGAGAAACAGCACTGATGATGAAGAGAAATGTGTACCTGCAGTTACTTATCTCTGTTTATAATAGTCTCTGGTGGTCTGCCTCAGATTTATGAACAGGCTACTATGCCTTGCATAACAAATGAGAGAAACAGCACTGATGATAAAGAGAATGGTGTACCTGCAGTTACTTATCTCTGTTTATAATAGTCTCTGGTGGTCTGCCTCAGATTTATGAATAGGCTTCTATGCCTTGCATAACCAACTAGACCTATCACTGTAGTGATGAATACCCCCGAACGCCGCCATGACAGAAAATGGTTAACCATTGTATGAAGTTTTATTAAATTATATCCAATAGTTTTAAAGTTATGCTCCAGACAAAAAAAAAATCTTAATAAAAGAGAATGTTATGGATTGAGTTGTTTGTATTGTTAATTTTTTTATGGTTTTGTTAAAATTAAAAACGGTCTTTTTTAATTATTGTGCAGTGTACAAGCTTTCATGGCAATCAATAAATGTTATACTTTTTCGAGTTATGTTGAGGGACAACAATTTTATTGATAAGAAACAAACAAGAGCACTAGGAATACAATATCGAACCTGCTTTGCTCGAACTCCTAGTATTCATCAACTTGGTTCTTTCATGAACTTTATTAAACTGTTATCACTGATGGCTTTAAAAGTACTGCACCAGACAAGGGATATATATCAAAGGGCAATAACTCTGTAATTAGCAAGAATAGAGTTATGTTTCTTGTACACTGCACTTCCTCTCATTATATTCTACCATTGTATGAAGTTTGATGAAATTCCATCCAGTACTTTAAAAGTAATGTTCCGGACAAGGGAAATATATCAAAGGGCAATAACTCTGTAATTAGCAAGAATAGAGTTATGTTTCCTGTACACTGCACTTCCTGTCATTATATTCTACCATTGTATGAAGTTTGATGAAATTCCATCCAGTACTTTAAAAGTAATGCTCCGGACAAGGGAAATATATCAAAGGGCAATAACTCTGTAATTAGCAAGAATAGAGTTATGTTTCTTGTACACTGCACTTCCTCTCATTATATTCTACCATTGTATGAAGCTTGATGAAATTCCATCAGGTACTTTTCAAGTTATGCTCCGGACAAGAAAAAATATCAAAGGGCAATAACTCTGTAATTAGCAAGAATAGAGTTATGTTTCTTGTACACTGCACTTCCTCCCATTATATTCTACCATTGTATGACGTTTGATGAAATTCCATCCAGTACTTTTCAAGTGATGCTCCGGACAAGGAAAATTGCAACGGACAGGCCGACAGATCGACAGATCGACAGACCGACCTCAGGGTGACTCCAGTATACCCCCTCAAAACTTCGTTTGTCGGGGGTATAATGAGAGAAACAGCACTGATGATGAAGAGAAATGTGTACCTGCAGTTACTTATCTCTGTTTATAATAGTCTGTGGTGGTCTGCCTCAGGTTTATGAACAGGCTACTATGCCTTGCATAACAAATGAGAGAAACAGCACTGATGATGAAGAGAATTGTGTACCTGCAGTTACTTATCTCTGTTTATAATAGTCTCTGGTGGTCTGCCTCAGGTTTATGAACGGGCTACTGTGCCTTGCATAACAAATGTGAGAAACAGCACTGATGATGAAGAGAATTGTGTACCTGCAGTTACTTATCTCTGTTTATAATAGTCTAAAGTGGTCTGCCTCAGATTAATGAACAGGCTACTATGCCTTGCATAACAAATGTGAGAAACAGCACTGATGATGAAGAGAATTGTGTACCTGCAGTTACTTATCTCTGTTTATAATAGTCTGTGGTGGTCTGCCTCAGCTTTATGAACAGGCTACTGTGCCTTGCATAACAAATGTGAGAAACAGCACTGATGATGAAGAGAATTGTGTACCTGCAGTAACTTATCTCTGTTTATAATAGTCTAAAGTGGTCTGCCTCAGATTAATGAACAGGCTTCTATGCCTTGCATAACAAATGAGAGAAACAGCACTGATGATGAAGAGAAATGTGTACCTGCAGTTACTTATCTCTGTTTATAAAAATCTCTGGTGGTCTGCCTCAGATTTATGAACAGGCTTCTATGCCTTGCATAACAAATGAGAGAAACAGCACTGATTATGAAGAGAAATGTGTACCTGCAGTTACTTATCTCTGTTTATAATAGTCTGTGGTGGTCTGCCTCAGGTTTATGAACAGGCTACTGTGCCTTGCATAACAAATGTGAGAAACAGCACTGATGATGAAGAGAATTGTGTACCTGCAGTTACTTATCTCTGTTTATAATAGTCTGTGGTGGTCTGCCTCAGGTTTATGAACAGGCTACTGTGCCTTGCATAACAAATGTGAGAAACAGCACTGATGATGAAGAGAATTGTGTACCTGCAGTTACTTATCTCTGTTTATAATAGTCTAAAGTGGTCTGCCTCAGATTAATGAACAGGCTTCTATGCCTTGCATAACAAATGAGAGAAACAGCACTGATGATGAAGAGAAATGTGTACCTGCGGTTACTTATCTCTGTTTATAAAAGTCTCTGGTGGTCTGTCTCAGATTTATGAACAGGCTTCTATGCCTTGCATAACAAATGAGAGAAACAGCACTGATGATGAAGAGAAATGTGTACCTGCAGTTACTTATCTCTGTTTATAATAGTCTGTGGTGGTCTGCCTCAGGTTTATGAACAGGCTACTGTGCCTTGCATAACAAATGTGAGAAACAGCACTGATGATGAAGAGAATTGTGTACTTGCAGTTACTTATCTCTGTTTATAATAGTCTAAAGTGGTCTGCCTCAGATTAATGAACAGGCTACTATGCTTTGCATAACAAATGTGAGAAACAGCACTGATGATGAAGAGAATTATGTACCTGCAGTTACTTATCTCTGTTTATAATAGCCTAAAGTGGTCTGCCTCAGATTAATGAACAGGCTACTATGCCTTGCATAACAAATGTGAGAAACAGCACTAATGATGAAGAGAATTGTGTACCTGCAGTTACTTATCTCTGTTTATAATAGTCTCTGGTGGTCTGCCTCAGATTTATGAACATGCTACTATGCCTTGCATAACAAATGACAAAAACAGCACAGAAGATAAAGAGATTTGTGAACATGAGTTATCTCATTTTGCATATTTTGACATCCAATAAGCTGATTTAGTTATAACACCAAATCAAATAATCATATTAAGGATGATCATTGCTATAGTTTTTCACGCACTCCAACTCGGTGCACAATGGAAAGCAATTTTGTCGAGACCAGCCAGAGTCATTGCATACTACAACTGACCCTATTTTGGATTTCAATCATTTATGGATAAGGTCCTAAAATTGGTCTCTTACAGACGATTGCTATAATTTTTGTCATATTTTTCCTCTGGATAGAATTTCAAGAAACTTTCCAGTATTTAAGTTTAATGTATGTTCATGCAATATCATAAACAAGAAGGCCAAGATGGCCCTATATCGCTCACCTGACTGACCTTGAGTCACCCAACTTAAGTAGATTATATAATACATATACACTCAAAATTCCAAAAAATGAGATGGGCCAGTAGTTAGAATTTTTTTTTGTTTTGAAGATGTAACAGATGCGTAGAAGAGTTCAAACTTGGTAGAGGTTCACCCATGGTAAATGTCAGTGAAATTACATCAAAATCAGGTCAGTAGATTCTGACAAGAAGGCTTTTGAAGAATTTACTATAGCTGCCGACAGTTCCAAACCCAAGTTTTCAAACTTAGATAAAAATCCAGTTCCAGCACAAAACTAACCTGTTATGTTTGAGAACGGTTTCAAACTAAAGCATCAGACTAAACTATTGTGCATGAAACAATCTTCAGTTCCAGCACAATAAATATTCCTATGAGTTTCAAACCGAGCCTTCCCAAAGTCTATTGCTTGAAAGAATCTTTGTCGCAGGGCACTCTCCCCCAAAAACAATTAAGCTCCTCCTCCAAGATTTCAAGTACACTTTGACACTGAAAATCTCAAGCAGACTTTTTGCTGTTATGAAACTAGCTAGAAATATGGTATTGCTTTATTTATGAAGCAGTAAACCATCCCTGTCTGAACCAGAAAATCTCTGACTTTTAAATTCAGATTATTATAAAAATGGTTCATGATATTTGAATAATATGAATAATATTTCAATCATTGATTATAATTGTATCATTCATCTTTTTATGATGAATTATCTTTTAAAACTTATATCTGGTATAATACTGTATAATAATAGCAAAAAAAAAGTTTATTACCTCTTCTTATAATAATTGCTATATACAGACATTTATGCTATAAAACAGGGGAAGTAATTTGACATAAAACGAACCCCGCCCTCTGGCTGCCATGTTTTTTGACGAATCAAGATGGCTTCAACAAACTTATGGTAGAGTCACCAAAGGAACATTTCTGTGAAATTATTTTAAAATTGAACCAGTAGTTTCTGACAAGGAAGATTTTTTAAGTTTTTTACTATTGCTTATATAGTAAACTAACCTCACCCCCTGGGTGCCAGGTTTTTTGACGAATCAAGATGACTTGAACAAACTTGGTAGAGGGTCACCCAAGGAATATTTCTGTGAAATTATATCAAAATTGGCCCAGTGGTTTCAGAGAAGTTGTTAAAAGCTAAAAGTTAACGACGGACGACGGACACCAGGCGATCACAAAAGTTCACCTGTGAGCCTTCGGCTTAAAACTTATATCTGGTATAATATTGTATAATAATAGCAAAAAAAGTTTATTTATTTTATGCTATAAAACAGGAGAAGTAATCTGACATAAAACTTACCGTAACCCCCTTGCTGCCATGTTTTTTGATGAATCAAAATGGCTTCAACAAACTTGGTAGAGAGTCACCCGAGGAACATTTCTGTGGAATTATTTTAAAATCGAGCCAAACATTAAATAAAGAAAGGCCTCAACAACCATTAAATAAATGAAGGACTCAACAACCATTAGATAAATAAAGGCCTCAACAACCATTAAATAAATGAAGGGCTCAACAACCATTAAATAAAGAAAGGCCTCAACAACCATTTAATAAATGAAGGACTCAACAACCATTAAATAAATGAAGGACTCAACAACCATTAAATAAAGAAAGGACTCAACAACCATTAAATAAATGAAGGACTCAACAACCATTAGATAAACAAAGGCCTCAACAACCATTAGATAAATGAAGGACTCAACAACCATTAAATAAATAAAGGCCTCAACAACCATCAAATAAATGAAGGACTCAACAAACATTAAATAAAGAAAGGCCTCAACAACCATTAAATAAATGAAGGACTCAACAACCATTAAATAAATAAAGGTCTCAACAACCATTAAATAAATGAAGGCCTCAACAACCATTAATTAAATAAAGGCCTCAACAACCATTAAATAAATGTAGGACTCAATAACCATTAAATAAATGAAGGACTCAACAACAATTAAATAAAGGCTTCAACAACCATTAAATAAATGAAGGCCTCAACAACCATTAAATAAATGAAGGACTCAACAACCATTAAATAAATGAAGGACTCAACAACCATTAAATAAATAATGGCCTCAACAACCATTAAATAAATAAAAGACTCAACAACCATTAAATAAATAAATAAATAAATAAATAAATAAATAACGGACTCAACAACCATTAAAGAAATAAAGGATTCAACAACCATTAAATAAAGGCCTCAGCAACCATTAAATAAAGGCCTCAACAACCATTAAATAAATAAATAAATACCTCAACAACCATTAAATAAATAAAGGACTCAACAGCCATTAAATAAACAAAGGCCTCAACAACCATTAAATAAATAAAGACCTCAACAGCCATTGCTTTTTTTACACTCAATTAATATGTTTAAATTACTGTGTTAGTACAAAGATATTATATTAATGGTGTCACATCACCATAGATACCTGAGGATTGCCAGGGCTTATGTCGCGTCATTGATCTTGTTCAGAAAGCATATTACCACAAAATCCAAAGATGAATGACCAATTAGTATGTTGTCCTCAGAATGATCACCTAATCTGTTTGAGCTCCAGTCATTAGCATGTTAGACTATCAGTCCAGGGGTTGTGAGTTTGAATCCCCGCCCCAGCAACAGTCTCCGTGATGATTGATATACGACATTGCTTAATACAGTCTAACCTGTATTAAGCAGCCACCCAAGGAAAATGGTCAAACTGGCTGCTTAACTCGGCTGCTTAATAGATGGTCCATATTTTTACCAAGAAAGCTGAAGTCATGCTGTTTATTGAGACAGATAAAAAGTGATCACACATGATGGTGCATGTACCATGCCTGTAAGTTGTACTGGGGGTAAATGAGAAAAATTCCGCAGGAAGAAAATATTTGAACTGACACTATATTATATAGAAGTTTTCAATTATAATTTAAACAAGAACAATTGTAATTATCTCTTACCTAGTTCGATAATTACCGTATATCGTCCGCCATAAGTCGAATTTTTCAGACTCCAAAATCACTCTCTGAATCCCTACTCGACTTATGGCCCCGTCCTAGTCCCGAGTGATGATTTTTTTACCAACGGTCAGCTCCTACTGAAGTTTTGAACGTCGAGTTTCAGTTTCAGCAACAGTCTATATGAACAATGACACCAAGTGCAGAATTGAATTACACTCTTGTCAATCAACTATGCATCTCGCAAACACAAAGGATGATTACGTCATACGTGGAAAGTTACTTTGTTCATGGAAAACTCTGATTGACAGTTGAAAAAAATGATCGGTTTCAATTAGACGCTTGATGTTTTAACTCTATGCAAGGGAAACCTTGATCTTGGTCAGCCGAACGATTGCGTTGCCTAGCAACCTATACGATGTTGGCACGGGGTGTAAACATATATGCCGAAAATTGCCTTGGGATATTTGGGTCAGAAGTAACCGATTATTGCAATTTGCATTCCCACATATGTGGTGACACTTATCCACGGATTACAGAATATAACAAATATTCAACAGAAGACTGCATTTGTTTGTCGGCATCATATTTGCCGTTGATTCGATAACGGTACATGAACGTATACTGGCGTAAGGTCAGTTGTGAGTGCAGGCAATCGCTACTGTAGGAATTTTAATATTTAGGTGACCCAAATCTCACCCACTTCCTTTTCGAAAATTCTGGGTCGACTTAAGGAAGGGTCAATGCAAAAAACTGAGATCTGAAGGTCAAAAAGTCCCCTCGACTTATGGCCCGACTCGCCTTATGGCCGACGATATACGGTATGCATAAACATCTCAGTGAAATTTGTTTTCAATGTGTTTACATGCGCCATAAATCTAAATAAAACTACCGTAAATACACGCGCTTAAACAGCCTAGGTAACGTCATTAATCTCGCTATTCTATTTGCTTATTAGACCGTATATATGTACCTCGCTCTGGGTAAAGTGTTGTGTTTTCATAACAGAAGCAGAAGTGTTAATTGATCATGGGAGTATACAATATGATCGTAATAGGCCAGCCAAAAGGTGTGACCGCTAAGTGCTAAGAGTCGGCCGCTACACCTGGCCGCTGACCGCTGACAGGCATTGTTTGGGATGAAATAAGACTAGCCGCTGGCCGCATTAAAGAGGTGACCGTTTAATACATGTACTTTATAAAGGGAATTAACACGAGGGGGATTTTGAAGTTGCCGCTTAACACAGGTTACCACTTATAAGAGGTGGCTGCAAGGACAGGTTAGACTGTAATTCAATATTTTGTTTATAAGTTTCCAAATTGATTCTGTTGATTAATTTTGTTGTATATCTTTTGTTATTACTCACTATTGTTAACAAAATTGTATATAATAGAGGACCACAGGGATGATTGGAGATTGTTCCGTGTTTCTCCTTAAATAAGACTTTATTATTATTATTATTAAAATACCAGCACCACAAAACATTTTTAAGCCTCAGAGTAAACCTGACATCACCAGACTGTACAGGTCAGTGCACTATAAAACAGCATCCCGGTGGCAACAGCACATAAATTATTGACTGAAAGTTCAAATGTATATGAGCATGCTGGGTACCCTTGTCAATTGTTTACGCAGCTTTGAAAATTACGTAGCTAAAAGCTGGCTTTTACGTAGCTTTCTCCATTTTGCTAAATTGAAGCTGCGTTTTAGCTAGGTTTTACGAAGCTTCCTAAATTGAAGCTGCGTTTTTTTAAAAAGCTGCGTTATTTCCTACATAGCTGCGTTTTTTCTGAAAAAGCTGCGTCTTTTTCTTTAAACCTTCATAAAACCTGCGTATTTAGTCGGTTTACATCCATAATTCCTTCTAGAGCTGCGCAATTAATTTCATAGGTTCATAATAGCTGCGTATTTTATTTAAAAAATTCATAGAAATATTATTAAAGCTGTGTTTTAAGTTAAAGCTTCGTAAAACCTGTATATTTATATTCGATAAACAAAACAGAGGTAAAAAACAAAATACGCAGGATTTACACAGCTTTAAAAAAGCTGCGTCTTTCAATAAAACATATTATTTTGTATATCCACAAAGTCAAAGACATTGCAACAATAACAAAACAGAGTAATTGTTGCAGAGTTAATATAAATGCACTATTACACAATAGATTTTTTTCTAAACTGCCTTTTCAACCATTTAATCAACTTTTATTTCTATTTATCAAGGCTGTCGCATATTTTTTTTACTAATAATATGACACTATTTGATTTTTGGTAAATCTTTTTTATGCTTTTTGTAACACTGCAAATGAAATACAGAAAAATAATCATCGCATACTCTCCCTATAGAGTTAAAAATGAGCTATGTTGCAAAGTATGTAAAATTGAAAACAAATAATAACATTTCATTCTTTTATTACCACTGAAAACTTGCTTCATTAATGTAAAACACTTTGATTCTGAATGAAACTTTTTAAAACTTTTACACCCAATATGAATTGAGTCATAAATGACAATGTTACTACTTTCCAAATAGTGATCTGTCCATGTTGGCTTGTCTTTGTCCACATCTCTATCAAATACAGGTGGTTGTTTTTCACTGGTTTATCATTAATCACAGATAGCTGAATTAAAGTTCCAGGTATGTCCCATTAAATATGGAACAATGGTGTATTTAGTTGCCTACTAACAGGATACACTTTAACATTTTCTTCATTTATTAAAGATTCTATTGCACCCACATCCTCAGATTGTTGTGTATCAGATATCTCTTGATATATTTTGAGGCAATAGCTCTACATTCTTGTCCATGTTTCCCCTGTACAATGGCAGTCCTAAAATACAAATATGTTTTATTATTGTAAAAAACTGTAATTAAAAGTATTATTAAATGCACAAGAGTTGATTATGATGGAACATGCATATATATATATATATACATATATGTGATAGGGAAAATCATATGTCAAACAAAACATCTTTCATGAGCACTGGATCCGCGAAGGATACATAAATGATAGAAATAATAAATAAAGAAGAGAGAATTACCATTTTGCAGTGCTAAAACTTAAAACAAAAAAATATATATATACACAATGAGGTCCTGGGTTTGAGCCCATCGCTGTTTAAAAATGTTTGTTAGAAATATGTTGGTTCTACTTCAATATCCATTGTTATATAACTAAATAAAACTGGATTTGGTATAAAAAAAATATTATATTAAACATTTGATGAAAAAGGTGTTAATGTGTTAACCTCATTAAAAAGCAAAGATTTTTTAATGAAGCACTACAATCAAAATCACACAAAGAGAAAATATTGAATTGTTTGGCTTTTGTTGTATACAGTAATGCTTAAATATACATGTATCAATGAAAAATCAGGTTAATTTGTACTTGTAAATTTTATTCTATGCAATAATACTTATCTCATTTAAGCATGTATGTAAAAAATGTTAAGCAGTTTATGACATTTGTCATTTTCTGTAACATTTTTTTTCTGTCAAGCTCATCTAATTTACCCATCTTTAAAACAAATGACAGCCAGTCATCTTTTATCCACACAAGGGACCAAAACCCTAGGTTGATAATGTCATGTGATATTAAAATATGTGATAGACTGGACATCAAGTAAATTTGTTCATAACCCCCACTGTGTATAAGGGGTAATTAACCCCCTTGCCCACTGTGTTTTATGACCACTTGTGTAATTAGGATATGCTAATATGTCACCTAAGAGATCAATATGAGCCTCTGGCATAACCAGTTAACTGCAGTATTAGTGGACTATAAACATATATACCAACACTCAAAGCACATTTTTTTCTTGATTTATACTTTGTAAAAAAGAATGAGCACAACAATCTTCAGTTTTTCCCACCAACTGCAAAATTAATGTTTAATTGACCCTATTATTTGTTTAATATAAAAAGTCACAGATGTTAATTTATAAAACTAATAAAGATTTTTTTGGTAAGTGTGAAAACTTATGTGTAGGTGTGTTTATACATGAAAAAAAATATTCTTTCTTAGTGGCGTCATATAAACAATAATATTAACAGGAGTGAAATTGATTGAAATTAAATGCTGAGATTCATGGAAGTTATATATTTTTAATATATTTTGAAAAAAATATGTATTATGCAAGCAAACGTTTTTTTTTTCATATTAAAAAAACCCCCACAGTATTACCTTTACAAGTAATGAAACATTTTGCCATTGTGTCTGTTACTCTGCAACTTTAGGGTGTTAACTTCATCTGTCCATCTCACCTGACAAATACTGCGCAATGGATAGAAAAGAAAATTAAAACAGTAGACTAGTTATAGTTTACAAAGATCTTTAGAACCAAAAATTACTATCTTTGATAAAAAAATAATTCATATTTTTTAATAAATGAAAACCAAATAGAGACCTTTACACGATTTAATTGATCAACACTATTTAATTTAAGACAGAGATTTTTACACAAATCAAGAGCATAACCGTCTCTAAAATACGAATACAGTACCAAAAGAAAAAAAAGTTTTCCTAATGTTTAGTATACTGAACATTAAATATACATGTTCATTTCACTTCAAGTTATACCATTACTTACAGTGAACACTAATTAATTTTTACTGAAATAATTTTCTGTCACCCGAAACGTTTGGCAGGAGCCGTTTCACTATGCATTAAAAACATTGAGGCACATGTCATTTTAGACGAACATGTAAATACTGACGTTTATTTATCTATGAAACTTTATATACTTACTACCATTGGACATGCCGCATGTTTTATGATGCAATTGTAAACTTGGAACGTCTCATTATTGCCGAATGTCGAAGTAAAACATTGGATTTCGTGTACATTTCCAAACGGATGTTTATACCGATGCATTATGGGAGTCACGATTGTTTATTATTTATATTTCAAAAAATATTAACTAGATCTACTTCTTCGAGTGAACAACATTTTATTTTTCATAAACTTTTTTCAATTTGATACGAATTAAAATAGTAGATAACGTAATTTTGTTCGGGTTTAAAAATCTCACACAGCGAGACAATCGTGAAACATCGGGTATTTCCGTATCCTCCGTAGAATACACGTCTATTGCGTAGCATAAAGGCCGAGGTAATCAGATTGACAGCGAGAGAAGCAGGTGCGCAATGGCGCCATTTTCGTTATATTTTGAAAGTTTGAACTTCGACTGGAGAATATATAATTTTCGAACTTTGAACTCTTGTTTTATTTACAAAATCGTCGTAATTCTGATGTTGGAAATGAACAACTGCAAACGTGTGGCAAAAAGATCATTTGAGAACACAAATATGCTCAAGGAGATCTTATTTACCGAATTCCGCTGCTCCTGTATAGTCGGGCACCGTGTTGGAGGTAAATATTTGATTGTTGCTTTATTTGGAATGATATTACACTTTCACTTCGCGCGATTAAACACTATTGAGAGTTCATTTTAGCATTTTGAATAATTTCCATGTTTTTGGTCGTTCAAATCAACCTCTGGTCAAAATAGACAAATGTTTTGGGTTTTCGTGGTGTATGTATTTTGAGTGGGTGGGGAGGGGTATTTATTATTTTAAAAATGATGCCTGTTTTAAGGGGTTATAAATAAATTATTGGGGTTAAGGTCTTTTTCTGTCATTATTTGCAACAATCAATTTTTGGTTATTATAGATAGCATTGTTTTGGAGGGAGGTTTTCCATCAGTTGAACCACTGATTAACATAGAGGTTCAATGTGATCTTTTACGTGCACATGTATATGACTCCTAGTACAAGGTGGCTCTCCCAGTACACGATGCTCTGGTTATAACTCTATGTGTACATGAGACTGACTGCATAATTTTCACATTTAAATACATGTAATGTGTTGAAAATACTTTTACCATGATAATATTAATTGTGATCAAGCAATGTAATTTGGTATAAATTATTAATATTGGAACACAACATATGTTATTATTCTTTTTTTTAAGATGCAGATATTTGTAGCAAAGCAGAAACCTAAATGAGGAGAAAAAACAAGTCATGCAAGACTTTCAAAGGTCAGTATTATTCACTGTCCATTCACAATAAATTGTTTAATTGACTTTAGATATGGCTCTATGATAAATCCATGGTTGGTCTGACTTGTGTCAGTGCAATGTGAGGGTTACATGGTGGGGGTATCATAATACATTGTGTCAGGTCATGTTACCTCAAAGTTGTACAAAGGTGTAGAATACTCTGAGAGAGTCTCAACCTGTTACACTTGGTTGTAAGTTTGTTGATGTGTCACTTAACATTTAATACAATATAAATGCTGATGTTGATTGTATGTTCAACAAGGGATCAAACTCACAACCTCATTCAATACTCTTAACGGTATGTCAATACTGTAGTTTGATGACATGTTATTTCAATGAGGTTCCATATTTTTATGCATACCATTAAAACTTCTTATGATTCTGCACTGCACTCTGTCATTAGAAATATGAGATAGAGTAAATTCCATAGCTGCATTAGAATGAGCTTTTTTCTATTTACAGGAAGAGATCTGAAGCATATAAACAGGATAATGAGATACTGTTGGTCAAAGTGAACTGTTTACAGCTCTACAGAGAAGACGCGAGCCCAAATGAAGACATTTGAGGTTGTAAAGGTAATTATTATTGTTCCACAGTGGACGTTGCTGTTGTATGGTGTAGTGTCACTTTCAAAAAAGTTTCAGTTATATCACTACAGTGTCTACTTGAGACTTTTTTTGATGTTGCCACAATAAAACATCACCATGCAGCCACAATGACATAGTATGATACTACATACAATCTCATTACACTGACACCAGGCTAACAAGATCTGGAACTATCTTCTAATTGTTGAATGCCAATCAAAGAAACCTCTTCTAGTACCATTTATTTTAGTATGACCCGGCTGGGGATTGAACCCACAACCTTTCACATGCAAGGTGGACGCTCTAACGCTAGATCACCACTGCAGTGTTCCATAGTGGAAATTTTTATTTAGGGGATTATGGTATGTTATTAGTCATGAAATCTTCTATCGAAGATCCAGACCATATCCTATACTTTAACACATATTTTGGTTATAGATATATCTAGAGAAGGGGCTGTGTCACATACCAAAACTAGGTAAATGTGATCCATATACTGACTGCTGACCCAAGAAAAGCCTTATCAAAGCATATATTTCCTATAACTATACCACTAAGACTTGGATGGCCATATTCAGTTCATGGATGAATTTTAGGAAGTAGCTGTGTCTCATTTACTGTAGGGATTATTTGTTTTGTTGTTGGACAGTTATCTTTTGTATAATCAACTCATGTCATATTCAAGCTTAAAACCAATGTGGTTTAAAATAACATACATTCTTTAATACCTTCCCTAGATAACAGCGGTCAACCATTGCAATGTAGCAAGTTAGTCGCAACTTCCCCTTGAAATACAAATTAGTTTACATTAATTGTTCTTCTGTTTTTTTTTATTTCAGTATTGTACTGCGAAGATTTTATTTGGACAGACATGAGATGAGGAATATTCAAAGAAAGATCAACACTATCCTTCCGTAGCATCACTTCATACCATCAAGGGCTAACAGATGATCAGCTAACTAACCACTCTTTCCTGAGATCCTGGGAGATTAACTAGTCCTAAAATGCACCTATTTCAACATTATCCGACAACTTTCCCACTTGAATCAGTGGCAAGTGATGCAGTTCAGTCATCACAGAGACTGGCCAGACAGGGATTAAACTCGCAATCTCTGGATTAACAGTTTGATATGCTACGGACTGAAGTAACTAGTTCCGGCTAGACATTATTAAAATTTTGCAGGATTTTTATTACTTATTTTTTGTAAAATAATGGTTTCCGATTGATAATTTTTGAAAGGTTCGAGAGAGTTTTATCCCTTTTCAACATAATTTTTAGCAAAATTTTCTTACATACTGTGCAGGGATCTGTTTCTTATTATAGTTTAATGAAAAATGCAGTATTACGTCAATTAAAATTGGAGGTATTTAATTTAATTGCCCACAGTCATTTAAATACAGGCCATTTATTTTGTTTTTCTTGAAGATGCGATAGCACCGTCAGTTTTCACTGAATCTTAACAAAACTTGCTCAGCAGTTATATAACCATAAGATCTTGGACGAGTTCTTGAACCAGCATGAATTGACCACAATTGCCCCTGCCACAGGGATTTTAAGCAAAACTTTAAAAAACATGGTTCAAGGCATAGACCTTAAATATTTTACATGTAGCATAGCATGGGATTAAAGAGTTCTTGAAGTCAGGTCCCTGGGGTCAAATTTGGGGCTGCCACAGAGGTCCCTGTTTTGCATAGAGTTATAAAGGTAAAATGTAGTAGATGCGATAGTATCTTCTTTTTTCAATGAATCTTAACCAAACTTGCACATTAGATGTAGCATTGCAATGGAAGCTCCATAAATGATTTGCGGATTGATCCATGCTGTCAAATTTGGGGCTGCTACAGGGGTCACCGTTTTACATAGAGTTATATAGGAAAAATGTTGTAAATGCGATAGCACCTTCATTTTTTCGTTGAATCTTAAATCTTAGCACAGCAGTTATATAACTGCAAGATCTCAGACGAGTTCATGAACCAGCATAGCATCAGTTGCCAGCCAAGCGATTCAGGTCCTCTTGTTGCTAATTTTTGTTCTAAATAACAACTCAACTTGACCCTGTGGCTGGTAATGTCCATTTAATTTTCATTTATTTGAATTTGGGCTTTTTCACAGTTTTGATAATCTTATTTCAAATGCTTAATATTGTTTTATATGATGCATTTCTATTTTATACCTTGTATTTGGTAACTAGATTCTAGCATAATATAAACTTTGTTAAATTGAAAAATGTTTTATTTTATTTATCACTGTCATATTTATTATTTCTCCAGTTTCAATACAAAGTCCTTGGTAAGAACACTATTTCATTAAAAACATTGACTTTATTATTGATTTAATTTTAGAACTTTTTAACGCAGTTTCATAGTTTTATGCATGTTTTTTTTTAAAAATAATCTAGTTGTATTGGCATTCACTTTTTATGCAAAACACATAGGGGCTGCATAAAAGTTTATATGCAGCTAAAATTTATGTTGAAGCTAGCAGTATTGGCACCTGCGTAAACACAGTTTTTGTTCAGCATTTGCAAAGAGGCTGCGTTAAAGCTTCATATACGCAGCTTTTACATAGCTAAAACGTACATAATAGCTAGCGGTATTGGCACCTGCGTAAACGCAGCTTTTACGGATGACCTTCGTAAAAGCTGCGTAATAGCTTCGTATACGCACCTTTTACGTAGCTAAAACGTACGTAAAAGCTTGCGGTATTGGCACCTGCGTAAACGCAGCTTTTACGAAGGACCTTCATAAAAGCTGCGTAAACATAGGAACTGTGTAAAAGCTTCGTATACGCAGCTTTTACGTAGCTAAAACATACGTAAAAGCTTGCAGTATTGGCACCTGCGTAAACGCAGCTTTTACGAAGGACCTTCATAAAAGCTGCGTATACGAAGGGGCTGCGTAAACGCAGCTTTTACTCAGCTAAAACGTACATAAAAGCTAGTGGTATTGGCACCTGTGTAAACGCAGCTTTTGTGCAATTTTTATGAAGGTCTTCGTAAAAGCTGCGTATACGCAGGTGCCAATACCGCAAGCTTTTACGTACGTTTTAGCTACGTTTTAGCTACGTATACGCAGCTATTTAGCTACGTTTTACGTAGCATTTTTTGACAAGGGTTTTGCAAGGATCTTCTAAGATGGTTGAGAAAATAGAATTTCAGCATCACATGGATTTTTATTGACACTCGCATGCTGATGCGTGCACGACGCCAGAAACTCCATATCCAACAGGGTGGTACACTTCCGATAGGCCCTGACATAAATTCAGTGATGCCAACGCATTGATATTTTGCACGCTGAGAAAAAATAAAATGCAAGTATTTTGCGATATAAAAAAAAAAGTATCTCTTTCCTTTCCTTGCCCTTGTAATTTACAATATCTTAAAACTTTCAGAACAACCCTTGTATATATATATTTATACTGCAAAGAGATTATTATTATTTATCAATCTAAAATCTGAATGTACTGACAGATTTAGAGGAGGGACATGAGGGTCAAAAACCCCTAAGAGACATATACTTGGATCCAAGCTGGAATAAAAAACTAAAAATTCCCCAACCAATTCGCTGAGTGAATATTGCAGAACGGACAGGGTTATAAGCGAAACAAGACTAATAAACCGTATTCCCACCTAGGCCATCCTTAAAAATATAATTGTTTACCATGCTCCTATCTACTCACTCAAAATTATAGCTGCTCAAATTTTTTTATTGACTTTCAAAATATTGAATACTTTTTTCATGATTTCTGTCCATTTTTCTTAAAAAATGACTGCACAAAATTAAAAATCTGACAAAAGAAAATCAGCTACATACCTACATACATGAAAAAATACTGGGTCGGAGCACAGCAAACAAACATTGTTTTAAGGATAGCCCTAGCATGATCACTGCAAGTCATTTTATGTTGTTGTACAGTGTAGCGTCACTTTCAACAATTTTTCAGTGATATCACAACGGTATATACTTGAGGCAATATTCTAAGCGCTACCACACTGGAGTACCATGCTGCAGACACATAGTATGATACCCCAACCAGTCACATTATACTAGCACCAGACAAACCAGACCTAGAACTAGCCTCCTAATGCTGAGCGCCAGTTGAGGAAGCTTCAAGTATCATTTTTCAAGTCTTTGGTATGATCCTGCCAGGGAAAACAAGCGTGTAACTCACCCGAGTCAAAAAAAATTGTCAAAATGACTTTGAAGGCAGGTAAAGTACACTACGCACTAAAACGTGAAGTTTTTTAATACGACTGGCATAATTCAATTTGAAGCCAAGTTGGAATCTTCGGCAATTTAAAAATAATTTATAAAGCGTTTGTCACGCTTTATAATTTGGACATCTTTTTTTATAATTCTAAAGCGTTCTGGATAGTGTTTGTTAGCACATATACAGCTCACTGACCATATATTTATGTATGGGAAATGTGCTCATAACTCAAATGAAAAACTTTTTAAAAAAGTTTAAATGTGGATGTGTTGCTTTAAAAATAGCATGGCCATTTATTCCCTGTAACATTCATCCAATTATCAAAGACATTCAAGGATCAAAATGTCTCTATAATATTCTCAATCAAAATAATACAAAACCAACTTCAAAAACAAAATGGGAACTTATTTATACTATTGATGAAGAAACATGGTCTGATATAAACACATCTCCTTTCAGATGTACAAAAAAAACAATGCTACAATGGTTCCAAATACGAAATAGTCACAGAATTCTCTTAACAAGAAATTTTTTTATATATAATAAACATTGTTGATAGTCCTATTTGTAAATATTGTCAAATGGAAGAAACTTTGACACACATGTTGTGGTCATGTCCTGCTACACAATCGCTTTTAAAGGAACTTAAACTTTGGGTATCCATAAAACATTTCAAATTAACACTGATAGAAGAATCATTTATATTCAATACAGGAAATGAATTATCCAACACAGAACTTCATATAAAACTTGAAACTAAATATTACGTATTCTATACTAAACAGAATCAAAGTTCATTAAGCTTAGACACACTCTAGAAACAACTGGAAATATCACAGGAGATCCTTAAATGCATATTTGTAAAAAATAATAACATAAATTTATTTAAAAATAATTGGTCAGACTTTACAAATATTTTCATGTAATCTCTTTACATTGCCTGCAGTACTGTTTTTGTGAGAATAAATGGGTCACCTTAAGGTGACTGAAATGAAAAAAAAAATATATATATATTTTTTATACTTGTGTAATTTACTTATTTATATTTAGATTAAATTTTGGCCATGGAGAAATTCATGTGTAAAACAAACAAATACAACATAGTGTAATCAGACTGGAATAAATATGAAGATTAACCTACAAGCAAGGATTTGAATCTACACCTCCTGTGTGCTAAGCGAGGCCACCACAAAAGCTAGTACTATGGTGACAGACCACAGTTGGTTATACACCACTTCATCGATCTGTTCCCTGAAATTCCCATACCTCCATTATTTGTCATATTTAAGTATAATGTCTACCTGAAATCTCCAGTAAATTGTAATAGGACTGGAAAAATAATGAAAAAGAATCAGTGAACTCTGGATGCAAACTGACACCTACGGCTTGCCACAAAAACTGGCTCTGTGTCTTCTATGGTGGGGTCATTAGTTTAAGACCCGCTTGCCTACCTACCACTTACTTCTGACTGCTGAGGTCGCAAGTTTGAGCCCAGTCCAGTACAAATACTTGTTTCATCTTAGAAAGAGTCAGAATGATGATGCAAAGGTTGTCAAGCAGTATTTAAGTGCTGGCTATTTTTAGAAAGGAGATTTCGTTTCAAGTTGACCACTTAAAGTTTTATATCAATTTTTGATGAATTTGACAAACCATTCAGATTTTATTTATTAATGATAAGGAGATGCTTTTTATCAATTTTAATAATTATTTTATTTTTAAAGACATTAATGGCTTCTTTTTCTGATATTTACCCCCTTTATATATTAACAACACATGAACAATAACATGCAGTCATGTCTATTTTATCGTGTCAATGCATTCATTTCTGTCAATAAACTGCCTGCCTGATAAACATATTTTTATCACACCAATGCACAGATTACCAGGCATTATGTATAGTTATACATTTTAATCTGGAAGGTATCTCTACAGGCTGTAACAAAAGTTTAATGCTGATTTTCAATTTCATAAAATAGAATAATTAGATATATTGACATGATAGCAGGTAGCATGGGTTTGTTAAAACATATCGATAGCTCGATAGGAGTAACGTTTTTAAGATCTTTTAACATATTCATTCTTTGATTAAAGAATAAATCATTTTGATGTTTATTTCATGAAATTCCATTAAGTATTCACAAAGTTAGAAGAATTAATTTATAAAACTAATTTAAAACTACATTGGGTCTAATAGCATAAAAAGTACCATATCGTACGATATTTTGAAAGTTGTTGATTCATAATTTGCACGAAATTCACTAAGGTATGTGGAGTGTTTTACTATATATATATCTGACTGTATTATGGAACATCCCTCCAGTCTAGCAGAAAACATCTTTCAGAATCGTTGTGATGAGAAGGATTCAGATATTGTTACTGTTCCATTACATAACGACAGATGGCCGTTTTAAGATGTAGGCGAGACATGTGTCCGCTACGTTAACAACGCAATGACGTGACAGGAAGTCAGCTGGTGGTAGTACCAACATAAGGACAGCAACCCACATACTCGTTATATGGATGACTTGACGATCCTGGCATAGGAGTTCAGTCGAAGATAGTCGGCACAAGGCGACGTAAAGCTGGATAATTCAGTACAGAGTTCCAGAGAAGAAAAACCCTGTTTATATAGCCATCGCCACGAGGGACGAATAATGCTAAATCTATGATAATCCGGACACAGTAGTACTGTATCTTAAATACAATATTAGTGTATTTTAATAACATTTATAACATTCATATGATGTAAGCAGTTTGGATCGCAATATAAACATACGAAACGTGTAGGAGATAGAACTGTGTTAAAAAAGGTGTTTCCATCATAGGACATTTTTTGTTAAGTACACTCGGGTTCTGTTATAACACGGTTCTTTGGGTCCACAAAACAAAAAAACTTTATAAGCGGACCATGTTATAGCTATAATTACCTTGAAAAAAAATGGTGTCAGTTATTCACATCTATCGTGCTGTCCGACTCTAAGTGAATGGTATTGTTGGCATTGTAATATGATACAACGTGTATTTGGTTAAAACAGATACACTTAGATATGTATAAAATTAATACAAAAAATAGAAAAGAAAGAAAAATATTTTCGTGTTTTGATTATTCTAAAATTGGAAGCCATTTCCGTTTAACCCGGAAAGAGAAAAAAATGGTGTCTATATAAAAAACCACGCTTCAATTTAAACTCAAGGCTGTTAGTGTTAAAATATTAACAAGAGGCCCAAGAGGGCCTGAGGACGCTCTACTGATTCATGAACCCTCGGGGAGGGGTCATTTTTAATCCTAGGGACACCATTTGAACAAATCTAACAATACTATAGTTGGTCATCATTACTACATAAACATTTTGAAAATATATTGAGCCGTTCATGAGAAGAAGATTTTAAGTTTTGGACTATTTTTAGTAATGGTGGCAATCTTGAATTTCAGATCGAAAAAAAAATCTTCTGTATTGTCTCCTATGCAACAGAAACATGCATGTGAAGTTTCAGTTTAATTGGCCTATTGGTTTTAGAAAGGATGAAAGAAAAAGAGAATTTTCTGTTTTCACATAGTATCCCTATGTAAAATTCTAAGTCCCCTTACAGGGCCCCTATAAATTTTAGCCCCTTAATTCTTATCTACAATCAAACCCCTACACATAGGGATAATTTATGCCAAATATGAACAAATATGACATACTGGTTCTCAAGAAAACGATTTTAGTTATTCCCCATTTTTACCCTTTTGGGGCCCCTCCTGACCCCTTAAGACAGTGGAACCCATTCATTTTTACAAGTCTGAACCTCCTTCACCAAACAATGCTTCTGTGAAGATATAAGCAAGATCATTTCAATTTAAAAAAAAAAAAAAAATATATATATCATAATGACATGTTTCCCCTAATTGAACCCTCGGGGCAGGGTCATATTTAACCCTATGGACACCATTTGAACAATCTAACAATACTATAGTTGGTCATCATTACTACATAAACATTTTGAAAATCTGTTGGGCCGCTCATGAGAAGAAGATTTTTTAAGTTTTGGACTATTTTTAGTAATGGCGGCCATCTTGAATTTCAGATCGAAAAAAAAAAAATCTTCTGTATAATCTCCTATATAACAGAAACATGCATGTGAAGTTTCAGTTTAATTGGCCCAGTGGTTTCAGAGAAAGTGCTGCTAACAGACGACAGACGACAGACGACGGATGACAGACAATGCGCTATTGCATAAGCACTTCTGGCCTTTGGCCAGTAGAGCTAAAAATGTATATCTGAAGTATTAACAACAATAAAATAATAAAAATGAGTTTGTGTTTACGATCCGATAAGATACCCACGATATATTAATAACTGTCAACCGCTTCGTTGCTTGATCACGTGATCACTCAATAAAAACAAAGTTTGCGTATCGGTTGCATATGGCTTCCGTGTTTGGCGCGTGACAGCATTTATTGAAGCACTCGGGATTATTACAAACTGTTAATAGTCAATGCTGGCATGAATCAATACTTAAACTATCCTTTAAACCACCATCAGGTAATGGTTGTAATAGTTTGTTATAATCAAGGCTAATTGGTGGGTAGTAGATGAGCGGTTATCAAATCAAAACATGGCGACGATCTATTGTTTGGTTGTCATTTGATCATTTGCGCAGATTTTCAAGTTTTATATCACAACTTTTCCACCCCGGCGAAAAAATCGGAGCCAAGCAAAAATCGTGTTATAACAGAATTTGCGTTATATCAGTCCGCGTCATAACGAGACCCGGCGTAATTAACTTTAATTTGTATATAATGTATAATTGTATATTCGTAATTTTATTCATGTAAAAAAAAGTTGTAAATTGTAAATTTTATTTTGAGTATACTTGTATTCTACCTTTGTAACTTGTTGGCCCTTGGTCATTTTGCTACAGACACTAACATGATATTCTCTATTTACTTGCACAATTGCTATTAAGTAATGGTGTGTATAAATAGAGAGTAACCATGTTTGTGTCTGATATTATCAACTTTATCAGGCTTAGAAAAAAAAACTGTCTAAGGGCCTCAGACTCTTTACATTCTCTTTATAATCATGCCTTTGATTCTAAATATTTTTTTTATGAAATTGAAAAATAGCATCAAACCTTTGTCACAGCCTGTAGAGATTCGGTCCAGGTCAAAATGTATAATAATTATATGCAGGATAAACTTGCATTGACATGAAAAACCTATGTTTATCAAAGTTAGACAGGTAGTTTATCAACAGAAATGAATGCATTGACATGACAAAGTCTGCATACAAGACACTGAATTCTTATAAATTATAAATATGTGTTAATGAAAGTTAATATCTGCCTCAATTTGTAACTCATTTCTTAGTTCCCGAAACAATGCACACGTAACAAGACAACATAGAACAAGAAAATTTCACTTGCCTGAATGTGGGAAAAAAACAAAAACTATCCAAGAATAAGAGATACAAAAACAAATCCACTTCCAGACAAGAACTGATGTTCAGTGAGTTAGTTCCCAGTGGTATAGATAATCGGAAATAAATATTGAAGACATTAGATAACTCAGTTCACAAACCAATAGTGTCACCCTTCGTGCAGATTTGTAGTGAAATAGCTATAGATAGCAGTCCAATGTCAACCAATAACGGTGGTTAACAGTCATCAATATTGGCATACAGAGGTTTAGATACAGCTTTATTATCCAGAATTAAAACTACAAAATGCTGGAGCTGAGGCAACGACATGGTCAAGAACATTTAATGGAGAATATCAGGATTTTTCAAATTTTTAAACATTTTTTCCAAATATTATTATCATCCCTATAATTATATACTCATTTACTTCGTATTGCCAAAAGGATATATATTTAAACATGCCAATGTAGTATATTGAAAAGGGGTTTCTTAACGGATAATCGCCATAAAAGGTTAGACTTAAATATATTTTCTGCTTATAATTGCAATGTATTTTGTAGCGTATTAATCCAGATTTAGTGGCATTTTGTAAAATTTGTGTCATCTTAAAAAGAGACAGAATGACAATGTGATGGTCAACAAGCAGTATTTAGTTATTGTCTATTTTTAGAATGGGGACTTCGTTTCAAGTTTACCATTTCAATTGAAACATCAATCCATTTTGATTTTATCTATTTATGATAATAAGATGCTTTTTTTTACATTTTAAAAGTAATTTATTTCTGAAGACAAATATTGCAGTTGTTCCTGATATATTCCCTTTAAAGGGAATATATCAGTATTTTTCAAAATTTTATAATAGGTTTAAAACTTTTTTTTCCAATACATGATTGTAAATATTACCATGCCTATATAATACTCACTGACCCCGTATTACCAAAACAATATCTATTTAAACATGTCAAAATAATAAATTGAAAAGGGCTTTCCTAACTTGGGATATACCCGTCTAGGTTAGACTAAAATAGATTTCCTGCTTAAAATGGCAACATATTCTGTGACGTATTAAATGAGTCACATGGTTTCATTTTGATTTCCATTTGATCCATTATACAGGTTTACACTTAGTAAAGACACTTAGAAAGAGTCCAAATAATGATGTGAAAGTCTTCAGACAGTATTTAAGTGCTTTATATTTTTAGAATGGGGAAGTCGTTTTCAATTTACCACTCCAATTTAAATATTGATTTTGTCAAACTTTGATGGATTTGACATATACTAAACTATTCGGATTATATCTATTAATTATCATTAGATGCTTTTTATTCATTTTGATAGCAAGAGCGTTCTATCCGGATATACTACATTTAAGGGCAGAATTCATGCAAAACATTTTGTATTAAATACAGGCACTTGACAATTTTGATTATCTTTCACTCATTAATAAATCCTGCATAATTTTCTATCAATATAATCTGAAAAATAAATAGCACAAACATGTTTGTCATATCGGGACAAATAGTCCAACAAATACTTTATTTATATTTGGTAAATAGAAAAAAATCCAAGAAAATATGAATTTTTATTATTGAAAGCAACACATCCACATTTAAACTTTTTTAAAAAGTTTTTCAGTTGAGTTGTGAGCACATTTCCCATCCATAAATATATGGTCAGTGAGCTGTATATGTGCTAACAAACACTATCCAGAACACTTTAGAATTATAAAAAAAGATGTCCAAATTATAAAGCATGACAAACGTATTTTTAAATTGCCGAGGATTCCAACTTGGCTTCAAATTGAATTATGCGAGTCGTATAAAAAAACTTCACGTTTTAGTGCGTAGTGTACTTTACCTGCCTTGAAAGTCATTTTGACAATATTTTTTTTACTCGAATGAGTTACACGCTTGTTTTATAAAGTGTTAGTCACGCATTATAATTTGGGCATCATTTTGTTCGGAATTGTGTTTATATGCTCATATACAGCTAATTGATCATATGTATGTATGGGAAATGTGCTCATAACTCAATTAAAATTTTTTTTTAAAAAAGTTCAAACGTGGATGTGTTGCTTTAAGAATTTTTACATTATATTTTCAAAACTAAAAACCATGCCTGACACCATTGGAGTTTTATGCAATGTATTAATAATTTCTATTGATAAAAAGTTCCACCTGGTAATACTTGTAGACTAACATATGCATATAATTACAGTTTAATTGGAGTAAAGATTGATGGGGTTTTGTGTATATTTTTTTCTATGTAAAACATACCAATTATGGGAATTCAATTAAATCAGATTTTTTAATAATATAAATTATAATTAAAAAGACAATACATTTTAGCTAGATTTGCAAATTCCCATTTCTATGCTTTCAAAGTAAATGAACCTGTATTAAGCACCATCCTGTCTTAAAAGGCCATTTGACTGGCTGCTTCAGACAGGTTTGTCTGTATATACATTATGAAGTGTCATTTGTAAAATCATTATTAACAACATGGCCAAAATATTTTCATTGTTTAAAACACATAAACTAGAGTTTTCAATATCGATCTGCAAGCAGAATCCTGACAGTAAAATCTGTCCTGGCCTCATGTGATAATTATAAATGATGTTTAAATGATGTGGCATAACTGATTTCTCTGTAATGGCTCTGATGCCTTTTATAACAGCTGAACTTCTCTTAATCTAATCCTGTCATCCTTTATAGAACCGGCATTTAAAGATATTGGCAAAAATATAAATGCATCCTTTTATTTTCATAAAAAAAAAAAAATTAAACAAGAAATGTCACTAGTAAGTGTCACATGTCCCCCAAATTGTCTGTGAAAAATAACAATACGAGGTATGTCCTAAAAGTAATAGGACGACCCTGTAATTTTTGTATTTAGGGTGTCACATGCAAACCATTGGTATCAATAGATAGATCGACACATCTTCTATTGTCATAAAACATCAAATCAACTTTCAGTCATTGTTAAGTTCATGCAAATGGCACCATAGTAACACGAGTTTTGAAGTACGGGGGACTTTGAAATAAGACATCATTTAAAAAAACAATATTGTCTTTGAAAGCAGACATCTTCCTCAATATCGTGCCAAATGTTATGAAATAATAGTGGACGTAATTTCAGATCATGTACAAATGTCATTTAAAAATTTGACGTTATCGATAATCATTTGATTATTGTGAGCACTTTTAAAATAACAAGTGCGGATTTGAATGGTAAAGAAATTGGAAGACGTCACGCCTAGAGTGGAAATTTTGAGTGTGGTAATATTTTATGTTGGGTGTGATATGACCCTACAGGATACTCTGAAGTTTATTTCACACAGCTCTTTAACAGAAGGCATATCATGGAGTCTTATCTATTGGTGTTACAAACGGGTTTTCAATGGTGAGATGAAAGTAACTGACCATTAGCAATCTGGACGACCGAAATTGTGTGTAGTTTTTCGGGGATTCAAGTCAGATCTTTATCAAAAGTGCTTTCAGTACATCCAGGCCATGTGCCGGAGTGTACATTCTGTGGTTAGGATCAACAAGTCATCATACTATCATGACATGTACCAGAAGTGGGTGCAGTATTATATATGTAACCACAAAATTTGTGTTTTGCACAGCGGTTCATACTTCGAAAAAAAAAATGACTTTCATTTGAATGTCAATTTGACATCACACAAATAAAGTCAATCTCCCCCGTACTTTGTAACATATACATTTTGACTTGTCAAAATTAATGTTAAATATTGGTGTATGATATTGAAATTTTGCATGCTTATAGTTTAGATATTGAAAATTATCCATGCCAAGTTTTGTTCGGATCGAAACACTAAAAGTCATATTCCTAATGCGTCCTATTACTTTTGGGACATACCTCGTATATGTTATAATAGGTAGCGATGTATCCATGAATTTTAAAAGAAATGGACTGATGTTTCAGACTAGACATGCAATTTCATGTTTTTTTTACATTAAAGCATGACCTTGACCTTTGTGTTACCTTGACCTTGACATCTGATGTAATGGTCTGGGTATTTCAACAGTAAAATGCAGATAAAACATCATAATGACATGCTGATCACTTGTGTCAAGCTCTTTTAAAATCCCTAAATGTAAGACAAAGTTACAGATCAATTGTTGATCGATTGATAAATTGAGCCAAGTATTTTTGAAATCCATCCATGTATGATAAAGTTAAAGGACGGACTTGAAATTACAAACAGATTCAAAGTGTTGTCATACATACTAAAAATGTGACCTTGACCTTTGAAGACAAAGTCATAGTCCAGACACACAATATCAAACAAATTGAAAGTGTGCTCTTGACCTTTGAGGAAAGGTTCTCCCTTACAGAAATGTTTTACATGTGACATATATGAGAAAGTTATAAGGCACATACATGTGCCTTTAATGTCCTTTATGATACTAGATTTCAAATATGTCCAATATATGGATTTTAAATGCAAATGAGATATAAGACCCTTATAAACAACATATATGTGGGTTATAAATATGTTTCACATATATGCCCCATATATGTGTCATATACGAGGGGTTATCCAGAAGTTTGTGGACAAATGTTATAAAAAATTATTGTGCACACGTTCATAAGTGTAAATTACATAACTTAAACATTTATGTATTACAAATCTATAGTAAGTAATTTATTGTTTTTCATGCAACCATTATAAAGTTATAGTAACCATAGTAACGTACATGCACATGAAGTGCCGCAGCTCAATTTTTTTAATAAACTCAAATTTATATATGTTAATTATTAAAAATATATTTCTTCAATTCCGCGGGAAAACATACATGTTTGACGCAACGTCATTAACGTCTTTAAATTTAACATCATTTGTTGTTTTACGCGCAAGCATTCGAATCCAGCGTATATTTCATTGAGGAGGTCTTCGCCAGAGTGCGTAAAAATGGCGTCTGAAGAACGGTTAAAACAACGAGCGGCAATACAATTCTGCGTAAATCTCGGGCATACACCGATACAGACGATGGAACTTCTAAACAGAGCCTCAAAGAAACCTGCTGTCGCACGTTCTCTAGTCTACAAAAGGCATAAGCGATACAGTGATGGCCGGGAAACCATAATGGACGATGAAAGGTGTGGTCGCCCAACGTCAAAATCACGTCAAAGTGATGTTAAATTAGTCAAAGATCTTCTAGACAAGGACCGCCGAGTAACAATACATGAACTATGCCAGGATTTGGATATGGGCTACGGCACCGTTCATAGAATCATCAAAGATGAATTGAAAATGAGCCGAATAAGTGCGCGATGGGTTCCCCGATTATTAAAAGATCATGAAATGGAACGCCGGGTAACAGAATCTAGGAAGTTTCTAGCGAGATACGCAAAAGAGGGCGACTCATTCCTAAATAGGATTATAACTACCGACGAGACATGGTTGTTTTATTATGATCCGGAAACGAAACAACAGTCAAGTCAGTGGAAATCAACTGATTCGCCGCCACCAAAAAAAGCCAGAATGTCCAAATCGTTAGGAAAACATATGTTCATCGTCTTCTTCGACATCAACGGAATAATCCTGAGCCATGCCGTCCCGAAAGGCCAGTCTGTCAACGCATTGTATTATTCAAAGGTACCGGTTTTATAACAAACATATATTTTACTTATAATTTAACAATAGTTTTAAAAATAAAATAAACAACGTATTACATGTACTATAAAAATACAAAATTCTATATAATTTATATATTTACAGCTTTAGCAGATTAAGGAACGTGACATTTAAATAATTAATTCTCGATTTTCTTATTGTTTTTGTTTTTTCGTATAAATTTCAGGTCCTTCGCCGGCATCTTGCTAGAGCAATAACTAGGAAGCACCCAACTGGTTATGAGGGTGGACTTATAATACATCAGGACAACGCACCAGCTCACTCGTCGAGAGAAGTGCAGACGACAATTGAAATACAAATGGAGGCAGAAGTTCTTCCACATCTGCCGTACTCCCCAGATCTCGCACCGTGTGATTTCGCACTCTTTCCGAAATTAAAGTGCGAATTGAAGGGCAAACATTTTAATAACTTAAAAGAACTTCAAACGGAATCTAATTCCATTTTGTATTCATACCCATCGGACTGGTACAAGCAAGTTTTTCATCAGTGGGTAGAACGCCACCGCAAATGTATAGAAAATAGCGGTGCTTACTTTGAGAAGAATTGACGTCGCGACATCGCCTTCAAAATTGACCTGCGGCACATCACTGTACATGGTGTATATCGAATGTATGTAAATTATTTGTTATATTGTGTATTTTATTTAAAATTTGTATACAACTTACACTGAGATTGAATACTATAAACTGAAAATATTACACATATATAAGATGTAGTTTTTATTTTATAGCATGTGTCCACGAACTTCTGGATAACCCCTCGTATGTTCCTTATAAGTCTTCAGACATATATGTGATCTACATATTATAAGAATGTCCCTTGTAAGGCACATATATGACAACCACATATATGTGACATATATGTCCCTTATAATCCAATATAGGCTTAGAAACTATTCAATATGTCAATACTTCTGCCAGCATGAGTACAGAAGATATTTTGAAAGAAAAAGAGAATTTTCTGTTTTCCCATAGTATCCCTATGTAAAATTCTAAGTCCCCTTACAGGGCCCCTATAAATTTTAGCCCCTTAATTCTAAAATCTTTTTGAAAATATATTGGGACGTTCATGAGAAGAAGATTTTAAGCTTTGGACTATTTTTAGTAACGGCGGCCATCTTAAGTTTCAGATCATAAAAAAAAATCTTCTGTATTGTCTCCTATGCAACAGAAACATGCATGTGAAGTTTCAGTTTAATTTGCCAAGTGGTTTCAGAAAAAGTGCTGCTAACAGACGACAGACGACGGACAACAGACAACGCGCCATAGCATAAGCACTTCTGGCCTTTGGCCAGTAGAACTAAAAATGAAGAAACAAGAGGCCCAAGAGGGCCTGATGACGCTCTACTGACTCAGTGGCCATAGCACTTTTTGAAATTCTCCTATGCAATAGAAATATCAGGACGGGGTCATTTTTAACGCTAAGGACACGATTTGAACAAATCTAACAGAACTATAGTTGGTCATCATTACTACATAAACATTTTGAAAATATGTTGGGCCGTTCATGAGAAGAAGATTTTTTAAGTTTTGGACTAGTGTTAGTAACATTGGCCATCTTGAATTTAAGACAGAAAAAAAAATCTTCTGTATAATCTACTATGCAATAGAAACATCCATGTGAAGTTTCAGTTTAATTGGCCTAGTGGTTTCAAAATAAATGAAAAAAAAGAGAATTTTCTGTTTTCCCATAGTATCTCTATGTAAAATTCTAAGTCCCCTTACAGGGCCCCTATTAATTTTAGCCCTTAAATTCTTATCTGCAATCAAACCCCTTCACATAGGGATAACTTATGCAAAATATGAACAAATCTGACATACAGGTTCTTAAAAAAACGACTTTAGTAATTCCCAATTTTTACCCTTTTTGGGCCCCTCCTGACCCCTTAAGACAGTGGAACCCATTCATTTTTACAAATCTGAACTTCCTTCACCAAACAATGCTTCTGTGAAAATATTGGCAAACTCATTTCCATTTTAAAAAAAAAATATAATTATATATATATATTTTGACACGTGTCCCCTAATTGAACCCTCGGGGCGGGGTCATATTTAACCCTAGGGACACCATTTGAACAAATCTAACAATACTATAGTTGGTCATCATTACTAAATAAACATTTTGAAAATCTGTTGGGCCATTCATGAGAAGAAGATTTTTTAAGTTTTGGACTATTTTTAGTAACGGTGGCCATTTTGAATTTCATATAAAAAAAAAATTCTGTATAGTCTCCTATGCAACAGAAACATGCATGTGAAGTTTCAGTTTAATTGGCTGAGTGGTTTCAGAGAAAATGCTGCTAACAGAAGACAGATGACAAACGACAGACGACGGACAACGCGCCATCGCATAAGCACTTCTGGCCTTTGGCCAGTAGAGCTAAAAATCATACAATAATATATAACAAGAAAATAATGGTGGAACCGACGGATGCTCCCCAAAGTGAGTGTTTGATTCTGAACCATATGGAAATGATATTGAACAGGGGAAGTAACAGTGAGAGTTCTAAAGAGAAGACTGTATTATAAAAACAGACTGCCAAACATATACATGTACAAAACAAGAAAATATTGGTGGAACCGATGGATGCTCCCCAAGTGAGTGTTTGACTCTGTACCGGCTACTTGGTTGAAAAATTCCAAACTGCATAGCAGGTAATGATGAAATTCCAACATGGAGTTGTAGAGAAATAGCGTGGGCAATAATTTTGTCAGACTCAATCAAAGGGTCATAACTACATGAAAAAACATCGAACCGGAACACATAGACAATATGCCCATCTGCACTTGGTAATGGTGCATCCTAGCAAGTTTCACAGAATTCCAACATGGGGTTGTAGAGAAATAGTGCGGACAAGAATTTGATCACAGACTTAATCAAAGGGCCATAACTCTGTGAAAAATCACCAAACCGGAACTCACCGAACCGGAACACATAGACAATATGCGCATCTGCACTTGGTAATGATGCATCTTAGCAAGTTTCACAAAACTCAAACATGGGATTGTAGAGAAATAGCGCAGACAAGAATTTTGTCACAAGTATACTCAAAGGGCCATTACTCCGTGAAAAATCATCGAACTGGAACACAAAGACAGTATGCACATCTGCACTTGGTAATGATGCATTCTAGCAAGTTTCATAAAGTTCCAACCAGAGGTTCTAGAGAAATAGTCCGGACAAGAATTTGGTCACAAACAGAATCAAAGGGCCATAACTCTGTGAAAAATCAGCGAACCAGAACACAAAGACAATACGCATATCTGCACTTGATAATGATGCATCCTAGCAAGTTTCATAAAATTCCAAGCAGAGGTTGTAGAGAAATAGCCCGGACAAAAAATAGGGGATGCACAGACAGACACACGCACAGACAAAGCAGCGACTTTATGCTTCCCCCCTTTGGGGAAGCATAGCAATGCAAGACACTTAGTTTAGTGCCAAACAGGCATGCTTAAAGATTATTTTGCCAAACCATGCATTACAGCAATAAAGTCCAATCTCAGATGGCAAACATTCAAATTTTGATACGGTTCTGTGGCAATGGCCTTTCAATTATTGCAATAAAATGAGTTAATTTGATTATATCAAAGACTGAGAAGGCCATGTATTGGCATTTTGATTGTCCTTTGGGGACACAAAATTTTATGAAGTCAATACTATTATTAAAATATTCCTGAACAATTTGTATCCATTAATCTTAGGTCAAGGCCAATAACATTTGCTATTTGTAGCTGATGTAGTCACATTAATCGAAACTGCAGTTAATAAATTGATATTTTCGTTTCTGAGGGCCTCCCCGGTGATTCGATGGTAAAGTCATCTCCCACGACATATATGATATTTTCACTCGGCTGAAAATTACAATCCCGTAGGTGAATTAACGCCACATAACCTTTTCACTCAGACAATATTTTGGAAATGAACAAAAACATAAATAGTGTTTGCAGCATATTACTTTTTACGATAATGGAAATCACATAAAGGCAGAGACACAGATTATGTCTCAGTGCAAATTTAGTCTTTATTTTTATTGTATATTGAGTTAGACTTGTTCTGTAGTAAGTGCTCAGTATATCAGGGTTTTCTTAAATATTTTAGAATTTCCAATATATCATTTTCGGGGTATCTATTAAAATATACGAAAATACGGTGTGGAAAAGGGATTTCTTAATTTGCCCCATGAGCCCAGGTAAGAAGACTCTATGCCTTGCATAACCAGATGGAGAAACTCTGTTTCAGGTCATTTCAATTGACTGAATATTTAGCGTCATTTTTATGCCATCGAGGGCTAACAGACAATCAGTTAACTTCACCACTGTTTCCTGGGATTAACCAGTACTCGAGCACACCCCGTCTCCGCAAGTAACTGATAACTTTCCCACTTGAACCAGAGGTGAGAGACGAATGATAATGAGACACAATGTTGTATATCAATCATCACGGAGACTGTTGCCGGGCGGGGGATTCGAACTCACAACCACTGAATTGATAGTCAGACGCGTAACCGACTGAGCTAATCGGGCCTGGCTAGGTCATTTCAAACAATGCTGATAACAAAGGGAATTGTGTAAGTTACCTATCCTTGTTTGTTTTTAGCTAATTCAGCTGTCAACCTGTCAATCAGATAATAATTGTTATTATTCCAGTGTATAGTGTGTGTTTGTTCATATCAATTGACTTCTAAGCTAGCTGCTCCCAGAAATTTCCAACATAAACTCGAAATAAGTATACCAGTAATTCAGGCCTTCTAAAATTGCCGGTTTTTCGGTTTTTGGACCGATTTCTGAAGTTCAAAACCGGTTTTCGTTTCAAAGTTTAATAAAAAATCGGTCCAAATATTTTCAAAGTTCAATAAAAAATCGGTCCAGATATTTTCTATCGGTCGTATAAAATCTCATAAATGCTCTTATCATGCCATACTGACCTGTGAAATACGCCTTGCGGCAATATCATTTGACCCAATAATCCGTTTCTTTTGTCACCTGCTGTGCGAAATGATGTCAATTTCGACCAAACCATTGACGGTATTAGGGGAGTTTATCGGAAGAGTCTATCGCTATGAAGCACGCCTCCGATGCATGATCAGCGACCCATAGCATTCTGTCTGTTCATCAAAAGACTGTGTTTGCGTCCGTAATTTCTTTGATATACCGCTAACCAAAGCGGGGACGGTCGGACCGAATATTGTTTGCGTCATTAAAATATTTGATAAAACGTGCAGCGTTACTTGTTTGTTTCATTTTTTTTTTTTAAAAATAATTTAATCATAAAATTGATGACATTAATTAATGAAAGTGATAAAACCCGGACCGATTTTGTTTTGATTTGGGACAGGTTCGGAATGATTTATTTTGGTGGTTGAATCGTTACATTGGTTTTCACGGTGATTATTTCACGCAGCTTCCGGAACTTGCATCACTTCCGGTTCGATCGATCATTTTTTAATATAATGAAAATTATTCAAAAACGCGGAAACATAATGTCAGTCATTGAAATGTACACATTGTGGTAAAGTATGTTATAAATAATACACAAATAAACTTGAAATCGTTCCTTATTAATAAATAAACGCAGAAAATACATGATGCTGCTGATATGGTGGGTGGGGTATGCATACATGTAAAGGCAATTTAAGTGATTTTTTTTTAAATAAGTGCGATTCTTACGGTAGTAAAAAACCTGGACCGATTTGCATTTTGGAATTTTAGAAGGCCTGCAGTAATTGTACCTCAGCTATGACTTTACAAAAACTAATTATTAGGTTTTTAAAAATATCAAAATGAATTGATGAAATAATATAATGTTATTAGCACCACAGTCAGTGAGACGTAAAAAAATGACTGTTTTCAGTGCAAATTTCAGTTTTCGTGATACTCCATTTCTGTTGGCTATTCATCATGTCACGAGGCAGACTCTGTTCTGCTGGCTTTCGATAACAACTGAACAGTCAAAAATTAGTGCAAAAAAAACACCTAACTTTTTGTCCCCAATTGTTTGAGAAACATCATAAACATTCACAACTCGAACTTGAAATGCAAGCCGTAGCAAAGTAATTTACATTCCAAATACATTTTTTATCTCAGCAATAAAAGTGCACTTTTATATTAAACAAAAATTTGTTTATTATAGAAGGATATTCTGTTCAATAACTTATATTGTATTTTGTCTCCGTTGTGTAAAATTCGTTAATTTTGCCAACCAAATACTAAATCATTTCCCACAAAATTCACTTATATGCCAGTATCAGGTTATGCTAAAACATTGACAAATAAAACAAAAAACGTCACTTTGTGTATTAAAAAATGTCTCATAAGTAAAAAACTACAATGTCAAAAACGACCATTATCTTCAAATGGGACCTTCCTCTCTGTCATTCAATAAATTTCCATCATTTACTAAACAGAAAGTACTAGGTGATATATCTTTTATGACATATTAGATAATTAGCAATTTATCAGATACAGTCAAATGTGTCGCAATTAAGCAGTCACTCAAGGAAAGGACCAAAAGTGATACGTAAATGCAGGTCACAGGCTGCTTAAGACAGGTTTATCAAAACTAACAAGAGGCCCATGGCACTTAACGGCAACCAGATTATCCTTTATGACATAAAGCTATATGAATATATTTTCCAACTTTTGTCAACAAAACATAAGCATTAACCATTATGTCAGCAACAACAAATCACACTAAAAACCATTCAAATGAGTTTAATTCAGTCTTTAGAAATGACATTTTTTTTGTCATTTTCTCTTATATAGATTTAAGTAGGCCCTGACCCCCAAAACCAAACTGTTAGTCCCAGGGACATGCAATTCACAATTTTTATAAAAGACCCATATATGTCCGTAATATTATGCCCACCATTTGATTCCCATGCAGTGCTTCCTATAGTAAGAAGAAGATTTTTAAAGTTCACCTTAAATTTGACTGTTTTGGCCTGCCACCCAAGGCCCCTGGGAGGTGGGGACCATGCAATTTACAATTTTGATTCATCCTTAGGTACCAACAGGCCTTATAAAATTGCCGGTTTTTCAACCGATTTCTGAAGTTCAAAATCGGTTTTCATTTCAAAGTTTAATAAAAAATCGGTCCAGATATTTTCAAAGTTCAATAAAAAATCAGTCCAGATATTTTCTATCGATCGTATAAAATCTCATAAATTGCTCTTACCATGCCATACTGACCTGTGAAATACGCCTTGCGGCAATATTATTAGTTTGTTTTGTCACCTGCTGTGCGAAATGATGTCAATTTCGACTAAACCATTGACGGTATAAGGGGAGTTTATTGGGGCGTTCTGTCGGTTCATCAAAAGACTGTGTTTGCGTCCGTAATTTCTTTGATATACTGCTAGCCAAAGCTGGGACAGTTGGACCGAATATTGTTTGCGTCATTAAAATATTTGATAAAACGTGCAGTGTTACTTTTTTGTTTAATTTTTTTTTTAAAAATAACTTTAATTATAAAATTAATGACATTAATTAATGAAAGTGATAAAATCCAGACCGATTTTGTTTTGATGTGGGTCGGGTTCTGAATGATTTATTTTGGTGGTTTAACCGTTACATTGGTTTCCATGGTGATTTTTTTCATGCAGCTTCAGGAACTTGCACCACTTCTGGTTCGATCGAACATTTTTAATATAATGAAAATTTTTCAGTAAAGCGGAAACATAATGTCAGTCATTAAAATGTACACATTGTGATAAAGTAAGTTATAAATAATACACAAATAAACTTGAAATCGTTCCCTATTAATAAATAAACGGAGAAAATTCATGTTGCAGCTTACATGGTGGGTGGGGTATGCATACATGTAAAGGCATAATGTAAGGCAATTTTAGTGATTTTTTAAAATAAGTGCGATTCTTACAGTAGTAAAAAACCTGGACCGATTTGCATTTTGGAACTTTAGAGACCTGGGTACCAAACCTCCATACAACATTTCATTATGATTGAGCTTACAGTTTTTGAGAAGAAGTCAAAAAAGGTCAGTTGTTTACGAACGGATGACGCATGACGGTACGACAAAGTATCAGGTGACCTAACAATAGGTAATATGGCTGTCTAAGACAAGAGGCTCTTTAATAGAGTTGACCACATAAACAGGTTTGACTGTATTGCAAGTACAATCCCTGTCGCTGAGAGATCCAATTTTTCAAAATGAAGATTAATGTTTCGGCAATTGTAATTGTAATGACCCCAGTCACTGTATCATATTCATATAATGGAAAGCTATGTGTGGTGTACTAAATGAGCAAGACATTTTATCTGCATATGCATAGTCATGGTTCTACGAAGAAAGACTTTGTGCATGATTCATATGTTATGTCTTCACTTTATAAAATTACAATAAATATTGATGCAAAATGAATTTATACAACACTTAAACCATTCCTATTATTCATCCACCTGGAATTGTTTTTACACATATGGAAGTAAAGATGACAATGTTTCAACTTAAAAAGAGTACATTTCATGGAAATTTTATAATCTTATTTAGATTTCTCTTTCAATATGCAGCTTTAATAACTGTATACTCTATTGCTGCCAATTTACATTTTAAACTTAGGAAATAATACAAAAGTTTTAACAAAACTGCATATTTAAGTAAATAAAAAAAACAACAAGATCCATTAAAGGTTGTAAGAGATTCTGCACGTAAGTAAGCGTCATCCTAAATAACAAAGTACAAAATGAACTTCTTAATGCTTATTACATAAATTCTGCGAATCTAAGTAAGAAATGGCAGAAAAATGTTCAGAAGATTAACTGACTGATTGAATAGTAAACGTCATGTTTGTGCCATCGAGGGCTAACAGACAATCAGTTAACTGTTTCCTGGGGTCCTGAAAGATTAGTTCTCAACCATACCCAATCGCCGCAAGCAGCTGATAACTTTCCCACTTGAATCAATGGTGAATAACAAATGATATTGAGACAAAAATATGTTGTATGTCAATCATAACAGAAACTGTTGTCAGGCAGGGATTCGGACTCTCGATCCTTAAATTGGTGTTTAGGAATATTAAGCAGATATAATATACATGTTAAATTAAGTCAGGTCCCGTGCCAATAATGGTCTGATTTGAAAGGGGAATAACTGCTGAAAACAAGTGGGCCAGATTGACCCTAAAGCGCTCACCTGTCTACAATGACAAAAAGGCAATTTTTGACAATGCAAATCCATACCTGAGACACTATTGATATATAACTACTGTGTAAGTTTGGTGAATATCAAATGAAAACTGTAGGAACTACAGTGCAAACAAAAGAAAAATTAATATATAAAATTGTTGACAATTCAAAGGCCACAACTCCGACACTAATTTTCTTATTTTGCCATATCACAAACTTGTCCGAGATATCGTTATATAAAGTTCTATTGGGTAAGTATGGTATTTTTAAGATCAAATGAAAACTGTGGGTGCCAGAGTGCGCACAACATCAAATAATGCAATATTTAATATTCAAGGGTCATAACTCTGACATTAATTATTCAATGTAGCCAGTTGAAGAAATTGGTTATATAACCATTGTGTAATTTGGAGAAGATCAAATGAAAAATGCAGGTACTAGAGTGCACATAAAGTCAAATAATGCAATCTTTGATGTTTCAAGGGCCTTAACTCTGACATTAATAAATTGATTTGGCCAGTTCAAGATATTATGGTTATATAACTACTACGTAAGTTTGATGAAGACCCAATGAAAAATGCTGGTGCTAGAGTGCACAAAACAAAAAGATAACAGACAGATTAAGACAGTTAACAGTAAGGGCAATCAGAATAGCTCTTTTTTAGCTTTGCTCAGGTAAGCAAAAAATACACAATCTCCATATATTATGCAAGTCCATTAAGTGACCTTGTCCTTTGAGGTAGCCACCCAGGTATTGCAAATAGCATGTCATCATGTTGTACTGAACAATTGTCAGTCCATGCAAGTTACAATCCAGATATGTACAACCAACAATGCAGCTATATGGAACACTCGCTTCAATATGACTTAATCCTGTATTTGACCTTGGCCTTTAAAATAGCCACCATGGTGCTACGTGTGACATTTCCTCACATTATGCTAAACACTTCTGTCAATATATTTGAAAATTGGTCCATGCATTTTGATTTAGTTCCAGGCTAGGTAATTTTAACAATCAACACTAAATTATTATATATGGAAATACACAGCCTCAATATGTTGAAGTCCTGCATGTGACCTTGACCTTTGAGTTATCCACCATGATGTTATGCATGGCATGTCATCATGTTATGCTGAACACTTCTGTATTATATTGCTGAAGTGAAGTCATTTGAGTGACCAAAGTGTGGATGGATTAGGATGGAGTGATGAATTTGAGCAATTCTATAGTCCCCAAAATGAAATTCAGCTGGTAGGGGATTTCAATAATGAAAAGAAAATGCCATGCACATGTCCAATCATTGTCAAATTTCAAGTTTCTTAGTTCAATTGAATATGAACTGTTAGAGGAGTTTACTATGTAGGAATAAGTTTGACTCGAGAATTCAGTAGATTGATGTTATGTGGTAAAGGGACATAACACCTGAATCACAATCGTAAAAATCTATGTTAGTGATTATTCCCCTTTTAGTAACCATTGGAACAACATGTCGTATGTTTTGAATATTTATATTTAGTTTTAGTTTTTGAATTGGGTTTAACGTCATTTTCAACACATTTCAGGTTACATAATTATGGCATGTCCACTTTTATTGGTAGAGGAAAACCTCAGCGCCAGTATGCAGTAACTGCTGGTTGTACTATTGATATGTTGTTACGGGAGTTGTCTCCCTTGTTCCTATTTCCGGCTTTCGATATGACAATGTTTTGTGTTTGCTAATTATAGCAATTGATTACAATTAAACATTATTCCAGAGTTCATTGACTGTGTTATCTTGTCAGAGATATTCTGTATCCTTTTATACTGGCGTGGTGGCAGCGTTGGGATTTACGGACTAAATCAAGTGCATAAACATTCATACTTTTAAACTTCAGTGTAAAGTGGATACGTTTTCGACCAGTAACGGTATTCGGACAAGGCAGTTTTTACAGTAACTGTTAAACGACACAGGCGTGGAATTGACATTTCTTTTGTATAATGGCGAACATTCGGGCACCGAAACAATGGTCCTTAACCAAAACCGAAAATATAACGTCTTTCGAAGCTTGGAGACAAAATCTCCAGTATACTTTATCTCTGGACCGGAATTTCGCTCCATTTATCGTTGACGGTTTTGTTTGGCAAAAAAAATCTCACGCCAACCCTCGACGCAGTTTAGTGGACGATGATGAGACAGTTCCAGAGGCTCAACGACGAACTGCAGACCAGAAAGTTACTCCCGTAACAACATATCAATAGTACAACCAGCAGTTACTGCATACTGGCGCAGAATGAATCTGAATAGAACCACCATTCTTCAGCAAGTAACTGGCTAACTTTCTCACATAAATTTTTTGGAGTGAGCGCGACTCCAACCTACAACCTTAGTGGGTAGAGGTAAAGTGATCTTGAGACAGTGCCTAAAAAATGTTTAAAAAGATCATCAATACAATTTGAATCTTTATTCATGATTGTGTTACAGAAGATAATTGAGGATAAATTCAAGGTACACAAAGTCATTTGTTTATTACCTGAACCTTAAGTCTTTGTAGAGATGAAACAATACTAAATTAGGCATATACCATACCTCAGACATTTAAAGTTGGTCAGTCCATACCTCAGACATTTAAAGTTGATCAGTCCTGGCAGCTTAGTATAATTATAGATACATGTTTAACTGTAATTGCGCACACAGCATCAATAAATGCAATTTTTCAAGATTCAAATCCAACATTATAAAATTATCCAAACTGGCCAGTCCAAAATTGTGTCCATATACTATGATTATACATATAATATGCAAGATTCATAAGTATCAAATGAAAACTGCATGTGCCAAAGCAAAAACAACATCAAACAACACAATATATGAAAATTTAAGGGCCATGCCTCCGACAATATTTATCCAATCTGGTGTAACTTTAAGAACTTATCCAATTATAATGGTTTTATGATAACTCAAAATACTATGTAGGAGGTGTGTTAAAACATATGTAGACTTTTGTAATATTTTCAATATTTAATATAACACAAGAATAAAAATTGTATTGCCATTATCTGTAATATTTCCTTGATGCAATTGCCAAATTTCATATTGTTACTGAATATTGTTATGTAATAACAGCACTAATAAATATGCATGTAAAGGCTACCCGGAGCAGTCTGATGATGGCAGTTATGTCAAGTATTTGCACAATGTTTGGCTGGTCAACTCTAAATGAACTTCACTTTCAAACTCATTGTACCATTGTACAATTCAAGGAAAAGCGATATAGAGATGTATATGATAGATGGCTGAAGAGACAATTGTATGAAGTGCATCAGATTTGACACTGATGATGTCATCAAACTGCTCCAGGTAACCATATCATGCATATTTTCTAGCGTTGTTGCTATGTAACCATATTAAATATAGATACGAATTTTTGACCATTGCATAGAGGAAATATTACAATTAATGGCAATATAGATTGCACTTTACTGGCATTTATTCTAAGACTTGTGCTATATTAAATGTTGAAAATATTTTAAAAGTCCACATGATTTTTTAACACGCCTCATCAGTTTAATGAGGATCAAACTTAAGATGAAGGTGCTAGAGTGCAAGCAAGGTCAAATAAGGCAATTTCATATGAATCAAGGGCCATAACTCTAACATTATTTATCCAATATAGCTAGTTCAAGAACTTGTCCGAGACTACAATGTTAGTTTGGTGATTTAAATCAATGAAAATTACAAGTGCCAGTCTAGTGCACATACCAAAAGTTTACGGATGAACGGATGACAGTTAACAGACACAGAGTGGTCAAAATAGCTAACCTGGATCCGAGATAAAAGTTAAACTTAAATCTGCCATAACATTTACCTATCAGTGTATCTAGTGGTGCAGGTGGCCCAATCTCCCATGCCCATAACATTTAGCTATCATTGTATCTGGTGGGACATAAGCCCCAATCTCTCCTGCCAATAATATTTACCTATCAGTGTATCTATTGGGGCATGTGGCCCAATCTCTCCTGCCCCTAACGTTTACCTATCAGTGTATTTTACTGAGACATGTGGCCCAATCTCCCCTTCCCATAACACTTACCTATCAGTGTATCTTAGTGGGACATGTGCCCCAAATTCGCCCCTGTCCATAACATTTACCTATCAGTGTATCTTAGTGGGACATGTGGCCCAATCTCCCCTTCCCATAACATTTACCTATCAGTGTATCTTATTGGTACATGTGCCTCAAATTCTCCCCAGCCCATAACATTTACCTATCAGTGTATCTTAGTGGGGCATCTGGGCCAATCTCCCCTGCCCATAACATTTACCTATCAGTGTATCTTAGTAGGTCATGTGGCCCAAATTCTCCCCAGCCCATAACATTCACCTATCAGTGTATTTTACTGGGACACGTGGCCCAATCTCCCCTGCCAATAACATTTACCTATCAGTGTATCTTATTGGGTCACATTCCCAAAATTCAAATTCTCCCCTGCCCATAACATTTACCCTGTTAGTATATTTTACTGGGACATGTGGCCTAATCTCCCCTGCCCATAACATTTACCTATTAGTGTATCTAGTGGGGCATGTGATCAAATCTCTCCTGCCCAAAACATTTACCTATCAGTGTATCTAGTGGGGCATGTGGCCCAATCTCTCCTGCCCATAACATTTACCTATTAAGTGTATCTAGTGGGACAAGTGCCCCGATCTCTACTGCCCATAGCATTTACCTATCAGTGTATCTAGTAGGACATGTGGCCTAATCTCTCCTGCCCATAACATTTACCTATCAGTGTATCTAGTGGGGCATGTGGCCCAATCTCTACTGCCCATAACATTTACCTATCAGTGTATCTAATAGGACAAGTGGCCCAATCTCTCCTGCCCATAACATTTACCTATCAGTGTATCTCAGTGGTACATGTGGCCCAATCTCTGCTGCCCATAACATTTACCTATCAGTGTATCTCAGTGGTACATGTGGCCCAATCTCTGCTGCCCATAACATTTACCTATCAGTGTATCTAGTGAAACAAGTGGCCCAATCTCTCCGGCCCATAACATTTACCTATCAGTGTATCTTCAAGTGGGGCATGTGCCCCAATCTCTCCGGCCCATAACATTTACCTATCAGTGTATCTCAGTGGTACATGTGGCCCAATCGCTGCTGCCCATAACATTTACCTATCAGTGTATCTCAGTGGTACATGTGGCCCAATCTCTGTTGCCCATAACATTTACCTATCAGTGTATCTCAGTGGTACATGTGGCCCAATCTCTGCTGCCCATAACATTTACCTATCAGTGTATCTAGTGGTGCATGAGGCCCAATCTCTCCTGCCCATAACATTTACCTATCAGTGAATCTAGTGGTGCATGAGGCCCAATCTCTCCTGCCCATAACATTTACCTATCATTGTATCTAGTGGTGCATGAGGCCCAATCTCTCCTGCCCATAACATTTACCTATCAGTGTATCTAGTGGTGCATGAGGTCCAATCTCTCCTGCCCATAACATTTACTTATCAGTGTATCTAGTGGTGCATGAGGCCCAATCTCTCCTGCCCATAACATTTACCTATCAGTGTATCCAGGGTTCTCAGTAAATATAATTGTAAGAGTCCAAATTGAATTTCTAAGAGTCCTAAGAAATCTAGTGGGGTCCGGGGGCATGCCCTCCCGCAAAATTTTGAAAATCTAGATGCCCTATCCTGCAATCTGAGGTATTTTGAGGGGATTTTATAGCAGGTTTTGAACTACTATTTCATGCTTGATTTTAATCATTTCTTTTTTAAACAGGTAGTGATGCAATCATAAGCACTCTCTTCTCATGTTTAAAGCCAACATCTGCAATAATCTACCTTATTATTTGAATGTAGATATTGCGATTAACAATGTTTCAACTGGAGAAGTTGTCAATTTGAGGAAAACAACTACCGGTAGTATTGTTGAGAAACTCAGGAAAATGACAGGTTAACCCTTTACCTCATATAGACGCCTTTGGACACCTCTAATATAGACGCCTTTTGACACCACTTATATAGGAGGCTTTTGAATTATTGGGTGAATAATGTTTATATTATCTGACAAAGTGGAAAACAGTGCAGGAAGTGTTCAGATTGCAATCTGAACTCTTCCTGCACTGTTTTCAAAGGCCTTCTATGATTGGTGCGGGAAAACGCGTATCTATGGAGTAAAGGGTTAAAGGACTGCTAACAATGTGACTGAACAATTATTGAGCTATGCTATATTTTTAATCAATAAATGATTTAAGAAATAATGAAACACTTTATATTATATGTAATGTATCAGTCTTTTTATTTATAACATCACTCACATTTTTAACATCACCAATTTACATTACTCATGATTTTTCATTTTTTATTTAAAGTTCATTATCATCATATCCGAGTATTAGATTAACCGAGATTTCACCCCAATTCAAGTACGAATTTTCGTGATTTACTCAATCGCCGAATTGTGATCTCAATCATTATAACTTACATGATGTTACGTGTGAAATAGAATCGAAATAAAGTTGTTTTTTTCTGTTCTTTCTTGTCTAATTCTTAACAAAAGCGAAAGTAAACCTAATTCATCGTGTAAAGTTTAGTTCTTATATTAAAGTTTGTTAAGCATTATTTCTTCGTCGAGTTTTAAATGAATTTATAAAATTAACATCGTTTTAAATTGAACAATTCAAGTTGTCAAATCATGTACCGGTATACGAAACTACCTATATCCGCATCGTGGTTAGTGCCGACTCGTGGATCGGATCGGATCGGATCGCCATATGGATATATTACGATGTAACTGCCGAAGCTTTTCGATGATTTCGTAATGTTTATAAAATTTTGTTGGGCGGCTTCTGATTTCAATCATTTCGGCCGCTTATGTATTCAAATAACGTATCATTTCTAATAATATATTTTTTGGATTTTTTTAGCATTTTAAGCGGCTCGGAATCGTTTTGAAGCAGCCTTTTGGGCGCCCGCCGGTTCTTATTGAGAACCCTGTGTATCTAGTGGGACATGTGCCCCAAACTCTCCAGCCCATAATATTTACCTATCAGTGTATCTGCAAGTAGGTTTGTTTAACTGATTATAATCCAATGACATTCTCCAATTTTTGAAAAAAATGTTTTAGTAAAACGAATTTCATGAAAATATTGAACACTTGCCGTAAAATTCCTCAATTCAGCTCCCCCGTCTGCGGAACCAGAAATCCCCCGCCTTAAAACGTCAATGTTGTATAATAATTACAACCCAGGCTGTGCGATTGATAGGCGTGTTAATCACGGAGCAGTAAACCGATCTTTTTAATACCTTGTTCTAATTCTAAAGTTTTTAGTCCATCTGCCAAGTGATCCCGGGGGCTTGCCCCCAGATTGGCACAATAGAGTGTGGACTGCGTTTTAGTACTTTGTAATTCTAAGGTTTTGAGTCCCTCCACCAAGTTATCCCGTGGGCTTGCCCCCAGGGTTGGCACAATAGAGTGTGGTCTGAGCTTTTTCGTACCAAAAAAACTCTGACCTTACATTCAGGTAAACACCTACTTGAAAATGTTGTTTAACAACTCATGATTATTATTTTAATCATTGATTGTAACTTTATCATTCATTTTTTTGGATAAATTTTCTTTTAAAACTTATACTTGGTATAATATTGTATAACAATAGTGAAAAAAATAGAGTTTATAAGCTCTCCTTATTATAATTGCTATAAACAGACATTTATGCTATAAAACAACAACATTATTTAGACACAATTTAAAGTGAAGTATTTTCAATGTGATTGACTGAGTTCAATTAATTAACTTAAATAACTATTTATATATATGCTTATTGCAGATTATCCTTTAATTGCAATTAAAATATTACTGTATGATTGATTCATTGCATTTAATTAGTTTAACTAATAACTATTATGTTATCCTTAGATAATTGCAAGTGAAGTGTTTTTATTGACAATTATGAATATCGCAATTATTATGTTCATAAATATGCGTGGCAAGAATATGAAATTACTTACATTCGTTGTAACCACGGCTTCAACAACTACATACTTAAAGTGCTTTAAGTTTGTTCTGGTAGAGTTCACAACACGGCTGTGGTTTGCATGCTGTTATTTTTTTTCTATACCAGAAATTTCATTTTCTTTACAGTAATCCTTAAGTGAAGAAATTATCATTTTGACTTTCTATTTATATTGGCACGTGTACTTAACGTCACCAATCAACTAACTGCATTAATTATTTAAATGTGCATATAACACCAATATTATAGTTAAACACATGGATCACATGAGCACCTCTTTAAAGTTATCATACTCTATAACAAAGGAAGGTAAATGACTAATAATATGGTTTAAAATAGTCAACCTACTTTGTGTATGTTATTTTTCATTTTAATAATAATATGAAGTGTTTATAACACAATTATTAGACATAATACCATAAAATATTGTTTTATTCATCTTTATAAAAAACATTTTAAACCGGTTACGAAATGACCAAAAAAAGTTACAAAACGATCGAAAATAACCGGTTACGAAATGACCGGATCCTGAGCACTGATAATGCAATTTTTTAATTGCCCTTGTTTTGACCATATCTCTCCAACCGCTCAATGGATTTGATTGAAACTTTACACAAGCCTTCCAAGTCATCAACCCTACTACAATAACTAAGTAAGGTAACTCTTGCATGAATACAATGCAAATTAATGCCCTTCTTTGACTTTAAAATTCTGGTTAAAGTTTTGTGTGCAATAACCATCAAATCCATATCTCACCAACCACTCAATGTACTTTCTTGAAACTTTATACAATCCTTCCCAGTCATCAACCCTACTACAGTAATTAAGTTAGATAACTCTTGCATGAATATAATGCAAATTAATGCCCTTGTTTGACTTAGAATTTTTGGTTAAAATTTTGCGTGCAAGTACCGTCCATATCACACCAACCTCTCAATGTATTTAATTAAAACTTTACATATGGCTTTGTAGTCAAGAAACCAACTAAATTAATAAGAATCTTTTGCAAACTAAGGCCTTTGTTTGACTTAGGAATTTAATAACTCAGCAGTCACTGCATGTATTGGATTGAAACTTCATACAAGGTATTGCAATTATAAGACCTACTCAATTTTGTCGATTTTGTAAGTTAGATAACTTTTATTTGCTTGGATCTGTCATCATTCTCAATCAAAGTACTTTTGTTACAAATATTTAGATAGTTGAGCGCGCTGTCCTTCCCAACAGCTCTTGTTCAAGTATTGGTATGAACCGGATGGGGATCGAACCCACAACATTCTGCAATTTTTGCGAGGCGGACGCTGAAATCATGGATCCACCCTTGAATTCTGAGAATAGATTTTGTTTTTCGCACTCTGCATTTCCACACATTGACCAGACTATCATGCTCCAATGATTTCCTTTCATATACTTTTGAAGACATATCCTATACAAGTGAATATAAACAAAAAACAGTTCTCCTGTTGCTCTGCTGACCCACCAAAAAACTCGATCCCTACTTAAAAATTTTCTACTTATCTTAATGTTGAACAAATCACTTTTGAATACATGCATATATTATCTATGGTATAATAACTGATTATAAAGGCACAGTACCATCACTGGAAAAAGGAAGTACTTCCGTGGGGTGGTCGCATAATGGCAGTTAAAAATAATCCTTGTTTCTTCATATTTTTTCCTTATCTTAATGCTCATTTTTTCATTTGAATAGCATTTTTGAAGTATTTTGAACATTTTGCAAGCATTGTCATGATTGAATTGTGAATCTAGAAAAAAATAATTGATGCTTGAAAATTGGGGTATGAATACAAGATTTTGGGAGTCTTAGTGACTTATATAACGAAGCATCGTATTAAACCCAAATACAGCTTGCTAATTAATACAAATACATGATTTTGGAAATCATGAATTCCACTTTGTCAACAGAGCTGCGTTCAGTTTGGTTAAATGTTTGCAAATGTTAGCTAACATATTTTTCTGGACACTGGCTCAATCTCATAAAAATTATATGCACACATACGCGATAATTTTAGGGAACCAGGCATTTTACGTGTTTGCAGTTTAGCAGTGCTGAACACAGCCCAGTGTACACACTGAGCAGAAAAAAATCTCTTATATAACACATGCCCCTACTTTTCTCATCATATTTTGGCAGTGCAGAGGAAGACAAACAGTAAATTTGATGATGTAAGTTTCAATTCTTTCATTTGGGTCTCTCATATGAATGATAAGCCTTCAAACTTTTAGTATTACTGTAGAATACAGAACAAAAATCATTGTTTGGGTTAAACCTATATAGAACAAAATCCTTGTAATATTTTACTAGAACTTAACTTTATCATTTTTGTCATGTCTAGTTGTTTTATAGTGTGATTTCCAACAACTTCAAATAAGCAAAAACAATAGACACATTGAGGACATTGAGACTACTGGCTTATAGTGGCCATAGTATTTTTCAAATTTCACAATATTAACCTTTGGGATGGGGGTCATTTTAACCCCCTTATGGTTAAATATGCCGACCACACCCTTACTGAACAAATGTTACTTATCAAATGAAACAGAAATGCTTTAAATTTCCATACCATTTCTCTGCAAACAAGAAATGTGTCCATTACTACACAGATGCCTCCACTGGCAATATGTGCTTGTTCAGATGACGATATTTAGCAAGTTTGATTAGAATCAGATGAACACTGTAGAAGTTGAGGCCACAAGGTACATAATGTATATGAAATATTTCTAAGTCAGAAAATGGGGGTACAACTCCATAAATAATAATTTTATCTGGGTGAAAAACCCTGGCGATATACACTTTGTCAGATGATGGTGATAGAACAGGATGAAAACTGTAGTTGAGGCCACACAGTACATATGTATGTTCGGACAAACGAATGAATGGGCTGACAGACGGATGGACCAACAGTTCAAACACTATATACCCTCCAGGTCTTTGATACAAAAATAAGATCCCTTTATTATAAGGACCCTTATACATCCCAGCCACTTGATTAATGTCCAATGTTGTACTTACTAATTGACAAACAAAGCGGGTCAGTTGGTGAAACAAAAGTCATTCTCACTTCAATTTAATTATCCGGAGTCGGTAACCTGTCTGGAATTTATTATGGTCATCTATTTATGTGGATTTAGTTTCAAGTTTACTACTCCAATTTAAATATTGATATTGAAACATTTTGGTGAATATGACACACTAAACCATTTGGATTTATATAATGATATTCAGATGCTTTTTAACAATTTAAAAAAGACTTCTTTTTTTTTAAGACATTTAAAGCATTTTTCCAGGCATACTCCTTTTAAAGGTTACATGGTAAGACAGGTAGATGATGGATTTTGGTTAAATATTTAGCTTTAACAGCGACTAACAGATGATCAGTTAACGTAACCACTCTTTCCTGTTACAGTGTGATTCAAGATGGTTTACCAGTACTCGAGTACACCTATCTCCACATGCATCTGATAGTTTTCCCACAAAAATCAGAAGGGAGAAACCAACGTCAATGACATGAAATGTCCTTATTGAAACTTACTTGCTAGAGGGTGATTCGAACTCACAAGCCCCTGGTTTGACAGTCATTTGCTCTACTGATTGATTTAACTGGGTCCGTCTGGATGATTGACACAGTGCGAGATCGAATAAAGAAGTTCATCTAATTTATTTTTTTCGACAACTTCCCGCTTGAAGTCTTCCTTGGTAGAACCAGTACGGTATCCAGTGACATAATACTGTCTCTGATGGTGTCATACTAAAAATATGAGGAAAAAGGTGGATCGAACCCATGACCCTCCGATCATGGGCTGGTGGTAAAGTCAAGGTCAACATTGCTATGTGTTCATTTAAACTTCAGATTGACACAAGTCAACTGTAACACTGGCACCTCCCAGGCCCTCGCCATGGCAGGAATTTTGATGTTTCTCTCAGTAAAGTCCAAGAAAATGCCCTTACTCAAAGCAAGATTTCATTTAGAGTATGGGAAACTTAAAATTGCACAATATTCGATACTGTCCCGCAAGAGACACCACTATAATCCGCATGAAGTAGACCCCCACCTCCCAACCCTTGATCCACATATCGATATTCGTGTCTGCTGCAAATTGTAAACAAGGCCAGCTATGACACATAAGGAAACGATAAAAGTGTACAAAACGCAACTTTATACAATTGCACATTTTGTTCACTGGAATACAAACTTCCAAAAATATGAAATATAATCTTTCAAAACACTACTTACCACAACAACGCACGTGTCCAGGCCCAATTTCACATAATTAATTTACGATAAAATCCAAAGCTTTCGATTAATTCCCGCGGTCTGTCATCATGTTTTTTTTTTATTACAAGTTTCGCTTTTTTAAAAGCTTCCAGCTTATCCAGCTGTCTGTTTGTCTGTCTGTCTGTCTGTCTGTCTGTCTGTCTGTCTGTCTGTCTTTTTCACCACATCTGCATAGGCTAGAATTGAAAAGCAAATCGTTTCTCAATGCTGCAAACTTTACTAATGTATATTTCCTTCAACAGCATAATTATGTAATGACTCTCATCTAATTTATTACGAAGATGAAGCTATTAAGTACACTTGTATTTTCTTAAGCAAATTCTGAAATGTTTCGAAATTCGTTTGCGTATTCAGACACTTATTTGTGGATTTCTATTCCATCTGACATAAACAAAAACATACATTCTATTAAACAATCTAGAGCTTTATTTTAACAGTGGAATAAAAATTCTTAACGCAAGCACACACCCAATCACCCATGCATCCAAACACGCACGCACACACCAACCCACCCACCCTCCCGCGCACACACCCATCCAGGTACCCACGCAGCCTCACCCAAACACCCGCGTACGCACGCACATGTATATTCTTCCAAATCAGTTGATCGTTCGGTACATGCGTATATTAACGATATCATACCTCCCTATTGTAGGTGATATTACAAGTGACTTAATAACATGTTTCTGATATTACATATTACCTATTATCTAACAAAAATAATATTGACCTTTTTGTTAAAGAGAGTATATTAGGAGAAAAACGCTATAAATATGTTAAAATTAAAATATTATTAAAATGGATTAAAGGCATCTCATTCTCATTAATGAGTTAATTCCGAATGGTCAAATCCACCAAAACATGACACAACTGAAAACAGATTTAAACGTATTAAGAAATGTTTTATCTTAGAAAGGTCTGAATGACGATGCGAAGGTCGTCAAACAGTATCTACGTGTTGTCTCTTTTTAGAATGGAAAATTTCGTTCCAAGTTTCACTCCAATTGAAATTTGTCTATTTGTTTTACGTTAACTCAGAATTTAAGATTTTCTTACAATTTTCTCATTTTAAAAATACTCATATTTTCATTAAACGGTATGATAAAAAATACATATGTTTACCATGCACATATTGCTTTAATAGAAAATGTATCGACACCAAAACAATTCGTAAAATAACTATAGATTGATCTAAAAAAAACTTAATGAATACATGTCCAGGGATATGTAGTAACTACATGGTTGTTTGCTTAACAAGTTAGCTGTATTTTGGCGAGTGTAAGAAAAGTAAAATACACGAGTCTTGTGCGAGCATTTATTTCTATTCGTCACGGGCTAAGCTTCAGCTGACATTCTAAGCTACTAACCTTGTAATTCATATATCATACAACACTATTAGTTTTGACCACTTTTCGTTTAAAAAATGAAAATAAATATATTATATTATATTCATAGCACTTCCCTTTTAACAAACTACGGTAGATAACGGATGGATTTTAAGTACGACATCACATTTTACTGTAAACATGTCTGTAAAATTAAAAAAACGAAATGCAATGAACGTACTCTTAAAGAAATTGATACTCTTATTAATAACAACAATTTTAATTGATGATTAAGCATGAAACAATTGTTGTTTATAATTTTCGTGACATCTTACTGTGTTTTTTTTGTGTTGTTGTCAATGTCCTAACAGTGATGGAAATGAAAATGGATAAGAATAGAATGCCAGACGTGAAAGGAGACGACCCAACTAAGGACCCTATTAGAATAACTAAATCTACTCATGTATTATTCTGAAACATTTAATGTATCGCCTGTACTTGTTATTATGTTATATGTATGTAAATAAAATATAAACCATACAATATATTTATTTTAATTAACCCTTTGTTATTACATGTGCATACATATAAAATAATGATGATGGTACTAATAATAATAATTAAAGTAATAACAGCAACAAATCCATAATTTAAACAAACATATTTATATATTATTATTATCATTATCATTATTATCATTGATATAACAACATATGCACCCACCTGCATAATATAGTAAACATCAATCTACTATTTTATTACCATTGCATAGGCTTATAGCTTTTGCCAATGACATTCGATAGTAAGACCACCCTGCTATTGAGACCACTTTTGCCTGGTTCCAATTGTGGTGTTATTAGAGGTGTTTTACTGTGTTCAACTGGTCTGATCCCATAGCTTTAAAGTGACAGGAAGGGCTCTAAAAGGGATACACTTATGGATTTTGAATTTTTTCAAAAACAAAAAAAATTCTTCTCAAGAACAGGAAAATTGTTATTTCATATTTAGCCTAAACAGACTAACTCACTATATATTTAAACTCTATAGATTGAAAGAATAACTTTCAAATTAATTCATGAAGGGAAGTAAAAAAATAACGAACACGTGGGATGAGCATTAGCTGTTGTCCATCTGCACAACATTAAAACAGTCGGTCTTCATCAAACAGACTGGTATAGACTAATAGTTATATTCTGTGGAGAACAAAAATATCAGTACAAGCTTTGAAGCAGTTATTCCTGGATGATGTATTTGGTTTTTTTTTATTTATACACTTTGTTGTCGTAAAAAGGGAATACTACGGCGTGCGATTTTGATTCATTATTTTATAATCCACAAGTCACATCTGATGTTTTTTCATTGTAATATACAAATGACATTCATAAACAGGGAAAATTTTATTTTCGCGCTTCGTTAACCTAACCTCAGGAATTCCTTTGTGAAGACAGGTAGACCGGAGATACATACATACTTTGATAACGATTCTAAGTAGACGTTTATTATGCCCCTGCCTTTAGAAACACACACATGTCCTATATCAAAACCAGCTTTAGGGGCTGAAGATTAGGGCCTATAGTAACAATAGTGTGTTATTATTGGTGAGAACTACCCGACTTTGTTAGAGTTGCTAAGATAGTTTACTCCATTGCAAACATAAAGCTTTGAACTGATTAATAGAACTTGAATTTTTATATAGAATAAAATATAACAGAATTCCACAAACAAGAGCTTGAATAAGAAAAGGACCATCGAAAAATTGCAGAATGTGTTTTAGGATAATACAGCTGTAGATTAGGGGCTGACCGTTATGGATAACCGTAACAGATTAAAAGTAACCATCCTTGAAAACGGGACTAAAACATCGTATTATTGCGTATGGGAAAAAAAGAACTTTATTGTGAGGTCTGTTTCCAGTTTTTAAATGGAACATGCATAAATATAACAATAGTTGAGCAATAAGGGGAAACCGTACTGATAATGCTCATATCATTATCATTCGGGTTCTTTAAATGGTCGACAATGCTGTTTAACAGCACTTTTTGTCTGTTCTCCATGAAAATCTACTGACCCTCCATAAAAGAAAAGTTCTTGTCCAATAAAACTACAGGATGATTTCGGGAGGTGAAACAAAACCTTATAGAGCGTCCATAGTCTGTCTTTGGTCTCGTGTTACTCTTTCTGACCCCTAGAAAAAATAAAAAATACAAAATTAACAACATATGACGGGTGATAGACTGACTGACGAACGGACGGACGGAGGTAAAAGGTTAGTCCCAAAAGTTTACTCGCGACCCTTGGGTGCAGGCGAACTATAACAAAACATGCATTTAAAACATCAATGTGATAAAAATGCAAATGGTATTTAAAATTATTTGTAGTGTCTTCAATAAATAATATTAAACTAGAATGAATTTACGATTATCTAATTACAAACAATGTAAGATAGTTGTCAAAGCTAAAATTCTAAAAATGCCCCCCCCCCCCCCCCCCCCCCCCCCCGAAAAAAAGGACCTCCCTAAGAAAGTATTGACCTCATATTTGTGTTTTCCAAATTCGTGGATATAATGAGAGACCCTCTTACTTTGATCGATCAATACAAATAAGCGGTATTTAATATCTCATTATACGAGGGCCCATCAATAATTTCTTGAACTAATTTCACTATTTCATAACGTGATCACATAGTGTAATGAAATTTTGAATGATCAAAGATAAATCAGTTTCAAGCTAATTCAGCATGCGCCAGATATTGATGGTGTCACACCAGTGACCAATGACGTCATATCAATATTCTGACGTCACACCAAGTACTTTTATACACCGACACTATAAAACATCGGCGTTCTATATAATTATGATCAATTTAACTTTCAGTTTGAGAAGTTAACGCCGCATAGGGCGGGAATTACAATATGGATTCAGAAAATGTGACAGCATTTAAATGGGAGTCGATGCGAAAGGCCTTTGCAAATGCTGCGAAAAACGGTTGGGATGCATTCCGGTTCCAAGTACTAATGAGGGAAACGGTTATACGCGAAAACCCTTTACCGCAGACAGCTATAACACGAGATAAAATTCATTCCCCCGATGACGCAGTCTCGAAATGCTTGTTTCCAAACGATACAGAAATCAAGCAATGAATTGCTCCTGTGAAGGTTGTCGGAGATGGCAACTGCTTCTTTCGCTCCATTTCAAATTCTGTTTTTGGCACAGAAAACCATCATGTTGAGTGTCGGGTTCGGTGTGTGTATGAGTTACTCAAAAACTATATGAAATACACAAGCAATGACACATATGTAGAAATGTCGAGCAAACTGTCCGAATGCCAATACATTTTCGAAACCTCCATCTCTGATGATGCTAGAGTCCCCAATTATATCCCAAAATCGTTGAAGAATGAGATCATGAATTCGGCCAAAGACGGACAGTACTCGTCCCTGTTGCACATGTATGCCAGTGCAAATGCCTTTAGCCGCCCAGTAGTGACACTATTTACACAAGTACAAAATGTTGCTATCAACAGGCAAGTGCACAACCAGACTATTCGTCCCTTAGGCGGAGACATATCTGAATTTGGCCCACCATTGTACATCATGTGGACACATACTTCGAATCTACAAGTAGAAATGTGGCAACCAAATCATTTTGTTTCTTGCCATATGATTGATGACACAAAACAGTCTCCCAAAAGGGTGTCATCTGAGCAACCCCCTTTAAAGAAGCAGAAAATTTCTGATTTCTTGTACATAAGTTTCAAACCCTGAAACTGCAGATGAACATGATGACACAGGTGCAGACCAATTCTGTAGATCATCGAAATATGACCTGGGCGATATTTTGAATGGGACCGTGCCATTGTCTTCGCTCTGACAAACAGACAAGATTTCGTATGTAGAAAGCAGCCCTGATCCGGAAACACTTAAGCATTTGCCATTTAAGACAAGGCTGGTTGCTGGCAAAACTAAGGAAAAGGAACTATATTTCCAGACTAGTTGGTTGGAAAATCATAAATGGCTGGCATACAATAGTGTCTTAAATGGTGGTCTTTGTAAATTGTGTGTGTTGTTTCCTCAGTCAGATATCAGGTGTTATGACTCGTTTGTAAAGAAGCTGTTCACAAATTTCAAAAAGGCTACTGGAAAAGATAGATCTTTATTGATACATCAAAATTCTCAGTACCATAAAAACGCTTGTATTTCATATCAGACACTGACGGCAAGCCTCAAGAGCCCAGAAAGCACTGTTCAATATAAGATCAGCGCACAAAATAAACATGTGTATGACACAAACTTAAAACTGCTGACAATGATTGTAGAATCAATCATTCTGTGTGGAAAGCAGAACTTGCCTTTTAGGGGCCACAGAGACGATTCAACAAGTACATCTTCCAATAAGGGAAATTTCAGGGCAATTCTGACCTTACTTGCTAATCATGACAAGGAGCTGGCACAGCATCTAGAACATACACCTAAAAATGCAACATACACCAGCAAGACACTCCAAAATCAATTGATATGTATTATTGGACAATACATCAGAAAACAAATATTAGAAGGCCTAAAAGGCAAGGGATTCTACTCGATCATAGCAGATGAAGTGACAGACAAGTTTGCGAATCAGGAGGTCCTGGCTTTATGCTTACGATTTATAGGTGAAAGTCAAAGCAAACCATGTATCCAGGAAGAATTTTTTGACTTTGTTCACCTAGAACGTACTACTGGAGAAATGATTTCAAGAAAAAATATTGAAGTGTTGACACAAAACGATCTTCCAGTAGAGAAAATAAGGGGTCAGGCGTATGACGGGGCCGCAGCGATGGCATCAGAAAAGAAGGGGTGTCAAGCTCGGATAAAGGAAATGAATAAACTTGCTCTTTACACACACTGCAAGAATCATGTTCTTAACTTAAGCTTAGCACATGCATGTAAACTGTCCGTTGTCAGAAACATGATTGATGGAATTAATTCCACATTCATTTTCTTCGATGCGTCGCCCAAAAGACAACGCTATTTTGAGCGTGTACTTGTACACCACGGCATCGAGTCAAAGAGAAAGAAGCTCTTGGGTCTGTGTAAAACAAGATGGGTAGAGCGGCATACATGCTACGACGTATTTTACGACATGTATGCCGTGGTTATTGAGTGTCTCCAGTACATGATAGATCCCTCAATGGACGAGAACACAGAAGATGACTGGTCGTGGGATGCTCAGACTAAAATAACCGCACAAGGTATGTTGGCTACTTTGATGTCATTTTAATTTCTCGTGACATTCATTTGCATTAGAGCTATTCTGGAGACAGTCAAGCCTCTAGCGTCAAAAGTTTAGAAACGCGATTTAGAGGTGTACAAGGCACGCAATCTGGTTACTGACAGAGTAGAAAGAGTCAAAGAGATGAGGGCTGACGTAGACCAGGAGTTCACAATATGGTATGCAGACTGCAAACGTATCGCAGACGAGCTGAACATCCAAGAAAATACCCCAAGAACGTGCGGTAGACAAACAAAGAGATCAAACATGACTGTCTCAAGTCCTCCAGAGTACTTCAAACTTACAGTTGCAATCCCGTTCTTGGATTACTTATCTAATGAACTAAATGACAGATTTCAGAAAGACGACCATGTTGCTTATACTCTGGGCTGTTTAATCCCCGAACAAATGATGAACCTGTCACAGACGGAAATGCAAAAGCTTTCATCTGATTTGCTCTTCTGGAATTCCGACTTACAAAGCTCTTCCTCAAATGATCTACTAGCGCAATTATCAGAATGGAAGAGGGCTTGTTAAAAGATTGTTGAAAAGGGGATTACACCAGATAGTCTTCTGGATACGTACATAATTACGGACGAAGATATCTTTCCAGATGTTAAAACCCTTCTGCACATAGGTTGTACTCTACCTGTCAGTTCATGTGAGGCCGAACGCTCATTTTCTGGATTTCGTCGCATTAAAAGCTACATGCGAAGCACTATGAATGAGGACAGGTTATCAGCACTAGCGCTAATGCATTTGCACCATGCGAAGTACATTGACGCAAAGATAATCTGCCAAACGTTCATAGGACAAAATAAAAGACGAATGTTCCAATCGAGTATATTGTATGATTAGATATTGATGATTTTACCTCTTCAGTAAAGGTCAAGCGGTGTGAACTTCATGTCTTTGGTCGTAACCATACTGTTGTGCTGCACACACTGACATACTCAGTCACAGAACATGTAACAATGTCATAAAATGTATGGAAAAACATAAAAAAAAAAAAAACATAAAAAAAAAAGTTCTAAATGTAGAGGCCTCCTCTTGGCTAGAACTGGAAACGTTGACTATAACTCTACTTGTAAAGTTAGAACGGCTAACATCCACACAATCAGATAAATTAGTAACTGTATAAAGGCACCTTGCTGTTTGTTATAGTAAGGGTTCGATCGGACCCCCCCCCCCCCCCCCTGGGAAAAATGGCTGGATCCGCGCCTGTCAGCTGCATACTTACATATGTTCATTGTTCACTTATGCTGTAAATCATTTTGGTTTTGTAGTGATAAACAAAACTAGAAACGGTTTGACGTGTTTTGTAAGTATACAGAAACAAAAACGAAAAGCATAGCTATGTGATATTGTTACTTAAATGAATTTCAAATGGGAAATAGTCATATTTCACTTTCATAAAATAAATTTTGGAGAATATAATCACAGAATAATTTCATTTAAATTACAATTACGTAGAGACACGTCGAAGTAGCAACACTATTCAGTAGTACGCAGTCCTTGCAAGAGGTGACATATTGTACAAGAGTTTGTATTCAGCAGTCTTCTGGTCAGCGCTTCGATGATGTTTCGATGTACTACGATGGTGAAAACGCGAAACAACGATGGTAAAATCGCGAAACTACGATGGTGAAAACGCGAAACTATGATGGTGAAAAGTCGAAACTACGATGGTGAAAAGTCGAAACAACGCAACAATGAAACTATGATGGTGAAAAGTCGAAATTACGATGGTGAAAAGTCGAAATCATTTCGACTTTTCACCATCTTTGTTTCGTTGTTTCGACTTTTCACCATCTTTGTTTCGTTGTTTCGACTTTTCACCGGCGTAGTTTCGACTTTTCACCACCGTTGTTTCGACTTTTCACCATCGTAGTTGCGACCGTTTTCACTATCTTTGTTTCAAGGTTTCGACTTTTCACCATCGCAGTTTCGGTTTAAGACCGCTGGTGAAGCCGACCAAACGGCGGTTAATCGATGTATACGACTGAGCACAGTAAGTGTATTTCATTCGATCGCTGTTCTTTGTCCTGTCATTATAAATTTAATTAAAAAAAATGCTGTTTTGCACTTTGGTTGAGTGTGCCAAGTTTGATAAAATATATGTGAATTCATTTCAATTCAAGTTTTTTTTTTACAATTTATTATACCACATCAAATACGCCTGGGATATCTTGCTTAAAGAGGCCTCGCCTATACATTTATGTTCACGTACATAGTCTGAAAGAAACCTATGTAACTTGAAGAAAGCGGTGCGATTTTCTACAACACGTGTTACTTCCTAGAAATAAATGTTTAAAAAGGTCGTCTGTAAACAATTGTTTTCGTGATTGATTTTAGAAATCCGAAGATTTGTTATTGTCACGTGATATGAAAAATTAAGTGTCTATCGGCACGTGTCCATTATTTTTCTCATCTGCACTACAGTAGTGCCCATTATTGTCTTTATCTGCATGACGGTCGTGCCTATTATTGCTCTTATCCGCACGGCGGTAATGCCGATATTGTTTCTAACAGGTGCTCGACAAGTGAAGTAAGTCATGGCAGATAGTGAGGCCCTCACAGTGGGGGTCCCTGTTCTCTGGATCTTTTAAAGTAATACCTATTGTTCCCCAGATCTCCAAAAGTATTTGCCTAAGTTCCCCAAAAGTATTTTGTCCATGTTCCCCAGATCTCTAAAAGTATTTCCACTGTTCCCTAGATCTCTAAAAGTTTTAAACATAGTTCGCTGAAAGTACCAAATAGTGTTTCCTTAAGTTAAACGTCTACTATAATCTTCTCTATTATTATTTACACACCATCAAAATAAGCAAAATCCATGTACTGTCTTCTTTTTCCTTGTTTAAAATATCTATGGTCTATGGCTTGAACTGTCTGAGAAAAGGTGTTTTTTTAAGATTCCTTAAAAATGTGCTTGTAAGCCCTGTGGCAGGGAGCATTTGTGGTTCAATCACGCTGGTTCAAGCTTCAAGAGTTTGTGGTTATACAAATGCTGTGCGAGTTTGGATAAGATTCTTTGAAAAATGTGGGCGTGCTATAGCTTCTACAAGAAATAGGTAAACGGATGGACGACAGATAATTTACCATGACATAAGCCCTGCTGGTCTTTGGCAAGTAGAGCCAAAGAAGATATCGATGGAAGGACAGAAGAGACAAAAAAATTGACCAGCTGAACGGTTAATTTACAAAAGGCAATAAAAACACATAAATAATTGACTTTATTGTGTAAACATGATCTAATAAAAAAGTAGATGCTGGGTGGGATTGAACACCAGTCCTTATGATCCGAAATCGTCGATATTAACCACAGCACTACTCTGTCTTTACTCATCAGTACTGTAAATGTATCTTTCTTCGGAATTACCATCCAAAATTTATTTCGGGTATATATGATTATAGGCTGAAGTTGTGCAGGGGCCCAGACTAACACGTAAGAAACCTCCAAAGCTGTTAAAAGCTAATTCAAGCAATCGACATATCATTTTAAAAGTAAATTATAATCAAGTATAAAAATTATACATAAAATCAGTGACTAAATTACAGAGACTGGCAGGTTAATAGCAATAAAATGTCCACGGCACTTTTAGTATCTCTATAATAACTCTTCGAATCTTGGTCTGAATTTAACAATTTTGGTGCCAAAGTAAAGCTGATAATATGTTTCACGGAAGAAACAACAAAAAACGGTCGTCTTGATTTAATTAATACCATGTACGTTTAAACAAAACACAATACAAATAGAAATATTAGGTAGAAAGATGAAGTAATAAGTTTTCCATCGGTGGAGAAAGTTTCATATTGATATTTAATGAAGTCGTTTTTCTTATTTCTTATTTCAAAAATGAGCTAAAAAAGAGAAAATCATCACACAAAAAAACTTTAAGCGTAAAATTCTTAATTTCTTTAAATTTAAAAAAGAAAAGAATAATCCCCCAAATCAAGCCCTTTCTTTTGATACCATAATCACAAAAATATGTTGTTTGATTCTGGAGGATGTGTGTTTCCACGATTTAGAAAACGCTACGTGGTCTAGTGGTAAAGTACCGAACCCGTGATCGGAGGGTCGCGGATATCCTTCGCCACGACTACGTGTGGTGTCCTTGAGCAAGATACTTTTTCCACATATGCTAAGTACTGGTTATACCCAGGAAGACTTCGAGCGTGATTTGTCATAAGTCATAAGACATTGATTAAAAATCGAAGTAAAATAATTAAGTTCAAACTAAACTAGAAAAAGCCAAAATGTGCCACCTGAAATATTGACAAGTGCCTCCAGTTGCCTACCTCTGTTTATATGTATCTGATTAAATTGATCGAACTAGGTACTTTTTTCATTAAGTACAATATCCCTAGATCTCTAAAATAAGGCCTTTGATCCCTGGATCTCTGAAAGTAATGGCCAATGTTCCCCAGATCTCTGAAAATAAATGGCCATGTTCACCAGATCTCCAAAACCCCCGGGAGGGCCTCGATTGTCAATGGGTGTAAGTATGTATCTGGGCATTTACCAGCATTTTCAAAATAATGTTGAGATTGTTAGGATCTGACACTCGTCATTTCATACAGAATTTTATTAAACGAATGCAGGAAAAACACTTTTCCTGGACGAGTTTAATGAAGTTCTGTGAGAGATGACAGCATGTGTCAGATTCTCTTTATCACATTTCCCACGTACAGACAACAATTCAAGTTACACTGTCGTGATCGTGATACGGCATAGCTTTTCCGTGTTCCGGCATAGACAACCAAGATGGCGACAGCGATATCAACAAACAGGTATGTCTTATTTTCAATTCATATTTTGCTTTTACCAACGAAGTAATATTAATTTGTATGGCTGTTTACTGAAGGTAACTAGCTATATTGTTGATTGCATATGCGTACAGCTTTTGATTCCTTTGAATAAAATAGAAAATCAGCGATACATGTGTCTCTCTGATGGCGGTAGTTTTTTGATCGAGGGAACCACCTGATGTGGGTCATTTTCTCTATCCAACACGATTTTTTTTAAAATATAAACTAGAATAAAATGAAAAGTAAATACCTTACTGTCTCTCTGTAAAGTGCAGACTGGATAAGTTTACTCTATGTATTCAAAATTCGTTATTTTCTATTTTGTGTAGTACACGGCATAGACACCGTGAAACGGCATGTACTTTCCGGAAAATAAGCCCAATATTTGGTACGGCATAGACTTTATCAAAGAAAAGGTTAAGGTGCAGACACGTTTTTCTTTGTTTATACAATTGGTTACCTGAAACTATCAATTCAAATTTACAGCATTACTTATCAGATATACACAAAACATTTGCCTAATATTAAGTAAATGATCAGTATTACATATTTATCTACATGGAGTTTTTTTAACTCATGCCATAGTGATAGCATTAAATTGAAAAACAAAATCAAGCGATTTTAAGAACGCATAACAGATACGCTTTCGTCCTATTTGTAAGTGTTTTGTGCATTTTTTTGGTATACAAAACACATAAATGGAATATATAAGGTCGTAAATTATCAGTATGTTGTTTTCTTTCTCCGGAAAAAACTGTGGACAGTCAGTGCTGTTACTGCCAGCTTTCAACAAACTGTCTTCAAGACTGTGATGATCATCTCATCGCCCATCATGGTTCATGTGTATTGAAGTTAAAGTACAGATCGTTAAATGCCCAAACGGGTGATACAGGATTTGTTACTAAAAACTTGTTGGAATTGTTCCACAGCGAGAATTCGCTAACCAATATTATCAACAACTTGTGCTGTCTTCTGATATGTCGACGAAGGCTTGCTCGCAAAGCATATGCCTTGAAGCATGTAACACAGGTATCTCTGTTGACCCTCATGTACGCCCTTAATGTGGTCGCCCAGTTCATCTCTTCTTTTAAACTTTAATTCACATGTTTCACATGCAAACGTGTCTGAATTCGTTTGCAAATGCTGTTTGCAATGCCTCGACAGACATGATTTTGTTGTGAAGTCATTTCCGCAGATTTCACATTTCAGCTTTTCGTCATCATGAGCAGACATTCTTGATACTGTTCCTTTTCTATGAACTGTTTACCACAACAGTGCTATGGTTCATTCCCTGTGAAAGAAACAATAAAGTCAGGAGTTCAATATAATTTGAAACTGAAACAGATCTAATGTTTTCAATTTTTTAAAAAAATACTATGGCCAAACTTGTTTCAATGATCATTTTTTATACTAATTTCTTTTACATAAATCGTGAAAAAATATCTTACAACTTGGACATATCAATGTCTAAGTCTTCTTGGGTAGAACCAGTAGTAAACATGTGCTGAACATCACACATAGTCGTGGCGGGTATCGAACCCAGGACCCTCCGATCCTGGGTCCATTACTCTACCAATGGAACACCAGCTCCACAAGTACTCCATTCCACAAGTACTCCATCAGTACTAAAATATAACGATTACAATACTAGCAATAATCATTGTTCAAAATGAAATGTGTTTCCGTCTGTATCACTGTTTGAATCTCTGTTAGTTTTATGATCCGGTCAAATAAGTACATCGTCCAAGGTTATATATGCTGACCTTCGCAGCAATAACTGAGATGACACAGTCATGATGCAATGTTTATGAATTTTCGTCAATGTGACGATATTGCAATGTCATGCTGCCAAACTCTCCCCGCACAGTTCATTACCAGGGAGGGATCCAGATCTTCCAATTAGTGATGGCGCATATTCTCAATAAGTGCACGGGCATATCCGGTTTAGACGTGTACCATTTCTGGCACCGTGTTAACACACTTTAACACTACCAGAGCTACGTTCTGTCTTAACCGGAATACCATTATGACAAAAGTTTCCATGGGGAAGGTAAAGGTGTTGTTTTATTTAACATAAGGTCGAGATTCCATAAATTATAATAACACAGCGTAATAAAATAATGTAGATTTATTACCTTTGTGTTTTAACATGTGCTTCCGAAATCCGCTATTTGATTTGAACGGAATACCGCAGTCTGAACAAAGTCTATCAGCAGCGAATGAGCAATCCAATACAGCAAAACTGAAAAATATATCTTATGATATAGCAGATATAAGAAAAAAAACAGTCAATTATAGCCACTGTCCTCCCCTAAGCCAATAAACAGCGGGGACTCTGCAGATGCCTGGTAAAGCCCCTGCCCTGCACAGCGCACCTACAAACGCGTCATTTTAAGAATTTGATTTTGTTTTTCAATATAATGCTATCACTATGGCATAAGTTCAAAAACTCCATGTAGATAAATATGCAATACTGATCAATTACTTAATATTAGGCAAATGTCCTGTGTATATTTGATAAGTAATACTGTAAATTTGAATTGATAGTTTCAGGTAACCGAATGTATAAACAAATAAAAACGTGTATGCACCGTATCCTTTTCTTGGATAAAGTCTATGCCGTATCCAAATATTGGGCTTATTTTCCGGAAAGCACATGCCGTTTCACGGTGTCTATGCCGTGTACTACACAAAATAGAAAATAATGAATTTTGAATACATAGAGTAAATTCATCCAGTCTGCACTTTACAGGGAGACAGTAAGGTATATACTTTTCGTTTTATTTGAGTTAATATTTAAAAAGAACTTGTGTTGGATAGAGAAAATGACCCAAATAAGGTGGTTCCCTCGATCAAAAAACTACCGCCATCAGAGAGACACGTGTATCGCTGATTTTCTATTTAATTCAAAAGCTGTACGCATATGAACTCAACAATATAGCAAGTTACCTTCAGTAAACAGCCATACAAATTAATATTACTTCGTTGGCAAAAGCAAAATATAGATTGAAAATGAGACGTACCTTTTTGTTGATATCGTTGTCGCCATCTTGGTTGTCTATGCCGGAACACGGAAAAGCTATGCCGTATCACGATCACGACAGTGAGTTAATAACTTACAAAAGGGCATATATGCAGATCCCCTTTATTGGCCGAATAACCATAACGAGATGTGTAAGTCTGGCCTAAAAAATAATTCTAACTAAAAAACACATTTATCGGTTCGACTACAACAATATTCATTATACTCGCCAAGCACACTCATCGGAACTTTTCTTGGACGAGTTTTATACATTTCTGAAGTTCTATAAATACGCGAATTAATACAAAGGTCCAGTGAATCGGCATCCAATCATAGACGTTCAAGGTTGTATTACACATGAGTATTATGAAATATACTTAATGGTTGCATTACATAGTAAACAAGGGTTGATATGTGATAAACATGAATAAAAAGGACGGCTCGAGCTTCCAACCGGATGTTAACAAGATGGTCCTAAAGTAATTTTGACATGTTTGAGAGAGACATAAAAATCGTCACTTGTTTAATTGTTGTTTCACAGGCATCTGCATAACTTTCGAAACATGAGGCTTTCTCTACAGTATTATATAATGCACCAATCAGATTTTTTTTACATATTCCGGAATGCAGGTATTGTTTCTATATATTTTAAAACGTTTACTGTTCACATGATGCTTGTGATTTAGTTATTTTGCTGTATTAAAAAAGTATGCTCTGAATAAAAGCTTGCATATGTTTAGAGGACATGTTGTTGTATTTCCATAATTTGTTTCCAATAAAAACCTAGCTGCAGCTGTACAATTTAACAAAATGTTATTGCTCTTAATAAAGCGTATGCCAGCGATGTATGACTAAAATCCCTGTTATGCCTTGGACAATTCGTGTTATTCTGATGTTTTCATATGGCAGCCTACCTGGTATTGCCAGAGGGGTTGTCTTGTGATGTCTTGTCTACTGCATGATGTATTATACTATATCGTATAATAATAATCGACACTTCGGTCGTGCCGATAGCCTTGTCCTTGATATTTGTTTGCGCACTCATTCCGGTCAACTCGCTCGGTTTATCGGATTTAGGATGAATTTATCGCGGGACGTGATTTAATCAACAAGAACATTCTGACTGTAAAACACGCATTACAGAAGCAGAAAAGAACATAGTTTATAAAATAACTTTATTTATATGATAGCCTTTAAATAATCAGTGCTATATATTTAATCGTTAAAATATCGAACTTATAGACCGTGCCCCTTTAATATTCAGTATCTTTGATAGTTGTTGTAAACGAAATATAGCAATGTTTATGTTTTATACGATAGTTGCTTGAACAACTACTACCGAGTAATGAAATTATTCTACAGTTAAAGTTTATTTTCAACCGCCAGACCAACTTGTTATAACAATACTGGATATGATTTATGGTCCTGAAAATGCGATTCGCATTTCCTTTTGTTATTGATGTTTGTGCTATTTATAAAGTAAATTAATGATTTGATAAAACGACAAAAGCATTTAATAGTTTTATAAGAGGAAAAAGAATATCCTTTGTCAATTTATTGTGGTTTTAATTTTTTTCCAAATTGTCTATTTAGTTCAGAAATGATACACTTACAAGTACATACCTCGCTGTATTTTCGAGTAAGCGGATTGAAGAACAGTCGAATTTTCTATGTGTTGTTTACACAGATAAGACGATTATACATGCCCAGGGGGTATAAACGCTCGGCCTAGTCTCCTAACATGGTAAGTGCTTTTACAGATTTTATACTTCGGATATCCCCGGGTGTTAATTCCGATTATCTTTATCCGTGATGAATAGTGAGTATCAGAATGAAATACTCGTGGGCATCCGACATTACGCGTGGGTGTCCGACATTATTCGTGGGTATCCGACATTACTCGTGGGTGTCCGACATTATTCGTGGGTATCCGACATTACTCGTGGGCATCCGGCGATGTAATATTGATTAATATTAATTACATAATGTAGGGCGGTAGTGTAGTGGATAGAGTGTTGGCCGCTCACGCCAGAGATTGCGGGTTCGATTTCCATCTCGATCTGCTGTCTCTAAAAACAATACTCAGTACTGGTTCTACACAGAAAGCGGACTCGAGTATTCAAGCTGAATTAAATAAGTATTAATTAATATATGGAGAATATTTGTTTGTTTTGGTGTAAGATCGAATTATATCAAGTGATCACCAAAAGTCATATTCTCGCGATTGGCTTGCCATGAGTGAGAATATCATTTTTGGTGATCACGAGATGAAATATCATTTGATCTTACACCAAAACAAACACATTTTCATTTTATTTTATGCATTTAAATATTTTTTGTTTATTTTACCTCAATTCACCATTAGATATTATTGGATTAATAATTTATTTTTTTAACCAATTAATATACAAGGACAATGCTATATTTGTTTTTATAACTCACTGTCTGAAACAGTGGATTACCATAAATAATCCATTGAAAAGCCTCTATAAATCATCAAAAAGCATAAAATAATTAAAGTACTATAAGTACTGAGATGCTGGCGAATTTATTCATCTCCAAGATTATATATTATGTTCAAATCCAAGTTCAAATATATATTTAGTTCATCACCAAGATTATGTATTAATGTTCAAATCCAAGTTCAAATATATTTTGTTCATCTCCAAGATTATGTATTATGTTCAAACCCAAGTTCAAATGTATTTAGTTCGTCTCCAAGATTATGTATTATTTTCAAATCCAAGTTCAAATATATTTAGTTCGTGTCCAAGATTATGTATTAATGTTCAATTCAAAATTCAATAAAGTTCATTTGCAAGATCCTATATATTGTTCAAATCCAAGTTAAAATATGTTTAGTTCATCTCCAAGTTGACGATACTGCAAACCAGCAAAAATATAAACAATGAGCAAAAGGATATAAAATGACATAATTTTTATATAGAACTATACTATAAAGAAATACTTATATTTTATCTAGAAGATAACAAAAATAAACAAAATTCTTTTCACTATCGTCCCTTCGATGTTGTAGTTGCGAGAAAAAAACGCGAAATATAGCATGCCTTTTTATACCAACGCCGAAAGGAATACGGAAATGAACATTTTAAGCAAACGTCTTGCAAGTATTCATATTCTTCATGACTTTATATATAAAATATTTATATGAGAATGTATTAGAATTAATATGTAATGAATAATGACGGATATTTAAGCTAATAGATATTAATATAGATAATAATTAAGTCGGAATTGATACACAAATCTTATAGCTTACATTCCTTATTTGGAAACTCGAACGTAATCATACGTAACTTTTGACGCCTACAAATGCGTAGTAACTTTGCATGTTTAATTACATACGTCTATTTCGGCTTTTTCTTTTTTATAGAAAATACAAAAAAAATTCTTTAAAACAACAACAACAATAGAAGATTACGACAGCATCGAGATGCCTTCATTTAAACCGAAAACTTTAAAATATTATGACAGATTTGTCGGGAAATCGATGTACGAAGCAGAACTCTTTAGCATGCTTTAAGGTTTTTGTGTTTTTAGGTTTCAGCGCATTTTTCATTCGTTACGTGGAATTGAAAAGCCATGTTGGCAATAGCCGTGGCTAGCGGTCAGCGCCAGCCTAAAAAACATATCTGTATTTTAACTGTTCACGATCCATGATCTTATATCATGTAATATATTACACGACAGCGGTAAGCTACAACTGCACGTTCTTGGTTGTATCCTTGCCTGTTTTTCAGGTGTCGTTGTTGTTGTTTGTTTTTTTGCTTTTATAGATACAATTTTAGTGGAAAATATATAAATCCGATATCAGGCAAATAATCTTTTTTTGGTGGTAAAAATGTTTTTCATTTGTAAATCGATCTAGTAACACAAATTTTACAGAAAAAGACTTGTTTTGCATGTGCAAAGGTGTTGCCAAAACAGTATAACTTTAGATATTTTGCAATAACTTTTAACAAACATTTCCGAAAACGGTGTGTTTTTAAATTTCTCATACTCTATTTTTTTTTGCAATGGACTTTGCCTGCAATAATTATCTTATTGTGCTAATTGTAGTTTTAAAAGTATTCAAATGAGTTTTTATAAAGACATTTTACCACTAAAATGATGTTCAATTACTGTATATGGTATATGCATACAAGAAATGCATTAACATTTAATAAAATTGTGTTTACAAAATAAAGAAAATACTTGGGTTCAAACAATGCTCTGGAAACTACAGATTTGGAAGTCGACACGATAAAGCCATAATTTATTTGTTCATCCGTCCGTTCGTCCGTTACTCCATCACTCCATCTGACCATCTGTCCATCTGTCCGTTCATAATTTATAATCTGTTGTCATGTTTTGTAATTCTTTTAAGAATGACATATGTTTTGAAACTTATTTACTTTACTGCGATTGTGAATCAAATTCTTAAAAATCACTTTCGATTTTTTCCTTAGTAGAAACAGCACTAAGCACATGCGGAAAAGGTGTCTTATTCAAGGACACCACACATAGCCGTGACCGGGGATCGAACCCATGACCCTCCGATCATGGATTCGATGTTCTACCACAGGACCATGCGCTCCACTAGCATGGAATATGTTGTTGTATGGCTTGTATTTGCTATCCTATATGATAGTACGCATGGCGAAACATAATTAAACAATAACATAGTGTTTAAGTGGCCCAGTTTAAATAAACATTATTAACAGATTCGCATCACCAGTATTTGTGTTTATGGGTCTGTTTATACAACGTAATTAAGACGAAATAACTTCTACTTTCACAGAGATTAAAAACTTGCTTTATGTTAGTTGTTTGGTTGTACACAATGCTGATTGCAAACGTCATTTTTATGTTTAAGCCGGGCTCGATTAGCTCAGTCGGTAAGGCGTCTGGCTATCAATCCAGGGGTCGTGAGTTCGAATCCCCGCCCGGCAACAGTCTCCTTGATGATTGATATACGACATTGTTTCTCATTATCACTCGTCTCTCATCGCTGATTCAAGTGGGAAAGTTATCAGTTACTGGCAGAGATGTGGTGTGCTCGAGTCCTGGTTAACGTTTCAGGATCTCAGGAAACAGTGGTTAGGTTAATTGATCATCTGTTAGCCTGCAATGGCATAAAATGACTTTAAATATTCAATTCAATTTTATATTTAAGCTCCCGACATTCAAATAATAGCGAAGTGACGTTAAATATTACCCTTATCTGTCCGTTCGTCCGCCAAATTGGGCCCCGATGACAGCTTCTGAAAGTATAAATGTATTTAAATATTTGGTGTGTACCTGTATAATTATAAAATGCAGGTCAATTTCGATATTTATTTATAACTTTTATGGAAATTTACAATAGCAATGGCCTCTTATCGACTTATCTTAATTTTATTAAAATTTCCTAACATATATCAGGGAATCCGTGTTGCATAAGCACATTTCAAGTTTAGTTTATATTGGTTAAATAATATTTAGGCACTTCCAATGGTCGACTGAGCTGAGGCGCTGTCCATGGTTGGGTGATATAAGGCGATGTCCATGGTCGAGTGATTTAAGGTACTGTCAATGACTGAGTTATCCAAGGCACTGTCCAAGGCTGAGTTATCTAAGGTGCTGTCCAAGGCTGAGTAATCTAAGGTGCTGTCCAAGGCCGAGTTATCTAAGGCACTGTCCAAGGCCGAGTTATCTAATGCACTGTCCATGGCCGAGTTATCTAAGGCACTGTCCAAGGCCGAGTTATCTAATGCACTGTCAATGACTGAGTCATCTAAGGCACTGTCCATGGTCGAGTTATCTATGGCACTGTCCATGGCGAGTTATCATAGGCACTGTCAATGACCGAGTCATCTAAGGCACTGTCCATGGCCGAGTCATCTAAGGCACTGTCCATGGCCAAGTTATCTAAGGCACTGTCCACGGCCGAGTTATCTAAAGCACTGTCCACGGAGGAGTTATCTAAAGCACTGCCCATGGCCGAGTTATCTAAGGCACTGTCCATGGCCGAGTTATCTAAGGCACTGTCCATGGACGAGTTATCTAAGGCACTGCCCATGGCCGAGTTATCTAAGGCACTGTCCATGGCCGAGTTATCTAAGTTCCTGTCAATGACTGAGTCATCTCAGGCACTGTCCACGGCTGAGTCATCTAAGGCACTGTCCATGGCCAAGTTATCTAAGGCACTGTCCATGGAGGAGTTATCTAAGGTTCTGTCCATGGCCGAGTTATCTAAGGCACTGTCCATGGCTGAGTTATCTAAAGCACTGTCCACGACTGAGTCATCTAAGGCACTGTCCATGGCCTAGTTATCTAAGGCACTGTCCATGGCCGAGTTATATAAGGCACTGTCCATGGCCGAGTTATCTAAGGCACTGTCCATGGCCGAGTTATGTAAGGTCCTGTCCATGGCTGAATCATCTAAGGCACTGTCCATGGCCTAGTTATCTAAGGCACTGTCCATGGCCGAGTTATCTAAGGTACTGTCAATGACTGAGTAATCTAAGGCACTGTCCAAGGCCGAGTTATCTAAGGCACTGTCCATGGCCGAGTTATCTAAGGCACTGTCCATGGCCGAGTTATCTAAGGCACTGTCAACGACTGAGTCATCTAAGGCATTGTCCACGGCTGAGTCATCTAAGGCACTGTCCATGGCCGAGTTATCTAAGGCACTGTCCATGGCCGAATTATCTTAGGCACTGTCCATGGCCGAGTTATCTTAGGTCCTATCAATGACTGAGTCATCTAAGGCACTGTCCACGGCTGAGTCATCTAGGGCACTGTCCAAGGCCGAGTTATCTAAGGCACTGTCCATGGCCGAGTCATCTAAGGCACTGTCCATGGCCGAGTTATCTAAGGCACTATCCATGGCCGAGTCATCTAAGGTACTGTCCATGGCCGAGTCATCTAAGGCACTGTCAATGACCGAGTCATCTAAGGCACTGTCCATGGCCGAGTTATCTAAGGCACTGTCCATGGCCGGGTTATCTAAGGCACTGTCAATGACTGAGTCATCTAAGGCACTTTCCAAGGCCGAGTTAACTAAGGCACTGTCCATGGCTGAGTTATCTAAGGCACTGTCCATGGCCGAGTTATCTAAGGCACTGTCCATGGCTGAGTTATCTAAGGCACTGTCCATGGCCGAGTCATCTAAGGCACTGACCATGGCCGAGTTATCTAAGGCACTGTCCATGGCCGAGTTATCTAAGGCACTGTCCATGGCTGAGTTATCTAAGGCACTGTCCATGGCCGAGTCATCTAAGGCACTGACCATGGCCGAGTTATCTAAGGCACTGTCCATGGCCGAGTCATCTAAGGCACTGTCGATGACTGAGTCATCTAAGGCACTGTCCATGGCCGAGTTATCTAAGGCACTGTCCATGGCGAGTTATCTAAGGCACTGTCAATGACCGAGTTATCTAAGGCACTGTCCATGGCCGCGTCATCTAAGGCACTGTCCATGGCCGAGTTATGTAAGGCACTGTCCACGGCCGAGTTATCTAAAGCACTGTCCACGGAGGAGTTATCTAAAGCACTGTCCACGGCCGAGTTATCTAAAGCACTGTCCACGGAGGAGTTATCTAAAGCACTGTCCATGGCCGAGTCAACTAAGGCACTGTCCATGGCTGAGTTATCTAAGGCACTGTCCACGGCCGAGTTATCTAAAGCACTGTCCATGGCTGAGTTATCTAAAGCACTGACCACGGCTGAGTAATCTAAGGTGCTGTCCATGGCTGAGTTATCTAAAGCACTGTCCATGGCTGAGTAATCTAAGGTGCTGTCCACGGCTGAGTTATCTAAAGCACTGTCCACGGCCGAGTTATCTAAGGTGCTGTCCACGGCTGAGCTATCTAAGGCACTGTCCACGGCCGAGTTATCTAAAGCACTGTCCATGGCTGAGTAATCTTAGGTGCTGTCCATCGCTGAGTGGTTTAAGTTGCTCTCGAATGATCTTAGGTACTGCCCATGGCTGAGTGATCTAAGGTGCTCTCGAGTGATCGAATATGCTGTCTAAGGCAGAGTGATCTAAGGTGCTGTCCATGGCCGAGTGATCTTAGGTACTGTCTATGACCGGGTGATGTTAGGTGCTTACCATGGCCAGCTGATCTAAGGTGCTGTCCATGGCCGGGTGATATTACGTGCTGTCCATGGCCGAGTGATCTAAGGTGCTGTCCATGGCCGGGTGATCTAAGTTGCTGTCCATGGCCGGGAGATCTAAGGTGCTGTCCATGGCCGAGTTATCTTAGGTGCTGCCCATGGCTGAGTGTTCTAAGGTGCTGTCCATGTCCGAGTGATATAAGGTGCTGTCCATGGCCGGGTGATGTTAGGAACTATCCGTGGCCGGGTGATGTTAGGTGCTGTCTATGGCCGGATGATGTTAGATGTTATCCATGGCAATGTGATCTAAGGTGCTGTCTATGGCCGGATGATGTTAGGTGCTGTCTATGGCCGGATGATGTTAGATGTTATCCATGGCAATGTGTTCTAAGGTGCTGTCTATGGCCGGATGATGTTAGGTGCTGTCTATGGCCGGATGGTGTTAGGTGCTGTCAATGGTCGGGTGATGTTAGGTGCTGTCTATGGCCAGATGATGTTAGATGTTATCCATGGCAATGTGATCTAAGGTGCTGTCTATTGCCGGATGATGTTAGATGTTATCCATGGCAATGTGATCTAAGGTGCTGTCTATGGCCGAGTGATGTAAGATGCTGTCTATGGCCGGATGATGTTAGGTGCTGTCTATGGCCGGATGATGTTAGGTGCTGTCTATGGCCGGATGATGTTAGGTGCTGTCTATGGCCGGATGATGTTAGGTGCTGTCTATGGCCGGATGATGTTAAGTGCTGTCAATGGTCGGGTGACGTTAGGTGCTGGCTATGGCCAGATGATGTTAGATGTTATCCATGGCAATATGATCTAAGGTGCTGTCAATGGTCGGGTGATGTTAGGTGCTGTCCATTCCTGGGTGATCTAAGTTGCTTCTATGGCCGAGTGATGTTAGGTGCTGTCCATGGCCGGGTGATGTTAGGTGCTGTGCATGGCCGGTTGATCTTAGTTGCTGTCCATGGCCGGGTGATATTATGTGCTGCCCATCCCCGGGTGAACTAAGTTGCTATCCATGGCCGGTGATGTTAGGTGCTGTCCATGGCCGGGTGATGTTAAGTGCTGTCAATGGCCAGGTGATCTAAGGTGCTGTCTATGGCCGGGTGATGTTAGGTGCTGCCAATGACCGGGTGATGTTAGGTGCTGTCCATGGCCGGGTCATCTAAGTTGCTGTCCATGGCCAAGTGGTGTTAGGTGCTGTCCATGGCCGGGTAATCGAATATGATATCCATGGCCAAGTGATCTAAGGTGCTGTCCATGGCCAAGTGATCTAAGGTGCTGTCCATGGTCAAGTGATTTAAGGTGATGTCCATGGTCAAGTGATCTAAGGTGCTGTCCATGGCTGAGTGATCTAAGGTGCTCTCCATGGCCGAGTGTTCTAAGGTGCTGTCCATGGCCGGGTGATGTTAGGTGCTGTCCATGGCCGGGTCATCTAAGTTGCTGTCCATGGCCAAGTGGTGTTAGGTGCTGTCCATGGCCGGGTAATCGAATATGATATCCATGGCCAAGTGATCTAAGTTGCTGTCCATAGCCGAGTGACCTAAGGTGCTCTCCATGGCCTAGTGATCTAAGGTGCTGTCCATGGCCGGGTCATCTAAGTTGCTGTCCATGGCCAAGTGGTGTTAGGTGCTGTCCATGGCCGGGTAATCGAATATGATATCCATGGCCTAGTGATCTAAGGTGCTGTCCATGGCCAAGTGATCTAAGGTGCTGTCCATGGCCAAGTGATCTAAGGTGCTCTCCATGGCCAAGTGATCTAAGGTGCTCTCCATGGCCAAGTGACCTAAGGTGCTCTCCATGGCCAAGTGATCTAAGGTGCTCTCCATGGCCAAGTGACCTAAGGTGCTCTCCATGGCCAAGTGATCTAAGGTGCTGTTCATGGCCGAGTGATCTAAGGTGCTGTCCATGGCCAAGTGATCTAAGGTGCTGTCCATGGCCAAGTGATCTAAGGTGCTCTCCATGGCCAAGTGACCTAAGGTGCTCTCCATGGCCAAGTGATCTAAGGTGCTCTCCATGGCCAAGTGACCTAAGGTGCTCTCCATGGCCAAGTGACCTAAGGTGCTCTCCATGGCCAAGTGACCTAAGGTGCTCTCCATGGCCGAGTGTTCTAAGGTGCTGTCCATGGCCGGGTGATGTTAGGTGCTGTCCATGGCCGGGTGATCTAAGGTGCTGTCCATGGCCGGATGATTTTAGGTGCTGTCCATGGCCGGTTGATCTAAAGTGGTGTCTATGGCAGAGATACTGTCGAGTGATCTTTGGTGCTGTCCATGGCCGAGTGATCTAAGTTGCTGTCCATGGCATAGTTATCTAAGATACTGCCGAGTGATCTTTGGTGCTATCCATAACTGAGTGATTTAAGGTGCTGTCCGTGGCCGGGTGGTCTAAGGTGCTGTCCATGGCCATGTGATCTAAGGTGCTGTCCATGGCCGAGTGATCTAAAGTGCTGTCCATGGCATAGTTATCTAAGATACTGTCGAGTGATCTTAGGTGCTATCAATTTCCGATTGTTTCATGGCCGAGTGATCGAAGGTGCTGTCCATGGCCGAGTGATTTAAAGTGCTTGCCCATGGCCAGGTAGTCTAAGGTGGCCGAGCGATCTTAGGCATTCCATGGCAGTATGATATAAAGTGCTGTCCATAGCATAGTTATCTAAGAAACTGTTAAGCGATCTAGGGTTTTGTCCATGGCCGAGTGATCTAAAGTGCTGTTCATGGCATAGCTATCTAAGATACTGTCGAGTGATCTAAAGTGCTGTCCATGGCCAAGTTATCTTAGGTACTATCCATGGCCGAGTTATCTAAGGTACTGTCCATGGCCGAGTTATCTAAGATACTGTCGAGTAATCTAAGGTGCTGTCCATGGCCAAGTGATCAAAGGTAATATCCGTGGCAGAGTGATCTAGGGTGTTTTCCATGGCCGAGCGATCTGAGGTGCTGTTCATGGCCAAGTGATCTTAGGTGCTGTCCATGGCAGAGTGATCTTAGGTAATATCCATGGCAGAGTGATCTAGGGTGTTGTCCATTGCCAAGTGATCTAAGGTTATATCCATGGCAGAGTGATCTAAGGTGTTGTCTATGGCCAAGTGATCAAAGGTAAAATCCATGGCCGAATTATCTAAGGTGCTGTCCATGGCCGAGAGATCTTAAATGCTGTTCATAGCATAGTTATCTAAGATACTGTCAAGTGATCTAAGGTTTTGTCCATGGTCGAATGGTCTAAAGTGCTGTCCATGACCGAGTGATTTTAAAATTCTTCCATAGCATAGTTATATAAGATACTGTCGAGTGGCCTAAAGAGTTGTCCATGGCCAATAACTTAAGGTGCTGTCCGTGGCAGGGTGATCTAAGGTGCTATCCATGGCCGAGTGATCTAAAGTGTTGTCCATGGCCGAGTTATCTTAAGAACTATCACGGGCCAAGTTATCAAAGGTACTGTCCATGGCCGAGTTATCTAAGATACTGTCGAGTGATCTTAAGTGTTGTCAATGGCCAAGTGATCTAAGGTTATATCCATGGCAGAGTGATCTAAGGTGTTGTCCATGGCCAAGCGATATGAGGTGCTGTCAATGGCCAAGTGATCTTAGGTAATATCCATGGCAGAGTGATCTAAGGTGTTGTCCATGGCCGAGTGACCTAAGGTAATATCCATGGCAGAGTGATCTAAAGTGTTGTCCATGGCCAAGTGATCTAGGGTAATATCCATGGCAAAGTGATTTAAGGTGTTGTCCATTGCCAAGTGATCTAAGGTTATATCCATGGCTGGCAGGGTGATCTAAGGTGTTGTCCATGGTCAAGTGATCTAGGGTAATATCCATGGCAAAGTGATTTAAGGGGTTGTCCATTGCCAAGGGATCTAAGGTTATATCCATGGCTGGCAGGGTGATGTAAGGTGTTGTCCATGGCCAAGTGATCTTATGGTAATATCTATGGTAGAGTGATCTTAGGTGCTGTCCGTGGCCAAGTGATCTAATGTAATATCCATGACCGAATGATCTAAGGTTATATCCATGGCCGAGTGATCTAGGGTGTTGTCGATGGCAAAGTTATCTAAGGTAATATCTATGGCAGAGTGATCCAAGGTGTGGTCCATGGCCAAGTGGTCTAAGGTTATATCCATTGCAGAGTGATCTAAGGTGTTGTCCATAACAGAGTGATCTAGGGTTATATCCATGGCATAGTGACCTAAGGTGTTGTCCGTGGCCGAGTGATCTAAAGTAATATCCATGGCAGATTGATCTAAGGTTTTGTCCATTGTCAAGTGATCTAAGGTAATATCTAGAGTGATATAGAGTGTTGTCCATGGACGAATTATCTTAGGTGCTGTCCGTGGCCGAGCGATATAAGGTGCTGTCCATGGCCGAGTGATCTAATGTTCCGTCCGTGACCGAGTGATCTAAAGTGATGTCCATGGCCGAGTGATCTAATGTGATATCCCTGGCCGACTATCTAAGGTACTACCAATGGCTGAGTTATCTAAGGTGTTGTCGATGGCCGATTAATCTTAGGTGCTGTCCATGGTCGAGTGATCTAAGGTAATATCCATGACTATTCGGTTTATGAGAAAAAGATTTTTACATGGAAATTTTCCTCTCTTAAACTGATAAACCCCGAGGCAGGATCAATTTTGACCCTTTGGTCATGGCCTGAACAACTCTTAGAGAAACTGATTAGATGATACTACACGCAAATTATCAAAGCTTCAGGCCTTGCACTTTCGGATAAGATGTTCTTGAAATATTGAGAGAAAAAAATCAAACTTGGGACAGGGTCAATTTTTTCCCCAGGATCACGATTTGGACAAACTTGAGAGAGCTTTATGTAATAATGCTTCACATCAAATTTGGTGAAAATCTGTCAAGCGGTTTTAGGCAAGAACTCGCTTGAAGCAAAAGTTAACGACGGATAACGGACGACGACCGACACAGGGTCTACTTACGCTTTGCTGAGGTGTACTAAAATGTCTAACCTAAAATGTCAAAAATGTCTAACCTACTTCTCAACCAAGCTTTCAGCAGCCCCAGATAGCGCTTTAATGTTTTTACCTGAAGTCAACAATTTACTGTTTTATTCTTCGTGGTTATTGTTGCCGCATTCAATTTAGCTGTTTAATGTTAACGTTTTTGTATGTAAAATAGCGTAATCAGTAATTAATATTATTCTTTTGTAAAATGATGAGAATTATTCCATAAATATATTGCAGTGATAAAACTAAACATTGTTAGGCAGAACGGAATTCAGGATTTTTTAAGTCAACGGAAAAGGGGTGTTTAAAATGTAAACTCGGAATTTCGGCAAATATTCAATACTTGGAAGAAGTTGGGCGTGACTGGGGTTTGTTGAGTTATACTTATTAATACATTTTTTGTAGGAAATGTCCAGGGACATGTTTTACACCATTTTCACTGCAATATGCCGTTTTGCTTAATCTTTTGGGAATATCGGAAGGTTGGGATCAAAGTAATATGTTTTTACATTGTCACTGAAAACAAGTATCATTTATAAATATTTTTTGAAATCCAATGGATAAAGCCAGGTAGGGGCGGGGGCTGTCCTCCCACCAGGTCCGCCAATGCTTACTGTATTTCACACCAATCAAGGGGTCAAGAGTTTGAATCCCCGACCGGCAACAGTCTCCGAGATTATTGGTATACAACATTGTGTCTCATTGCAATTCATCTCTCACCTCTGATTCAAGTGAGAAAGTTATCCGTTACTTCTTGAGATAAGTGTGTTCGATGGATGTGATACTAATTAATCTTTCAGGATCCCAGGAAAAAGGGTTAGGTCAACTGATCGTCTGTTTAGTCCTTGGTGTCATAAAATGACGCTCAATATCCAAACAAACAAACAAACAAACAAACAACCGAACTTTAATATGCATGCACACGTAATTTTTACAAGACCGACATTTTCCATTCATCAGTGTCGCCGCTGTCAGAAATAGCATTTATTTCAACCTGTCTTAAGCAACTTAAACACGTTATTCATGATGGCTATTTCGGGACTGCTCAATCACTTTCATACAATATTTTATTCAAGACCTGAGCTATATTTTAGCCATCTCTTAATATGATTTTAGCGCTGGGATATACCTGGTACTATTAATGTCATATACATGTAATTTAATGGGAATTACCTTTAAAATATGTTAAATAAAACAAAACTAATTTTGATTTAGGTAATTTGCAGTTATGGTCGAGAGGTAAACATCATTAATTCTGCAATAACTTCAATCGACCCTTAATTTTGTAATATCAGATAATGCTCCAGGGTTGTGGTTTTGGAGAAGATTTTTTTTTCAACAAATAAACGGAAACGTCCCTGGAACGGGGTCAAAGTTGATCTTAGGGTGGTAGCTTGAACAACTTTGAGAGACCTTTATTTAAGATTTTTCACACGAAATTAAGTGAAAATCTATCAGGCGGTTTCAGAGAAGCCGTTTAAATGAACCGTTAACAACATACAAACGACGGTCGGACGGTTGAACGACAGACATAGCGCATAAATAAATCCCTCATGTGAGTTACAAGTAATATCTTAACGCTATGCATAATACAGTGTTTGAAGCCTTTATTTTAAAGCCACTTTCAACGTGCTGGTCTAATTGCTGTAAATAATTGAAACGCAAACAATTAGTACTAGTATTTTGTCAGCTGAAATTATAAATAAACACACTGTCTGAGCAGATATTAATTTAAAGCAGCATATTTACACGAATTATTTATTTATACTTTATTCTGTACGTGCTAACTGACATCTTTAGTGTAAATTGTGTAACAGTTAATTGTTTTAAAGAGTGTCGTAACAGACGATTAGCTAACTTAACCACTCTTTCCTGGGATCAAGGAAGATCAACCAGAACTAAGGCATACCCATCTCCGCAGGTAACTGGTACATTTCCTATTTGAATCAGCGATGGAAGATGAATGACAATGAGATGCAATGTCGTCAATCAATAATCACGTGTAATGCGGCCTGGTTGGAGATTCGAACTCACAAACGCATGTGCTGTCCGGGTTTAGGTTTGTTACCAAGGCATGCGGGCAATGTTGAAATAAGATATCCCCCTGTGTACGCATCAAATTAATCCTTACACCAATGGACGTAATGGTTAATTATATGAAGATAATACAGTCCAGTATTACAATCAGGACTTTCATTATCTAAGAAGTTATTTAATTGGAGCGGTCCCGCTAGTTTTGAAAATATATAAGTAAACAAACCTTTAAAACATAAAATATACTTTCATTTGTATATTAATCTATTATAGCGAGGAAAAATGAAAACGAAGTATTTACTACACTTTTTGTTAAACTCAAGAATATGCGAAATGTGAGGATTTTCAACAATTTACAAGAATTTTGCCCCTTTAAAAACTAGAATTGAGATTAAAGGTCAACTCATTAACTGGAAATTCTAGTTTTCCAATTTTAAACTATCAAAATTGACGCGGATCCCTTTATCAGTAGTAGAACATCCACGTTTGAACTTTTTATAAAAAAAAAGACACACACACACATAAAACACTTCGATTGATCACAAAGCTAAACACCAGCGCAGTTCTTCTTATTCTTGTATTTGCATCATGTAGATATATAATTTAAAGAGAACATTTATCAAAATTGACCCTGTCCCTTTATCTGAAGCAAAACTACCCTTAAAAAACGCAGGCACACACAAACACACAACACTTCGGAACGAACGAGTGTTCAAACTTAGTTTAAATATCTTTAATGTGGTCGTCTTTACGGTGATGAATCAACTTTGTAATCTATTTGACGAGTAAGTAATGCACTTATCAAACTAGTTCTGTTTAATGGATTTTGTTTTATAAAGATACTGGTCTCTGTTCTGACGACGTAATAATTTAACGCATTCGCCGAGTAAATGATGTTATAAACATAATTTATATTTATATTTAACAGAAGACTTAAACGTTCAAAGAAGGACACAGCAACCGCGACAGCAAAAACGAATATGTACTAAGGATAGAACAAAGTTGTATTTAATTTATACATAGACGACACTAACGTTGACAGTGCACATTGATAACAATTACCATTTCCACTGAATAAAAATAACACAGAACGTTTGTTCTTTTGTAGACTCATACAGTATATCGTCATATATATAACAAACGAATATACAACATACAATTTTATCGCTTGACATTCGATATTGCAATTATAAAGTAAAGACTATTAAAGGGGATGAAATAAACAAGTGTGTCGCCTTTTGAGGCCCCTATAAAGTGAAGCCCCTTGATTTGTACACATTTGTCATTGATAGTCATAGGGATATTTTTTTTTTATAAAATATCAACACTTTTCACTGACCGAGAATTTTTAAAAATAATAAATAATATGGTATGATAAAATAAAATATAACCTGCTTTACCATTATCTAATAGAAACTAGAACATAATTTTGGAAAGCATTGTCTTATTTAAATAGCGCAGATTTGTTCTGTTTTAAGTCTCAGCCGAAGTTAAGATTTAAAACTAAAACGAGAACTTCATACGATAGACACTGGCCTCGTTTTAGTTTACCAAACGGACGCAAACTAAACATAAGACATTTCATATTTTAAACGTATCACAATTTACACGAAACGGTAAATGGAACGTGTCACGGACGCAATCGAACGAAAATGCGGTTGTAGTAAACGCTGGGAAATGCATTTTACGAGATTTGGATACACTTTATACAATTCCATGGTAAAACCATGTATCGGACATCTACCGATCCATATCCGCTATATCCTAAGATAAAATCCTAAAATTCCCTGGTTGTCCCACAATTCATACGCACTCTATCGTCAGCCTATCATGTAGTTCATTTTCTATACGTGCTTGTATGTCATAGCTATGAAACGTTCCTGACGGGGGTGGGGGCGACTAGGGTCGTTTCTACCGTCTATAAATATTGTGGTAAGGTCACCATTTTCATTATTAAATATATAACTTAGTAAAGGATTTGCGAACCTTCTAATATACTACAGTCTCATCATTGCATATACAAGTCATTGGTTTCAACATCAGATATATATTAACAATGCTCTCCAAAATAAAAAGAGAAAATCCAAAAGTGTGTTTTACCCCTACAAATCAGCTGAATTGGACTTAAAGTACGAATGAGACCAAAAAAGTGATATTTTTTCATGATATACGCTGTTGTAATACATATTTTACAAGAGAAATTTTCTCTTCTAGAAATATTGTTAAAACTACACTCGTTTGAAAGAAAGATTCTTTCAAAACCATCAAGTAGAAAGGAAATGTCTGTTCAGTAGTGTATGTTAAAGCAATGCCCTTCCAGAAGAGAAAATTTCTCTTCTGGGAATGTCTCGTTGTAATCGGAGAAGTATGCAGAACAAGACCAATATCTTGTTTGCATAAGTAAAGAAGAAATTTCTCGCTGACAAGATGAGAGACGGTTTCTTTTCTACCAGCAATATTTTACAAGAGAAATTTTCTCTTCTAGAAATAATTTTCAAATGCACGCGTTTGAAAGAACACATCTTTCAAAAGTGTCAAGTAGATAAGAAGCATTGTATGCAAAAGCAAGGCCCTCCCAGAAGAGAAAATTTCTCTTCTGGATTATCTCGTTGTAATCAAAGTTACAGGACAAGAGAAATATCTCGCTCGCATAAGAAGAGAAGAAATTTCTCGCTAGCAACATAAGAGAAATTTCTTTTCTGCACTGTATTCGATACGTGCGTTGAATACGACCTTTTTCTAGAGAAGAAATTTTCTCGTCCAGAATATTACCTCTGAAATTGCTATTATAGAAGTATATTTTCTATCGAAATTATCTTAAGATAAAGATATCGAAAAAAACATCAGTAGAAAAAAAAACACATTTCCTTCGAGTCTGACAATCATAATTCATATACATGTATAATCAATAATACTTTTCCATCATAAATATGACCATATTATGAACAAAGTAAATTATTTCTGGGACTTAAAATTAAAAATGAAAAGATAATATAAAGACAATTATATTTTTATACTTCTTTAAATATGTACAAAATTAATGATAAAACGATATACAAACATACAATGAGAACATGTTCTGTAAGGAGAACCCATTATCTAAACACGTCAGACTGGATAATTTTTTAAACAGAATATTTATTTCTTATGGGAGAGATTTAAATGTTTAAACCACTTCCAAAACACATACTTAAACTTAAAAATTAGCACGAAACACTTGCGATACTGTGATATGTACAACACATTTTTAGAAAGAATTTAAAATGCCTTTGATTATATCCATTTATCGGAATAAATATATCTCATATCTTGATAAACTGCAATTAACTCTTTTCAAATCATAATGAAGTATCGTAAAAAGTAAGTTTGTTTATAAAAGATACACTTCTTAGATTGTTTACTGCGACAGTTTTAGAATGTTTTCATCTATTTTAGATGTTTTCATTAATGACTGAATAAAGTCTCTTCTGGACTGTATTATTAATCTAATTATCGTATTTAAACTCGTGTCCTTCCTTTTGAAAATGTACGCTAAAATTATACCATACTATAGAAAACACATTCTATTTCAGCGAAAAAAAAGAAATAAAGATGTTGATTCGATGTTAGAGACTTTTTAAAACCAAACACTGATAGTTTTTAAAATAAATTGTAAATGAAAGTTTGTTCTCCAATTCGAGAGTGTTAAACCAACTTCTTAATCACATGCTTAACCTGGCGAATTGGCAGAGGAAAACAATGGAGAAACATATTAATTAATACAAAATTGAAAATAAGTATGTTTTGCATCCAAAAAAATACTTTATTAATTAGTATTAATATTAATATTTATCGAAGTGTGTCCATAATGTTTATATGCAACCTTAATTAAGAAAAAAATATTACATATACAATGTATATACTTTATACAGCCATGTAGATACATTTTATACCATTAAACACGTACAATATGCGCAGCAGGTGCCGACGTAATCTTAATATCCTGATATCCTGCATCGATGCAATGCTGCGTAATTGAATTATGATGTTGGAATTATAACACAATGATACCAATTGTATCGTTTGAAATGCATATACACATTATACAACAGCACATTCAAAACACATCTACCGTCATCGAAATAATAACCTACTTTATATAAAATATATTTATTCCACTGCCACGGAAGGCAAATTTATCAATGTTGTTAATTGTGCACTTTCACAACGTTATATAGGGCATTATCCAAACAAGTTTACTAAACAAATAATACAAATATGAAAGAATAAATAATATGAATTCGAAACAGTTAAATTATTAAAGGTCAATGACTGAGTTAAACAACTAAGACTTAATCATGTGTTTAATATCGTTCACGGAACCGAGCCAAAATATCTAGATAATATGTTCCGTAAAGTATTAACTATTGATACCTGAACCAGAATTAGTGGAATAAACGTCATTGTCTCTAACTGCATGAATTAATTGCCTTATTTTACAAATAATAAACAGTATAAGTATATGAAAATAATTTCAATATTACATAACATCATGACGACAATGATTACCTTTATACAATGGGAACGACTAAATCATGATATTTTTATCAAACAATAATGCATTTAAACAATTAACATAATTGAAACAAGACATTGTTGTCTAAATGGCTTCTTAATATACATATATCTTACCAAAACAAAATGCAAGATATCGCGTTTATTAACAATGACTTTCATGTTTGATTGTTTTACATAATATTGTTTTAATATATATATACATGTATGCACGCGTGCATGCAAGCCACTCCCCCCTCCTCCCGCACACACACAGCATATGACTCAAGATCATTCAAGCACGAACATACACATGTACACAAACACACACACACACACAATGCAGTACTACAAACATTATCTATTAAGTACAACGCACAGTATGGAACTTATTTTATAACAACCTAGTTTCTGCCTTTGATATTTTTTTTATTTTATCACAAAAAAACAAAACAAAAGTAAATTGTTTTAAGTCGGCAGTTTTTATTGCAGTGATATTCAAGACTTGAACAATTAGCTTATATATAATATTATATATATATATATAATATACTACTTAATTCAATAAGTCTAAAGTACGTTTAAAATCATGTATTTTTTTTACATATGCATAACTTATGAGTTTTTGGGTGACGGCATTATGCCATACATCAAGACGTATTTGATTTTCATAAGAGTCATTATATTTTTAGATAATTCTTATGTCTTATAAATGTCTTCATGTGATATTATGTATACTATGTGATATTATTTCGATGTGATGATTTTTGTGTGATAACTTCAGATATTTACATTTTAAAGACTATATGATTTTCGTTTTAGAATTGGAATTATATTTTAGTATAGGAAAGAAGTGCATTTATGTTGCTTTAACGTGTTATCCAAGGTTGTGAGATCACTCATTTTTTTCTTGATTGTTATCATTATTTTGCTCCCTTCCACCATTTATGATATATAATTAGTATGGTATACGTTATTTTTAAATTCAGTATAGAATTATTGCTACCTATACATCGATAAATCGATATATTCCTGTGAAATAGGTTTTGACAACTAATTTTGTAAAGTACTAATTAATTCACTCACATGATAAACAATATATGTTTACATAGATGCAGCATTTTAAAAATAAAGATATATGAAATGACAAATATAGATGAATCCAAGTTTAAAATATTTCAATGCCTTGGGTAACTCAACTATAATGACTACGGTGTTATTAAGACAATTAATGAAAATATTAGAAGAAAAAATATTGTATTTGTTATATGTTATCTTATAAATTTGTAGACACACAGTGTTAACAATCATGTGCCTTTTATATGCGATATAAAACAGGGCAACGTTTGTGATATTAAATGTTTATAAAATTACAGCATAATATTACTTGGGATCAATACACATATCAATAACCTTTGTTACCTTAAATTCACATTAAACGATCAGCTAAACTAAATGAAACCGATCCTGAGTGAAAGTGATTGGAAACACAAATCATATTAATTTTAAAATGTTTCATATTTTGCTGACCGTAACTGTCAGAAGTAACTTTTTCAAAGTTTCTATTTAGATTGAACCATTACGTTGTAGCGTGTATAAAATCGTGTTCCAAATCTAAATGGCAACCCTCCAAAACGTTTTCCACCAGATTGAGCCGTGACGTTGGGTATGTAACAGTGATATTCCAAGTCCTTATGGTACATCTCAGGAGTAAGGAAACCTGCAACATTCATAAAAACAAACAAGTATCTTTTCAAAATTATACTAATAAGCATACCAAGACAACTCGGCAGAGGTTAAGGGATCAAAATACCAACAGCGTGTATTACGAGTTTCAAATGTCAAACGCTTTATATTATGTTTGACTTAATAATACTCCAGATCTTCAAATGATTAACATTTCTAAAATAATTACTAAAAAGAGGATTTCATTAAATTATGATATAATGTTCCATTGATATAAGGTTGGTGATTACTGAACAATATCAGCATGCCTTAAACTTTTAACAGAATGTGTACGTTTTAAAGGGCCATAATTTCGGCATAAAATCAAAATGAAAATATTCCAATTAGCCCCATTCAGACCATTTACGGTAGTTAATATTCACATTAAGTTATATTGAAATATGAGTTGTTGTTACTGAAATATATGAGCATGCTTTAAATCGTTAACAAAAAGGCCAGAACAAGTTCAACAGCTCTCACCTTTTTATAAAAAATCGATCTAAACGTTAGCGTTTTGTTAAGAAGGAAGGGAGGGTTTGGTTGAGGATAATCAAATGGGTTTTGAGCTTTTTTATTATTTTGTTTAAGTAATGAAAATTATATATATAACACTGATAACTCACCAACTGGATTGTTTTCCCTCCAGTACATCTCACTAAGGTAATACAACTTGTCAAAATAAGCAAGCACAATACGATATTCCAGTTCATTTTTATAAGTCACAATGTATTTAAAATGTATCTTCTATTTAATATTCAGTTAATATAACACAAACTTTACAGAAGATTAACAGGAATAAATGCATCGTTGTTCAAGCTATGCAAACGATCGCGAATTGACCTCTATCGATAGAGTTCGTAAACGTGTGTGTGTTCACACGTGACCGCATCTTGGCTACGCATAACCTGCATGTAAATGTAAAGGTTTTTCTGTAAAGAGAAATATGAGGGGCATTATTTCGAATAGTAGCTGTGTCTTGCAACAATATTGAACTGCGACGTTTTTATCTACAAAAAGTTATTTCCTCAAAATAGCAGTAAAGGGGATTTTATTTTTACAAAAACGTCCGCTTTTTACAATTATTATTGCGGTTTGAAATCAACTAGTCACAGTGACCATCTGGTTAACCATCAATAATCATTTGCAAATAAAAGTATCATATTAACAATATGTAGTTATGTTGCGATATAATGATACAAACGTACAACGAGAATAACCACTATTTTTATGTATATGTGATTTAAATGTTCACATCAATTAAAAAAAGTAATTGGGGGTTTCTGCATTAGTTCCATATTATGTTAAACACCGTAATAATGGGTGTTTACAATGTTCAGAAATAATCGGCTATATGGATATCTGTGGTGAGCACTTGATTCGGTTAAGTATTCCCCAGGTTATTGTTAGCACTGATTCAATTGAAAAATTGACGTAGGACTTTCTGCTTTTTCGTATTTTGTTTAATCCAACACTGCTCAGTAAGTCAGATTCAATTTTGCACCGGGGTTAAATAACGAACGTCTTTTTCCATAGCAAACTGTCTCCTATACATAAGATCCTTTTCTTACCAAGAAAAAAAAGAGGGGGCTTTCGTGCGAGTTTGTTTAGAAAATATAAAAAAGTGGTAGGAGTATAGACATTGTTTTTTTTCTAAAACTTCAAAAGTTAACATAAGTATTTGAATGCTAATTATATATAATTATAAAAAAATGATATCTTAATGGCCTCATATTTGTTAAAAGTACTAAATCACACATTTGACGTAAGTTTTGCCTTAAAATTAAACAACACTAAAACAAGTACATGTATCTGGAAATTTTACGGGTTAACTAGGCCATAAATCGAGACTCTATCTTCTATCAAGATCAGAGGTCATTAACTTGTCAGTTTTAGTACATTCCAATGGTAATTATGGAGGTTGCTTTCTCAAGCCACACACTTAGCCGTCCATATGATCAACCAGATATGAGTTCCACATTTAATCCAAGTATCTGAACACCTGAACACAATTTGTTTCTCAATATTGAAGAAAATATAATTTTGAAAACGATTAAAGATGTATAAGAAGATGAATTTGCGAAGATATCGACAATCCATTGAAATATTTTGAAATAATATAATCGTATATAGGCCGGTAGTGCAATGAATCGAGTGCTGACCGCTCAAGACATAGGCTGCTGGGTTCGATTCCAGATTTGGGCCCCATGGTCTCTCAAACACACCATTCGGTATTGGTTATACTCAGAAAACAGATACGAGAGCGATTCGTGTCCACATGATATTTATTATTTCAACATTTATTATTGCAATACTAAGAAACATGTTAGCCATATTTGTTGAAATGTAAACATTAATCTTTACTTTCTATATCATAAGTTATAGAGAAGCACATAAAACGTTTATTAGTTTAATTTGTGCCTTAAGGACAATCAAACCAAAATCAAATAATTGCAATGACAAAAAATTAAACAGTTTCCTGTAATTATATCCTGAAGAGGTGTATATATATATATAGAATGGTCTCGTAGTTCAGATATATACACTTTTCGGGATATATATATTATTGCAGGTAAGCAAAAGGTTTTATTTCAAATATTCTATTTAAATTAAATTACTCTTTCTCAAACTTCTGGTTAAAATATTGAGTTAAAACTGTCCCGATGTAAAGATTTTAACTTAAGAAATTATGTTTAAAAATATATTGTTCACCGAACAATTATGATCATTATGTAATTAAGAAATTAAGAATTACATTTAGTAACTAGACTATTATTACTTTAAGTCGCTTTACCTCATACCTTTCACAATTTCTCACATTAGCGAGTAATTCCCCAGCTATTAAAATTATGTAGTAATGTTTATTGATAAGTGATTCTGTTTTACAACATATGTTAATATGTTTTTGAATTCTGTTTAACAACATCTATTTGATTTCTGTTATAACATATATGTATAAAATATTGATATTTCATTTTATATGTAATTGATTTCTGTATGTTAATGTACATAATATATAAAGTTCAAATATACACACTCTGCGGGATATATATATTATTGCAGTAATCGTTTGCTCCCTAACAACTACAACAACAACAACGACGATAACAACAACAAATCCAGTTCAAAACAACATAAGTTCAGAACGAGGTAAAAACCGACCTGTCGGAAAAATGTCTGTCTACTTTGTAATTGAGATAAATTTATGTGTATATAAACCTAATTGTATTGGATTTGATGGCAAGCTAGCGTCCTTGAACATTAATTCAATATATAAGAACATGTGTCGATGTTTTGTCACATTGCCTGTTCATGAATTATACTATATCGACTCATGTCGGCTAAGGTGGTATTGATGCTTATCTAAATTAAATGGAAATATGTCAAACTATTAAACAAACACCATATTCATTATTTAATAAACAATGAATTAATTTATGTTATATCCAATTAACTGTTAATAACATATCAATTATTATTATTTATTTGTTTTATCAGTTATCATAATTTATATATAGATATGTGTTACAAGACTTAAGATTTGCTAATATCAAACAGTCTCTGTTTATACCGTATTTTCTTCAAGTTTTCGAAAAGTCAAAACATTTTTCCATGTGTGTTCAGTGTCATGTATATGTCACAGACAATAACTTAAGTTACACAAGCACACCATTGCTTTTAGCTATGAAGGCTGAAATGCAGGAGTGTCCATACTAATTAACATATCGCATAGCAACAATGAAAATAGTCCTTGAAGCAAATGTAATAATAGCTTTCTGCCTGTCGTCAATCATGGTTGATTTCGAAATGATATAAGATTCAGAAATGTTAAACATTATTACAGAAAAGTTCTAATGTGTAATAGGCCCTACGTCGTATAGATTCAAATTCAGATCAGGTTTTATTTAAAAGTACAGAATAAAGTCGTGGAGTAGACTGGAAGATAGACTCTTTCGTTGAACTATTTTTTATCGAAGTGTATTAGTGAAGGCACTTTTTACAAGAAAGCAAAACATTGCAATCGTAAAGGGGTTTTACCAGCATCTAACTTTATCAAATAGGATAAAATCACAACTTGAAACAGTTTATTTTGTAAAATAACTGTAGAATATATTGAACCAAAAACTACGAAACTACTCTGATGTCGCTAAACTTTGAGAAACCCGGTCTAAAAGTCTTAGGTTTTAAGACTTAACTATCAATGTCTACTTTATTGAAATTTATATTTATTTTGAAATACACAGATATTTAATAAAAATATTCCTAATTACAGAATCAAACATTAAAAATACAAACTTATCAGTTGTATTAACTTTAAAATATGACAAGTCCATTGAAAATACTCCTTTACTAATTTTTATGGCAACACTATTTTAATATAGAATAGAAACAAAAACTTGAAATGCACTTTTTATGCATCGTCGGATACCCTCAGGTGTCAATTTTATACATCGTGCACAATGTATAAAATTGACACCCAGGGATATAATGAACTCGGACCTTAAAACTTTTTTAAACACAGAATGGCATATCCATCCCGTACCCACCCAATCTCATTTGTTGTTACATATGTTTCGTTGATAAACACTGAAATGTATATAATATGGTTTTTATTTGAATGAGATTCGATTTTCTAACAAGAATATCGTCTTTTAACCTTAGATTGTATAGCAATGACTCTCAATATTCACACAAACACATAAATGACCCCTATCAGGACCTTGAGTATTTTGCTTGATTTTTTACAACTTGCATTGTCAAATAATTTTGAAGATGGAATACAAATATTTATCTCTTTTTAATTACATATAATAGACAATTGTATGCATTCAGTCTTCCGAATAAGTGTACGTTTTAGTCTCAAAACTACTGTACATGTCAATCACTCTAAATTTCAACATGACTACCAAATTGTAATCAGTGCTCAAGCACATTCATCTCTGCAAGTGATTTATAACTTTCTCACTTGAATCAGCGGTGAGAGACGAATGATAAAGAGACGCAATGTTATATCTTAATCATAACGAGGATTGGTCGGACGGGGATTTGACCCCTGGATTGATAGTGAGACGTGGTACCGACTGGGATTACCGGGCCTGGTTATATTATTTAATCATCGCCATTTTCATTATTCTCTCTTTAAAAAAAATGCATTAATCTATCACGTTTATTCCAAGTACCATTTACACTAAATTTATCTCTCTGACCATGACAAGAGTCGTGTTATATGCTTACTTTGCATGAAGCTTTGTATTGGATGTATTCGGTTTGCAATTAACTTAATTGTGCATGCAGATAAGATGGCCATTCAGAGACTGTACAATTTACTTGCAATAGGAAAGGTTTTCAGTGCTGGTAGTCGGCAGATCATAATAAAAAAACGGTTGTAAATACTACACTGTCGCGTCGGACTGCTTGAGATAAGCCACACCCACGATTTGATGAACACATTCCTTTTCCTTGTTATTTTAAGTCGATAATAGTGGTGATGTCCAAGTGTTTAATATACACTTTATCCACCTCTCCCTCTCTCTCTCTCTCACTCTCTCTCTCTCTCTCTCTCTCTCTCTCCGCCTGTGTATCTTAAAAACGAAAGTAACACTGAATTAATATGCTTTTAATAAAGCATACAAAAATAATCAAACAGCAGCAATACAAACAAATAGGGCGACAAATTTAAATAAACATCATACAACTTTATTATATACGATATCATAAAAGACTTAATATATTGGAGTTTCAGGCTTTGTTCGACTGTATAAATATATATATGAACATACACACAAGTTTATAAAGATAATAAAACTATGACAAAATTTATATTATTATATTTAACATAAAAGTCGTCCAATACGAACAACTAGGTAAAATCTATATCCATTTGATAAAGTCCGATTTCGAAACATACATAACAAGATCAGACAATGGTACATTAACTATATCCATGTAGTTGATTTTGTCGCTATAGAGATCACCCATAAACCTTTTTTACATGGATAGTAAACAGGATAATATGACCCGTATTTTCATATGGGTGCACTCTTAGTTAAATACTATATTGTTTTTCTAGTTTTAACATTTAGAGTTTAACATTTCAAATTTGCCATCTTGTAAAACTAATTTAACATAATACGTTTAATACGTTTTAACATTTAGTTTTTAGTTTTTAAAATTCATCTTACAGATTTGAAACATTAAGCGTTGTTACAATCGCATACGGAATTACTATATATTTTGTCAATAATACTTCCTAAATAGCAAGCACGTGATCAGATATGATATCAGCTTCTTACTTTCTAAATGTTTGAGACATGTTATCCAGTGACCATCTAATCACTGACTCTGACACACGGCACTGTTGTTACAGAGTTTGTTTGCTCGTTTGGTATTCGACATTTAATTGGCACTTGTGTCACTTTAACACATAATATATAACATGTAATGTGTTGGAATTGTCGTTAGGCACCACTCCCTTAATTCCCTTAATTGCTAAACAAAATTTGACACTTGCACTCCTCCTGATTAATGTTTAATTAAACTTTATGACCGCATACTAACAATATCTTGAAATAGCTGTAAAATTCGAGTAAGCGTTTTCTATAGTAGATCGAATCGTTATAGGTATAAAATAGTATCATACTTATGCTTTATTTAACATAAAATCAGTTGTGGCCTAAATATATGTACATTTAATATAAAAAAAACAATAACACGTTTTAGAAGAGCACTGATGACTTTTAAGAATACGATATAACCATACATATTTTGAAAGGTAGCACTTTGTACTTGAAAATTGAACATATTTCCTGAACTAAAACCGACTCCACTGCTTTTGTCTTCTTTAAGTTGGTTTCAGCTCTTGATCAGATAAAACTGCCTGTAAATTAAACAATCTTATGGACTGTGTGCTCTCATGTTACAATGGCGTCTAACGAGGGACTGTGTGATTTACATATATTTCAAGAAATATTCATTCACATGTTGCTATGCTCTCTTTAGAATTTCGGGGACGAATTCCAACTTAATGGTGAATATGTCACAGTGTGTTTGAAAATGCATATCAGTCCAGCTAGTTATTTTATAGAGCATTCGCCCTGTCAGTGATAAATCCCGGGTTTGAGTCTCGGGTTGCATCCTTTTCTCGTCATGTTACTAGTTTTGTGTAATGTTACATTACGCCGTTTATTCCATAATTATCATACCATCGGATGCTACTGATAAATCTGCATATAGTCGCATCGGCTAGTTAGGAGAAATACCACCATTGGTATGTGTTTATAGTTAAAATCTAAAAATGAATCTGAAGTGGTACAATATATTTTACATAGTCAGCTTGATTTTATCTATAAAACAAAATCATCTAGTCTTAATCGAAACTCAAATTTATTTGCTTGAAACTCATTTTTTAAATTCATAACACACTTTTTTAACTCAAAACTCGCTCTTTCACTAGAAATTTTTTTTTTTTTACTATAAACCTGTGTTGATTGTTGATTATTCGACATTTAAGCTAAATTAAGAGAAATTGATATTAAACGAAGCAATACAGTAAATGTTTTCAAAAAGCATTAAAATATACATCATTGCAATACCTTCCCAAATAACTGGCTTATACGAAGAATAAATTAATAGATTTAATAATGAATTTGAAATACAGGTATAACATACAGATACCTCTTTAAAATAGCAAATATTCATCAAATTAGACCAAAATAGTGGTCAACTTCTCATCAGGGTTTCAGAAAAATCCTTAAATGGATTATGTCAGTTGGTTTCTCTTTTTAGTTCATGTAAATCTCAGAAAGTTAAAAATGAAATTGGATTCATGGAATTTTAACAACTGTTCAGGGACTAATCTTCTTAAAATTAGGATAATTCCAAGGACCAACACTATATTTTTGCAGCCATGTAACTTTTTTTATAAAATAAATATAGTTAACTTAATAACTGGGACTCGAATCTCGCTTTTGCTACTCGAAACTCACTTTTCTTACTCGAAACTCACTTTACCTACTCGAAACTCGATACTCGACAAAAAGAAACCCTTATTCTCTTTACACTTAAATGATTGTTACCCTCCTCTATTATTGTATGATGTTTAGCTATTTTTGTCATTTATTTTTCATTTTATAGCGCTGATATGTTTTATAATATGTGTTAATATGTTGTTGTTTTTTAATATGATTTTCCTTCATATTTTCATTTCATAGATTCAAATTCTTTATTCAGTAAATATTCAAAAATAAATTCATAAAAAATCTGGTTGTTGGAGATGAAATGTTCATGCCAGGCTAATAAATCTTTGTCACTTGCTCGAAAACTGCTAGAGAAAACTTAAATCAATTTAGTCGTCCATTCCAATGACAATTCCGCTCTCACTGGAAGCATTAATAGCAATTAAGGGCCACAGACACAGTAGATTCTCTGGTCACCTTTATAATTTGCACGGAGTTGTAGTAAGGTATGCTGTCTTGTTTAAGTCATTAACTTGTAATTTTGTAATTATATGCAAAAAAATCATGTTGATACAAAATGTAAAACAATGGAATTGATTGGCGGGAGTTCTGGTATCAATAGGAACCAGTTTGAGAAACCAAATCCAGGAACTAAATAATCATCTGCAACCAATATTGAATTGTCTATATAATAGGCAGGTTGGAATAATAACATTACCATAAAACATTGTGTTCTCAGGTTCTCTATAACGTCCTGAAGTATGATGGAAGAGTGGTCAGCCCCCTTACCTCGCCGAGCGAGTAAATTCCCCATAAAAAGAGCCTGATCACATGATCTTCATGATTTTATAGCACACAGCGGTGCAGTAAATTAAATGAGTATACGCATAATGATTTTGTACTCGTTTTCTAGACTGTATATTATGTTATATGCGGTTGATAGTGTGTTAGTCAGCAGTGAAAGTGCGTTCGAAATATATATCGAGATTTTTGCAGCATATTGAAATCAATCGTAATTACATCAAAACTAAAATCTTATGTTCGCAAAAGGTATGCAAGACGATAATCAGTTTACTTTTAAGGGGACACTCTGGCAACAGTCTCAGAATATGAATATTTTGGCATTTTATTTAGCAGAAATAGTTTATGTTATAATGCATATGCTCATAATGCAAAAACAAGGTGCGAGAGCGCTTTATAAATTGTTTGTTTTTAATATAAAACGTATCCTTACCAATAGATATCCAAATATATATTTCAGATAGAACTGTTAAACCTTTATTCTTTGTGTTTTTAGCTCGACTATTCGGATAATAAAGAGAGCTATTCTACTCACCCTTGCGTCGGCGTCACACCTTGGTTAAAGTTTTGCATGCAAGTCCCTATCCCAGTAACCACTTGAAACTTTACACAAACCTCCAAAGTCAACAACCCTACTACAATAACTAAGTTAGGCAACAACCACTCAATGTATTCGATTGAAATTTTACACAATTCTTTCCGGTCATAAATTCTACTATACTAACAAAGTTAGATAACTCTTGCATGAATATAATGCAACTTATTACCCGTGTTTGTCTTAGAAAATTCTGATTGAAGTTTTGCGTGCTAGTACTATCAAGTCAATATCTCACCAACCACTCAATGTATTCGATTGAAATTTTACACAATCCTTCCCGGTCATCAATTCTACTATACTAACAAAGTTAGATAACTCTTGCATGAATATAATGCAACTTATTTCCTTTGTTTGACCTAGAAATTCCGGTTAACGCTTTGCGTGCAAGTACCACCAAGTCCATATCTCACAAACCACTCAATGTATTTGATTGAAGCTTCACAAAAACCTTCCCAGTCACCAGCCCTTCTACAAAAACTAAGTGAGGTGACTCCTGCATGAATATAATTCAAATTATTGCCCTTGTTTCACTTAGAAATTCTGGTTAAAGTTTTGCGTGCAAGTGAAAAGGTGCAAAATGGAAAGGTGTCTGAAAATGGGAAGAAAAATGGGACATTTTGATTACAAAAAAAATGATATTGTGGAACAAAACTTATTAAACATAACATATTTAGATAAAATTTCAATATCAGAATGATATGGCAGTAACACAAGCAAACAATTCAAGCTATTTTCATGCTAAAAGTACTCCATTACACTGTCTACACATCAATTCCAATATAAGAAGGGCAACACAGGCCCAATATATAATGCATACATGACATTCAATGTAAAATTCTGCATATCTATAGCATTTTCTATAAAAATGGAGTACAAGCAAAAACTTCGCCAAATTCAATGATTCGACGCAGAATTTAATGCGACGACAACCGAAAACAAACGAAGTTAACCGAAAACTGGCCTCTTGGCAAGATTGCAACTACTGCCTTTTCATAATTAAACAATGAAAATTAGTACATACTCCCAGTCCACTGAAAATATGCAATTTATTTCATTTTGCAAACAATTCTATTTTTGTATGCAGAAATATGTGGGTGGGGTAATAAATTAATGTAAAAAACAGCTTAAAATTCACAATCTGAGCAATAAGCATGTCCATTGGAATTCAGTGTGATCTTGCAGATACTTCAACCTGAATTAAGGGTTGGTAGCTCTACAGAAATATGGCAAAACCACACATGATGGAGAGAGTGTCACAAATGGGATCTGTCAGAGGACAGGTGTTCATGAAATATGAGACTGGACACTGCTCATAAACCTAAACTTATGGCAAGGAAACACCAAAATGACCATCTACAGAGTAAACCAGCATTCTGCCATACATTAAACATGATGTATCTCTCTTTTTGTTTCCACATTTAACAGAATACAAAATCATACATGGATAATATGAATATCAAGAAATTGACATATACAAAGTTTGGTCAATGTGTGTAATCTCTATCATAAATGCATGAAAAAAAATGCAAATCTACACCATTAGTTATATTGAAATGTTTAAAAACTCTGCTTGTGTTCAACTATTTATAACATGTCCAAATTATAGTTTAATACCTTCTATTTAAAGATATCAGCATCCCTCAACACTGCAACATGCAGATCTGTCAGTTTCTGTTATTGTCTCACACCACTATTACATTTCCCATAGGGCTCCATTGTAACATTTATGTCCAAAACAGAGTGAAAAATTAAATTCTGCAGCATGTGTCTGGGCTCAAATTCTTCACTGGTTCAAGATATGCAATTATATAGAAAAAAAAGTATACCTTGACCAGGTTTTTTTTTTTTAATTCAATGCTTTTGTGAGACCTATCAATCTCCAGAGTAATAATATGTCAACTATTCGCCCTAGATGCCGTTCGAACCAACAATTCTGAAATGACACAGAATTGTCCAGAAAGCCGGTATCAGCATCAAATTTTCAGTGGTGATTTCTAAAATACTGACCATTTAACTCATGCCAGCAAAAAACAAAACATTGCAGTACAAAGCCCTGCAAAAAGAAGAAAAAGAGAACTAAAGTTTTATTTCTACCTCCTTCACCTGTAGGTCCGGAGTACTCAAGGGAGATAATAGTGGTGTGAATCCTTTTGTGGCAAATATTCGAATAGTCGAGCGCGCTGTCCCTCCGACAGCTATTGTTGCAATCTTGGGTTTCGGAAATGTAGACAGTATAGAAAGAGAACACTTATTTTATATCCCCCAACATTTTTTTGGGATGGCATATAATAATCGCAGCGTCCGTCCGTCCTTCCGTCCGGTATTTCGTGACCGGCCTGTAACTTTGTCAGGCATAGATGGATTTTAATGATACTTGCTACAAATGATCAACATAACATGACGACGTATCGCCAGTAAGAACCACACCCGTAACTCAAAGGTCAAAGTCACTATTTGAGTTTGTTTGACAACACTTCGAGTTTGTGTGAGATTTCGTGTCCGACCTTTAACTTTGTCATGCATAAATGGATTTTATAAATACTTGCAACAAATGATCAAATAACATGACGACGTTTCGCGAGTAGACCCACACCTGTACCTCAAAGGTCAAGGTCACAATTTGAGTTTGTTTAACAACACTTTGAGTCTGTGAGATTTGTTGTCCGGCCTGTTACTTTGTCATGCATAGATGGATTTTAATGATATTTGCTACAATTGATCAACATAACATGACGATGTGTCGCGAGTAAGACACACTTTGAGTCTGTGTGAGATTACGTGTCCGGCCTGCAACTTTGTCATGTAAAGATGGATTTTTATAAATACTTGTTATAAATGATCAACAATACATGACAACGTGTTGCACTTAATACCCAAACTCCTACTTCAAAGGTCAAGATCACAACTTAACTTTGTTTGACAACACTTTCAGTCATTTTGACATTTCTTGTCCGGTCTGTCATCTATGGATAAATTTTAAAAACACTTGGCTCAGTTGATCAACATGACATAATTAAGTGTTGATTAACTTTTATATAGACGTAAAATATCTAGATTAATATACTAACAATGTAAAAACTGTAAATAACTGACTTTCACATATTATGTGAATGTCTGATATACTTAAAATGTGCTAAATAGTAACAATATAACCGTTTTGTAGATCATAGAAATACACACCGAGGCACCAAACAATACCAAGGTTATTTTCCTGCCACCTCGCTAGGTTATACATGTACCTTGGAAGGTAAGGGAAACCAGTATGTTTGTGTCCAAAAAAAAACAAATACAGTTGAAAAATAAATCACTGTGAAATCGCGCAAATAATTAGTTTTGAAAATAGAATTAAATCTCGCACACACAAATATACATTCATACAGCAGTGTTCGAGTGCTGAAATTAAATGAGGATGACAACGTTCAACTATTTGTCAAAGACAATCTAATAGATAAAGCACATTTTATATATTTTGCTAGGTTAAAAAGAGTATTTCTATTATCTGACTGTAATAATTCTATGAATCGAGACATATTAGGTCACTGAAAAAAATAGTTGCTTATATAGTGTTGTCTTCCATCTAAATAGCAGGGACATATCAAAACAAAATTGAATTCATCATCTAGATCCTGCGAATTACAATATAGACAGAAGCGTTCATTTCTAGGAGTTCTATTTCTCGCATAACGTCCTGTTTGTATTCTAAATGAATGTGACAATAATAAAATGTTCAAATCGTGTCTTATCTGTAACTCTGTATTTAACTTGGCTGATCAAGATGACATTACCATGTGTCACACGTAAGACCCGTACCTCAAACGTCAATGTCACACTTTGAGTTTGTTCAACAACAAATCTGTTTGAGATTTCATGTCGTGTCTGTAAGTTTATCATACCAGGATGGATTTCAAAAATTATTGGCTCAATTTATCAATTGATCAACATGATATGAAAAAGTGTCGCTTTAAGACTCGGAATATAACCTCAAAGGTCAAGGTCGCACTTTTAGTTTGTTTCATATCTGGTTTGTAATTTTACATGGAGGGATTTTTAAATAGCTTGACACAAGTGATCAACATGTCATGATGATGCGTCACCTGCATTAACATATATAAATACTCAGGCCTTTACATGAGATGTCAAGGTCAAGGTTATACAAAGGTAAAGGTCATACTTTAAATTAAAAACAAACAACATGAAATTGAGTGTCTAGTCGGAAACGTCAGTCCATGACTTTTGATAGCCATGAATACATCGCTACCTTTTATAAAATTTCGATATTTTCAGACCATTTGGACATGCGACACTTACCAGTGACATTTCGTATTTTATATATACTTGCTACAAATAATCAACATGATAACGTGTCTTGCGTAACACTCATTCTCACACTTCAAATGTCAAGGTTACAATTTAACTTTGTTCGACGACACTGAGTCTGCTTGAGTTTTCGTTACTGGTTTCTCACTTTGACACTTATGGATAAATTTAAAAAAAACACTCTGCTCAATTCACCATCATGACATGACGACGTGTTGCGCGTAAGACCCACATCCGTACCTTAAAGGTCAAGGTCACATTTTGAGTTTGTTTGACAACACTTTTAGTGTATGTGAAATTTCGTTTCCGGCCTGTTTCTTTGTCATGCTTAGATTGATTTTATAAATACTTGCTTAAAATGATCAACATAATATGGTGACCTGTGCATGTAACATCCAGACTACCAATTCAAAGGTCAAGGTCACAACTTAACCTGGTTTGACAACACTTTAAATCTGTTTGAGATTTCATGTTCGGCCTGTTACTGTGTCACCTGTTGATAAATTTCAAAAACACTTTGCTGGGTTGATCAACATGACATGATGAAGTGTAGCGTGTAAGCCCCAGAACATTTACTTAAAGGTCAAGGTCACACTTTCAATTTGTTTGATATTTGTGTCTGGTCTGTAACTTTGTCTTCAACTTGGCTCAATTGATCAAGATGACATGACGATGTGACGTACGTAAGACCCAGACCCGTACCTCAAAGGCCATGGTAACACTTTGAGTGTGTTCAACAAAAAAGTAAAAAAAGTTATTCGATAAGAAAACATTCGACCACACGCGACTGTTAATAAAATGCTATCATTTTTAACTTAAACATGTAAATAATATAACGAGTGTCTAGTTTATTTACGCTTATTTTGCTACTGATGAAAATAGTTTTCGAATACGTATCCACAACTTACGAGTGTTACTTTATATTAGATTTACATCGATTCCGAAAGTTAATATTGGTATGATAGATAGACTTGCAATGGAAATTCGACTTTTTTTTTGGCAGAAAATGCACACGACAATATTGTCACAATTATCAATAAATATCATTCACAGCGATATAATACGTCTCATTATTTTTTAATATTTGGCACGTTCATGATACAAAACGTACCTTTTCTTGTTTTATCGTATGGTGAGCTCATTATCTTGTACATTCCTACATACAGGGGTAGTGAAACCGATCAGTACTGAGCAGCTTTTGATCTCAGTATGAAGTGCCTAACACTAATGTGTTAATGAGTGTTACTGTTTAGTTCTATCGCCCTGCAATAAAAATGATTATGTTGAACCAAGCAACAATGTTTATACATGACAGGACTGTAAAATAAGCACTACATAGAGTACATTTCTGGAGTTTTATTTTCAGGATTTTGTATCAGTTGATGAATGCTGTTGCAGAGAAATGTTAGTGCATAAATTAATTAAAAATATTTTGTTTGTTTGATCTTAGCCTTAATTAAAATAGGACGTTTCATAAATCAGAACTTTCCTAATTGCGCGGTTTATTTATTTGACAAACATTATAAAGAATGGTGTTTTAAAATGATAAATACATTTTGTAAATAAAGTGTTTTTAAAAAGAATGTTTACTTTTTATATTTCTAATTGTGTGCATTTTTCTCCTGCTTTTCGATGTTAAGACTCAACTGGCAGAAATTAACTGACGTGTGACATATGTCTCTATCACTATTGCAGCAATAATAAATGATATTTGCAGAGCGAATAATGTATTTTATCAAATTGAATCTGTGCAGCCCTTATGTACTTAATGTAAGCAATGATTTATATATTGTTATTATGGCTCTGATGTAAGAATATTTATTTTTTATTACAATATGTTGAAAGTGTACTGCATACATCTATATAATGTAATGAAATAAGAATAATAACTTCAAAGCCCCAAATAGATAATTTCTCATTATAAGATAGTATCAGTTTGGAAATTTAATGTGTGTTCACGGTTTATTTAGAATAATATTGATTAAAAGAAAAGCACTTAATAAAATCATTTGGCTGAAGAAATATTTAAACATAAGATTGTCTTAATATCAGATACATTTTCATAGCAAAAAAAAACACACATAATTTAAAATGCTATTTCAAATGATATGTCTTAATTTCTATACCCGTTCATACTTGAACACGGATAATTATCATAATCACTCATTTAATGACATTTTATATTTCATTCATTGCTTTTGAATACATTATTTTGTTTCTCCCTGTAGTTGTATAGATATGGTAATGTAATCAGAATGCAATCATATTTATAAACATGCAAATAGTCTTTATTGTTATAAATTTGACTCTAGTTAAACAAGTTTATTTTGTTATGTGTGTACTTGAGATTTATGATATTAAATATATAGTTTTCAAAAGTTATTGTATGCATTTGTTAAACGTAAAAAATAAATGTTAACAAACTACACTCTATCAATGATAATATTACATATAATATAACAGGTTGCCTACAGATAAATATTCTCCAGATAAACACAGCTGGACAATAACTCAAGTAATTTTATCGTATTAATTATCACAGTCGGTAGTTATCACCCTCCCTGCTGAGAATGAAAATCTCTCTCACCTCTGTATGCAGGGCAGTGTGGTCGGTTTATGGATACTAAATGAAGCTTAACACACACCAGATAAGATTTGTCCACATTGATTTGAGGATAATCGTAGTGTTAACCGCTAACAGAAAGTATGGCCAATTACTGCTACTGATTGGCACGCAGATATTTGAACAGCTGGAACGCGGGTCATCGGTGGTTATTTCGAGTTTGGTCATGTGTTATGTATAAACCTATAGGTAAAACGATACCATAATGGTATGTCATTGATATTTTAAATGTTTCTAAATATGATATCACCATTACTGCATAGCTATACGATTTGAGTAACAAAAAACTCGAGACGTAGAGTTTAAATGATACAGCTTCCAAAGCAACGAAAACACGATTAATGTTTGGAACAGTAACATAAGTACAATACATACACCGACTAGTGACAATTGGACGGTCAGTAGCCAAAGACGACTTGGGACTTTAAAACTCGTTCTTCTCTCTGTTGTCCTATGCCAATAAAAGTATAATTTCATTACATGCGGAGCTCTGTTGTTCGTGTAAAAAGTATAACATATGAAAAAATTCGTTGATGCCCATTGTCAAATTGAAATAACCTCTTTCGACAAGTTTGGGATACACTAGTCTGATTTGGTAACAACCGTAGAACAAAAGTAATAATATATTCACTTTATGAAATCGCCCGATTGTAACATACTCGTTAAACTACAAATACACTCGAATTGTTGAATAAAGAGTTTAAAAAACATATTTATGTAAATTATAAAATCACATTAACAGAAAGATAAAGTTAAATATTTTTCCGTTTGCTTTTCTTATTTTCTTTTATATTCAGCTTATGCCTCTGAACTCTAAAAAGTTAATTTATGCAGAGTTTAAAGCTTATTGAAATATAACCATCCTATAAATGATCTTGTTGCGCAAACATGTTATAATGGAAAGCAGATTTTATATGATTAAACAATTGTTAAAATTCGCAAATTAAATGAATCCAAATTATTGACATCGGCTTCATAAATATTGTAGCCTATAATAAAATCGTCCTCGAAGCGGTCAAGATGTGCTCGTATAAATAACACCTGCTGGGAAATGCCAGTTCTCCTAATCGTTATGATCATTCAAGTTGGTAAATCATGTCACACTGCAATGCAACTTACAAAACTTAAACTGTAGTAAAACAGGTATGAGACAATCTTACATCGGCTGGGGGTTCGAATAGAAAATTTCCTCCCGAGAGATAACTTGTTTTAGCAGGGACAAGGCTCAGTTATGTAAGATTATTTTTCTTGCATACCAAACACACTTAATATTAATTTTTATTTCAATTATTGTTAAATTCTACCACGATGGCATTTAATTAAACGTATTACGTCATATGTTTTGAATATGTCACGTCATAAATTGTTACGTTACAACAAGGAAGGATGAGCGCATGGAGGGAATGTAGGGTGAAAATTCCGTATCCGGTAGAAATACGCAAAAATCCCTGTCCGGTATGCAAGAAAGATATTCCAACTCTTTGTGTGCCTGGATAACAATTCAAGAATGTTACCGCAAAAATAATATTATGATAATGCTTAATTTATAACTTAACAACTTGTATCATGACGTAAGCCTTTATACAGTGGTAACTTAAGAAATGCATAGTTTTAGGCCCGGAACAATTATCTGTGTCTGTAACTTTACATTTCAATTTAATCCAAGCAATTTAAAAAAAACACACACAATAAAACACTCTAAAGATAGTACTAAGACAATTATTATATAACTGTAAGATCGAAATAATTGTGACTTTCAACTTATAACATATTATATAATGGCTTATAATGGCAAGTTTTAGTGGTGGAGGAACATCCTTGAGACGGTCACGTGGAGTGCATGATTTGGAAAGACATCGAATACTTTATAATATGATTCACTCTGCCATTTTGATAAAACATGGGAGGAGTTTAGCTGCTACAGTCTGCGTTCTTTTCGTAACGTCTTCATAAAGTGAGCATTATTTTGTTTCTGGAGGGACAATTAATTCTATCACTTAAATAAATCATTATAAGATTATACATACACTTGCGGAAATGTCGAAAGCATGGAGCATTTCAGAAGAGGGACAGCTTGTCATAGGTGATAAAAGTCAAATTATACAAAACATTCACGCGGGAAGTCAGTTTTACCATGTGAACGTAAGTTAACATTTTTGATAGTTGATCGTTGTCTAATAACCTATCTATGAGAGTACATGTACCATATATTGAATCGACAAAGTAAATCTGACAGAATAATTAAAGTCATAAAACTAAAACTATGCAGTTATATTAATGTTCAAAATCTGTCAAGCTAATTACTATGTTTAAAAAATTTTAATGCCAATATTAAAAAAAATAAAACATTCATTTAATATCAGAATTTGATTAATTTTAATGTAATATTCATTTTAAGATTACTACAAAGTGTGGTGAAAGTCATGCGCTGAATTTGAAATACTTTCGTGCAACAGGTGACATCATTACTGATAAAAGCATTTTAAAATAAAGAACAGCATTCATGGCATGGACGAAAATTTGATGGTAAGCTTGAATTTAATATCACATTACAAATACGGTATATGCATGATGTAGTCGTTGATGTAAACTTTTGCTTATAAAATTTTATAGCTTTTTAGTATACTTATATTTATACGTAAATGCTATTTTTATTTATTGTTTTATTCGCTGGTAAATGAATACCGCGATATTGTTAATAGTTCTAGTATGTTTTTAAATAGGAATATGTATTGAAACACGCAACTGTGTCAAAATTTGATATAAATCAGAATAATATATGTGTATCAGTATTACTAAATTAACCTGCATACCGCGATTGTTTGGTAAACATATTTTCTACCATTGCCATGTTTTAAATAGGTATAATATATTGTTAAATAGCAATATGTGTTTAAATCCGAAACTGTGTCGAATTTTATTATATCAAAATCATATGTATGTATCATTAAATGAATCGATTTTATATGGTGTGTTTTGAGTTCTACTTTTTAAGATGTCTTGCACAAAAGAGATAGATAAACATGATCTAAATAAGTTGATGGTCTTAGTCTATTTATTCAGAATACTAATTGATGAAAACAGTATCATTTATGCAAAATAGGCATACACATGCGTCCCTTCGTATCCAGTTAATTGTTATGCTTAAAATCTAAAACGAGAAGGTCCTCCGAGTGATCTAAGACGCAGTCCTAAGATCATTTCACCGCTAAGGTGGTAGGTTCGAGTCTCGCTCAGTCCAAAATATCATGTGAATGAGTTTGCCAGTTACTTGCGGAGAGACGTTGGTTCTTCTCAGATTTATTCTGAAGTCTTCCTCCACAAATAAAAATGTATATGACATATACAGTCTATGTTTTCTGTCAAAAGGCCAGAAGAGCTTATACGATGGTGCGTAGAACTTCGTCTGTCTTCGTTCGTTGGCAAAATGTATTAATGTAAACATTTTCATAATCAGATTAATATAAGTTCGAACACTAAATATATTCATATTTATAGTTTTAATGTTTGATAGAAAAAATCTTTAAATTGCCTGAATGAAAACAAGCCAAATACTTATAGTTTCGTTACTGAGAGATAAAATTATGAACGTTTGATTGTTTTTTCAAATATATTTATTACATTCTAATATACAAACACGTATACTAACAATTATTAGTGTATGGTATTTTATTTGTACAGAACATTTGTACTATCTAAGTTTCATCTATATAACTGCAAGCAATTCACATTTATGAAAAATTTAAACAAAAACTTTAACTCAGCTGGGATGTCGACATCGGGGCGAGTACACCTCTCTGACCCAATTCATAGAATAGTTGAGTTAATCGTTTAGTAGCACTAAGGCGAGCAGTAAAGCTTCCATAACAATGAGATCAATATTGATTTATCAGTATTATAATTTGTTAAAGTAGATATTCGGTGCTTGAATGTAGGAAATATAAACTGTTATAACTATTATATCTTAATTCCTACTTATTTAGACAAAGAAATACAATAGGTGTTTTATTTTACCACTTATGTATGTTTTTTTCTACATCAGAAATATATGCAACAAATTCAAACAACTGGTGAAGAGAGTGTGGATCAGATGACAGAACATTGCCTCCTGCTCCAAAAGCAAAGTCAGTGACGACAACATCCAAAGTAAGATATATGTGTTATTGAGTTTTACGTTTGTAAAAATAAAATTCAGGACTTCTATTTATATCTAAGGGCTTTTCCAGAATTAAATGGGTGTGTGTGTGTGGGGGGGGGGGGGGGGGGGGGGGGGGGGGGAGGTGGGGTCCGACGGCAGTATAATATTAAAATTTTATACTATGCCTGGTTGGTGTTTTCATTAAAAAATGATGCCTAGTGAGGTAAAGGTTTATTAAAATTTATACCCTGTCAGAACTTCCGTCTCTGAACCGATTTTTTTCTTCAAGACCGTTGTTCTTCTAGAAATTGTATACATTTTCTGTCCAAAAATTTCCAACCGATCGTAAACAAAACATAAATTGTTCTTCCCCATGTACTGCAGCGCCTTGATTTCCAAAGTCAATATCCCGCAGCGTCTAGATTTCGGCGAGCGTCTTATCTGTATCGCAGCAGAAACAGCAGGTCTTTTAAATTTATCTTGATTTGACCTACATGTTTGCCGCTAACACGCGTGTTGGAACGATTGAAATACACAACCTCAAGCCATCAGGACCAAGTGTAACGTTACACGCGACTGCACAGTTGGACACTCGATAGACTGGTGTTGTTTATGTTAGGGATTATTTTCAATTAATTTTTTTCATCTCGAACTGATTAATCTTATTTATTATGACCGCTATAATATAATTACAACATCCGACAACAACATATGATTGAATTGGTTTGTAAAGTATTATTATCTACCTGCGGACTTCCCGAAAGGTGACAAAAACATATTCTTGGTCGTGAATAAATTATTAACACGGAAATGTATTAGAATGATGAGTGACCCATGTGTTTGGTCAGTAATTTCTTTGATACACAAGCCTTGATACCACACAGACACAAGTGCATTGCATACTCGCCGTAACCAAAATATACTCATAGCATTTGAAATTAAATTAAAATTTCTATAACGGTATATTATCGTCGACTTAACTTTAATCCATTATTTTGATATATTTCCTACGAAGTCTGACAAGTGTTTAAAATTGTCAAAAGATGTCTGACACTTACAAAGAACTTATGCACATTACACCGATGTAATTCCTTTTGTATCCATCAAAAATTTCCAAGATACCCACTTAGCGAAATAACATGTGTCATAATAATGTTTGTTTTACTGTCAGAGTGACGTCATCGGGCATTGGCACAAGGTGTAAGTGAAAGGGACAGCGTGATCATTCTATACATTACTTTAGGCAAGTGTAGTTATAAAGACTCTTTACATTTTGTATCAATTTCATAGTAATTCGTTTTTTTTTTTAAGAAATTAGTATACTGAAAATAAACACTTTAGAATACAACTAGTTACAAACAAACACCAACCTTTAGTTATTATTATTATTATGTTGTTGTTGTTTTTCGTTTGTTATCTGTAGTGCCCCTTTATTTAATTTTCGACCTGTGGTAAATTGTGATGTAAACACTTGCATATCGGCATTAGATCAAAAGTGTTATGTCGAATTTATTTCAGAAAACAAACGTCTAAACATGGAAGGTGAAAGAGAAGTGTCAATTGCAGTAAGTTCATTATCATTAAAAATGTTATAACGGAATGAATAAGATAAAACAATAATATATTTCAGAAAAGCAAAACCTCTAAGGATTGAAGAGGCGGTCACCAAGGATCATTCTGAAAAAACGGTATATCTTTTTGAATGTCTTATGATTCTGATATTTGTAAACACTGTTATTCAATGGATTTCGTTATGTGTACAAATTATATTTTTAATCTATGTCTTTAAAATGATTTTTTCATTTTCATTTTGAACATGCAAATTACATGTATAATAACCAGCAATCAAGTATCTGCAACTAAACGAGATGTGCTGAAAAATCATCTTGAATAGGATTTATTGCAGATGTATTTTTCATTTTTAAAAGCAATCAGAAATGATTATTTAGATGGTTATGTTTAATTTGTTCTATTGATTTTCAAATGCATCCGTATAATATTTGTAAGAGTTTTACATGTTTAACAAAGTTTCAATATTTATAATGAAGGAAACTTTGAATTGTTGAATTAGGTATCTTATGAAGTTGTGATTATTACTTTCAGAAAAATAGAAGCAATGGGCGACAACACGCAACAGTCGTATCAGATGAAACAATTGAAGTAAGTATTCATTTATAACATTTTTAATTTTTACATCAATAATCATTTAAAATGTTAAATTAAACTGCATGCGTGTTTAATGTATGTGTGAATGCTCTATCATTTTGGAAAAGAAGACATATCTCACCTGAACAAAGTTATTTTGGTCGTCCTGTATCTATTATCCGTCATACACACTCACATATGAGGTTGTGTGCATTATAGCGCCTTAATTTGTCATTCAATATATATAATCTTAGAATGACCTTATCAAACATCTTTATTAAAGTTATGACGCTTGAATTGTCTTTCCAAGACTTAAAAGGTAATAACAATCTCGAACACGGTTTTGATGTGGTCAAATCGTATAATTAATGTTAGAATTATGTCCGTTCTCTTCAATTATCAAATAATGCTCTAAATCCTCTTGTGTATACTCTTGCACATGTAACATTTATTTAATCTTTACCAAATGTACTAGACGTACACAGTAGTTATACAATAACAATACCCAAAACAAAATATTGAACTGTCAACATCAGATTATTATTGCTAGAGTTATAACCATTGACACATCAAATATTGCACCATGTGACTTTGTGTGCGGTCTTGTACCTTCAATATCATTGATCTTTATCAAACATACAACTAGAAATTTTTGTAACCATAATGATCCAAATATCACTTTGACACGGTCTCCCATGCAATAGATGTATGATTTAGGGACATCGTGAAGATTGTTACTATATACTTTTGCAACAAAATGTTGACAATTAATACAGTTTTAATGATTACATTATTTATATTGCAGGTTAAAATCGGAGTTGTTGAATACAACAACAAAACGATATACCTTGGGATACTTGAGAATAAAAGATGACCTTTGCTAAAATACCCTGTGGAAAAATAAATAGCACAGCATTTTAATTCACAGATGGTTCAACCACATTAAATTTTAACGACACTATGGATATTGATGACGATTATATTAATGTTTCGGGGTATAAAAATAAACAACCAACTGATTATCTCAGACACTCATTCAAAATTAATTATAAAAGCTGTAGACACATATGGAAAGAAGAATCTGAAGAAGTGTTACTTAGTATGCTGTCAGATTTATTATATATTTGAATACAAATTGTAAGCTGGTCCAAAAATTCCGGTTTGTGTATTAAAACATGTTTCGTTTTGATTTGATATGATTTTTTTATGTTTTATGTCTTTATAGTGTATGATGTTGTAATATTTCATTATAGTAAGAAATTTAGGACACACTATGCGACATTAATATGTTACTATGTGTAATTAAAAAAATGACAAATATAAATAATATTGATAATTAATAATTGCATTTTCTATGGCATATAAAATAAAGAAAAATATTTATTGAAACATATTTCAATCACATTCAAATTAAATATGTGAACATGTTACCGTTTTGATGTTACATGTTACAGTTTTACACATTTTTGAACAAATAACATTTTGTCTTTTTAAATATATTATGTTTCAGCGCTATTTTAAGAAACATGATAAGTACATGTACACGTATCAAGATTGCACCATTTCAGAGTTATATATCTATAGTCTTTGACAATTAAGTTCCCTTGTATGATATGGTTTTACATTTTTGGCTGTTTAACTTATTCATGGATTGATGAAAATATTAAAAATATGTTATATCTCCTTTACTTCATCTTACCTTTTTAGTTGTTAATAGACTGCTTGAAAATATATATTTTTCGTGGAGATGTGATTATTTGATTACATGATACATTGAAAGCAAAGAAACAAAAACTAGTATGTTTGACTAAGTTTGTATTATTATGAGGGGTCATAAATACATTACTGCTCTCACACGCGATCTCATGCCAACACAATCAACATACGGCGTGAAACTTTACAATCACTTCACAGCACTAAAAGCTCCTTTTGGAAAAGTCAATTAGCTAAACTAAGTATCACATTAATTATTTTAGGTTTGATAAAACATTTGCCATTGAATAAACATAATTGTTATTGAAAGGAAATTGAAACGAAACATGTGTATGCATGATTGAAACATACTTTTTCGTTTCAATTTCAGTATGGAATGTATTTTAATTGTTTGTTTTTTTGTAAATCTCGAGTCACGAAGAAAAAATTTATATATGCATATCTAATTTAAGATAACACCGTTTGATTCAGTTTCCCGAAAAACTAAGTTTCACTATAAGCAACAAAAATAATCAACTACTGTCTTATGCTTTTATCATGAACTTTAATAGCAGAAAACGGTAAAAAAGAACTTCTTCTCATTTGCTTTTATTTCTTAATCCTTGGAACCGGTCGCAATTCCCTGCAATGTGTGTATAAAATGTTGAAATATTTCCGATTACCAAATCTATATATTATCGATTTAACAACGAAAAACATTAAGAAGTTTGGAAATGTCTTTCAAGAAAATATATCTCATTATAATATAGACATGCTCAAACGTACACATTTAAGATAATAAGCACGGGGAATATCTCTTCTTATGTATAGTTTTTCATTAGAATGAGTAATTACAAGAAGAGAAAAGTTATGTTATTTTCAAGTGCAAAAGCTTGAATCAGCGTTCACCTTTATGATAGTCCAGAGGAGATATACATTTCTCCTCTGGTAAACGTATCGGTACTTATGGCAATTTCAGAAGTTATATTCTAGACGAGAAAATTTCTTCTCTAGAAAGTTGTCGTGTTCAATCGCACGTATCGAATACAGTGCAGAAAAGAAAACTTCTCTTATGTTGCTAGCGAGAAATTTCTTCTCTTCTTATGCGAGCGAGATATTTCTCTTGTCCTGTAACTTTGATTACAACGAGATAATCCCAGAAGAGAAATTTTCTCTTCTGGGAGGGCCTTGCTTTTGCATACAATACTGAGGAAATGCTTCTTTTCTACTTGACACTTTTGAAAGATGCGTTCTTTCAAACGCGTGCATTTGAACATTATTTCTAGAAGAGAAAATTTCTCTTGTAAAATATTGCCGGTAGAAAAGAAACCGTCTCTCGTGTTGTTCTGCATACTTTCCGAGAAGAGAAATTTTCTCGTCTGGAAGGGCATTGCTTTTACATACACTACTGAACAGACATTTCCTTTCTACTTGATGGTTTTGAAAGTATTTCTTTCAAACGAGTGCAGTATTAAGCAATATTTCTAGAAGAGAAAATTTCTCTTGTAAAATATTGCATTACGGCAGCGTATATCTCGAAAATATATCACTTTATTGGTCTCATTCGTACTTTAAGTCCAATTCAGCTGATTTGTAGGGGTAAAACACACTTTTGGATTTTCTCTTTTTATTTTGGAGAGCATTTAACTAAGTTGAATTTGTTCATTGAGTTGCATTAATTAAACGTGAGTAATAATAATACCTATTATGAATTATAATGACTAGACTTATTAATGTATTTGAATTGCTTATTATTATAGAAATTCCTACAGTGTTCGCCGATGCTTGTGTGCGTCGTCCTATTTATGCTGTTTAACCCAATCCAGTCTGGCTGCAAATGTAAACAGGAATCGAAAAAGAAAAAGTTTTGCAACGCAGATTTTGGTAAGAATTGTAGCATAGGTTTGTCTCAACCTGTATATATATAGAGAAACATGCTTAATACAATGAAAAGTGCTGTGTTTTAGTTTTATATGAGTATTAAAGTGAATTTTAAACTTTGTTTCATTTTTAATCGAACACAACTAACTGATTTTTTATTACAAACGCACAATGGGATGACTTGCAATGCATTTGTGCCACAGCCTGCAAACAAGTGCTCTCTAAATACGACCAAACACAAAGTGTATGGTGTTCTTTCGTATTTTTACAACGGTAAAAATATACTTGTGAAACATAGAAAAAAGACTGCTACAGGAATCAACGGATTTGTTTTTTTAGTTTTATTGTAGTCTTGATCATATGCGACGTTTGCATTTTTAAAAAGCAAACGTCTTGTCAAGTTGTGCAGAAGAAATGTTTGGATCTGGAACAACAAATAAGTTTTCTTACAGAAGACTCTATGTAAGCATATTACTAGTCTGTATAACAGACCCAGCTCTCCGGAATGGGTCCGTCAATAGAAATATTGGGAAAACCCTTTTCAGCACGTTGATTGGTCAGTTGCTTCAGGGAAAAGTTTAATGAAGTCACCATTAGTGAGCTTTCAATTTCTATGAAATGTTGAACAGGCATAGAATACCCTGCATTTTTCATTCGGGGGTTATTAGACCAGATTCGGGAGATATCAGGTTCTGGGATAAATTAGCAGATTGGTCTTTTATTTATTTCAGTTATCGTGGCGAAAGTACTTGATGGATTTACAAGAGGAGACAAGAGGATTTATGAAATACTGACATTTAGGACCTATAGATCTGTAGTAAGCTTAAGTTTAGTATAAACCAAACTAAAATTCTTAATTTTTTGGATGAAAAGTTGGTTTTCATTGCATAAATCTTCTTATGAAGGTATTCGTTAAATAAATATTTTCATTATCCCCGTCCGTTAGGCGTTAAAGAATTTAAACCGAACAGATAAAAGTAATGCTTGCAACACGAATAATACAAACAAACACAATATGTGTACACACACACGCACGCACACGCACGCGCACGCACATACGTCCGCACGCACGCATGCAATCACACGCGCATTGTGACGGTTTGTATCGTTACTTTTATTGTTTAAAACAAACATTTGTTTCGTTTGAACATCGTCATTGCAAAACAATAGAAAACAATTCCGTAATGACGACTTGCTATATATCAACACAGTTTTGATAGGAACAATGACTCTGGTATTGGACGACAGTTGTAGACGATTTTGTCAGAAAGACTTGCTATATATCTATATACTTTTATAGGACCAATGGCTCTTGTATTGGACGACTGTTGTAGACTATTTTGTCAGGAGGACTTGCTACATATCCATATTGTTTTGTTAGGAACATTGACTCTGGTATTGGACAGCAGTTGTGGACGATTTTGTCAGGAAGACTTGCTATATATCCATATAGTTTTTATAGGACCAATGGCTCTTGTATTGGACGACAGTTGTAGACGATATTTTTAGGAAGACTTGCTATATATCCATTTAGTTTTTATAGGACCAATTGCTCTGGTATTGGACGACAGTTGTAGACGATTTTGTCAGGAAGACTTGCTATATATCCATATTGTTTTGTTAGGAACAATGGCTCTGGTATTGGACGACAATTGTAGACGATTTTGTCAGGAAGACTTGCTATATATCCATATAGTTTTGTTAGGAACAATGGCTCTGGTATTGGACGACAGTTGTAGACGATTTTGTCAGGAAGACTTGCTATATATCCATATAGTTTTGTTAGGAACAATTGCTCTTGTATTGGACGACAGTTGTAGATCAATTTGTTGGGAAGACTTGCTATATATTCATATAAAGGCCATCTTTTATGTTTTTTACATTTGTAATAGCGTTCATAATTTATATTGCTTTGCCGCAAACCATGCTCACAGCCATAAACTACCTCTAAACTATTTTTCATCATCATAACAATTATAATTTATTTTCATTATCAAGGAACCACATCCGTTCTTTTACCGCCGGACGCGTCTGTTGCATACGTGGAAAGATAAAGATGACTGCGGCATCAAACTCGACAAGGGAAGCACATACCTCATTTCAGGTATATATATAAACGATGAACTGTTACAAGTAGCCTAGACTGATGGAGAGAGCATGTGAAGCATACCTTACTTTTTTTTAAAAATGTTTGCCAGAAACAACAATAAAATAGCATATATTATTAAGATCTCATGCGTATAGACTTGTCCAAACTTATCCAAGTATGATATACTGAATATGAGTGAGAATGAGAGAGACTCTAAACCCTTAAATATAAGAAAATAATGGAAAAAAATGTATTTACAAAAACTTTCCTTTACACCCCTTTTCACTTTACAAATAATCAATTTCAATGTTACATTAACAGAAAATATCTAAAAACTATGTTTATGTAACAAAGCGTGTGCTTTAAAATAGTATTTAAAATCGGCATTTTGGGTTCGAGTCTGGGGTTTTAGACTCAAAATGGTATTAATTTTAGCCCTGGGTCTAATTATCAATAATTCGAGTCTGAGAACTGAACTCAGACTCGAAATCTTACATTTTTGTAAACTTTGTAAACATACAATTTCGTGTATGAAGTGCGGTATTGTGACATTTTCTGACTTTTACACAAAAAAACCAACAATCAATATCTGTGTTGACTTGCAGGGCAGGAACTCAGAGTTTTATAACCTTAGGAACCTAATATATTCGCAAGAGATGAGTGTGTTAATGGAGCTGACCTCAATTCTGACATCGGACTAAAAGTTTTAAGATTTTTCGTTCATTACCGGTATTATTTCTAGTGTATATTTTAACGGTAAAAAACTTTCAACCAAACATTTATTATGTATGTGTTACATTGCTAGATAATTAAAATATGTTTTTTAAGGTTGGTATGGTCCGTACTACACATACGATATGATAAGTTTCGTTTAAACACTTTATAGCAACTATGGTGTTAAAAATCCATAATATCTTAATCCAGTTTTCGAAAGTACTTTTGATACTTTGATTTTCAT